>LNAC01000001.1:7044309-7059864 GCA_002007465.1 Ailurus styani | reverse complement strand
GCTGGGGGGGCGGTGGGGGGGGGACGTCCTCTCCCAAGGCTGCCCAGGGTCGGCGCTGTCGGGCGGGGGGTGACCGGCGGGGGCCGATGGAGGCTGCAGCTCGGGGCCCCGCACGGGCTGACCCCTTGCCCGGGCACCTCCCTGTCATGCCCCAGCTCCAGCCCAGCTCCACTTCCGGCGCAGGGCGGGTCAGCTGCTCGCCCAGGCCTGTGTCAAGGCCCAGCCCAGTTCTGTGAAATGCTCACCTTTGGACTCCACAAGAGGCAGCCTTTCTGAGCCTGGACTGTTTCTCTACCCACAGGAACAAGGGAAACCCAGATAGGCCCGGAAAATAGGAACCAGAGTTGCCCCAAGGGGAGCCTCTGGGGCCCAGTGAGCCCTACTGATTTGGCATTGGCTTACCCGGGGCTCTCCCCCAGAGCACAGCTTCTAGAATCAAAAGCCCAGGGGGCCAGGGACTATCTTTGGGGCGTAATGAGGGTCCTGAGCAGTTACTAGGACATCCCTGGCTTCCTGGGCCACCGCTTCCACCATTTACTTCTGTGGAGGCCATACATGTTCACTGAGCACCTCTCTACCTGGCATGCTCCTGTTCACCCCCCAAAACCCAGCTTTGCACCATCCCCTCTGGAAGCCATCCGCGAGCCTGGCCCCGCGCAGCCCCTGACCCTCCAACCCACTGCCTGGCTCGGGCGCCGGCTCATGGGAGGTGTTCAGTGCAGCCTGGGTGGTGAGAAGGAAGGACCCACCTGGCGAGCCCCACCTGGCTAGGCTTGTGCGCCTGCGCAGCCCCGAGGGCCCCAGGCTGCGGTGGGCAAGAACAGCCGCGGTGGCCCAGAGCCCGCCCCGCTCCGCCCCCTGCCCCAGGCCACGCTGTGACAGACACAGTTTCTGCACCGGGCCCCCGGGGGGCACATGGCCTGCCCGGACTCGGAAGGTGTGGAAGCCAACGCGAAAGGGCCTCCCAGCGCTCTGGCAATCAGAAAACAAACATTTTGTTTCTGCGGCGTGCATCCCAGCCAGCACACACTCAGGACAGGACTTGTGAAACCACCTCGCGCTCGGGTTGGTGTAAGGAGAATTCCCTGCCTAACAAAAGTCCAGGGACCTTTCCAAAGCACACAAGGGCTCTGGCAGGGGGCCAAGGCTAACCTGCTGCCGGGATGCACAGGGTGCCGGGTGGTGGCTCCTCAGGAGCAGGAGTGGGGGGCCTGGGAGGGGGGGCCCTCGGGGGGCACAGTCGGGACGGTTTCTGTCCAGCTGCCTGGAGCTGGGCGCTCTGAGGGCCACATCAGGGGACAGGGAGCAAGGACTACAGAGTATCAGGGCCCTCCCAGCTCCGTGTCCCTGTTCTAAATAATGGCTTCGGGACGCGGAGGATCCTTTTTGGAAAAATGAGCCAATCGTCAAGCAGTTAAACAACTGCATTTTGCAGACTGGCAGACTGAGGTCAAGACCAGGGATAGGACTCAGCCCCAATTGCACGCCTAGTTGACGAGCAACCAGACCTCTGACTTCCAGGCTGTGCTCAGGAGAACAGCTGGTCCTCAGGCAGGACAGTGGCCCAGAAACGGCTAGACAAGCCTGGGCTGGAATCCCAGCTCCCGAGTGCCCTCTGCGGGACCTTGGCAAATCATTAAACTTCTAAGCCTCAGTTTCTCATTTGTACCAGGAGGCTAAGAAGAGCCCCCAAAGTCATAGCATTGTCTGGAGAACTGACTGCAATGAGAGCAGCAAGGAGGCCAGTGAAGATGCTTGGCAAACCTGAGCTCCTCCCACCTACCCCACCCCCCACCTACCCCCCTCTCTCCCTATCCCCCTCTTCCCAGCCCCGCACTGCGCTCAGGCCCAGAGGGTGTGCCCGGGCACTCTGGGGACACAGCAAAGGGGCCGGGGGCTCAGGTTTTGGAACAGAATCTATACTGCGGGTGGTCAAATCCAACTGCTCTTTTATAATTTGTATTTATTTGAGAGAGAGTGTGAGGGCGAGCACAAGAGCAGGGCAGAGGCAGAGAGAGAAGCAGGCTCCCCACCGAGCAGGGAGCCCAATGCAAACTCGATCCCAGGACTCTGGGATCATAACCTGAGCCTCAGGCAGAGGCTTAACCGACTGAGTTGACTGAATCCAAACCTGCTTTCAGGAGCAAGAAGAAACGGCAGTGACACAAAAGGTAAAATCTCTAGGAACAGAAATATAAGAACTGGCAAAAATGACACGAAGAAAACCATCAAGAACACAAATGCAGGCTTGCACAAAACAGCGTAACACGGTGTGCTGTAGACAGGATGACTTGACCTCAAAAAGCTGTTAATTCTCCCCAAATGAATTCCTAAACTGAATACAATCCCAATCCAAAGTATCAGTGGCATGCACCTCCCCCCACCACCTTCAAACAAAGTGATTCTCAAGTTTTTTTTTTGTTTTTTTTTTTTTTTTTTTTTTTTTTATTATTTTTTTTTTTTTTTTTTTTAAAGATTTTATTTATTTATTTCACAGAGGGAGAGAGATCACAAGGAGGCAGAGAGGCAGGCAGAGAGAGAGAGAGGGGGAAGCAGGCTCCCCGCCGAGCAGGGAGCCCGATGCGGGCCTCGATCCCAGGACCCTGAGATCATGACCTGAGCCGAAAGCAGAGGCATTAACCCACTGAGCCACCCAGGCGCCCAATTCTCAAGTTTTTAATGGAAAATAAACAGGAGAGATTAATTAGGAAGACTGTATGGAACAGAGAGGAGACACTCTTTCGACCAGATGCTAAGTCATACAAGAAAGCCTTCATAACTAAGAGTTCCTACCACGTGAGGACACACAGAGAAGAGACCCAGCTCAGTATTCTGTGCAGGTGCAATCTCAGAGCAGAGAGCAAAGGTCAGAATTTTCAGTCGCTGGTGTTGAGATAAATGGGGGGCCATTAACAAAGAAAAAGAGAAGTTGGCTCCATACTCATGCCACATACATGATAAATTTCATCCACGAGGACCAAACATTTCAATACAAGGCCCAGAAACATGGGACAATTCCTTTATAATCTGGGGATAGAGGAGCCTTTCTAAAATTCAACATCCAGACCCATAAAATAATAAATTTGATAAAGACATACACGGGTCAAAAAAAATGCCACAAGCACCAGGGGGAATATAGAATTGTACGGTCACTTGGGAAAACAGCCAGGCAGTTTCTCAGAATGGAAGACCCAGAGTTACCATGTGACCCAGCAGTCGCGCCCCCAGGTACACACCCAGGAGAAAGGAAGACGCGTCCACACAAAAACGTGTGCATGGGTATTCACGGTGGCGTTGTTCACCGCGCCCCCAACGTGCAGACAACTGCGCCGTCCACCCGCCAGGGAATAAATCAGGAAGATGCAGTCTGTCTGGGCGGCAGAAGACTGACCAGCCGGAGAAGGGAGAAGCCTTGACACCTGCTGCCATAGAGGGGACCGTGGAGACACCAGGCTGAGTGAAGGAGCCACTGGAGAGACACACGCCGCACGATCCGTTTACACGGAAAGTCCAGAACTGGCGGCTTCCGGTCCAGAGGGTGGAATTGAGGTTGCCCTGGGGCTGGGGGTGGCTGAGGGTGATGGGAAGTGACTGCTGGGAGGTACGGGGCTTCTTTTGGGGGTGATGAAGTGTTTTCAGATGGGCTGCAGTGACCCACTGGCACACTGATGGGAATATACAAATTTGGGAATATATGAAAACCACCAAAACATATACACTTTAATTTTTTTCCAGATTTTATTTGCAATCTATTTTTTTTAAAGATTTATTTATTTATTTATTTGACAGAGAGAGATCACAAGTAGACAGAGAGGCAGGCAGAGAGAGGAGGAAGCAGGCTCCCCGCTGAGCAGAGAGCCCGATTGCAATCTATTTTTTAAATGCATTTTTAATCTCTACACCCAAAACAGGGCTCTCACTCATATCCCTGAGATCAGGATTCACAAGCTGCCCCCACTCGGCCAGCCAGGTGCCCCTGAACTTGTATACTTTAAATGAGTGAAGGGTACAGCATGTGAATTATATCCCAATAAAACGGTTAAAAAATGGCAAAAGCAAAGTCAAAGACAAAGAACAAATTAGAGATCAAAACCTGTCACTCATACCACAGGCAAAAACTGACCTCCCTAATAATACACCATCGAGAAGAAAAAGACCAATAATAACTCAATTTTTTGAGAAAGACAAAGGAACACAGCTCAGGACATCCGAGCAGCTTGCAAAGAGACATGAACAAAGGCCCGACTGCTAACAGAAAAGCAAACTAAAATGACACAAAGAGACCACGCGTCAGCCAGTCACTTGGCAAAACCCACGTGTGGCCAGTGAGTGTCGGTGGGGACATGGGCCACCTGCAGAACCCGCCAGGGTGCGCAGCTCCTCCAACGTCACAAAGCCACACCCTCAAGGCGACACACACACGCACCACCCGTGGCCCAGTGGCCCTCCTGGTGGACCGTACCCCCCCGGAGGGTCCACCCGCCACGTGTGAGAGGCCCTAGGAGCTCGCAGCTCACCCCTGAGCGTGCCTGCACAGGCTCGGGGGCCCGGCAGGGTGGCCTGGGAAAGACAGGCCACAGCCACAGGTCGGGACGTCCCACAGCTTGGCTCTGACACGGAAACACCTCCAGGCTCTGTCATTTAAGAGAGCAAAGTGCAGGAGAGTCGATAAAGCAGGTTATCTCTTGTGTAAGAGAGGAGAGTGAAGTAAAATTCTTATCTGCTTCTGTTTGCATAAAAGAGTTCTAGAAGGATCACAAGAAACAAAGTAGCAGTTAACCTGAAGGCAAGACTCTCCACTACTATTTTAATTTTTGAACATGTGAAGGTACTATCAAACAATAAAACACGTATGTGTGTGTGTTTTCAGAGGAGGAAGGATACACACTAATTAGAAATTCAGAGAAGGATGACCCACAGGCCAAAATCTTATTCAAATGGTCATTTCCATTTTCGAAAAAAAGAGGTCCCCCCAGCTCCATATTAAAAATCATTTTGATGTCTCTCCATCAAAGTTCTTTTTGATTTTCCTTCTTTCCTTATTGGCAAGAACGAGGGTTGTGCATTTCTGAAAATGGCACTTTGCAAAACTGTGCAGGAATAAAACCGCCCCTACCAGCCCCGAGCTCCTGTACTTAATAATCACCAAATTAAATCCGAGGGTCATACAAGCACAGGATGTGAAAACATCAGGAAGCGCCAGCCCCGAATGGGCGAGCGGGCCACACATGTGCCAGACATCTGCGTGTGGGCAGCCGGCGTGCGGGCGTGCTCACGCGGCTGGTGGGCGCTTTCACAGAACACAGCTGGCAGGAGGGGGGATCCCTGGAAAACGTCTCGCTGCTGCAGAGGTTCACGTAGCTCCCTGCCTGCCCGCCCGGCACAGGCTGGTCTGGGGCTTCCTGCTCCGTGGGGGAGCGCGGCCAGGCTTTGCGGGCAAACCCAAGGTGGGGCTGGGGGCTGGCTCTCCTGGCACAAGGCCCATCGGCACAGGGCACAGGCCGTCTCTCGGATGCCACCGCCCCCGTGCAGTTCACCAGTGTCAGCCACTCAGAGCAGCTGCCCGGCCTGGCCCGCTGGGGGCGCTAGGAGGAAGCTGCGAATTTGCCAGAAGGGGGTGAGGAGGAGCGGCCGCATGAGCGAGGGGACTTTAGGACACACGCCAGAGACAACCGGACATTGCCCAGGCGTCCACGCTCGCGGTGTGCACGCCGGAGCCCCTGTTCCCACCTGCCATCGTGTTTCTGCATCTGGCAACGAGTGAAGCAGAGATGAAGTTCCAAGGGTCAGATGCAGCCGCACTTCCTTTCAGTTTGGGAGGGGGAGACCTCTTCTTTCCTCCCCAGCAATAAAGTCTGAACCCTGAAGAAACGTAAGCAAATGTTGCTCGAACACAAGTACCGGGTCTATCTGCCCAAACAGGCCTCACGTGGAAAACTACAGAAGCAACGTCGAGAAGCTCCTCACGGGCTGCCCGTTTCAGCTGACAAGTGCTCCCCGTCTTAGGATGACCTGGCTCCCCCGTGGGTGCCCACACCCCCGTCCACTCCCAGGAGCGACTGCCTGGTCACAGCGCTGGCTCTGCTCCCACTCGGCACCTGTCGACGCAGAGTGGGCCAGAGTGGGAGGGCAGGCTTGGGGAGCAGGGATGTGCTGGAGCCCCGCGGAAGGGGTCCCCTGCTCTGCCAAGCTCCTCTGAGAAGAGGCCCCGGACGACGTGTACAAAATGTCCAGCTGCCCTCACTTTCGTAGCACGAGGGTGGGGTCCCTCCCCAAACCCAGAGAGGCTCCTCCCTGCCTACAAAGTTGCCCTTGGCAGACAACCTGGGTCCCCTCCCAGATCTGTGACTCGGTCAGAGGACAGGAGTCCAAGGGCGACGGCTCCCCGGGAAGGCGCTGCAAGGAGAATGGTCCCCAATAGGGGCATCAGAAAGGAAGTCCAGGCGCCACCCGGGAGGGCCTCGGGCAAACCCTGCCCTGCTCTGGGCCTCCATCTGCCCTCTGTCCTGGGAAGTTCGCAAGGGTCACCCTTGCTGGCTCGGGGCCTTAGAGCAGGCTGCAGGAGGCAGGAGGCAACAGACACCCTTCAAGGGCAGTGTAACCCAAGAAGCCCCTGATTGGGCTGCAGGCACCTGGCTTCCGGCTCCAGCCCGCCACACACCGGGTGTGTCCTGGGAAAGGCCGGCAGGCTCCGGGCCCATCTGCACGATGACAAAGTCACCCTGCCCGAGCCCGGGGTGTCCCCACCCTGGCCTGGGAGCCCGCTGTGCCCAACCAGCTTTGACACGACTCGAGGCCTGGCACCAAATCCACAACAGGACTCTTCCTCTGCCCCAGGGGCCCCAAATGGCCGCTCTGAGGCCAGACCCTGTTCCAAACTCCAGACCTAGTGGGTCCCGTGAATGTCCTCACGGGCCTGTCAGCTCATCGCGGCTCAGACCTGCCCCAGGACTTGCTTCCCCAAGCCTCCGCGAAGAGCCAACACCTCACTCCAGGGCCAGGGGCCTGGTTCTCGGCTCTCAGCAGCGCCGGCAGCCCTGTGCCCAAGGTGGCCCCCAGTCGTTCCGCCCTGCAGCTCAGGGGACCCGGCCCGCGGCCCCCGCCCCCTCAGCTCCCTCTGGGGCTTCCCTCCCTCAGCTGACTGCATTCACAAACCTCCTTCTCCCCCTTGGAGCCCAGCTCCAGCACCCTCCCCGGCCCCCCATGCCCCCTGGAGCCCCCACGCCACAGCCATGGGCTCCAGAGGGACGGGCTGGGCCGCTGGGCCCGGGGCTGAATTGGCCACCCAGCTGCGGCGGAGCCCTGCCTCTGCCGCCGGGACGGGGTCTCCTTCGGCTCTGTGTGCAACCTCAGCTTCTCTTTCCCCATCTGTAAAATGGGGAAATAAAACTGCCCTCGCGGGGTGACGATGGTGACGAAACGAGATCACGCGCAGGGAGGTGGACAGCACTCCGCGGAGCCCAGCTGCGCCCGGAAGGAGGCGCAGGGCCCGAGCGGCAGTGCCAGGAGGCAGCGGCGGGCCGGCCGTCCCCCCGGGTGGGCTCGGGCCACAGCACACTCGCAGGCACGCCGGGCGAAGGGGCGGCTCGGGCCCGCACTGGCCACCGGAGCCCCGTGAGGGCGAGGAGCAGCAGCCTCGGCCGGCATGTCCCGGCTTGCCCGGGCCCGGCAGGTGGCGATGGACATGCCTGCTGGCCTTGGGCGCGGCAGGACATTCCTGGGCACATGCCGCTGCTCAGCCGGCTGTCCCCACCCGCAGAGCCAAGGTGAGTGGCAGGGACGCGATGCGTGGGGTCCTGGTGCTCCTAAGCCCCCGAGGCCCCGTGAGAGGACTGCCTCACCGAGGGCTTCGCTTTGGGGTGGGGCGCAGAGTCCCCAGGGGGACTCACCCTGGTCTCTGGCCCACCAGTGCCCTTCCCAGGGCGACCTGCCTTCTCATTCCCTCTCTCCGACCAGATCCAATGCTGCAGCGAGGCAGGGCCTGCCTCTTGGAGCAGCTGGACCAGCACACCTGGCTCAGAGTCCCAACTCTGCCCAGTGCCCCATGGGTCACCCGAGCAGGCCCCACCCCCTCTCGCCGCCGGGTCCCGAGCTGCAGGGAGGAACAACCGGGGACCACGGCAGGAGCCAGAAGGTGCTCAGATCTGGGAGGCTGTGCTGTGCTTCCTGGACTTCTGGATGCACGTGGCCACCGGCCCAAGGCACGCCTCAGTCTCTGCTGACCGGGCCCCCCTAGTGCAGGGGCTCCTGGGCTGCAAGGAAGGGGCAGCATGGAAGGGGGTTCTGGGTTCTCCTCCAGGACCAGGCCAAACCCAGCCAGCAGGGAATCCAGAGTCCAGGCCAGGAGCAGACGTCCAGGAGACAGTAGAGGTGCGGGGAGGCCCACAAGAGGCCGTTGAGGAGCCCCAGCCTCGGCAGAAAGGGTGCGGCCCTGAACACCAACCCAGCAGACGGCGGCGGCCGTGCTCTCCAGCTTAGGGACTCTGGATGAGTCATTTCCCCTGGTAGAGCCGGGATGGGAACCACGACCCTGACCTCGTGTGGAAGGGAGCGTGTGGATGGCCCTGTCAAGGCATCCGTGTGCCGACGGAATGTGGTTCCCACTGGGAAGCCTGACCGCAGGCTCCGGAAGGGTTGGCCAGGGCGGGTCTCCGTCGCTTTGACTTTCTCAGGGACACGCCTCAACGTAACTGTTAATTTCCTGATGGGCTTATTTTTTCCCTTTCTATTTTTTCTCCTTTGTTCGTTACTGTTTAAATGTTTGGCAGGATACGCAAACACAGCACCTGCATCTCAAGAGGCACCTAGAAGACCCAAGAAGCCCTCGCCATCTGAGCTAATATGCCTGGGGTGGATGCCCAGAGCCAGCCCCCCGTCCCGAGGGATGTGCTTCGCCGGCGGCCCCGTGTGTGCATGGACAGCCCAAGGCTGACTCCACAAACTCCCAAGGAGGGGACAGTGGCAGGGCCAGGGTCAACCCTGGCTCTGTCTGTTCAAGGCCTGTGCCCTTACCCAACACGCTACAGAAACTCAGAATAGAATCTAATTCCCTACCAGGAGCCACCAGCAATCCTCACCTGCTACTTGGTAACTATTCCTACGGCCAAAGGCTCTTGGGACAGCAAGGTCTCCAAGACGGCTCCCGAGGAATGTGCAGGGCTGGGAGCTGCCCTAAATCACCCTCAAGTCCAGACATTTCTTCATGTATAGAAAACTGACTCACAGGGCTGAGCTACCGTCAGTTCTGTCCGTCATCCCCTGGAATCTTATCTCGCCTTGGGAACAAAGTCAGCGTTTCTGGGGGTTCGTTCTTCTGTCCTCGCAGCTGCGGAGCCTCCGAAGACAGCAGGGCTAACGTCCACTGAGTATCTGGCGAGCTGCTTCACAGCGACCGTCCCCCTGAACCCTCGCAGCCACCCTGGGAGCGGGGAGTGTGCCACCATCATCGGAGGGCCCGGAAGGTGCCGACGCCACCCGGGGAGCAAGTGGGGAGGACCTGAAGCCCGGCAGTCTGCCTGCAGGGCCGCGTGCCCGGGTGCAGTAAAGAGAGAAAGAGGGGAAGGACAGAGCCTCCCTGACCCAGGACCCCAGCGAGGCGGCAGCCAGGCGAGAGGCCGGCAGGAGGGTGCGCCCAGGCTGACCCCACGCGGGGCCAGGCCCTCGGCCAGATGGGAGGAAAGGCCAAAGGCCGTGAGTATGTTACTTTCCCTCCCCCAGGTGATGAATGATGTGTCAGGGCAGAAAGGCTGAAAGCACCAAGGAGGAGGCAGACCAGCAAGACAAAACAAAAGGAACCAGCAGAGCGCCTTACAACACCCGCGATGCACACAGAATCCCAGGCGTCCTCCCGAGGGCTCCAGGTCAGCCCTTGCTCCCTGCTTTCCCTGAGATGTAAATGCATGCGTGTGCATGTGTGTGTGCAGCTCTCCCACACGCAAACACGTAGGCGCACACACACATGCACACAAAACACGCATGCACACGCACACACACGCACAGTGCCGCCATCTTGTAATTGCTTCAAGGTGCTTTAATTCGTACAGTGACTGATGATGACATGATCCATTGGACTCTGACCCCCCAGTGGCCCTCCTGGTCCAGGACGGTGAGGTGAGCTGTCGTGGGGCAGAGGACGTGCCCACCATGAGACCAGCAGCCGCCAGGCCCGGGGCCCCAGCCTCCGGCCTCACACCAACACTGGCGGAGCCCGAGTCAGGAAATGAGCCTACTTCTCTCTTGCAAAAGTAAAAATGTGTAACACTTTGGAAAAAGCACAGAACCCAGGGGGATGTCCCTCACTTTCCATCTGCAAGTGGCTGCCACGAAAAGGGGCTACCACACAGTGAGGCACGCGTTCACCCAGAATGGGGAGCCCAGAGCCACAGGGTCCTTGAGGGATAAGGTTCTCCAGTCCCTGCAGGAGCTGCCACCACAGCCTAGGACAAAAGCAGATGGACGCTGACCCACCCTCAAGAGAAGTCCCTGCCCCTTGGCCCCCTTCTACCCTCGGGCTTCCAAGCAGAGAAGTAGCTGGGTCTCATGCTCCCTTGAACTGGGCCTCTACTAAGGGCAGGCAGCAGAGACTCAGTGCCCGTGGCCTCACTTGTTCCCCTAGGCCCCCCAGGAGGGGCCCCCAGGAGGCAAGTGTCAGCCTCCCACTTTGAGATGAGGGAGCTGAGGCCTATAGGGACTGAGGAGCCCGTGAGAGCAGCGAGCAAGAGCGGCCCTTCCCCGTCTGGATAAAAGGGCGTGTGTACACGGCACCCTGCAAACCTCTGGAGAGAGTGAGTCCGGGGGGCCCAGCCGGCAGGTCGCTGTAGACACAGCCGGGGGTCGTGTGCATGGGCTCGGGGCACAGGACGGTCCTTATTCTTTCCCCTCTCGGGGACAACCACCGTGCTGAGGCTTAGCAGCAGCCGGTGCAACAAGCAGGTCAGGGGTCCTGATGCGGCCGGGGCCCCGGACAAGAGGGGCTGAAAGTGGAGGCACGCGCGTGCACAAACCCACAGTGACGGACCTTCCCCTCTCGCCAAAACCTCTCCTGGAGGCCGCAGCCAGAGCAGGCCAGCTCCGAGGTCAGGGCAGAGGGGCTGGAGGGGTTTTGCCATGACAGTCACGCTGCCTGGCAGAGCCCGGACGGCCCCAGAGGCCACTCCTCAAGCCCGGCGGCACCTCCCCTCCGTAGGTCACCGGCCTGGGGGGTGGGGGGAGCCCTGATGGCCCGAGAGACAGCCGGTGCTCAGGCTGCCTTGGAGGCATCCGGCTCAGGCACAGCGGCGGCCAGGCTGACATCCTGCCAGCAGTGTCCCCAAGCGAACACGGAGCCTGAGACCCTGCGGCCAGCACCCAAGCCGGACACGTGTACCCTAACAGTTCCGTTCACAGAAACACAAGAGCGACTCCTGAGAGAAAGGGTGGCCTTTTCTCTCTTTTGCCCTTAACACTGGTTCTCCGTGCAAAACTGAGCAGGAACCGGGAGGTTTCCGCCGATGCCGCCGGCCGACTCGGAGGTGTCCAGGATCGACCCCTTTACATCCCCGCAGAAAGCTCTCCGGCGGTCGGGCTGAGCTGCCTTTCTACCTCCCGCCTTCCCTCGCGCTCCCTCCCTCTTTAATCTTGCCATTGTCCCCTCCAAGAGAGACCTCATAGTGTTCCCGTGAAAGCAAGAAAAATGGACGTTCCGGAAGGTATTGTGGGACCTGCCCGGACAGAATCGCTCACATGCCTTTTTTCTCACTATTAGCTTGCGATGATCTGAGAGAAAGAAAAAGAGAGAGGGACACACACACACACACAGACACACACACACACACAAAAGCCCCGTCCTCGATGGCCGGTGAGAAATAAAGCCGCTCTGTCTCTTGAGAGGAACGTCAATTGTCGCAGCGCCCAGGTTAGCGGAGAAGCAGAGAATCACGCGGACCGCTCGCCCGGCTGGAAACAAGAAAGCAACCCCCAGTTGATTGGGGGAAAGAAATTAATTGCAGCTTTAGAAAAACCTTTTCTCCGCGGCGGGGCCCGGGGCCCATTGAAGCCCAGGAGGCCCGGCGGGGCTCCCGGCGGTCACCACCATTCACCACGCGCAGGTGGCGGACGCGGTTCCCAGGGCTCATCGGCGTGGGGACCGCGCCGCGCCTTTCAGCGACGGCTGCTGGAGCTATACGGGGCCACTTAAATCAGTCGGAGGCGGTGAAAGGCTCCACCGCTCGCCGCCCGGGCCCGGCCGCCCAAACAGAGCCCCAGGAGGGCCAGCGGGCGGGCGCAGGGCCGGGGCAACGGTGCCAATTAAAAAGCCCAGCCTGTGGGCCATTCTCTCTCTCATTTTCATTCCTACAGCTACATTGTGTCCACGGGCAGCGGAATCCAAAAGCAAGGCGGGCCGCATTCACCTCCCAGGGCTTTCGAGCCGCCATCCCCGAACGAGGCTAATTAAAAGCCCGGTCCCTCCCAGGCTGCTCCTGCGGAGGAGCGAAGACAGAGAGCTCGGGAGACAAGGAGTGACTGTTGAATGCCGGGCTCTTCCAGGGGCGACTGGCAGGCTGGGAGGAAGGGGCCCCTGGAAGGAGCAGGGCCTGCCTGGGCATCGGCCCCTTGGGGGTATGGAACATTCTAGAGTTCCCGGCATCCTCTGAACCTCAGGAAGACAGGGCAAACCTGGTATGGGGAGGAGTGGGCCCTGCTGCGGGGCTGACACGCCTCTGGGGTACGCCTACCCCCCATGCCTGCTCCCAAGATGCCCAGGGGACAGCAAGCCAGGGAGCTGGAGGATGCGGACTGTTGAGACAGGTCATGGTTGGTGCGAAGAAGGGACCCAGGCCTGGCCACATTCTAGCTGTTTATCCACAGCCCACTCTGCCCGCCAGGCCTGTGTCAACTGGCAAGCAGTGATGGCGCACGCTCCCTTGTAGAGTCTCTGCACTAGCACGTACGTGGAGCACGCAGCTGCCCCGTGACCACCAACACCGAGACCACTAACCACGGCACTGTTAAGGGGCCACCACCGTCAGAAGCTCTGCCAGCAAACCAAGGAGCTCTGGCTCCACGAGAGCCAACCAGACCCCCCTCGCCAGAAACGGACGGGGGCGGGGAGCCCTCTCTGCCTCCCTTCCTGGTGCCCTTTAGAATTCCAGGACAGCGCCCAGCCCAGCAAGGGATGAAGATGTGGGGGGCAACTCTGTTCTTTCGGCAAAATGCGTGTTAATTCCGGCTGACCTGTGTGGCACTCGGCAGCTCTCTTCCAAATTACCAGGGTATCTGAGCCGCACGAGGTCCTCCCCTAGGAACGTCTCACAATTGCACTGCCAAAGGTTTCTGCCACCGAGGAAGGCTGGGGATGTCTGTTTCCCAGACAGTGTTGGGAGGGCGCTTCTAGGGAGCTGAGCAAAGCCCGAAAGCTTGACCGGAGAGGACAGGTGGGTCCTGGGGATGGCGGTGGCAATGGAAATGGCAGAGAGATGCAGAGGTGGGCAGCCAGAGCCTCCTCTGGTGAGATACTGGGAGACGGAAGGGATGATGGCTCAGGTCCCTCTACCATGGGGACCAGCATTGCGAGAGCACCTGTCCCCGCGGGGCTGAGGGTGGCTCCTGCCACAGCCAGATTCCGATGGGCCCGGCCTCTCCTATTCTCCCCTGAGTGAGAGGAAAGGGAGCCAGGCGTATGCATGTCTGCCTGCAGGGCAGAAGCCAGGCCCCTGAAGCAGACCCCGGGGCTGGACCGAGCTGGTGGCAGCTCGCTCCCCTCCTCCAGCCTCCCGGGAGGAGCCAGCTCTCAAGGCAGACAGGTGATGGTAAATCGAGTAGGGCTTGTGCCAAGCAGTTGCTAAGATGGCTCCAAGAATCCTGAAGTCCTGATTAATGGGCAAGATGGCTCTCTGCTTTGGCAGTGGAACTCTGGCGCCTTTTCTCACGAAAAACAGCGGTGCACGCTGCTGGCAGCTGCCTGGCAAAATGCCTGCTCGCCTGCTCTCCCTGGAGGGGCTCCGGCAGAGCGAGTCGACGAGCCATCAGACAGCGCCACCGTCCTTCCCAGCTCCTGGGGCCGTGGACTCCGAGATGGAGAGGACAGAAAACATGGGGCCAACGAAGCCAACACACCCAGCCCAGGGGCAGCGGGCCCGGTGCCCCCGCGTCTTCAGGTGACAGGAGGCCCCGCCACCCAGCTCCACCCCCTGCACGGCGCTTGCGCCACGTGGGGCCAAGAAGGCACCTGTCCTTTGCCGCTGCCAGTTCAGAAGGCTCAGATTTCCTGTCTGAGGCCAGGCACGTAACAGGGCCCCAGGGACGGCAGCCACCAGGGAGGCCGAGATCTTTCAGTCCAGTCTGTGGTTCTCCACCACACGTCACCCCAGGGACTGTCATGACTCGGGAGGGCATGGGGACAGTGGGCGTCAGGCGGGGAGAGGCAGGGACCCCAGAGCACAGGACAGCCCCTCACCCTCCCACAGAGAACCACCCAGCCCAAGACGCAACGGTGTGGAGGCTGAGAAACTCTGGTCTTCCTGTGGCAGCATCACCCCCCCCGGGACGTACGAGGGCAGCTTGCTCGCTCCCAGGCACTCGCCAGGCACGGTAACAATGCTCCCACCATGGCTTCAGTACACACTACATTTGATCTGGCCCCTCAGGGGCTCAAACACTTTCCCCCGGTGGGCCGTTAGCACCTACACGGAGAGGGAGCAAAACTCACAGCTCTGCGGCGAAGCTAGGAGGAATCCGGGAACCAACAGTATCGCGTTCTGACCAGCTGCCCCAAACCGGGGCGCTCCCACGGTCACAGCTCCACCTGCCATCTCCTCCCTTGGCCCTTCTGCTCCCAGCTCTGGGCTTCTGGGATGTCAGGCCAAGGGATGAAGACACAGCTCAGGTTCACGCTGGACTCACGACTCCGTGTCCTGCTCTGCCAGCACGAGTGGTGAAGGTCACTCTCTGTGGCTCTTCCCCCACGAGTCCTGAACTGTCGGACTGCAATACGGGGGGAGTCACAGGGTTACCTTAGGGGAGGTGAGAAGCAGGCATGACGGATGCCCAGGAATTCTGGGAGAACTGCCGGCATCTTTGCCCCACTGTAGCAGTGCCTACAGCAAGCCAAGAGTCGGTCTGAACAAACAGTCACCGTTCTCTCCAGGTCTAAAGTGAGGCTCCATCCACAGATCCAAGGTGGCCAGGGGCCGTGGCAGGGTGATCCGGTCAGCATCCTGCCAGGACCATCACCTGGCCCCAAGCCCTAGCTGGGAACGCAGAGCAGGGGACCGGCCACTGTGTCTGAGGAGTTCCCAGTCCGGGAAGGGACGAGGTCAGGAAGGGGTGCTCAGAGTGAGGTACTGGGGCCAGTGTTTTCAGACCACATGGCCTGTGCTGGCTGCTCCGTCAAGCACTGTTCAACCATCATCTCATTTACTTTGTGTACCACTTCCCTAAGGGACTCTATTATCATCCCCGTTTCCTACATGGAGGACTTGAGCCCCAGTAGTTTGAGTGAATGGCTGGCAAGAAGCCACGCAAGCCTCCCCACATCCCAGAAGATGCCTGAGCCCCACCCTCCACCCCACTCCACCA
>LNAC01000001.1:7028328-7043572 GCA_002007465.1 Ailurus styani | reverse complement strand
GCCAAGAAAACGTCTCTGGCTTCACGAGACCCACACGGGAGGAAGCTCGGGAGCCCTGTGGCAGCACCGTCCTGGGGTCGGGGCTCCTGCAGCGCCCGGGGCAGCGGGAGGCGAATGGGGAGCACGGTGGCGGCGACGCTGAGCTGCCAGCCAGCGGGGTGATCAGGGTGGGGCGAGGGATGGGAAAGGAAGTGGGTGTGGGTGCGAAGACAGTCAACAGGAAATGCACTTGGAACGTGCCCGTGAGGCAGGTTGAGGCCGGGCTGCCACCCCCGGACTTCTGCGTTCTCAGCCCTCCCTCGGCTGTAGAAAACCTGCTTGTTTCTGCAAGGAGCATGGCACGCGCGTCCTCCTCGAGAGAGTCCTCCTTCGGGGAGCACTGGCGGCACCCAAGCTGCTGGGAGGGAACGAAGATCTAAGGCTCCTTGACTCAGAGACTGTCTGCTGGAAACCCCAAATTTGGGGCCACAGGCCGGAGCACAGCAAAGGGCCAAGCCTGGGGCAGGAAACCCCCAAAATGAGAGGGAGGATGGGGTGGCTGTGGCTGCCTCCAGACCACCGTCCCTGGCACCCACAAGCCCAGCCTCTGTGGATGGGAAAGCCTGGGGAGGGGCTGGGGGGGCAGGGATGAGCCCGCTGTGTGCTGGCCCGGCCGACACCCCCTGGCACAAAGCCACCTCTCATCTCCCTCCCCCACAGAGCCTCCAGGTCCCCGTCTGTTAAATGGCAACAGGAGCCTCCGGCCAGCTCACCTCAGAGCATTGCCGGGCGACCTCAAGAATCACGTCGTGAGGCTTCGGGAGGGAGAACCCATTAAAACAGCAGTAGCGGCGCCCTGGACGGTGCTCCCACCCCCAAGCCCCGAGAGGCACGTCTAATCTTCACTCTGCG
Source organism: Ailurus styani (assembly GCA_002007465.1). Taxonomy (NCBI): domain Eukaryota; kingdom Metazoa; phylum Chordata; class Mammalia; order Carnivora; family Ailuridae; genus Ailurus; species Ailurus styani. The sequence goes on along the minus strand of LNAC01000001.1, from coordinate 7,042,681 downwards.
GATGAGCAAACAGCGTGAGGGAGACCGAGTCGCTGGCCCGAGGTCCCAGAGCCAAGGTCGCGCCACCAGCACTTGCACGCTGCCCTCTGCCCCATCGGCTCAGGGCTCCTCTTGCCACTAAGAGGCCAGATTGCGATTAGCCATCACGGGAGACGGCCCTGGGAAGACAAGGCACCATCCTGGCCCGTCAGGAATGGGCGGCATCACTGGAGAGACCAGTAGGAAGAGTCTCTGCCGCGACAGGAGCGGCCCCGGGAGGTGCAGGGTGAGGGCCGAGCAGACAGGACGGAATGAGCGCAGAGGACAGCCTCCTCCTACCCGGTTGCAGGGACAGCTGCAGGCCCGCGGGGGAGGGTGTCCAGCTGGGAAGGGCAGGCGATGGGAGCAATGGAAGACCCGGGGCCAGTCGCTGCCCTGTCATCAACCGTGTCACTATGTGACCCTGGGCAAGGGGCCTCTTCTCTTCACTTTCTCCAGATACACAATGATGGGACTGGACTCAGGTCCCTTAAAGCTCCAAGACTTACGAGTTCCAGCTAAAACCTTCTGCACCTCTTCATCCTCAAAACCGGGAGCATGGAAACCATCCTGATTGTTGGAAGTTTTCACACTGTCTTCCCAGAGGAAGATACCGTTGTCTCAGTAGACCCCAGCGTCCCAACCTTGGCAGAGGTCCCCCATATTGATCTTGGACCCACCTGGCGCCCTCAAGCCACCGTCCTGGCCAATCGGGATGGGGGATGGGTGGGTGGGTGGAGAGGGTGCTGCCTGGCACGCTGGCCTGGGGCATCAGCGGCCACGGTGGGAAGCCGAAAGAACAGTCCTCGCCGGCCGCCTCCACATGAGTCAGCAGCTGCTTCTCCCAACATATTTCTCCCCCGCCGCATACCACAGGATATTGTCAACATCCCAACAACTGCAAAGATCTGGACAATGCCAGTTCTAACAAACTTCCAGATTAAGCCCGAGTCCACGTTCACACAACTATATGGAGGATCCGTGCCAGGAACGGGACCCAACTGGAAGCTGGTCAGAGTCCGGACCCGACAGCGGCCCTCGCCAGAACTCAGTGTGGCAGCATCAGGGTCTCCCTGGCACACACTGGAAGTGCCACAGAATTCTCTCTACTCCCTCAGGTTCCCAAAGCACCAACAAGTCCTGCAAACACGCTTGTCCCGGGAACCACGCCACCCCTCCTCAGTGCTCGCAAGGCCTCTACAAGGCAGGTATTGTGAGCCCCGTTTTTTTCTTTTTCTTTTTTAAATTTTATGTATTTATTTGAAGGAGAGAGAGAGAGAGGAAGGAGAACACAAAGGGAGAGTGAGAGGGAGAAGCAGGCTCCCTGCTGAGCAAGGAGCCCACCATGGGGCTCCATCCCAGGACCCCGCGATCATGACCCGAGCCGAAGGCAGACGCTTCACTGACGGAGCCACCCAGGAGCTCCAACCCCATTTTTCAAAAAGAAACAAGCTGAGGCCCAGAGAAGTCACGTGGCCAGGATCCTTCAGCTAGGGAAGAGCGGAGGTGGGGACGACCCCCAGGGCCCGTCGCCCCCAGGCTCACTCCTGCTCTGTGCACTCGGCTCTCTAGTTATCTACCTACTGGGATATTTACAGCATTAAGAACTAAAGTCATAAAAAGATGATTTGATGACATGTACAGACAACATAATTATCTACCAGACAACTTTTCTCCCTAATGGAGCCAGAATGTTTTATTTTTAGTATTATAATTGAGCATAGGATAATTTTAAGATCCTGTAGGCTCTGCTTTACTCTGAGCGAGCACTAAGGAGACAGCAACTAACACGGGGACCTCTTCCTACAAGGAAACTCGCTACCAGGTGGAAAAGGCCGAAAAGGTAAAGAGCCTCCGTGGGGGGACAGACGCTCAGGTCGCTGCGGTACCTGTGACAGGACAGTTATCTTCCCCCGTGATTCAGAGTCGGACATGACGCCAAGTCTTCAAGGTGTTCTGGACGCACTCCCTGTGCTCGAGGATGGTGGGGGTCGGGGTGGGGGTTGTGTTAACGGTGAAGATGAAAGTGGTGATGGTGCCGAAGGTGACGATGAAGGTGGTGGCATTAATGGTGAAGGTGACGGTAACGGTGCTGGGGACTGTGAGGACAGCAGCTACCGTGGCTGAGCAACCGCAGTGTGGCCAGGGGTGGCCAGGTCCTCTACAGCCTCGGGCTTACGTGATCCTCACACCAACCCTCTGAGGTAAGTTAGTATTATCCCCACTTTCCAGTGAGGAAACTGAGGCTCAGAGTGGTCCCCTGAGGAGAGTGGAGAGGCAGGGGCTCTGCACTCCAAAGACACTGTTCCTCCTCCACCTCATGCTCCCCGAGCGACCAGCCGCAGAGGGGAAACCGTTCCTGCCGATGAGCGACTTCCGGGCTCTGGTTCCCCAGTACAGATGTACCGAGCCAACCCCCCTTAGCCATCGGCAATTGCTGTGACAGGTGCAGGCTTACCTGGGAGGGAAGGGTTCACCCTAGAGCAGACCTTGTGTGCCGCAGACTCTGACCCCTCGCCTGCCTTCAGCAAGGAGCGCAAGAAGCAAACGTCGTCACACGACAAGGAAGGAAGAAGAGTGGGGGCTGACGGGCACTGGGAGGGCAACGCGGGGCATGCTGGGCTCCATGCACGCCCCTTTACTGACGGCCCCCCAACCTCTCTTCAGAGGCTGCTTCCTGTCCGAACCACCCCAAAGCCAAAGGCGTAACAGCAAGGGCAGCCGTGAGGCAGAGCGGCGGAGGGTCATAGGTCACCCCTCAAGCCCCCCCTCAGAGGCTGTCATGGATGCGCTGCCAGGCTCCTACCAACAATCGAGGCCTCAAGCAGCCCAATTCAGCTCCCCACGTTCCCTTTCCACCTGGCGCAGAAGGGCAGGAGCAGGCGGCGAGGGCCGGGGCTGGATGGAGGCCGCTGCCTGGCATCCTCCTGGGCCCGCTCTGGCCTCGGAGCTGCAGAGGCCGGGCGGAGACCCAGCCGAGGAGGCCACGGAGGAGAGCACAAGGGCGGCGGCTGGGGCCAGTCCCGCTCCCGACCCACAGGCACTGTGACGGCATGCTCAGCTGTGGGACAAAACCTCGAGCCCACAAACAGGCACCAGGGACCCAGAATGAGCACCCCACTCTCCGTCCTCTTCCTCTGCCCGGCCTCCCCGGTGATGGATGCCCAGCCCAGAGGCCTCCTGGCTTCCTGCAGTGCCGTGCAGATGGTCAGCTGACTTCCTGCCCTGAGGCCTGACCACTCTGAGGGGACAAGGCCGCAGAGACGGCTGGTGAAGCCTCCCTGGCCCCTGCCCCAGGTCGGCAGACCTCAGCACTGACACAATGACACAGACTGCCATGTCCCTCACGCAGTCGCTGCTGACGGAGCCCGGAATGTTCAGGATGACCTGAAATGGAGAGCCCACAGGGCCTGCACTCACAGGTTCCTTTACTCATCCGCGCCCGCAAAGCTCCCACTGTGCACCGCATGCTGTCCTGACCTCCACGGAATCAGCCATCACCAAGACAGGCCCCTGCCTTCTTGGAGCCCCCTCCCGAAGGACCTGCTTGGAAAATGTCAAGTCTAGCACAATCCCAACTCATCAGAGTGCAATGAGAAGAAGTCTTCTGAGGTTCGAGTCATCTCCCCAAGTTCTTCATTTCCAGCCCTTTTTTCTACTTGGGTCCTAAGACTTGCCCAAGTTTGTCCCTGCAAAGGGGAAAATCACCGATTCCCCAGATGCTTCTACTCAGTAGGTCACAACCACAAGAGCGCTTAGGCTGCCGGGGGTTCTCCGTGCAAACAGCATGTCCATGCCCAGTCCTGCGAGCAAGTAACAACTGAGGCAGGATGCACAGATCAGGAACTGAGGCCCTGGGCAGCACCTGGACAGGCCCGTGTACACTGCTGTCCAGGGGCAGAGGGGGCCGTGGCCATGGCTTCTCTGCCACGGGCTTTGGGGAATTCTGAGCAGAAGCCTGGCCCGAAGCTGCCCTTGGGTCTGGTCCTAGCCCGTCACCCCTGGTGACACGCTCCTGGGTGGCTGTAGCACAGCCCCTCCTCCGGTAGGCTCCCACCTGGTAGGCTTCTGGTAGCTCCCGTGAGCCCCCTCCCAGGTCAGCCTGGACACAGGAAGAATGGACACTCGGAGCCATTAAGGAAGTGGCTTCGCCTGCAGTGTCAAGGATTTGAAGCGGGTTTGGTATCTGTGGGTGCTGCCACCCCGCTAGATGCAGAGCGAGCCCAGGAACCCAGCACTGGCAGACCAGGATGGCCACATAGTCACAGAGAAGCATCGTGGCCGAGGGCCTGACACCTCGGGGCCCCTGCCCTACCTGGCTCCCAGCTCGGGGCCCCGAACCCTGCAGGCTGGAGGGTACCAGGAGCCCCACCGCCAGGAGACGTAGTCTTTCCAGCAGGAGCTTTTAGTTGTGCCCCCGGGACGCAGGCCCCTGCTGTCTCCTTCTAGCCATGGCTGCATGCTGGCACAGGCGGCCCGTGTCCGTGTGGGCTTGAGAAACCTCTTCCGAGGGACGGCAGACCAAAGAGGCCGCCTTCTCGGGGGAACCCAGTGCCTCGGCCAGGCCACCAGTCGGGACCACCAGCACTCCGCAGAGAGCTCAGCTCACAGCGGCCTCGAGGGCTCCCTGCCTGCATCCCAAGGGCCCACACACACTATCAGGGGTTTGCTCTTCGAAACTATCCTGACGGCTTCTATCCCCACCTTGGGGAAAGGAGTCCACACTCCAGCTCCCTGGAGAGAAATCCGCACGCTTTAATGGGTTTCTCTGAAGCCCCAAGCTCGGGGCCAGCTAGGAAGGGCTATCTCCCAGATTCGACGAGGAGCTGTGCCTGAGGCTGGGGTGACTGGCTTCCTCTACACCGACAAGGTGGGGGTACGGCAGGGGCTGACAGGAGTGGCCCCCTTGGGGGCTCTGATGCTGTTTCAACAGGGGCACCTGTGAGGCTGGGAACAGCTGGCCACACCCAGGTGCCCAGGCAGCCAGGCCCCGCTCTCCGCCCTCAATTTTCAAGTGGCTCTGCCCACAGCCAAGGACAGGCAGGCTGTGGGTCCTTCGCTAGGGTGCCGCTGGGATGGTGGCGGTGTGAGGCAAGGGGCCAGACATGCCTGCGCTCGGAGCCCTCTCTGCAGCCACTTCCTCACTGCGGACCTTGGGCAGGTCCCTCCACCGGAGCCTTGCCTTCCTCATCTACAAGCTGGATAAGCACAGCCCAGGTCAGAGGGGTCCCACAAGGAAGAAAGGAAATGAGGCTCATACACGTATTTCATGAATCTCACATGTTGCATGGACGGGAGGGTCCACGCCACATGAGGCCTAAAGACCGGTCATCGGGTCAGGGCCAGGGCCGGCTGGATGCTCCAGCTGACGTTTTCACACTGACCGGCACTGGCCAGGGGCTCAGCGGGCAAACTGCACATGCCGGGTCCCACCTGGTAGGCTTCTGGTAGCTCCCGTGAGCCCCCTCCCAGGTCAGCCTGGACACAGGAAGAATGGACACTCGGAGCCATTAAGGAACCCACAGGAGGGCGCCTGGGTGGCTCAGTGGGTTAAAGCCGCTGCCTTCGGCTCAGGTCATGATCCCAGGGTCCTGGGATCGAGGCCCACATCGGGCTCTCTGCTCAGCGGGGAGCCTGCTTCCTCCTCGCTCCTTTCTCTCTGCCTGCCTCTCTGCCTACTTGTAATCTCTCTCTCTGTGTCAAACTAATAAAAAAAAAAAAAAAGGAACCCACAGGAGCCCAGCCACTAACGAGGCTGTCACCTCTCCCCTTACTTGGAGAGAACATGGCTCTCAAGATGTCTGGGTGTATTCTTTAAAAAAAAAAAAAAAAGGCCATATCATTACCAAAAGAAATAATTACAAAGCATTAAATGAAAAAAGCACATCACGACGTGCTTGACTGTCATCTTCCTCCAACACGAAGGTGCTCAGAAAAAGACCTCAGGACTAAGGACCCATAGCCTTGGACCCGACTGGCCCTCCCCACCGCTGGATGTGAGCAGGGATGCCCTCTCCACCCCGGGACCCAAACGGGACGCACTGGAACACGAACTCTCAGAAAGGGGGCACTTCCAACGGCTGCCGTGTTGGAGACAATGGGCGAGAAGGGGGACTCCCGGGGAAGGGATGGGACTTCCGGTCCTGAGCCGCAGGTGTGGGTGGCAGTGGGGGTAGAACAGTGAGGGCTTATTTTCCACTTGCAGCAGAACAAGCAGAAGGGAGTGGCGCAAGGCAGAATCTGCCTCTGACTCAACCGAGGCTCTCCCCTCCCAGCACCGGCTGCGGCTGCGGCTGCGCGGTGGGCCAGGGTGTCCAGGCCTAGGCCTGTCGTGCGCAGGAGCCCCGAGGAGGGGTGGGGGCAGGAGCGCACTCCTTTCCAGAATCAGAACGGCCAGAGCTGATGGGTAGGGCTGCAGGAGGCTCAGCCTTCCTGAGGCCTCGGACTTGACCCCCTCCCGCCTGGGAGTTCCTGAGTCTGCAAGCTGGTCGCCTTTGGAAAGGAGCCCTCCTCTGGCTGCTCACCTGTCTGCGTCTGGCTCAGGGAGACCTGAGGGCAGATTCACACCAGGTCATCCTGGCTCCCTTGAAAAGCAAGAGAAGCCAGAGGGGCATGGAGAGCACTTGCCAACAGTCAGGACTCAAACGTGCCATAGGTCCCACAACAGTGGCCAGGTTATGTGAGCCCGAGGCACACACGTGTCACGGGCTTCTGGGAAATCCCATTTTAACTGACGGTAACACCGAACATGAGCTCTGGTGCCGAGGGCGACCTCCTGAGACCCTCAGGCCATCAGCCAGCCTAACCTCACTCCTGTCCTGCTTGCTCTCAGCCAGACAGAGTGCACTGTCCGCTATGACGTGCCACATTCCGGCGACAAGGCTGCCAAGACCCTCAAGGACGGTCATCCCCCATCGCACGCTCACAGGCCAGGACCATCCCTTTGCCGACACCCCCTCTCGCAGGATAGGCAGCCCATTCTGAGGCTTTCAGTCTCCACATGAATTAGGGGTTTGTGCCAACACCCACTGGGCTGGGAAGGGTCCCCAAAGCCAGAGCCCCCTCGGACATCAATAGGAAGACAAGGGGCTCCTCGCACCAGACACCTCCTCAGCTTTCCCCACCAAGACCTTCCCCCCACAGACTTTCCTGGGCCAAGACAGGACATGCCGGATGCTGAGAGAAGGGGAATGGGGAAGAACCACCCGGTGCTGGGATTCTGGACCATGGCCCCTCCCTGAAGGATGCTTTACCAATCCAGGTGGTCTGTCATCGCCATCGGGGACACTGCTTACTAGCAGAGCTGGGGCCGGCTCAGGTGTATCCCTGACCCTGTTCCTGGCCCTAGTCTCTGGGGTCACTCACACCACACTCCCCCAGGGAAGGTCCTTCTGCTTCTCCACCCATCGTCTCTCCCCCATCAGCCTCATCTCAGGTCTATGTAGCACTATGTCTGACATGATCTTTGCTCCGGCTTGTTGTCTATCTACCCGCATGAGGGGGAAGCTTCTAGAGACCAGTGCCTGCGGCCATCCTGCCCCACACTGTAGCCTTAGTGGCAATATGCACTAGGTACACACCCAACGACACTGGCCCCAGAATGAAAAGAATCCAAACAGAGGGAGGTAATGGGATCTGGCTTCTAGTTTTCCTGCCCTGGGGTGCCCAGAACACAACAGGAACCCAGAGAGAGGTTCTGGATTGAATGGAAGGTGAGGGACAGACCAGACATGGGTCCTACATGGGTAGGAAGAAATTCAGGTGGACACCCAGGTTCAGTCCCTGGCGTGGAGCCAGACCAGAGTCTGGGAAGCAGACACGGTGTAGGCAGGTTCTGGGTTTCCTCACAGAAAACGCACGTGCCAGTGCGCACGGGCAGCACGGACACACAGCAGGCCCCACGACTGAGCAGGTCCTGAATGAGCACGGGGGCCTTGGGGTCCAGAAGCACTGCTCTGGTAGGCGGGCAGGTATTCCTGGCACCACTTCCTGAAAACAGAAGGGGCTCCTGAGAGAAAATGGGTCAGGCCAGCTCCCCACACTCACAGGCAAACTATTCGAAAACAAAACCCAAAGCACCAGCAGGGCCCTGACCAGAGGGACCCCTGCTCCAATCTGCGGGACAGGGCCGATGCTGGAAACGGCTCTTGCACTCGGACAGCCTGGGCCCGTCTGGTCACACTGTGTTCGGGGCAGTCACTACGAGCCCCTGGACGGTGGCAGGTTGACTGAATCACGTGAGGCGTGTTGTCCAAGCCAGCGGAGCATGTTCTGTGATGCTAACGGGAACCTGCGTTATTACAAACTCACAGTACGAGAGAATCGACACATTCACCACAGACCTTGCACCAAAGAATCTAAAAGAATTCAATTCTATTTTGTGCTGAGCCAAGAATTTTGTGGGGACTTTTTTTTTTTAAGACTATGTGTCCACTTTTCTTACTGGATAGAGCGAAAACTGGTGCTAAGCTTATGTGTTTTGTTTTAGTAAGAACTGTTTCTTTCCTATTTTTCTTTTAAAGGAACGAACTCTTATTTCTAGTCATAGCTCCACAGCGCATCTGAACCCGCAGAGTCCACGGGCTCATGGGGCTGGAAGGAGCATCAAGAGTCCCCAGTGTCACAGCCGTCTAGAGAAAGGACTGAGAACCATGCCATTTAGTGCTGGCTACCTCTGGGGTGGCTTCCAGAAGGGTCTCACTTTCTGTTTTTACATTTCTCAACTGTAATGTTTTTTACCTTCTAAACTTGGAGGTTTTTAAAAAGATTTTATTTATTTATTTGACACAGAGAGATCGCAAGTAGGCAGAGAGGCAGGCAGAGGGAGGGGGGGAAGCAGGCTCCCTGAGGAGCAGAGAGCCCGATGTGGGGCTCGATCCCAGCACCCTGAGACCACGACCTGAGCCGAAGGCAGACGCTTAACCCACTGAGCCACCCAGGCGCCCCTAAACCTGGAATTTTTTACACATACGCATTAATTTTGTAAGCAGAAGAAACAATAAATTTAAATGAATCTAGAAACCACCTGCTTTTGTATGTAAGTGTTTGCCCCACTCCAACAAGATTAAGAATATTGCTATGTGCCAGGAATTAAAATCTTATGGGCCGTTACATCCTCAGTGTGAGAGAGACGTCACCTCACGTGACTCCCTATTACCAGACCCACTTCCCAGATGAGGAAACGGAGGCTCAGGGTCCACACGTAGATCCGCAACCAGCTCTGTCTGCTTCCCAGAGCCCTGCTCTCAGCCGGCCTGCTCCACCGCCTCCCCGCAGACTTGAGGGCTCCTTTCTCTCTGCCCCTTTTCCTGCCTGGCCAGGGAAGCGGCTGTCCTACTAAGCCACAGAGCGTACAGAGTGCCCGCGGACCGGGTGGGCACTCTGGAGATGTCTGGGTCACGACTGGTGGCTTGTCTCCCAAAGTCCAAGAACCAGTCAGTTCCTGGGCTCCCACGGCGGACTGTGCGAGGCCAGGGGAAGGGCAGGCCAGCAGAAACCTGGGGAAATGGCTTTGCTCGATGCGGAACTAGAGAACACACTGGTTGGTGTAGTTGGGAATAGCTACCCTACCAGGCAACCGTGGAGGCCTGGCCCTTGTCCGTGCCGCCCAACACCATGTCACCCTGGGAGGTTTCAGGACCGGAAGTCCCAGGCCACCTCTGCAGGGGCTCCAGGCCACAGACCCCACAAGAGATGTCGAGCAGGTCCCCTCCCACCTGCTCAGTCCTGCTAACATGTTCATGCTGTTTCCCAGAAGCTGCTCTGCCAAGGGGTCGGCCCCACACATGCGTGCAAAATGCCGCATTCTCCGCCCCCTCAGAGACCCAGCACGTTCCTGCTCAGAGAAGCGGCACCTGTCAGAGACTTGTGTCACTGGGTTAGACCTTGGAGAACCTTCTCTACAAGTCCAGCACGGGTGAGAGGCTGTAAAGACCCCCCGGGAGATGGGCACAAAGGTGCAAACGAGCTCCTAGCAACGGGCGAGGCCCTCTGACAAACTTACCTTCCCCCCCTCGCCCCCCACAAGCCAGGGCCGGGAGCTGTGGGCACAGCCGCCAGGGGCGGGACTCCAGGGCTGCATTCCTCCCCCCCCTCGGCTCCCACCCCCACCAGGGACATCTTCTCCCGCCTTCCTGCCTCGGACCCTGCTTCCTGGGCCTCCCGAGGCTGGCCTGCGTGCACGGGCTCAGCACACACCCCTGACTGTACCTCCAGCTGCAAGTCCCACACCTGCCCCGGGCACGTCATGAACCACATCTCTGCCACCCCGTCCTCAGCGGTGAGGCAAGAAGGGCACCTGTGTCCCGGGGCTGATGAGCATCAAGAGAGCTCGTACCAACGGGCAGCAGCGAGGGTCGCGGAAGTGCCCGCAGCCTCGTCCGGGCGACCTAGTCTTTCCCAGGGCCCCAGGAGGCTGCTGGGGGGCTCGGGGTAGCACGCACCTCGCTCAGGCGGAAAAGCGGCTGAGGCACCCTGACCCCAGCGCCCTGCATACAGCAGGAGCTTAGCTGACAGCACTCGACGCTAAACTCTTCCTTGGAGCGTCGTGACCCTAACCTGCTGCTCTGCTCACGGATGCCCTTAACATCCGTGCAGAGCTGCCCGCCGCGCGGCCACCCCACAGCCCCAGGCAGGAGGAAGGGGTGCATGGGGAGCAGCTTTCTCCGGCAGAGAGACTTGCACCCACTCATCGTGGGCCTCCCTCCCTCCCCCGTCGCCCGCACCGCAGCAGCCGTGGTGGAAGTCGTTCTGGGTCCCACGGAGGGCTTTCCAACTGTGTTCCTGGGGCCCCGAGGACGCCGCAGCTGGGGCCACGGCCTCCCGGCTCTGTGCGGGCGGCTGCGGGCCTCCCGGGCGCGGGGCGGCGTCAGCCCTGCAACAGGCCGGCCTCTGCAGACGGAGTGTGGGGTGGGCCTTTAAATGTCAGAGCCCTCGCCCCTCCCTCATTTCACAATGCAGCTCCAAAACCACCTCGCTGGGCCAAGTTCTGTGACCACAAAGTTAATATCCTCCAGCAACTTCCGAGCTGGTTGTCTGCCTCCGGGGCCAGGACACATCTGGCCGGCAGAGAGATTTCTGGATCCCCGGCCAGGGTGAGCTTTCTAGGGGTTTGTCTTAAATGACGAGAACCCAGGGCCACCCCCCTGCACCCCCCCGCGGCCGGTGCTGGAGTTTTGTTCTACCAGACGGAGAGGAACAGCCTCACCAAAATTCTTCGAGGGCCGGGAGAAAATTCAGGCAGTGAGTGAAAGCAGAAGGAAGTGAACAATCCTCTTTGGCCCACGCTTCTCAGGCACGGCAGCAACAGAAGAACAGCCTGGAAGGGACGGGAGCTTTGGGACTGGACAGGCAGCCCAGCACACCCTTCCACAGCAACGCCGTTGTGAGAATGCAGTTTTCATTAAAAAAAAGAAATCACGCTTTTGTGCCCTGAGATACGCTGACCGGCCCGTTCGGAGGCTCTGGTGCCAGGGCTCCAGTTAGCCAAGACTCACAAACTCTGGCCGCTCCTTTTCCGCTGCCCCCTCTCTAGCACCGTGTTCCTATTTGCCACTTAAGGAGCCCAGGAAAAGGCCACGCAGGGGCCAAGTGTCGGCTCGGCAGAGCTTGAGACCATCGGGTGGGCCGCGTTACATCACCCCCACATTCCTGACCGCCGGGGTAACAGTATCGGGGCCCTTTCTATGACTAACTTTCAGTGAGACACGGACAAACTCCAGTTGCTTTCCATTTGGGGAAACGAAGGCATGGGGCCATCGAGATCGGAGGCTCGTATAATTCTCTTATGGGGCCTAACAGTAAATGTTTAGGGCTTGGTGGCCTGTCCAGCCTCTGTTTTAATGTGAAAGCCACCATAGGCAATTTACCAAATAAGCTGGCATGGCCACGTGCCAATAAAACTTTAATTACAAAAACAGGCAACAGCCTGTGGGCTGTGGTTTGCCGATCCCTGATCTAAATGGTTTGAGGTGACAACTGTCACCTCTCCTGGAAAACGCTGGTCCTAACCGTGGAGGTATGAACCCTCCCACCACACACACACGCAGGGGCCCACCTGGCAGAACTCCAGCTAGAACACTGAATCTATTATAAAATACGAAGTCACACCCTGCACACAACTCTACAGACACGGGGCCTTGGTCCTCCACAGTCCTGCTCTGTGATGAGGGCATTCCCTAGACCCTCCGGCCCAGGTTCAAGGGCTCAGGGGCTCACAGCCCCCCTCTGTTCCACCTAAAATCCCGGAGGAAGCAGAGACGGCCCCCGCAGACTGGAGCAAAGGCAAGGCGAGCTCCCCTGGACACTAGGCCTCTGAAGAGACCCGCCGGGGCCCCCACACCTGGGATGAGGCCCATACTCCCCCCTGCTCTTCTCCTTCTCCAGGATGGCGGGTTGTGGGCCGAGCCTCATGGCCGGCACCCTGCGCCGTGGTCTCTCAAGGGCCTGGGGCTGGGATAGCGCGGAAGGTCCACGGAGGCCCTTCGTCTTCTGCACACACCGCCTTGTGCCGCGCTGCAGGCACGGCTACGGAACCACACGAATCCTCACGCAGTTTCCCGAGCCCCACCAAGGCCACCGTCAGTGCCCCTGTGTGGGCACTGCTCGCTGTCACTGCTTCTACGTGGTCTTGGGTTTCAGTCATAATCCGATCGCAGCCTACTTCATCCAGAATGGTGACAACTGTCACCTCAGATCGTCTAGACGGTTCCAACAGCTGGTGGAGTGGGGGCCAGGTCAGGCTCCCCTGGCAAGGTCATGTGAGAGCCCAGCTGCCATCCCAGAACTGGGCACTGACCTTTGAAACCATCCCCGTCACTGTCCTCAAACCAGAGAGCCCTGCATGTCCAGGGCTGACTGGTCCCCCCAAGGACCCACCACAGTTGAGGAAGGAAGAGCTGCTCCCAGCCCATCCTCAGCTCCCTGAGACCGGCCCCCCCGCTGGCTCTCACCCTCTGTGCAGACACCCAAGGTGGGAAGGGCCTGGCACCCTGAGCTCTGCCCAGGGCCCCTGATGGGGACCTTGCAGGCACGCCAGGCCTGGGAGCTTGGGTGCCACTCTGAACCTCGGTTCCGTCTGCAAAAGGGCGGACAGCAATCCCCACTTTCCAGTTGTTGTTGTCTTCCATAAAGACAACACGGAATACTACAAACATAAATCCCGTCTCTGGCCCACAAGCGAGGTAGGGATGGGGACACACAGGCATGGCTAGCAGACGGTCACACGTGGCGAGACCCATCAGTGCTGCGTCTGTCCGTCCACCGGAGTTTCAGGAGCTGGGGCCCAGGCCGCAGGAGGTGCAGGTCTCCAGCTAAAGGTTCCCGGCATGAACCGTGCTGTCCTTGTTCCCAGGGAGAAGGGACAGTGTGGGCAGCAGGTTGACCAGGCAGGTGACCCAAACCAAGGCGGAAATCCCCAGTGTCTCACCGTTCTGGCTTTCTTGGCTTCTGAGAGGAAAAGGAAGCCATATCTGACTTGGTTCGCCTCCCCAAAGACAAAGCTGGTCCTCCTCCTCTTCCCCCTGATGAACGTTTACAGGCCTTCTTGCCCTGACCTGTCTGCACGCTGAGACCAGATCCCGGAGGCAGTGGATTCAGAGGGTCCCAGACCCAGGAAAGGACATCTGATCCTTCCTCGGGGACCTGATGGCTTTCCCCTGGCCCACCACAAAGACCCACTCCTTGCCCCGGCCTGCGAGGCCCACCTGCGTTGGCCTTGCCAATCCCTCGCAGCCCCTCCCGGGCACCCTCCTCACACCAGTCTGCTTTGCCCTGAACTTGCCAAGCCCATCCCACCCCCACCCCCATGTTTGTGCTCGCTCTTCCCTCTACTTAGGATGCTCTCCTTCATCACCTGTGCATGGCTCAAGGCATCTCGTTATTAGGTCACCTCCAGGGTGGCCGCCCTGTCGCTCCGATCTAAAGCTGGCCACATGCCCCCCGCACCTGACATCCACATCCAGCCTGCTTTATTTTCTTTATAGCACCTACTGCCACCTGCAATTTTCTTGCCCGTTGCTTATTATCCACCCCTCTTTCTAGAAAGTTGCTTACATGAAAATGATAATCAAGCATGGCCTACAGAGACATCCTTGGGTCCTCGTTGAGTGCCCGGCACTCATGGGACACCACGTGAGACAAGGAGGGAAAGAGCGGAAGAGTGAGCGCACCGCCCGAGTTCTGGGAGGCTACACGGTACGGAGGGGCCACACTCGGCCCGCAGCCGTGCGGCAGGAAGAGGGCAGGCGTTCCCATGGCAGCTCTGGCCCATCGATCCCAGAGCCCGGGGCTCAGCTCCAGGCCCCCTGGCCTCTGAGCCCGGCGGCGGGGGCGGGGG
>LNAC01000001.1:6991346-7028074 GCA_002007465.1 Ailurus styani | reverse complement strand
GGGTGGGGTGGGGAGGCTCTGTGAACAGCAACGCTGGGGGGCTGGGGGGTGGGGCCGCATCTTCCTGCCTGTTTCCCGTGGCCGTCACCGCCACCGGCCTGACTCCTGACCCGGCAGGGCCCTCTGTCCTGTGCCCGGCAGCTGCTGCAGCCTGCAGCTTTCCCAACACGCGCCGCAGCAGCTCCGCCGCGCTTCCTGTCCCCAGCCCCGGCGGGCCCTGGGGCCCTGGCCTCCAAGCTCTGCAGCTTGCAGAACCGCGGCCTCTTCCCTCTGTCGCCCTCGCCGGGGTGGGAGCAGCTTCCTGCCGGTGCTTCCTCCGTGATATCTGGTGCTCACGTCTTGGCTCCTCGGTTCTCCAGAAGCCCAATTAACAACCGCTCACGGTGACCCCTCCGTGGACACACGGGTGGTTTCTGTCCCCTGCCGGGCCCTGGCTGCTCCAGGCAGCCTTCCACACACTCTCTGTGCACAGAGCTCTGGCGAGGAAGCAGCTGCAGCCCCCACCACCGCGACCACCCGCTCCACGCAGATTAAATACATTAGAGGGCCCTGCACTATCTCAGGGACAGGGCTGGCGCCTGGTGGCCTTCAGTGACATATTACTGATGTGAGCTCACTGCTACTGCCTGCGAATGGAGCTTCTGGTCGTTGCGCTGCATTTTGGAACCAACCACTTCTTTTGTTTTCCAAGACAGAAAAGAAAGCCACCCGTCTCCCTCCCCAAAAGGAGTTATCCAAGAGCCCTACTATGCCCAACAGTCAAAGGAGGCATTGTTCATCATTTGGCCATAAATAGGCAATTACCACCCACTCCAAGTGCAATCGAACCAAGTTCCTGCCGGCTTGGGGCCTGCAGCATGGGGCCTGCCCTCCCGTGTCGCCTCTGCTTTCTCTGGTTCTCAACTGGGGCCTAACGCTGGGAGAAGCAGGATACAGTAATTCAGGACAGCTAATACTGCAAAAATATTGTAAATAAATGGCCCATGTCCACAGGGGAGATTCCACGTCGCTACCGTGCTCAGAACAGGGGAGGGCTATGCTGCTAAGGGGGCGACAGTAAGCTTCCATCCAGTGCTGGCCCCGCGGACGCCAGTGGCCGCCCTGGGCAGAGGCACAGGCTTGTGTCAGACGGTTCGGCTCAGGGCCTGGCTCAGGACTAAGCACAAGTCCATCTCAGGGACACCACTCTGTGCCTCCCAATCTCCCACCCTCCCCAGGGTTCTCTCAGCCCCACAGACTTGCCAAGGGCTTGGAGCTCCTTCCCAGGAGGTGTGATCCCAACATCCCCAATAAGAAAGCAGCAAGAGGGCAGGGAATGCCAGAATCCCTCCAAGTCCATCAAGCATCCCCGTTCCCTGCATCCTTCCGGCTGGGCTGGGATCACAGGCTCTGCTAGTAGATTCACAGAGGCCACCGCAGATGCCACATTTTCCAGAGCTACTGCCCTAGCTGCTGCAAAGAGACCAGCTGACGCTGGATCCAGCAGAACAAGCACTCAAACCTGTAAGAAAATCCCCCTGCGGCCCTAAGCTGCCCTCAGCCTTCTCCGGCCCAAGGCCAGAGCCGAACCCACTTTCAAGCGGGCAAAGACTGAGAAGCTTGGGCACAGGAGTCAGAGGT
The DNA here is from genome assembly GCA_002007465.1 of Ailurus styani. NCBI lineage: Eukaryota > Metazoa > Chordata > Mammalia > Carnivora > Ailuridae > Ailurus > Ailurus styani. Next base: position 7,026,454 of record LNAC01000001.1, on the reverse strand, counting down.
CTGGGGACGGGGTAGGAATCGAGTTTCCACAGCAGGGAAAGACAGCCTGGGTTGGCAAAGCACGGAGACGCAAAGATTTGGGGGTGGGGTGGTTTCAAGGATGGTTGCGGAAACCAAAGGAACCCCGGTGATCGACTAGACTTCACTTTTACTGAGAAAAGATCGAGAAAACTTACAGGCAAAGTGAGGGCTGCAGGTCAGATACCAAAACAGACTTACAACCAGCAGACACTAAACTGAGTAGTTTAAAGTCTTTGGGGATTAAGGCAATGGTTTCCCTGCCCCGTGAGGTCCATGACTCTGGTGACTTGGAAGCTAATGACAAGACGAAGCCATCGGCCGGGCACCTCCAGAACGTCTGAGCCTCAAACACAGATGAACACGAGCGCCGCCCCCGCCCTGGGCCTGCCCACGATCATCTGCGAAGGGCTCTTGTCTCCCCACAGCCCTCGGGGTGGGGGGCTCACCCCGCCAGAAGGAGCCTTCTCCGGGGTACTGTCGCTCCCCTGCTTAAAACTCTCTGATGACCCCTCCCTGCACTCAGAATACGTGAGAGTGCCTCCGGAGGGAGCCCCAGGGCTGGGCCCCTTGCCCCTCCTCTGCTCTATCCCAGCCACACGGGGCTCCTCCCAGCCCCTCCTAAGGCCAGCCTTTGCATCTGTGCTTCTCCCGAGGGCCTCCCCGCCCCATCTCACCCCCGAGCCCTTCCAGGCCTGCCTCGTGGCTTGGTTCCCTGGTGAGGCCGAGTCTAACGTGCTGTGAGAACACTCTGGAAGCCTGGTCTCTTTCAAAGTCTCCCACACGGACGAGACACCTAGCACATGCAGCACGTGGACAGGGCATGAACTCACTCACTCTGCTCCCCTCACTCTGCCCCCGACCCCAGACTCCGGATGGTGAGCAGGGACCCAGAAGCGGCCTCTAAGGACCCACGTGCAGCGGCTTGCCTCACCAATGTCCAGCGCCGCATGGTAGCTGTTTTTCCAGGTAGTTCTATGGCAGCTATGTCCCCACCCCAGCATAAATCAACCCCCAGCCCCCTCTGGTGCTTGGAAGGTTCGCTATTGGGTAGGGATGCCATTGGCCTGCCAGCACAATGACTCAGCAGGGGCCCATCCAAGGACTTGGAAGTTGGAAAACTGGGCTCTTGAATCCCTTCTCCAGGTTACCCGTTTGCAAATCCAGGCTGACCCAGTGCCTCCTGACAGAGGGGCCTTAGCTCCTGGTCCTGTCTCTACACGAGATAAGCCCATCCCTGGCCTCTGCAGAGTCACCAGGCTGGGCCTGTGCCCGCCTCTCCTGCTCCCAACCCCCGCTCCACCGGGGAGCTCCTGGACACCCTGGCACTGGGGGCCCTGGCCCAGACCCACTGATTCGGGCCTTGGAGTCAGGCCCAGGAAGCTGCAGGCTCTCTGGGCCGCACCTGCGCGCAAGAGCACACGATCATAAACACCGGGCTCAAAGAAGCAAGACAACGGGCTCGTGGTCACAGCACAGCAGGGTGCAGAACTGGGTCTCAACCCAGGTCTTCTAGCTCCAGACACAGCTGCGCTCCCAATGACAGGCCATGCTTCATCTCCCTGGTGCTACGGGAAATGTCTACCTTGCGGCAACAGGGCAAAACCCCGACCTTGGAGACCTGGAGCCCTGGGTCCAAACCCCTACCAGGCAACTCGACAACTCAAGCCAGGCCCTCGGACAAGCCACAGAAGCCTCTGGGCTCCAGGCCCTCTTCTGGGGAGCAGAGACATGGCTGAGGACCTCAGAGCGGCAGAGACAAAGAATCCCCACAGTGAGGACGGCTCACATGGATGAATGGCAGGTCCTTCTTTTTGACCAATTTCTCTCCCTGCTCCTGAAGTGTGACCGCCAGTAGTCATGACGACAGCTGACTCAGGGATGACCCTAGGCACACATGAGCGTGTCGAGCTGATGAGCTCAGTCGGGGCTGCCAGCAACACAAGTGGACGTGTCGCTACCCCGCCTGGACGCTAGGGAAACAGGCGCCAAGGGGTCAAGGAAGTTGCCCAGGGTGAGGCTCGAGGCCACCCCACGGGCAGGGCCAAGGCCCTGTTCTCCACCAGCCCTGTTTGCCCACGTCTCAGCCCACAGTCTGCTGCTTCTTCAGCGGGCCGGCGGACGACACGGGGTTCCTCAGACCCTCCGCTGTGGCCCCTGGAGCTGAACCAGTCAGAGAGGCCACGAGCGACCTGGCCCACAGACCCTTCCGCAGGGGCTTCCGTGGCGCGGGACTAGACATGTCCTCAGGCGCGCTGGTCCAGAGGTGCACAGGCCTCTGTGCCCGGGACCAGAGCGGGGCCTGGCAGCCAGGGATGCTCCAAGTACATCTGGGGAGCACGAGGGGCTCCCACCCGGATGGCTTGGGAAAGCCCTGGGGGCCCCAGAGCTGTGCTGCCTCAAGTCTTCTAAGACACCTTTCGGCTCAGAAAGGCCCACAATTAAAGCATGGAAAATCACCAAGTGGCACTCAAAGCTGCCTCGCTGGCACGTCCCCAGCTGAACTCCTATTTTCCTTTCCCCGGGAGATCAAAGCTATTGTGTCAACACTCGGCCCCAATCCGAGTGACCTTAAGCGGATTGCTTATGCAACCTGGTGGCTGCCACGAGGGACAGCAAGGAGGGATCCAGGCGTCTGCACAGGGATGTCCCTGAATCGTGAGAACCCCCATCAGGGGTGCTGCGCTGTCACTGACAGGCCTACTTCTGACAGAACTGAAACTAGTCTCTGGCTCGGCCCTCCCCCGGCTGGCAGGACCCCAGCCTCACGCTGACACCACCTCTCCCAGGAGTGGCGAGCCCCGCTGACGCCCAGAACTGGAGCAACGGGACACAGGCTGCAAGGGTGCGGCTCTGATGTTCATCAACGTGCCAGCCGCTGGACGGATCCACACCGCCGGACTCCCTCCCTCGCCCATGAGAAACAGGAACTGCCATTCCCATTTTACAGACAAGGAAATGGAGGCCTACAGAGGGTGACTTGCCCAAGGCACACAGCTCAAAAGTGGCAGAGGGGGACACGGAGCCCCTTTCTGAATCCAGATCTCAGGCTTTCACTTCCATGAGCCCTCCAGGTCCTGTAAGGGTCGCCTGCCTGGAAAGGCCATCCTGGGCCGGCCTTGCAGAAGATGAATCACAGCAGCAGGAGGAGAGCTGAACCCGGAGTCAGGAGGCCCAGGCTCAGCCCTCCCGGTGTCCTCAAGAACCATACGGCTTTGGGCAAGTCACTGACTATCCTGGGACTCCAGAAGCTTCAACCTCAGGTGAAGAGATTGATAGAGGGCAGATGGGCCAGCAGTGGCTGCCAAGATCACAGAGGGGAGGAGTCTAAGACCTCCCAGTTCAACCAGAAAGACTGCTACAATCGACTAGCAATGTCTGTCAAGAGCATAGAATAGACATGTTGGACCAGTACCCAGAGCTGCTGCCCCTGGCCAACCACCAACCACTTGATGGTCCAAGTTCTTTTGGGTTTTTTTTTTTAAGACTATTTTATTTTATTTCATTTCATTTCATTTTACTTTATTGAAGAGAGACAGAGAGGGCGCGCAGGGGCCGGGGCGGCGGCAGGGGGTGGGGGGTGAGGAGCAAAGGGAGAGGCACAAGCAGACTCTGTGCTAAGCGCAGAGCCCGACACGGGGCCAATCCCACAACCCTGAGATAAAATCCAGGGTCAAACGCCTAACCAACTGAGCCACCCAGGCGCCCCTCTGACAGTCCAAGTCTTAAAGACTCTCTTCCTTGGTTCAAGCCCATTCTGATTGTTTCTTCATCAGACGCAACTACTCCCATGTGCCCACAGTGGGTTTTCCCTTTACTTTTTTTTTTTAAAACCTTATTTATTTGACGGAGAGACAGCAAGAGAAGGAACACAAGCAGGGGGAGTGGGAGAGGGAGAAGCAGGCTTCCCACTGAGCAGGGAGCCCGATGTGGGGCTCAATCCCAGGACCCTGGGATCATGACCTGAGCCGAAGGCAGACACTTAAGGCCTGAGCCACCCAGGCGCCGCTGCCTTTACTTTTATCGAGCATTTATTTCATTCCAATTAGCGATCCCGAGCTTTCTGTGACAGCCTGTGCTGTGCTGTCAGGGGCGATCCATCGCTGAGGGCCTCTGTCTGCGGTCCGTGTGGTTTCCCAGGCCAGCAGGAATGGTCTGCGGGTGCAAGCCAGCAGCAAACGAAAACCAGGCCCAGCGGCTGGCTGGGGCCAGTGCGGACAGGAGGAGGCCACGAAGGCTTGGGCACACCAGGCCCAAGCCCAGGGACGTTGCCAAGGAAAAGCACAGCTGCCTGGGGCTGCCGGGGCTGCCTAAGCAGGGAGGTCACACAGCCAGGGGTGTGAAGGGCCACCCCACCTGGTGGCTGAGGAGGGCCACTCCCTGGTGAAAGGCAAGCAAGGCGGAGAGCAGAAGGCTGACCCAGGGACGCCCTGCCAACAAAGAGCCACGAGCTGCCGACTAGCGTCGGTGATACCCCTCTGATGGCTTCGGCAGCAGCTCCTTACCCCGCAGAGCCCCCAGGGCGCCAGGCCACCTGGTCATCCCGGACTCGTCTCCGGGACTCGACCTGGATCAGCTCTCGGCAGAGCTTCTAGTCTCAGGCTGCTCCCCTATCCCGCGCCGCCCCCGGCCAGCCTTCTTGGGCCCCTCACACATCTGCTAACACAACAGTTGCCGCCTGTTCTGGGGCTTTTGCTCCAGGAGGCTGGAGGACTCAGTGTGTGGGCAGCTGCGATCCATCAAACCTCTGTCTCAGCATCCCGATCCCTGTTCACAAACGCCTCGCTTCTCTTCGAAGCACTGTTGAGAAATACAACTTGTTGCTCTTGCAAGCCGACCAGCTTGGAGATCAAAATACAGCAAGACTGGGACGCCCAGGGGCACGGCATCCATGGGTCATCTTTTAAACTGTTGCTTTTTTCTGAGATCTTTGCTCACACACATGTGATCCGTGTCCAAGGGGCCATGCACAGCTCAGGTCTCACTGGGAGTCAAGCAATGCTTGGTAGTCAAGCCAGGTCTCAGAGAAGCAGTAACTAATCACGTCAGCAAAAGTCCCGCAAGTAAACAACTCCTGAGCTCAGGCTGGGCCCTGCTCTCAATGATCCACATTGTCATTCTGCGAACGGAGGCTTCGGCTTCACATAAAACACCAGGCAGAAGGGGTCACGTGGGGAAAGCTGAGAGGGAGGTCAGCCAAATGTGACCTGGGCAGGGGCAGGCCCGACTGCCCCTCTGGGCTGCCTTCAAGCAGCTGCTCCGAGAGCCGAGAGCCGCGTGGTTGCGATGACAACTGACAGGCGGGGCGGGCCTTCCTGGGCTGGGTCCTGGTGGCATTTCTCCCTCTGGGCACCCTCCGCTCTGCAACCACCCTCCCCCACTCAGGAGCCAGATGGCTGGTGCACCTGCAGCCTCGCCATTCCTGCCCACGAGCTGGGCACTGAGGTTTTAAGAAAACGTGAGCAAAGACAGTGTGAAAATAATTTCTAGCCCCAGACGCCCCACACCCCCGGCCTCACTGCCCGAGAGGGCCACTGCTCCCAGCCGGCTGGACAGCTGCGCCCAGGGATGCAGCCGGGAAGCGGTGGGTTCCCGGGATCACGTCTACCTAGCCCTGTGGGCGACAGGCGTGACACAAAACGCCCGCACACAGCCCCCTGCTCTGGCAGCAGCGATTCCAACTCCGTCACCACCTCACACCCCTTGGCTCTGAGCACGGAGCTCACCACGGGCTGGGCTGAGCTGCAGGGCAGGCCTCCTTCCCATTTTCAAAAGGAAAGGATGAGGCAAGAAGAGGAACAAAGAAGAAGAAGTAAACGGCAAGGACAGAGAAGGGAGGGGGAAAAAGAGAAGGGAAGACATGGGCACAGAGAGAAAAAAAGGAGCCCTTCTAATGCATGGAGGGTGCGTCCTGGGACTGTCGCCCTCTCTCCTGGTCCCGCCTCTAGAGTCACCCGTAACGAGTGCACGCCTTCCCTCCCAAGATGTGCAGCAGCACTGCTAACAGTCACCGTCAGCACGCGCCAGCCAGGGTGCCACGTCGTGTGTGTGTGTGTGTGTACGCACCAGCCAGGGTGCCACGTCGTGTGTGTGTGTGTGTGTGTGTGTACGCACCAGCCAGGGTGCCACGTCGTGCGTGTGTACGCGCCAGCCAGGGTGCCACATCGTGTGCGTGTGTGTGCGTGTGTGTGTACGCGCCAGCCAGGGTACCAGGTCATGTGTGTGTATGCGCGCATGTGTGTGTGTGTATGCGCCAGCCAGGGTACCANGTGTGTGTGTGTGTGTGTGTGTGTGTGTGTGTGTGTGTGTGTGTGTGTGTGTGTGCGCGCACAGAGTTGGAGGCCGTGTGCCCAGGGCTGCCAGCCTCCTGCCGCTCATCTGGAGGCCTTCTGATGTGCTGATGTGCCCCCCAGCCCTCAAATGCAGACCCAAAAGTGTACGCCATGTTCCAGAAGGATCTCGGGAGGGACTGTAATGGACACGGCCGGAGGGGCTCTGCATACCCGCCTTGCTCCGGGCACCCTGACTAACACCCGGAGGAAAGCTCCTGCATGCCCATCCACATGCCGGCAGGTGTGCCCAGCCCCAGTCAGTGCCTGCAGGAAGCTGGGGTTTGTCACAACTCCCAGTCACTCCAACCGAAAAGGCACTCTGCACCAATCTCTCTCTGCATCTGGTCCCAGATCTACACACACAAAAGGGCTCCTTCACAAAAATGCTCAATTAGCATCCCTTGCCCCCAGTAAGTGAATATTTATAAACCAAGATCACAAGACCTATGAAAAAGAGTCCAAGATCCAGCTTGGAAAACCAGAGCCGTGCTGACCCCAGTGCAAGCCTATCTTCCCAGAGATGTGCAGATCCGGCTCCCTTCCCAGCAGTGACGAGTGCTCAGAAAGCCGCAGCCCACAGAGGCTGGCATCTGGCCGTGGGCAGGGGTCTGCACTCCAGGGACGGGCTCGGCTCATGGGGTCCTTCATGTTTCAGGCTGCATTTAGGGCTCTCTGCAAAGGCACTGGGGCTGCCTCGGGCCTGGCTTTCAAAGCTCCCACAAAAGCAAGGTCCACCTCGTGAGGCCATAAATTATCCAGCAGGGGAGCCAAAGCAGGCCGGGCCCCGTGGAGAGAGGGTTGGCTGCAGCTCCAGAGGCCTGGTCGGGGTGGTTCAGGGTCCATCCCCAGGGCTCTGGCCTCCCCCTTTTGGCACACGCCCTTCCCAGGGGCCCCGTCTTCACTTTCCCCGGACTCTGCCCTACCCAGGCCTGGGCTGGAGGAAAGCAGGCGGAATCAGGGCGGCCTCCCCAGGATCTTGGAGGCCTGCCTGGAGCCAATGAAGCAATCTACACATCTGGGCACAGCCCCGCCGAGCAATATATTTTCAAACAGTTTCTACCCAAGTGAGGATGGGAAACGTCTCCCGTGATGCCAGTGCTGTTACTCCAACTTGTGGGCAGTAAAACAGAATAACATGTGTAAGCTGTTTTTATTACCTATCTAGCTTATTAGCTAATAAAATAAGCTCAACGTTAAAAATTTAACTGAAGCCTTTTATCACATCCAGGACTCAGGGCTCTGGATTTCCCTCAGAAAGTCACCTAAATCTGTCACCTTTCCAGCCTTTTTACCTATTTAAATTTCTCCAGGGAAGGAAAATTTCAGCCAAGTCTCCAACGTAAATGAATGTGGGTTTGATCGTTGTCTGGCCAGTAAAGCAAAGAATGTCCGCTACTCGGGAGAAAGAAAGGGACACAGCTGGAGGAGTGAGGGAACCTGGACAGGCAGGGGCAGAGGGGGGGAGCCCTGGTGGCACCGGCGAGGACAGAGCTTGTCCTCCGGCTGCCCCAGGCCAGGGCCAGGCTCCGGAGCAAAGGGCCAGCCAGTTTGGACTCTGGGGCCAGGTGCGTGCTCAAGGCCTGAGACACCTGCCCCTCTTCTTTTGTTGGGGGGAGGGAGGCTAGAGAAAGGAATCAAATGCCATCAACAGGAGCAGCATTTCTGTTCTAAAGCAAAAGCAGCTGCGGGCACTGAAGGAAGACCATGCTGCCCACAGAGAGAAGGGGACACGTGAGCCGGCCTGCCCAGAGGTGGCCACATGTTGCACGAGCAAGGCCAGCCAGGTTCCATCCCTTACCACCCAGCGGTGACCGATGCTTCCGTAACGAGACCAGCAAAGACGACAGTTAAACCATAGCATGATGCACATGAGGGCCTCCTAGACACAGAACAGAGAGACTGCACCCTAACCCACCACACCCACCCGTCCTCACTGCATGGGTCCCAAGGGCCAGCCCCAGTCCCCGAACCTCACTGTCATGCCCAGGCCTCCCCCGTCAGAACCAAACACAGGTGGCACCCAGGCTCGGAGAGCGTAGACAGTGTATTCACTCCAAGTTCATCTCCTTCAAATCGGTCCCCAAGCTCAGTGTCAGCACAAGGCAGGAGGGTAGAGCACAAGGGACGGGGCAGGCGGCCTGAGGCCTCGCCTACAGTCAACAGCGAGGATGATTACGGAGGTGGCAGAGAGGATGGCGATCACACCTTCTGGACGGTCTTGGGATGCTGACAGTTTAGTCAAAGGAGTGAGTGTTTCCCTCCATCTCACACCCTCTGAAACCATGACCCACGGTCCCGATCTCAAAGTCAGCATCATCCGAGCAACAGGGAATCCCAGCCTGTGCTGCAGGGCCAGGTTCCTGGAACAGAGGCTCCAGCAAAGTGCTGGAAGGGCACCAGCGGAGCTTGATGACCATGGTCTGTGCCCCCGCGACACCCCACATCTCACCACCTGTCTGCTCCAATACCGCTTGCATTGTGTCTCTGATTTTAAACGTAGAGAAATAGACACTTAGAACAAAAACAAAAAGCCAACTCGATTTCATCTTTCTTTGAAGAGGACATAAGAAACAAGGACTCCTAACCTCCTTCAGGGCATTTCTGAAAGCGGCGCCCCGCCTCCGCCCAGGATGGGCCAGGACCCGCCGCGGCTCCGACGAGCACCGAGATGCTCTTGCAGGGCCTCCCACGGGGCTGGGGCTCTTACCTGTGCCATCTTAGCAAGGTCGAGGGAAGGCCTCTGCTCCTGCACCTCTTCGGGGCGCCGCCGCTTGACGCCGACCTTCTTGTCGTTCAGGACACACGGCTGGGAACGGCTCCGGGACAGCCCGCTGGCGCGTCTGGCCAGCTCCGGCGTGGAGGCAGGTGTGCTGCTGGCCGAGGGCGGACAGTACTCCGCGAAGGAGAACTGCTCGTGGGAGCAGGACAGGGACCGCTGCATGTCGAGCCGGCCCCCACCCCCGGGGCTCGGGTCGGGGCTCCAGATGTCACCCGCCTGTCCACAGGTGGCCGAGCCCGGCGCTGCCGGGCAGGGCTGACCTCCGAATCGGTGGTGGAAGCCCGCCTGGTCGTAGGGCGAAGAGAGTGCGTTGGCCCGGGAGGGGAGGCTGAAACTGGAGCTCCGCTGCATGGTGCTGAGGCCGTTGGAGCAGCGCGGGACGCTGCCCCCACTGTAACAGCGTCGCTTTTCTACGGGAGTCCAGACCTTGGAGCCCAGGGGCCTCCACGATGTCCGGCAGCTGGACATTTCATCGGAGAAGGACAGTGACCGGCACTGGCGCTTGCTGGGGGGCGCTGAGGGGTTCCCGTTGTGGTCGCTGAGGCTGAGGTCCTTGATCAGGTTGGTCACGGCGCAGGCGGTCACGGCCTCCCGGTGCCACAGGGCGCCATCCTGACACTTCTCCGGCAGGCACTCCCAGATGCCGGCGCTCGGGTGCCCGATCTGAAGTGGGCACTTCCTGTCCAGCTCTCGCCATCTGTCATTTTCTGGTTCAGAAAAGACAAAGAGAAAACAGGACTTGAGAAGGCCTCCAGGCCAGCCCTCGGTCTCCACAACCAGGAGCCCATTTCAGACAGGACTTTGGAGCCAGGAAGGCCCTTCAAAGCCCCTCCGGTCCAACCTCGCTTTATGGATGAGAAACGAGGGCCCAGAGCAGGGATGTGAACCCCACAGTGTGGAGGGAGGCGCAGAGCGAGGCCCGGGGTGCGTGCGCCTCCCAGGGCTCCTGGCACTGCCTCCTTTCCAACATTCCACACCGCCTCCCAGGAAAGTCCAGAACCACAGCTTTCACCCAAACGCTTTCCCCTCTCCTAGGTCAGAAGCCGACCTGCCCCGGCCCTCCCCTGGCCTGCAGCAGTTCTGTCCTCTCTCGAGCTGGGGCTCGACGCCCTGGCAGAAGACCACGACCCAGGAGGAGTCTTTGGTACTTGGGAGGGTCAAGGTCATACGGGGTGGGCAGTGCCGCCAGGTTAGCTCATGGGAATTCCATCTCTAGAATACTTGCTGACAACAGAAACTGGAAACTGTATTGATTTGTGCCTCCCTCCAACAAAATACCCCGCAACATCAACATTATCAGCAATGACAGCCAATCACGGAGCACTTGCCTTGTGCTCACTTGATTTCTCACCGAGATTGAGGATGTTTAAACTGGTCAAAATCTGTAGGATCGTGTCTTGGGCTGCACAGACATAAGGGGACGATTTAAACTTACAAAGTCAGGTCTCTACTTGAACATGTGAATAAATAAGCCAACCCCACTAGGAAATGCTGACTTTGCACCTGCGCCTTTGTTTTAGTGAAATATTCAGCAACTATTTGGTGCTTTTCTACTAAAGAATCAGGCACTGTGCTGAGGACTTTAGGAGGGCAACCTTTAGGAGATCCACCTGACCGAGTTCTTGGGTTCAAGTTTACAATAGAAAAGCAAAGTTGAGAAACAGCGTGTGCTGCCAAGGATCCACATATTGGCGTGTTCCTATTTTTTTAAATCTATATACATTTATGAACGGTACACATAAGAATACACAGAAAACTGTGGCTGGCGTCCATCGGTCGTCAGAAAGACAGAAGCAAAACCTGAAATGACATTCAGACAGGTGTCGGGCGCACACAGATTCTCACAGCACTTCCACTGATTACGGAGCAGGTGTCACCCGTGGTGGCTGGAAGCCACCAGGTGCCCTGTATGGAGGCTGAGAAAGTAGCCCAGGGCCACACAGCTAAAAAATGACTGGAGGCTAACACAGGCTGGCCCACCCCAGCGGCCTGCTCTTTTCACTACGCCACAGCGAGGCGGACCACAGGCAGCCCAACATCGGGGCTGCCTGTGACAACTTTCTGAGTCACGCAGGATGGGCCATCCACTCAGAAAACCACGGTGAACCCACAAGAGGACACCAGTCAGCAAAGACCACACGTCCGTCTCCTCGATCCAGGGCCACTTCTCAAAGTGAGACACAGTGAGGGACTGACCCTGTGCTCAGTGTCTGCAGCGACTGGACAGGTTCAAAGGCATTGACCATGGAGGCTCAAAAGGAGCCTCAGAAGCCAAAGATGAGCCAAATCGGGGCTAAATGTGCCGGCTCCTTCACCTAGAGCACCCTGCCACAGTCTTGAGACACGCCTAAGGGGTTAAGACCCTGGACAGGGGACCCGGGAGGAACCGCCCAGAGGCTGTTCCCAGGAGACAGCCGCAGAAGCTGGAGATGCTGGAGAGGGAGCTTCCTAAACGCAATTAGGCCAGTTGGGAGCAAAACAGGACAGGCACCAAGTGTCCAGTTCACCTCCTCCAGGAATCTTCCCGGGCCCTGGTGCATGGCAAGTCTCCACGCGTGTCCCTTTAACAAAATCTGATAAAGTATTTCCAGAAACCCCCTTTTCGCAAGTAGATTTATGTTGTTCGAAATACACCTTCACTACTCACTGGCCCTAGAGCAGCCGTGATTCTTTTAAAACACTTTCAACTTGACATTTGCCAGCAGTTGAAAGATCACTAAACTCATAATAAAGTAAAATTAAAAGAAATACAAACTGACGTTGACTGAGTCGCTTTGTTAGCTGACTTACAAGAAGAAAAGTTATCCTCAGAAAAAAGTGCAGATTTCTGTGTAATGATGCTTTTCAAAGTGATACAAGTGGGCGCCTGGGGGGCTCAGTCAGTTAAGCGTCTGCCTTGGGCTCAGGTTGTGATCTCGGGGTCTGGGATGGAGCCTCGAGTCAGGCACCCGGCTCATCGGGGAGCCTGTTTCTCCCCCTCCCTCTGCCCCTCCCCCTGCTCATGCGCTCTCGCGCGTGCTCGCTCGCTCTCTCAAATAAATCAATCTTAAAAAAAAAAGTGATAAGAGTGACAGTAATGCAGTAAACACAATTAGAACACCCTCCAGTTGGGCTGGTGACATAAATGATCAGGGAATAATAAGGAGCATGAAAACAGCACAGTTCCAAAGAGTATTAATGATGTGGAGAAATGTTAATGATACAATTCAAAGCCTAAAGAAACAGGATAGAAAAACTGTATAGATAGAATGGCTCCTATTTTGTAAAATATGTCTGTTATATGGGATGATTAAAAGAAAACCAATACGTTCATGAGCTGGCTGATTTTTTTTTCCTATTTATTTTGCTACAGTTTCTACGTTTTCTCTAAGGACAAATGTATTTCCAAATGTGTGGGGGATGTGGCCACCAAGCCCACTGGTTCTGTGCCAGGGTCAGGGCCGATGATCCCAGCCTCCACCGGGTTTGCTCCTTAGGTCTTTCAGGGAGTTCCCTTAGAATAACGCTGGCCACCAACTTCTCTTTTGGGACAAGGCACCGAGGCACCACATGGGCCAGGAACATGGCTGACTGAGGAAGGACCCGGTGGGCACAGCCACAGAGCGGTGAGGGCCCCCACCGGGCGCCACAGTGGCCGTGCCTCAGGAACCTGAGACTCACTATGGACGGTCTCCGTCCCAGGCCCTGGGAAACCCATGAAATTAAAAAGAACTGATCCCACTCTCAGAGGATGCCACTTTCCATTCCATTTTAATTTCAGTGCCCTGGAACTATCTCCACCTCCAGGGAAGTCACGAGAAGAAAAGGGACCTGGGAGCCAGCTAAGCATGAAGGTTCAGTCCCTCTCATCTGGCAGCACCATTCCTCCCCCGTGGCCATCTCTCAATCCTGGTGCTTCTTGATGGGACCCCTCAGGCCTCCCTGCTCCAGGCTCACCGACTCACTGCCTCCAGAGAACTTCCTGAGGCCCACACCGGTCATGTCTGTCCCCAGTCAGCCGGCCGTGGCCTCGAAGAAAGAACGCACACGTTTCAGCCTGCCATCCAGACCCCATCTACTCACCGCCTCCCCACTTCGCCCGACTTCAGGCACCCCAAACTTCCTGTGACATCAGAAGTCAGATGAGAAGCAGGCAGAACGGACGATCCCTGGAAGAGCCTGGGAAGCACACTCCCCAGGTTTGCGAATACAGCCCTGAAGAATATTCCTTATAAAATGAAGATTCACAAAAGAGCTGTGGGGATGCACACAGGCAACATCTACACGCGGGAGGGGTGTTCCATCTGTGTTTGGGTTGACGGTCAAATCCCCAGCAGGGCCTGGGGTTGGATGGCTAGCTCTGACACGTTCCTGCCTGCCTGTGGGAAGCACTCCGCTCTGTTGTAAGGGTGAGTCTCTATGACCTTAAGAGTAAGATTCCTTCGCCTTGGGGATGATGAAGAGTTAGTTCTCAACCAGGTCCACTGGTTAAATGCAAGAGCCATTGTGTCTGCAGCGAATCTGCAGCTTCCTCCCAAAACACCAGCTCTTTCATGCCCTTACACCTTTGTATAGGTCTGGACTGTTCTCCTGCCTTTATCCTTCCAGCAAGAATCTCTTTCTTATCACTTAAGAGCCAACTCAAACATCACCTTCTCCATACATGTGCCTTCTCCACATTAGCCACTGAACCCCCACAGCTCTTAGCCTGACTTTCAATCTTATGGCTCAGATGTTAACTGAACCTTAATCATCTGTTCACACGTCTGTTTCCACAGAGCCACGAGCCCTGGAGCACAGGCCCAGCGTGGCCCCCCCAGTGCCCAGCACGGAGCCTGGCACAGAGCAGACCTTAGCCAGTGGTGGGTAGAGGAAGGAACAGATAACGTGCAGATGAAAGCTGCAGAGCCCGCCGTGGGCGGTCATCTGTCTCATTTGCCCCTTATCCTTGGCCCCGGGAACCCCTCCTCGGCCAGCTAGGTCCACCCCAGGGGCTCTGCCTTCAACTCCCCGCTTTGCCGAGGCCATGGACGGTTGCATGTCAAGCATCCGGGAGTCTGGCTGGCAGTACGAGGTCAAAGAGACTCTGGAAACACAAAGCCTTGTCCAATATCGAGTGCTGCTACTGTGTGTCAACACCAGCCAGGTGGCCACTTGGTCTGTCTGAGGGGCAGATAATATTTTAATTGTTACTATCTTTATCGCTTGAAGAAGTACAATATCAGAAAAGTAAAAACAATCGGGGCTATGTTTAGCCCTTGTGTTTTCCCCCTTCGCTCAGGGAACAGAAAGCAATTTGCTGGGTCAGGTCACCAGACAAAAGAAACAGAAATAGAAGCTACTTTTTCATGGCAAACGGCCCCGAACTTCTGGCCCTGACGTCACTCCGGACAAAGGGCGTCAGCAGGGCTCCGAGGAGAGGATACTGGGCACCCCCGCCCCTACGTTCAATACCACTCTGCACAGACAGCGATGACTCGTTCAGAAGTGACAATGGCCACAGGGTTAGGGGAGTCCACAGAGCAGGGGTCACCCGGGATGGTGGGAAGGGTATGGATATGGTTTGAACCTCAGCTCTGCAAGTCACTGCATCTCTCAGAGCCTCAGTTCCCTCATCTATAAAATGAGGGTGACAGATAGGAACGGCCTCGCAGAGCTATTCTAAGAATCCAGCAGTGGCCTGGGACAGGAGGGCACGGCGGGCTCCTCCAGCAGCAGCAGCACCACGAGGAGGACAGTGCTGGACGAGGCTCGGCTCTTCTGCCCCCGGGGACCAAGCCCCGTGGGTCTGGCCGGGGTGGGAACCTACACGCTTTACACCGCTTTTCCTCAGTGTGGTTTGGGGACCCTCGGGTTGGCAGGAGCGTCCCTTGGGGTGTTAAGAGTGCATGCTCGGGCCCAGTCCCTGACTCAGTGAACAGACTCTCTAAGGGAGGGGAGGAGTCTGGATTTAAATAAGCTCCTCGGGTTCTCTGAACGCAAAGGTATGAGAACCACTGTGGTGGCTACACTAGGGCCTGGGCCCTCCCACCTTTGTCAAAGGGGCAGCTCGCTCAAACCATCCCGCCACCCCCAGGACGCTCCCGGAGGCCTGACCGTTCCAGTTTCTACAAATTTGGATTCAGGCCAGCATTAAAAGTTGGTGCTTTGGTATCCGTTTTGTTTCCAGCTGGTACCAAGAAGCAGAACTACAGAGGAGGAAACCTTGAACCCTTCGAGTCCTTGGAGGGCCCTTTTCCACAGGAGGGGGTGGGCGCCCACGCTGCACAGCACGTCTGGATGGAGAGCCACAGGAAGAGTCTGAGGCCTCCCCCCTTCCTCCCGGGACACGCCGACACCCAGCACGACGGCCCACAGCCTGGGAGCGGCGGCACCAGCCACGCGCCCTCCGTGCCGTCCCCATTCGCCCCCAGCTGCTCCGTTCCCGCTGAGCCTATCTTCGCCAAGTCTGAGATTCTTCACAGGGGGCTGTGTGTGTGCGTGTGCGAGGTGAACACACACGAGGCTGGACCTCGAGACAGGAGGACAAGCCACACGGACTCAGACAAAAGCATACAAACCACCCAGGTCTCTCACAGGTGGCCCGACGGGTGACGTCCCAGGAGCCACACCGGGAAGTCTGATGTGTAAGCGTGAAGTGCCTGGGAAGACCCCGAGCAGCCTGGGAGGCACAGGGAGGCTGCCGCTCACGCTCACGCGCGCGGGAACCCCGCCCCAGACCCCCCGGCCGTGCCCACGAGGCGTGGGTCCTGCCACAGCCTGACTAGGGAGGTTCAGACGGCGGCTGGGTACACAGATCGAGAGTTCGAAGAAAGAAAACACTCGGAGGAGCACAAACAGCATCTGACTTCAAATGTTATTGTTTCCACGTCTACCCTTCAACTTGAAGGGAAACTCCCAGGGGCCCAGATTCTTAGGGGACCACCGCCTTCTTCGGTCCAAATGCTACGAGATTTACAGCCCTGGACGTCTGTGTGTTGTGTGTTCCGGGCTGCCTTATGGTGACAGAACCACAGCAGAATGTGGTTTCTCGAAAAGGCTAAGCACCTGAAGCAAAGACCCAAGAAGCTAGACTCTTGCAGCCTCCACAGCCTGGGCCTCAAGCCTCCAGCCAGATTAAGACCGGCTGACTCATTCTTGGACTTCACACCTATCTACCTGGGCTGACGATGTCTCTCTCTCCCCTGTCCTGTGGGCTGGCTGGCGCTACCTTGGCCTCGGGGCCGCAAAGACTCTATGCTTGATTTTGGGGTAGAAGCTCACTAACCCTTTCAATGGGAAATGGAAAGGTATCTTTCTGAAGGCAGCTTTACTAAGCCAATCTTACAAAAAAGAACACGGGAAAAAGATGCAGGACAATGACTTGCGCTATCCCACAGGGGGTCACTGGTTTTTGAGTGAACTTCTAGAGCCCCTGGCCCACTGGAGTGCCTCTATCCCTGCGTCATCGGAACAGAGAGTCGATTCAAAGCTGTGTCGGGAAGAAAAGGTTCTCGGGCTTTGCCTGAGCAGGCCTCAGCCTCCGGTGGTGCTCTTGAGAGCGATGAATCATAAAACGCCAGCTGCATCCTGGGTTCAGGGACAGTGACACAGGACACCAAGCTCCTCGGCCAAGGCACGAGGACAGGCAATGAGGATGGCTGGGGAGGACACTCCACCAGCCCCATTCCCGGAACCAAGGAGCCTGGCTGGAAGGCTGGGAGGCTGCTAACCTTCACAGTGGTAACGAGGGCCTTGCCGTCACCAGCTGGGCAGGGGTGGCCCATGGCAGCTGCCGCAGGCTCTGGGAAGCCTCTGCTCTTACAAAAAGAGGCTTGGCGGGATCCCCCAACAGACAGAACAGAGGGGTAAAAAACACACTGGACTGAGCATTAGGAACATGGGCCTCAGTCTCCCCATCTGTATGAGGCAGGGGTCCACCCTGACCTCCAGGGGCGTCCAGAAATGTGGAGGGAGCCAGTATTCCCAATGGCAACAAAAACTGTGAACGGACAGAAAGGTCACTTTGCCCACCCCCTTCGGTATTCCTGTCCTGGCCGTGGGAACATACGGAGCATCAGAAATGGGCACCTGCTTGCGATTCATCTCCGAAGTGATGCACAGCAAAGCTGAACGCCATGACCAAGAGGAGAGAAGCGGCGGCTGGGAGAACAGGTCAGAAAACTGCCGATAAATGTCTATTAGCTGATAATTAAGTGACACCCCACTGGGCTCCTTGCTGAGGCTGGAACACAGCACAAGCATACATCCCATGCATGCTACTCAACGGTGGGGCATCACGGTGCTCCCCGTCATACGGGTGGGGAGTCTGAGCTTCAGAAGAGTACCACACCTCACCTAGGGACGCAGTGCCCGCAAACAGCACAGTCTGCGGTCCCGAGGCCACACTCCTGCAGGGGGTCAGGCTGCCCCTCGCCAGACCGTCCTTCCACCTGGCAATGCACCATGGGAGGTGGTGCCCAAAGTCAGTCTGGCAGCTGTCATTTCCCATCCTCTGGCACCACTGGGGCCCCCTCCGCACCCCAAGGCAGGCCGGCCTGGGTGAGAAGGCAGCCCGAGAGGCTCCCTTTTCACTTGTCACTGTAAACAACCATCTTGTGCCAACTACACTTTGCACCTACTTCCAGCTTGTACTTTATTCCAGAAACACAGTCGGAAACCAATATATGGTGCGAGGAAACATTTAAAGCGCCTCCTACGGGCAAACCTTAGACTATTTTAGGGACTGAAGAATCACACATATACCCACAATAAATAAAAACAAATAAAAAATAAAAAGTAAATTTAAGGGCGCCTGGGTGGCTCAGTGGGTTAAAGCCGCTGCCTTCGGCTCAGGTCATGATCCCAGGGTCCTGGGATCGAGGCCCGCATCGGGCTCTCTGCTCTGCAGGGAGCCTGCCTCCTCCTCTCTCTCTGCCTGCCTCTCCGCCTACTTGTTCTCTCTCTCTCTGTGTCAAATGAATAAATAAAATCTTTAAAAAAAAAAAAATAAAAAAAAAATAAAAATAAAAAAAGTAAATTTAAAAAATCATTCCTCTACATGCCTGTATGGGGATGTACTTTTAAAAATGAAAACAAGGCTCTCTTTAGCCAATCTCGGTTAATAATCTGTTCCGTATAGGGGGTTCTAGACCAATGGTCGTATTCCAAATGGCCAGCGCTGAGACATGGAAGCAGCAGCAGAGGCCAGAAACTGGCCTGGGCAGCTCGGGGACTGCTGTGGCTGTCCCTTCAGCCTCGGTCACATGCTCATTCTAAGAAATCGAAGATGTCCTCCCCTCCAAATGCCAGCTTTCTCATACAAGGGGCAACCACATTCTGCTTTCGACAACAACTAGTGGCAGAGTTAAGAGACCAAAAGCTATGAAATCTCAAAGTGAAATCTTTCAGTCCCACATGGCCCAACATGGTCAACTGGTTTACCCTGTAGAAATTAATACAGAGAGTGCCCCGGGAACAACCCTTTCATGTACAGAGCAGACTTTAACAGCCAAGTAATTAAACACAGAGAGTACGGGCTTATAATTAAAATGCTGACAAACCTGAACCAGAGTGGCACAAGTAGGACTGCTATAATATTTTTACAATTCCCTTTTATACATAATGCATGATCCTTCTGCTCAAGTTTCTCTATGTTCTCTGCCTGTGAAATAATTTACATTAATAAATAATTTATTACCATAACTCCTAAAGTAATTATGGGTTTCCATGCAATTTTTTTTAGCATATGAATTGTTTTGTTCTCTGTTCATTGACTTGTATTTACACGACTTTTCCTAGTGGCCCTTCTGCAATAATTGGTATTGCATTCGCTTTCTCACATATTATTTGATTTCCAGGTCTCTCCTCGCCTGAGTGGTGAGGAAAATGGAATGTGTGGTGTCCATTGTCCCTGCGATACAGAACTCATTTAATGGGTGCAATTAGCCAAGGGTGGTGAGTGGAGCGTGCTCTCACCCCACTTGCCCTGTCTCACCAAAAAAGATTAAACTAACACACGTGCGCCCCTGGGTCAGCGTGAAGAAGCATCTCCCACGGCAAGCGACGGAGGACCTGGGAGGGGGGAGCCCCTGCCTCTCCCAGCACGGGGCGCTTCTGTCAGGTGCAGCCAAGGCCCGCTTCTCTACCCGCTAGAGATCATGGCCAGCAGCAAGGGCTGGCCCGCTTGCCAGACCAGCTGACCAGGCGGCAGGCCACGGCCCTGAAGCTGCCACCTGACCAAGGCTTCCTGTGTTAAGAACACAGGAACCAGTCACGTACGTGGTTCTTCCCCAGAGAAGCCACTTGCAGAGGAAAATACCGCTCCGCACGGAAAGCGATCTCGGGATGGTATGGGAGGGGAGAAAGGAAACCAAGAGGCAAACACTGTCTCTGCTAGAGAAGAGCCCTTCGGGGACAGGGCTGGGCTCACAACCTAATAAGGAGCACTGGGCCCTGGTGCAGAGCAGGCCGGGCGGTGGCCTGGCCCCACTGTGCCCTGCTTCTGCCTTTGCCCCTTGTCCTGGCTTTGTTGTCTCCCCCACTTTGGGAAAGCATAAAACTGCTTCTTTCTATCAAGTTCCCAAACTTAGGGTGTGTGTGTGGGGGAGAGACAACAGTGGGGAGGAGCCCATCATCTAGCTCACAATAACAAA
Source organism: Ailurus styani (assembly GCA_002007465.1). Taxonomy (NCBI): domain Eukaryota; kingdom Metazoa; phylum Chordata; class Mammalia; order Carnivora; family Ailuridae; genus Ailurus; species Ailurus styani. The sequence continues at coordinate 7,006,712 of LNAC01000001.1, read as the reverse complement.
AAGTACTGAAAAAGAACACACATTGTTGTGAGCCCTTGATTACATAAGACATTTATCTAAGTGGGTGTAGGGGAGGCCAGGCTACTCATAAGGGTGGCTTTTTAAGAGGAAGCAAACAGGCCGCTGCACTCCCCACCCTCACGCGCTTGCCTGGATTTTCTTAAGAATGCTCAGGAAAGGGCGCCTGGGTGGCTCAGTGGGTTAAAGCCACTGCCTTCGGCTCAGGTCATGATCCCAGGGTCCTGGGATCGAGGCCCGCATCGGGCTCTCTGCTCAGCAGGGAGCCTGCTTCCTCCTCTCTCCTCTCTCTCTGCCTGCCTCTCTGCCTACTTGTAATCTCTCTCTCTCTGTGTCAAATGAATAAATAAAATCTTTAAAAAAAAAAAAAAAGAATGCTCAGGAAACTCAAACTCACCCTGGCTTCCAACTAGGACCCTTGCAATGGGGGCTTGGGAGGGAAGTGCCCTGAGTCACAGGGCCAAGCTGTCCCCAGCAGTCACGGGAGAATTCCACCGATCAGGGCCAGAACATCCAGAACATGAGTCCTTTAACTCCAGGAGACAGACAGGGGTTGGTGATTATAGTAAGAGGACATTTTGTCTTGGCTGAGTATTGCCCAGTCCTGGAAAGGCTTAAAACCCTCTTGAAAAATCAGCCAGACCCACCCAGTGCCATTAAAAAGCAGGCGTGCCGAAGATGAGACCTCACTGCCTGGGCCGCTGTCCCCGGTCACGGTGCAGGTGGGGCCACACCTCGACGCACAGGTTAAAACGGGCAGGCGCGGTCACCGCAGCTCCCACCAGCACACGGGCCCAGGAAGGGGATGCAGGGGGGAGGGACTGAGCTGGTGCCTTCTGTGTGCTGCTCTCTCTTTAAATCCTACCACGAACTGCAACCTGCAAGATGAGGACACTGGGGTTCAGGAAGATGGGCTGATCTGCCCTCAGGTCCGAGGACCCTAATCCACAGGGAATTCACTGTTCCTCGCTCTCTCCGCTCCGCTAGACAGAAGCCCCCTTGAGGGCAAGGGCTGACTCTCTCTCTGGGCCAAGTGCCTGACACGTAGTAGATCCTCAGTAAATACCTACTGGAACAAACAGCTGAAATGGAACCATGGGGAACGAAAAGCCTTGGCAATGCATACTTCGGATGGGCCGGGGTCTCCCCAAATCAAGGAGGGGCTGGCCAACAGAAGAGAGCAGCCAAGGAGGACGAGTGAGGAGGAGTGAGAGGGCCCAGCAGACCACCCCCTCCCCCGCCCCGCCTGGCTGCTCCCCTGCTACCTGGCTGCGCCCTGGGGCCAGCCTACATCAGCCTACATCAGGCAGGGGAGGTCCTGAAACAAAGACCGGCGCCTCGACCACCAGGGTACCAGGCTGGCCCCACGGAATGATGTCCGGGCTGCCCGAGGGGCCTCCCTCTGCTTCCTGGCAGGACAAAGGCAGGAGGTCTTGCCACCGCACAACCGAGCCCAGCCCGTGAAGCAGGCAATGAGGCGAGCTTCTGAGCCACGTGGCTAAGTCGCCAAGGGTTTGTTGAAAGCCGTTAACCACCACCGAGGTGCTCCATCAAGCCCCATGTGGGGACAGGTTTCAGAAGTGTGTCACAGGGGAAACCAAGGCCAGGTGATCGCACTGTTTCCACTTCCTCTGAGGGGCAGCATGAAGAGGACCACCTGGGCTCTCCCACCAAGCTGTGGCTTCTGACTGAGAAGCAAACAATCTTCCTCCTCCCCGAACCTGGGCCCAACTCTGCCAAGGCAGCTTGGTGGGGAGTCGCCTCACGAGGCCTTGGTGTCCCCGTAGGCGAATGGGGCATCCCCACCGGCCCCACACCAGAGCTGCTGCGGAGTCCCAGAGACCGTGCGAGGAAGGAGCCTGGTGCTCACTGCAACACACCCAGCGACCCCTCCACCGTCATCAGCCTGTCTACGGGACAGAGTCCGAAGAAGACAAAGAAAACACAGCACACAGAGTCAAAGGCTGAGAAAAAAGGCAAGAAGATCTGACACAGTCCTGTGGAGACAGGCGTAGAATCGGAAGGCCTGCACTGGTCACCCACCATGGGAGTGTGGTTGCTGCCTCAGCACAAACATTACAGAGACTCATGCGGCAGGCTGTCCCCATGGGGGGCAGAGTCATGGGGAGACAGCGAAAGGAGAGATGGTGCCCCATCATGTGGAGCACAGAAAAATCAACATAATCAATACAGTCATCTCCTCCGCCCCCTTATAAGAAAGAGTAATTCACACCTGCGTGAGCACAGGAGACCGAGACGACCCTTCTGGAAAGTATGTCAACAATATGAAGCAAGAGCTTTAAAAATGTCCCTGCCCTCTGGTCTCTCTAAGCCACTCCTGGGAACTCCTACAGAATAATCCAGAAGGCCGACAAGACAAAGACTTGGACGCGTAGTCGCTGTTCATCACAATGGCAAAGAGAACAGCCATTCCACCCAACAAACAAGAGACAGTGAAATCGTTCAATACCCGTTGACACACAGAGCATTACTACACACTCACCGACACACAGAGTGTTACTACACACTCACCGATACACAGAGCGTTACTACACACTCACCGACACACAGCACGTTACTACACACTCACCAATACAGAGTGTTACTACACACTCACCGACACAAAGAGCGTTACTACACACTCACCGACACACAGCGCATTACTACACACTCACCGATACACAGAGCGTTACTACACACTCACCGATACACAGTGTTACTACACACTGATACACAGCGCGTTACTACACACTCACTGATACACAGAACGTTACTACACACTCACCGATACAAAGAGCGTTACTACACACTCACCAATACACAGAGTGTCACTACACACTCACCGATACACAGAGTGTCACTACACACTCACTGATATACACACGTTACTACACACTCATCAATACAGAGTGTTACTACAAACTCAATACACGGCGCATTACTACACTCTTCAATACACAGCGCGTTACTACACACTCATCAATACACGGAACGTTACTACACACTCGATACACAGGGCATTACTACACACTCACTGATACACAGAGCGTTACTACACACTCATCCATACATACACGTTACTACACACTCATCGATATACAGAGCGTTACTATACTCAATACACAGCATTACTACACACTCAATACACAGCACATTATTACACAATACACAGAGTGTTACTACACACTCGATACACAGAGCGTTACTACACTCAATACAGAGTGTTACTACACACTCAATACACCGCACATTACCAAACACTCGATACACAGAGCATTACTACACACTTGATACACAGCGCGTTACTACACACTCATCGATACACGGCACATTACTACACTCTTCAATACACAGCATGTTACTACACACTTGATACACAGTGCGTTACTACACACTCATCAATACACAGCGCATTACTACACACTCATTAAACCGCACGGAGGGGTTAACGCTACCATGCTGGAGAAAGGATGGTAGTAAGGACTATGAAGTGAAACCAGAAAAAAAAAGTTTTTTGTATATAATTATATACAATCATTTATTCATCGTAGACTTGGCCATGCAAAAAATTCAAAGAATGTTAAAAATACACTAAAATATTAACAGGAGTTGTCACCGGGTACTGGGGCTAGGAGAGATTTTTATTTTATACTTTACGCTACGGAACGTCTTCTGAATGTATCGAGGGAACCTGATTACCTTAACAGCCAGACAGACACCGTCAACACTACGGCTGGAGATGACGTCGGCAACCCACGCCCCAGGCCCGTCGGCTCCCTCAGCCCCTTGGCCCAGGTGCCACTCCAGCACGGCCGGGCCCCCGACGGTCCGAGCACAGAGAAGAGACCCCACTGCTGCTCTGTGTGCCTGTGTCCAGAAAGGGCTTCCAGCATCTCACCTGGAGGACTCAGGCCCTGGTGGAAGGACTAGAGGACTCTTCACAGCCACCTTGGTTACTCACCCATAATTCCACAAGAGAAAAGTGTCGGTCCTTGACTCATCTTCTTTGGCGTGTGCTGAAAACAACCAGAAAAGCTATTCACTCTTCAAGTCATAAGAAGCACGTTTGCACATGACCCTGCACTGATCCCTCGCTAAAGTCACAATTAAAGGGGTAACTGCCTTTTGCCAACGTTAGATCAGGGAAAGGAGAAAAAAAGCATTCTAAGAGGCAACACCTGCCCATAATTAGACCTGGGCCCTCTGTCCAGAGTCTCCAGTGACTTATGGAGTCCATCAGGTTAATGGCTTCAAAAAACACACAAGACAGCCCCACGACTTCTGACATTTGGGGGGTTTTCCGTGTGAGTGCTGGGGAGGAGGGCGCGGGAGGAGGCATGATGCACACGGATGCCCCAGCTGGGCTGCAGAGAGGCCGCCCCACAGCGCAGGCTGGGAGAAGAGGGGGCCACTCGGTGACAGGCGGAGCCCCCAGGGGGAAGCGGAGGCCCGTCCGCCACCCTCAGCCCCCTCCCTCCCCCGAGCCACCAGGAGAACAGCTCCTCGTCCTCCACACGGAAGCACTAAGTACAGCTCAAGCGGGGGGCCCTGCACTGTGCAAAGCTGCTTCGCCGCTACAAGGAGGCCCCCCAGGCACCCTCTCTGAACTGAAACAGAAACTCAAAGGTTATGTGTGGTTGCAGCAGACAGCTGTGGCTTTTGAACTCCTTGGCACCGTATTGCAATGGCTTCCCTTCCCACCATAAGCATCCCACGGCTCCCCTCAAGCCCCACACCTAGCCTCACGAAATGCTATGGCCACCGGGAAAGGAACAGGCCAGTGGGGCCTACAGGGGCCCCAGGACCAGGCACTGGTCCACGGCTACACAGTAACCTGGGCGCAGCACATTCCGGGCTACCCTGTGCTAGCTGAGGCATGGGTCAGGTGGCCTGTTCTGACCTCCAGTGAGGAGGAGATGGTGCCCACTGGGGCTCCAGGAAGAAAGGTCTGCCTGGAGTATTCCTAAGACTCCTTCCCTCCTCCCTCCCTCCCCCCTCCCTCCCTTCCTTCCTTGACCTACTCCTAAGTACTGGTAATTATTCACATGCAGGCTGCACTAGGGGTTGAGCACGTGATGGTGAAAGAAGCTCTCGGTCCCAGAGGAGTCGGCCTGTCCAAGAGAACTCCAACTTCTGAGAGGAGCCCCAAATAACAGGGACACACAGGCATCCAGTCTGAGAAGTGGGCGGGAACCCAGGCCCGGGGGGCTTTCAGGCCTGGAAGGAGGAGGGTGGAAGCTGACTAGGAACACCCGGCCCTCCCAGATAAAAGGGTGACAGGTGCCTGGCACCACCTCCCCCACCCCGTCCCCAGCTCCCCAATTCAGAGACCTGTGCCCTCAGTCAGCTATGTGTTCACCCCTAAGAGCCCATCCTGCCCAGCCTGGGACAGAGGTGAGGGATGCCTGCCTTGGCCCTCAGGAAGCTCCCATTTCACAGCGGACACAGTGACACAGACAAACCATTACACTACAGAGAGGAGAGGGCCCAGGCCAAGGGTGCTGGGGTGCGAGAGGTCAGCCCTGGCTTCCTGGGGAAAGCATCGGAGCTGGTGCTCAAGGACCAGAAGAAGCCTACAAGGAGGAAAGGGGCTGTGGCAGGCTTTCTCTGGCACCCCCTCCTCAGCTTAAAACACTCCTGATATTTGAGGACAGGCTGCCCTCCTGGATTCCACAGTGACTTGAACCATCCCATCTACAGTCATCCAGGGAAGTACCTGGAAAAAGCTGTGTCTACCTCCCCCCACCCCATGACTTGGTTGACACAGCAGGATGTGCACAGAAAGCCCACACCCAAGCCACCACATGGAGAGTGGATGACAAAGACTCAAGAGCCTGCCTCCGCGCCACGTGGCCCTGAACAAGCAAGCACGCGGCCCGTGGCGACGCCAGGCAGGCTCTGCTCCCGGGGGGAGGCTGCAGAGACACAAGTCGGGCTTGGCCGAGGCCGGGGGCCTTGCCTGCTCAGGGAGCCAGCTCCGACTGCAGGAGCACCTGGGCGCCACGTGAATGCCCACCGGGGCACCGGAGCCCCCAGCCCGTGCTGGGGTTGAGGGGGCAGCTGGCAAAGCGAGCCAAGGCCGGCGGCCCACGGCAACCCCAAGCCCGCTCGGGCCGGGGAAAGCAGACAGCAAGCAGCCTGGAGCCGCCCGTCCGCGCCGCCGGCACGCACACCCACCCAGGACGGCCCGGGCTTTACCGACGACAGGAAGCCAGGGAACCAGGCCGCTGACGTGTCCTTCCACAAAGCCGGCTGTTCCAGACAGAGGGGCAAGGCGGGGCCCCCCAGACCCGGGCCCTCCCGGGGCCTGCTGACACCCGTGGGCACCGGAGGGGCGGGGGCCGGGCCCACGGAGGGAAGCACTGGCCTGGGCTCGTTCACGCGTTCGCTCGCTTGGCAAGGGCTGACCCGTGCTTGGCTGCAGACAGCTTGTTCCCCGGCTGGAGGCCACGCACACACGGAACAGGGGTGCCTCTCACTGCCCCTGAGGCCCTGCTCCGAGCCACCACCTTCCGCAGAGAGACCGAAGCGGCCTCCCAGCTGGGCCCACCCACCATCCTCTGCCCAGAAGCCGCAGAGGCCAGCCCACGTCGCTCTTCTGCTCCAGTGACATCCCACAGCCACCAGGACAGAACCCGGCCACCCCTCTCCCCACAGCCACGCGGCCCGCGGGAGCACTGCTGCCGCCTCGGGTCTCTCCACGACAGCCTCCGCACCAGGCCACCTTCCCTGACCATCCCGGCCGAAGGGCACCCTCCCCACTCATGCTTTCCTCTGAGGGTCCGCACCGCCTACATCCGTTCCTTCGCTTCTGTGCTTATGCTCTGCCCCTGAGGACAAGGCTTCTTAAGGCTGCCATCTTGTCCCAGCAGAGGAGGCGCCACGTGACTATCTGGCGACCGATGGCTACGGCCACCTTTCTGCCCAAGCTTGTCTTGCTCCTGCCGCCACTCACCCGGCAAATGCAGGGCCAGTGGGAACAGACTTTCACTGGGCAGAACTTGCCACCTCCCCAAATCGCTGGGCTCACGCCAAGTCAAAACTTGGTGGCGAAGGGAGAGAGCACCAGCTGGACCGTCGGGGGCCCCTCTGCACCCCAGGGAGGACGAGGGCAGCGATCACGCGCACTCAGATCTCACGACGTGAAGGAACACCGTCTCCACGTCCCGTTCTCAGTGAGCCCCATTCCTGGTCCTCCCTGCGCCCTCGGGACTCCTCCCTCCCCCCCCCCTGCACTGCGTCTTGGTGGGACTAGACCTCCATCTCTGCTGACAAGCGATGCACACAGGATGCCGGCGTGGCCACCAGGCCCCCTTTGCTCTGGGGCTCTGACACCTGCACTGAGGAAGTACTGGGGCTGCTTCACCCAGTGGGAGGCCCCGGGCCTGCCAGGAGCCCCTGCTTCCAAAAGCCTCCGAGCTGCCCTATCCCTGACCTTTCTGGGGCCTCCCTCACCAGCTCTCCTGAGAGCTTCCCAGGAGAAGCACAGCCTGACCGCTATCAGGTTTCTCTGAGCCCAACACCAAGGTCCCCTCTGGGCTCCAGGCTGGCCAGAGCCGGTTTATCCCCAGTATTCCTAGACTATGATAAAATTCCTGCTGGTCTGTACCATTCTGCAGCCAGCCTTCCCAACCCTCAAACCCTCCACATCACCGCAAGAAGGATGGGCCAGTCCTTGTGCGGCGAGGCCCAACAGGCCGTGGGGACTCTGGCCCCGGGCTCATCCAACGCTCACTGTGCACGCTGAAGTCAGCGCCCAGGCCCTGGCTGGTGCCCTCAGACAAGAAGACAAGGAGCACAGCTCCCCTTAATGTTTCTCCCACTGGGACGCTTCACAAGGGAAGGTTTTGGAATCAGATCCTGCACAGGGAAGGCAAAAGCTGGGAATCAAACTTGGGCTTCAGGGCCCATCTGTCTGACAAAAGAAAGAAGGGCCTGACTTAAATAAAGACACAGCTCAGGTCTTTACTTGATGAGGAACTGGCTTGGACAGAAAATGGCAGAGCTCATCTCTGGCCATCATCACGCTTCTTCAGAGTTCTCTCTGCAGATCACGGACCAAAGCCATCACGTCACTTCTTCCCCATAACGCTGCTAAGGGGAACCACAATGCGACACGGGCAGGCTCACACTCGTGCACTTGAGCGGAACAAGCAGAATACCCCAGCCTCCAAAAAGGAACACAAGTGAGACCACAGCAGTGGAAAGCAGAAGACAGAGCCAGGCCTCACAGGGAAAAGAGAAGCCAAGAAGGGACGAGCACCCTTGTAGGGAGGCTCTTAGGGACACCGGCGGAGATGGAGCGGCGGCCCGGGCTCCCCAGGCTTCGGGGTCAGCCAAGGCGCGGCTTGCTCAGGGAAGAGGCATCAGACTGCCCCGCACGTCTGTGCACCTCTGGGTTCTTCAGGCCAGCCTGGGGCCTGCCAGCGATCCTGGCGGGGGCTGGTGAGCCCCATGCCGACTTGGGGTGGCCGCGAGTACGAAGACCCTCAGCCCCAGGCCGCTGGGTGCGAGGCCTGGAGTGGCCACGGACTCTCCCAACTGAGCGGACCACAGCCTGGGCCTCCTACTCTGACAAGAACGAAGGGAAGGACCGGCTGCCCAACCCGGTGACGGCTGTCGCGGGAAGTACCTGGAGCTTGGGGAAAGAGAGGCAGCCCACAGCCACGCTCCGCCCTCTCCCCCGGGGAAGTCTCCTGACTTGAGAGAGAGCCGAGACGCTGGCCAGGGAGAGGAGGCAGGCCTGGCCGGGGCAGATGGTCACTCCGGCCTGGGGGCCGGGCCACGGCCTGAGCGTGGGCGTGCGGGGAGGGGCTGGGGAACACTGCTCCCGAGGCCAACCGTCTGGGCTGCCTTCCAGCGGCAGCAGCTAATGTTAGAACATGAGGAGGAAGAGCCCACTCCGCAGAGGAAAGCGACCAGCAGAGCAGGGGGGAAGGGGAACTGAGCACAGCCTTCGCTGCTGCGCATTGTGCAAGCCAGGCCAGCGCTGGGGCCAGGCGGGGCCCTCGGCCCTCTCTCCCCAGGGCCAGGCGCCAGGAAAGGCAAAACGCTGGGCACCTGTCAGTCCTTTTTTCTGTTTTCCGACATCTCTCTTGGGAACAAGGCCGGTCACTTGTCACCGGCAGTTCATTTTTTAGGGAAAGAACAAGAGACCTGGGAGGGCGAGGAGGGCGGGGCTCCAGGCTTCCTTGCCCAGCGCCTGCAAGGTCACTGGGTGGCCCCGGGTGACTTTCGCCCACAGATTGAGACCGTCTCTCTCGCTGCTGTGCTCTGGGGCCTGCTTCCCTGATTCCAAAGTGGCCTGTGATTCGTGTTTTCTGTTTTAATCTGAAGCCTACCGCCCCCCACCCTCCCCTTTCTGTTATCTTCTCAGCCTGATTAGAAAACAAAAGAGAAATGCTTTTCCATGTTCCTGTTGTTATCTTGATGGTATTTACACGCGGATGGCGTTGCCAGTTTAGGAAGCTGAAGCAAAGCCTCCGTCCGCTTCCTCCCAACCTTGCCGGCCGGGAGCGAGCACATTCTACCATCCTTCGCCCTCCCTTCCGCCTCACTGACGTCAGCACTAGACTGAGATGATGTGGGGTCGTTCGGGCTGCTCCCCGAGCGTGCCCGGACTGGAAGTCGGCCTCCCTCGACTGTTCCCAGAAGATGAGTTTCCCTCCCCCGCTGGGGCTGGGAGGCCCCGCTTTTGCCGCCAGGCGCCCCGGCCACGTCTCCTGGAAGAGCAGCTCAGAGGAACCGGGGCGCAGGTGCCCCAGGACCGGCTTCCACGGCTAACCCCAGCGAGGAGGGCCGCGCGAGGGGACCAGGCCCCGCTGAGGCCAACAGCACAGCTGGACGCGGGCAGGGACCCTCCCTGGGGACCTCCAGACGGCCCGCACCCCAGAGGTGGCTCCCTTCGGGTCTTCAGATTTCAGCAGGAGAACACGCCGCCGCCCCCACGGCAGAAAGCAGCGCGCTCCTCCCGCGCGGCCAGCTGTGAACCTGGGCAGCAGCACAGAGGAACTAGAGCGGCGGGGAGCTGGGCGGCCGGAACCCGCGTCCGTTCGCTCTGCGAACGGCCCTGAGCACCTACCGTGTCCCAGGCCCCACTTTCGGGTCCTGGGCATTCAGCAATGAGCCGAAGAAACAGAATTCCTTGGCTTCGTGAAGCTCACCTTTCAGAGCAGTCATTCAACAAACAAGATCAAAACGTCAGAAAGTGACAGGCGCGAGGAGGGAAGAAAGGAGGGGAAGGGCAGGCAGCGTCGGGGGGGGGGTGGCAGAGTTCAATTTTAGGCTGAGTGAACAAAGAAGAAAGAGAGGGAGGGAAGGGGTCCTGCCAAGGGGGAGCGTTCCAGGCCACAGACGTGCAAAGGCCCTAAGGCAGGCTCGCGCTTGACACGTTGAGCAAGGAGGTCAGTGTGGCTTGAGCAGAGTGAAGGGAGCAGGGGGAGGGCAGAGAAAGAGCAGCACAGTCACGAGAGCCAGAGTACACGGGCCTCGGGCCTCCTGGCAAGGGCTTTGACGTTTGCTGGGCCGGAGGTGGGCAGCCAGCAGAAGGTCAGAGCCGAGGAGAGACGCGTCTGCCTTGTAGTCCCTCTGGCTGCTGGGAGAGAACAGGCTAAGGAGCCAGCAGCGGGAGACCAGTCACAACACACTCCCAGACAAGAGAGGACAGCAGGTGGGACCAGAGCAGCAGCAGTGGGGATGGCCAGAGGGAATCAATTCACAGATACATGCTCAGTGCAAACTGGAAAGGAAGCCGTGATGGGCACAGACCTGACCCACCTTTGCTTGTGAAATTCTACGAGCCCAGGGCCCAGCACACGCACGGGGGTACACAAAGGCCTCGGGTCTCCGTGGCTCCCACACGCCTGCAAGGCTTGGAGACCCAGCCGGGCCTGTCTGCTCTTGGCCTGCTTGTTGCTGTGAGCTTGGGGAGGGAGCCCACAAGGGTGCTAGGGGGGGCTGTTAAGAGGGGCCGTGAAGGGCACCAGGAGGGGGGCCAGGGAACGTGGCAGAGTCCTGGGGACTTAGCGATCTGCAAAACTCCGCCTCAGGTTTATTTTCGTCAGAGTGGGACCTCTTCCCGCCCCCTCTGCAGGTGTGCAGCCCCGCTCAGTGCTGAGGAAGCAGGGCTGGAAGGAGGCTACCCTGTTCTCAGGCTCAGAAGGCCGAGCTGTCTGCCTCTCTGGCCCAGCCCCTCGGGCCTCTCGGTCACAGGGGTCACAGGACAACTTTGGGGGAAGGCAGCGGGCGGGGGCGGCTGTCGGCCCGGCCACCACCTTGGCCGCCAGACTGCGCCTCCTCTCTCCGTCGTCTCCCACCCTTGACATTCCGCTCCTGAGGTGGCCGCTCTCCCTCTGCACCACCCTTTGGAAGGGCGGCCTAATCTCGGCCCCCACTCGGGCACCACCTCCCTTCGGGAAACCACCCCCCCTTACCAGGGGGAGACCAGAAGGAATGTCCCAGCCCAGCAGGGGCGGCAGAACTCCCACTTGGTGGCCAGCCTCCCCTCCCCACGTGCCACAGGACCTTCGCCAGCTACTTCTTGCAAGCGTTTCGCCAGGCCCTGGGTTATTTCACCCCACTGTCCAGCCTGCCACCGGTCCAAGAGCTCTGCCCTGGGCTCTCTGGACTCTGCTAAGCCTGCTCGTGCAGGCCAAAGCCCCACTGGGACTCCAGGCCTCAGAAAGGTCATCAGGGAAATGAGGCCCAGTAGGTCCTTACCAGCTCAGGGTTCAAGGTCCTGCATGCAATGGCGTCAGCTCCCTGGTTGTCGAAGCTTTTACTTAGGATCATCACCATGGTAAGGACGTCAGGCGCTGGGCTCCATCCCAGGCCGGGCACGAGCCATCTTCAGTTGGGCGGACTTGGGCAGAGGTGACCTGCGGGGCACTTCCCAGGGTCCTGGGGGACCTGGCATCAGCAGGAACAGTTGCGGATCGGCTTCTCACACCTGGGGAAGGGCTCTTCCAGGTAATGGCCAAGTGCGCTTAACTCCCTAAGAAGACAACAGAAAAAGGCACGGGATTCAGGTCTTGGGAAGACTGGGTCCCTGAGAGTACTGCCCACACACCCCCACGCTGGGGCCCCGCTCGGAAACGGAACTGCCTCCCTGCTGAAGGAGAGCCATTGTGGCTGCAAAGGCCGGGCGCCCCTTCTCAGAGTCCCCCATGCCGGCCTCGGGGCACCCCTAAAGCTAACGCTCTTGTGGGTACAGCAACGGGTCTCTGTTCAGCCGTGTGGCACCTTTAAGACCTAGCTCAGGGCCTGGGTTGGTCATAGTCTGCTGTTCCCAGAGCGTACTCAAGTCACGCGGCCTCTTATACCCAGCTGGCTTTACAGACCACTTCGGTGTAGGCCCAAGGCTGAGGGTCAGACATGCGCCAACCCCACGGTCAAAACTGAAGGGACTGAGGGCAGGCGCCCTCAGACAGCAAGGCGGCTACTGTCCTCCATCGAGTTGTGAACAGAAGCTACTGGAAGAATCAGGGGGGCCCATTTAAAGGCACATATTTCCCACCACTGGAAATGCCATGTTTCAAGAACGACACATTTGCAAGGCCCCCAGCGTCACTCCTTCTGCAGACTGAGCTGAACCAAGTCACAGCCCTCACTGGGCCTGCCCACGCCACCCAGAGCTGCCAGCAGTGACAGGACCCCTCGTGGCACCATTCTGCACAGCCCGCCAGCGCCTCCTCCCACGTCGCCCCCCAAGCCAATGCTGAAAGAGCAGGGCCTCCGTTCTCGGGTTTGAGAACTTGCGCCTTACCCGTTCATTTCTCCGATCCTATTTCCCCATCCCACCCCTCTGTGGTCACACCTTCAGAGCAAGTCACATGGATGCGAGGAACCTGAAGATCACTGTCACAAAGTGAAAAATAATGACAGCAGATAGCAAAAAAGGGCAGCTCCTAATCTATAATTAAAAACAAACTGCTCAGTGCAGGAAAATGTTTCAGAATCTGCTGCTCTGTGTAAAAATTAATTGCACCCTGGTATTTACTTGCCGTCCAGATTGTAAATCATATTTTCCTGTTTACTTCGATTAGACTTTACAGTGGGTGTTATTGGAATTGCTCAATTACGGGCCAGCTGGCAAGCACAGGAAAATTACCTTCTACTGTTCTTCGAAAACAAGGTTCATCCAAAGTGCAAGAGCGGGGAAGGGGCGGGGGGGAAATCAATACACGTTCAAAGGATGGGTTGTTCAGGAAGAGACCTGGTGGCGGATAGGCTCCCAGGTCGCACCAGAGTTTCAACACCACCTCAGTCTAGAAGCAACACATTCTGACCAAGAGTGAGCTGCTCAAGGAAAGAATGTCAGACCACTCCTCCCAGCTCAGGCCAGAAAGCCGAGCCAGAAATGCCCGCCAGCCCCCTGGACGCTTGGCTGGGGACCGGGCTTGGGGGTGCTACGGGTTCTCCCTTCAAAGGGACCCTTTGTGCCGCTTCAGTGGCGGAGGCGAGGCTGACCGGCGGCCATCTTCTTTCTGGGCGCAGCCTCGTTCGGTTCTGGGGCAGCCGGCCGCTGGCCCAAGGCCCAGGGGTGACCTGCCCTTTCCACCCCCACGGCCCATTTCCTTCTTCCCTGACAAGGCAGGACGGCTTGGTGGTGACAAGCTCAGGTCCTGAGTCAAAGACACCTGGGTTGGAATCCCAGCTCTTGAAACGCGCTGTCTGAGTGACCTTTACCAAGTTACTTACTCTGTGAGCCCGCTTCTCTCTCCGTAACATGGGGCAACAGCGCCTGCCTCAGAAGATTCCTATATCATCTCCAAACAGAGCTCATGCCCTTTGCTCGGGGAGAAGCCCTAGCTCATCTGAGGAAAGTGCTCGATAACAGTAGCGACTGTCCCTACTCTCATCGGGGAGACTGTAGGTCCCAATCCGTTCTCAGCAGCGGACACCCAGGCGTCTATCTGTCCCCTCAGGTTTTTTTTTTTAAAGAGAAATTTTATCAAATTTTTTTAAAGCTGAATTTCACCAGGATGGAACTGGCCATATGATGGCCCATCCCTCTGGTGAAACAGTAGGTGGCCAGTAAGAATGATGCTGTGGGAGTCCATCGCCATGGAAACGCGTTAGGCCATCGGGATGCGGCCGATCCGCACCAAACACCAAAGCCGGACTGAGGGAGCAGCGTGGGCGCCCCGCTCTTGCAGCTCCGCCCCTACTGGAGCCCCTGCAAGAAGAGACCAGGACTCAGCACGAGGGGTGGATACCAGAGCACCCTAAGCTCCTGGAAGCGGGCAGTCGGCAAACGCGGCAGGTGCGAAACGGAGGAAGGAGGTCTAGCACAATCCCTGTCCCCGGGGGTCCCAGGGAATTCTGGGGACACAGGCATGAATCCAACTAAGGCAGGCAGGAGGAGGGGGCACTGGCGCTGAGCTGCAGAGAGACCCCTCTGCACAGGGGCCGACAGCATGCAGCACGACCAGAGGAGCCCAGGAGGGGGGACTCCCAAGATGCCCTGACAGGGGGCTGTTTCCACGAAGCACGGCGGAACCACGTCAAGGGATACCACACCACTTTGGGCACGACGGGAACAAGGCAACTCTGACGGCCCAGACGAGAAACCCCCTCCGAGACACGCTGTGAAATGAACATGAACATGGCACGGAGGACAGCGCCGTCCCAAAAGTGCAGTTGCCTTAGGGAAGGGCCCGCAGTTCTGGAGTAGAAGACACTTTGACCAGACAGCTTTGTGTGCTACTTGAATACCTCACCCAGTACCTAGGATACCTTTCTGGTTAAAAAGAAAACAGGCAAGATTTCAACATGACGGGAAGGCCCACGAGCAGAGGGAAGGCTGCGAGCAAAGCGTGGTGCCCTGCCCCGTACACGGCGCATGGGACTCAGTTAGCACCCCGGTGGCAGGAGCGGGGGGTGTGTGGACAGGCGGCGGCATGAGGACAAGGAGTTGGGAAGACAGATTCAAACCAGCCCGACCGCTCGGAACGCCGACTGAATGCAGACTTTACCACGTGGCCATACACGGCTCCCCGAGGGCCTGGGCTACTGTCAAAAAAGAGTGATTTTTGAGGGGCCCTTCGCAATACTTAGCAAAGCGCCTTGAATACAGTATGAGTTCCACACACATTTTGGAATGAAGCTAAATCGTAGCAACATCTGAAATGATCCAGGCACATTCTCAAACCTTGTGAGGCAGATCCAGACCAGCAGAGCCTGGCACAATCTGGAATTCCCTGGGATTCCTTTGATCCGTGGCATGGGCCTGGCCAAGTTCACTAAGGAATGCCAATGCCCGTCCAGAGCCTTAGAGCTGAGTCTGAGAATGGGGCCAGGGCCGGCTCAGGGAGAAGCTGGGAGTGAAGCTGGGCTGGGGCGGGGGGG
>LNAC01000001.1:6960169-6989472 GCA_002007465.1 Ailurus styani | reverse complement strand
CCCCCCCCCCCCCCCGCTCAGTGACTCACCTTCTCCAGCATTTCCATCAAAAGAGCAAAAGGCAAAGTCAGACTGTCTGCTGACCCGTGATCCCACTTCCCCATCCAACGGGCCTTCCCAGGTGCAGATGTGGTGGCGGCAGAGGGCTCTACCCACCCCTCAGGTCTTTGCCCCAAGGGTGCATTTACTCAAGACAGCCCCTCCCCCCCATCCCCACACTGTGTCCAGAACAAGGCGTGCAGGGTAGAGCGTTACACACAGGTGTCACCAGGCGACACTGCCCACCACCGGAAAGAGGCCCCAGATCCAGCGCCATGGCACCTCAGCGCAAGAGCTGCCCCCAGCTCCCTCTACAGCACCCTCCCCCCAGCCATGCTCCTGGCCTCCACCTCCCACCTCCCTGAGCATCGACCACAGGCTGCGCTCTTCTCATTTAACCTCTCATGTTCCTATGAATGGGCACCTGTTAATAGAACTCCCATTTTCCGATGAGAAGACTGAGACTCCAGGAAAACATCCCCAAGATCCTATAGCTCGAGGGGTGAGGGCGAGATAGGAATCCAGGTCTGCCTCTCCAGCCACTCTCTCCCCGAGACCACAGGGGACAGCTTTGATCCCTCACACGCATCCTTCCTAACATGAGACTTTCTTGCTGTTGTCCCACCATCTTCAATGTGCGTTCATCCGTTTGCAACCCCTGAACCCAGCTGTCTGACACCACTGTGGTCAGAGGCTCTCAGCTCCTGGCCGGTGGGAAGCCTGCCTGTGCACGGTAAATGAGTTTACATACACACAGGAGTTTTATAAACTCTAAAATTCTGTATAACTCTCGAGCCGATTAAAGGAGTTTACCCAATGCTTCTGGGATGCACTTTGAAAGGTTATCCCTTGAACGGAAACTGACCACACCGGGAATCGCCAAGACGAACTCTTCCTTCCCTTAAGGAGTACCTGTACCCTGTGCTGACCACTTGCACGAGTCAGTTTTTCAGCAGCAGACTACCTCCCCACCCTGAACACGGCACTCAGGGCAAAACCTCAACAGGTCCTTGGCCACCGCCAGTGATTTTCCTGATGGCTCGAGCCAGCCATTCCTCACCACTGCCCCACCCCTCCCTGGAGGCAAAGGAAATGGAAGGGAAGCAGCCCCCTTCTGCAAGGTCTTCAGGAAGGCCGCGTGCATTTTTAGACTGGCCTCACTTCAGCCAACCGCATGACAAACGCAGTCTGGGGACAGGACCTAGAAGCAAATTTAGGGACACGTGGCGAAGCGCATCTTTCAGTGGGTCTTGCCTCCTGCCAGCGACAAACTGTGAGGAGCGTGGCCAGGGGAGCCGAATCTTGTGGGGGGCATCAAGGCTCCTAGCTGTCCCAGGAAGTGTTCCCCGGGTCACTTTGGGGTTGCGGTCTCTATACCTCCACGCCCAGAGTTTGAAGGATGAACATTAAAAGCTGTGGGAACCTCACCAGAGCCCATAGAGCCTCCTAGACCCGGTGAGCATCAGGAAGAGGGCGTGAAGGCTCAATAAGGGGACCCGGGGCTGGAGCGTGTGGGCTCCGGGGCTGCAGCGAGATGGTTCGGTGAACTCCCTTGGCCCAGGTTCCCAGGCCTTCCAGCCTCCCGAAGGATAAGTGATGAGAGACAGCTATGGCGGTACCACCTTCAACACCCACAGAACCAGAGACAAACAGCCTCTTCAGTGGATATGGTAACACCGCAGACGCATGTAATACCAAACACTGTTGATTTAAGGGAATTCTACAGGAGAGGCAGAATCCAGGGAGAAACTACATTTTGTCTTTATCATTTTCCTAGTATCTCCTTGGTCTGTATCTGCAGAACTATGAGGTGACACAGAGTCTACCTTTGAGCAGAGCATGAATAAAATAAGAACAGCCACGGCAGCCATGCTGGATTCTCTGCTTAGCGTATCCACAGAGAGTCCCTATGAGTGGGCGCCATTGCTATTCTATTCTACAGAGCAACAAACTGAGGCACAGGCCCTAAGTCCCCCAGGTGTGAGGGACAGAACAAGGACTCAAGCCACAGCTACTGAATGCCAAAGTCTTTGTCTTGACCCCTGACTCTTCTACTCCGGGATCTGTGCGTTTCGTTGTAATGATCCTTCAAGTATTTCATTTCTCCGTTAAGCTGACCAAATGCGAAGCACAGACGCTAGGTCTGTAGTAGTCCTCCTCTCCACGGCTCATCCTGAGGTATCCCAGGCTGAGCACCAACCTTCTGGAACCGACCGTCGAGACACAGCACCAGGGTTCCAAGGCAGGCAGGCCGTGGGCAGGCAAGAGGGTGTCACTGCCGTCTGCCCTAACCGCACGGATGGGCAGCCAGGCCAGGTGCCATGCAGAAGGTGAAGTGCTTCCCACGAACACCGGGGTGCCCCCAGGCCTGGGGGAATCGTGCTGGCTTCTCGCTACACCAGCTGGCATCCAGGTCCGTCCGTCCCCTTTCCCCGGGCCTCTGCCTCCAGCTGCCTCTCTACCACGGCTGCCCTGCCCTCCTCTCCAAGTCCACTCCTAGGGCGTTCGTGGGGGGCCCTCCCATCCACGTGCACAGTCTGGGTGTGGGCCTGCCTCAGTCATCCTCCGGTCTCTGCACAGCCTGCCACAGCAGGAACCTGACATCCAGGTCTGTCGGCGGAGCCAAGGGCACTGGGTAAGAGCAGTGGATCCCCGTCCGGAAGCCACACAGCCACCCAGCTCAGTGCCCGAGGAGCGGCAGAACCCTGTGTGAGCTACGTGATTCTGCTCAGTCGCCTCTGTCATCTGTAAGACGTGATCCTTGTTCTGCCCACGTCACGTGGAAGGTTAAGGACGTAAGACTCTGCAAGGTGGGGGCCTTTCGAGAATGTCCCTACAGGCACTGAGTCCTCAGGCGAGCGCATGCCAAGCAGGATGGAGACCTTTACTAACTGCTTGTGGCTAAGACAGATCATGTCTTCTCAGCCACAGCCTGAGCTGCTGGGGGTAGGAAACAGGCCTGTGAATCCACCAAGCACCTTAGTCCTAGGATGGGGTTGCCGAACGTTCGAGTCTGTTACTGATTTCTGTGCTCACTCGGGGCTCCCGGTTGTACGGGCCGGGGGCCGGGGGCTGGGGGCGAGGAAACTAGGCTGCCAGAGGCAAAATGACCTAAAGCCACACGGCTGGCATGTGCCCGTGTCCCATTCCCAAGGGAGAAGGGGAACGTTCTCGCCGCAAAGGTCAAGCACCCGCTCACCCCAACCCTCACTCCCCACCCCAAAGTAAGGTGTCCCCTTGGAGGTGTTTTCTTTGTAACTGAAATGAACATACCTTCCCTGGCCTAGTCCTTCTGGTGACCGGAGGCCACCAAAGGTCCGTATCAGGAGGACGGGCAATCATGTCACCTGGCTAGCAAGGAACCCACCCCAGGCCCCTGGCTGAACAAAGTCCCCCAAGCTCCCCTATGAGACTACCTTACTGGAGGGAAAAAACAAAACCGAAAAATGAGCCACTGAACCACATCAGGACTCTGTTCTCTGGGACTTTACACAGTCACTCTCAGTGTTGTAAGGGATTTTCTGGGGTTTTAAGCAAATAGCATTTCGAGAGGAGGGGAGGGGTGACATTATTCAGGGACATGAAAGTGTCGAGACCCAGAGCCAAAACAAATCTGAACATGGGAACGAGACAGCCGGTGCTGCTTCTTGAAACCAAAGCCAACTGCACGCATGACTTGTCAGGAGCTCGTCCATCAACGAGAAACGACCGACAGACAAGTTTCCTCGGAGCACCCCGGTAATTCCCACTACCCTTCACGTCATTTTAACCCACCAAACACCACGAGAGGCGAGTGTGCTGGGGCCTAGAACTGGCTGAGCAAACTCGAGAGGAGGGGAGTGAAGAACAAGGGGTAGGAAGGGGAAGAGAACCAGTACTTACTGAGCACAGAGCCGGACAGCACCTTCGCCTCCAGACCAGGGCGAGGGAGAGAAGGGCAGAGACTAGACGATGGTGAGACACAGCAAGGGCCCCAAAGATAATCTGAAATGGTAAGCCACTTAGCCTAAGACGACCATGACCTGTTCTTCAGTCAGACCTACTTACAAGTACAGCGAATTTGATCAAACCATGAGGAAAAACCAAAAGAGGTAAGGAGTTAAAAAAAAAAATTTTGGGGCGCCTGGGTGGCTCAGTGGGTTAAAGCCTCTGCTTTCGGCTCAGGTCATGATCTCAGGGTCCTGGGATCGAGGCCCGCATCGGGCTCCCTGCTCAGCGGGGAGCCTGCTTCCTCCTCTCCCTGTCTCTCTGCCTGCCTCTCTGCCTCCTTGTGATCTCTCTCCCTCTATGAAATAAATAAATAAAATCTTTAAAAAAAAAAATTTTTTTTTTTAAGCAAAATCCAAAGTAGAGAAGCCCAAACCAGAGGCATTGTGGTCCGGGTAGAGCCAGCAGGGCTCCGGAAACGTGGGCTCTGGCGCTGGCCCGGCTCCCGAGCGGCTCCGCCGGTTGGCCAAGCTACTCTGGGTCTCGGGGCCTCCTCCTGTCAGCTGGGGGCCCGGGCCGGAGGAGCTCCATCTCTGACTAGTGAGCACCTCCGTGCAGCCACCTGCCAGGTCACGGGGCCTCTGTTTCCTCGCCTGTGACATGCAGCCTTCCCGATCCTGCTCCGGCCTGGCCTGCCGTGTGCCAGGCCTCAGGAGACTGGGCGACAGCAAAGGCCCACTCCTTGCTCACTGCCATCGGGAGCCTCAGCGGCCCCCTCCCACACAGCAAAGCGGGAAGCTGGGGCCGTTGTGCCCTGTTGGCGATCCTGGGGTCACAGACGCAGCCCCCTCTCACATATCGGTGGAGAGAGACGGGGCTGCTGCGCACGTTCATTTTCCAAGCGCGGTCCCTAGCACACGGGGGCACCTCGGTGTCTTTCATGACACTCACCGCGTTCTGAATTAGAAGTTTCCTGGAGGCCCAGGAAGTTAGTCATTCACCAGCTTTCACACCTTCGTCTCCCACCTCGGCAACAAGAATGTCCTCTTCCTGAAATGTGTGTGGCCTCGCGGGTCCACAGCTACGTTCTCCCGCTGCTGCGAGACGAGCCACCCCCAGCCCGGGGGGCGAGCGTGGCTTTCATGCTAGCGTGGCTCCAGAAGCTCCACGGGCAGGAAGAAGCACTCCAGCTCCGACCGGGGCCGCGGCCCCGTGCGACTCCCCCAGAACTGCCAGGTCACCCCGCAGGGGGACCCTAATCGCCCAGCAGCTGGCACTCGGGACACAGCTGGCAGAGCAGCGATCTCTTTATCTCGGGGCCTCAGGGCCCCAAACACTATCACAAGTATCACAGTGAAACCGGGAGGTGACGCAGGAGGGACCAAAAGGCTCTAGGAGATGGTAGGGACACAAGCACCGCTAGGTTTCCC
The DNA here is from genome assembly GCA_002007465.1 of Ailurus styani. Classification (NCBI taxonomy): domain Eukaryota; kingdom Metazoa; phylum Chordata; class Mammalia; order Carnivora; family Ailuridae; genus Ailurus; species Ailurus styani. The sequence goes on along the minus strand of LNAC01000001.1, from coordinate 6,984,076 downwards.
ACCTGCCACCCACTCGCAGATCACCGCCTCACCTCATCTTCCTCCAGGACGTCACCCTCCTCATCCGACTGAGTCATATCGACCAACCTAGTTTACAGGGTCTGGTACAGAAATGAATCAGACAGGCAACAATCACCACTACGCCTTCCGCCTTCTGCCCTCGGCCCCCTTCACACAGCAAGCACCACCATGCGCTCAAGACCAGCGTCATCTGCCAAAACCAAACCCGAGAGACTCAGCTGCCTGACGGATCTGTTACAACGAACGACAGTACGCCTGAGCTCCACAGCACTTCTCAGGTCAAATCCCCAAAGTCATGGCTCTGCTACCTCCTGGGGTGGCGGTTCCGAAGGTTGGGACAAACCCTGCTGAGCTCACTCGGGCCGTGGGGCACTCTGCAGACAGGCCCGACAGAAAGAGGCTCCCTCCCGTAAGAAGGGCTTCGCTGAGGTCCTGATGCAAAGCCAAGCCCAGGCATTCCACTCCAAATTACTTGGAACTGGCTGTGGAATGAGTACGAGCAGCTTGGGGAGCAGCTGCTTACTGGGTCCTGCGCCCCTTTTTGATTTTTTGGCAGGACGTGGGTGCAGGAGCAGGGCGGGGCGCCTCATTGCTAACCCCACTTCCACTTCCTTCTCAGCACTCTGGATGTGACACCAGGACCTCCTCGTGCTTAGGGCAAAGGCCTTGGGGAGCTGAAGAGGAAAGGACGTAGCCAACCAGGTTCCCCTGCCTTCGGGGAAAGGTGCCTTTTAAGTCCTGCTGAGCCATTCCAGAGCCTTCCACCTGCACGGAGACGGCTCTGAGACTCCAAGGGTCTTGGGAGAGTTGACCCGATTCCCAAAGGTGAGCGCACCATCCTCCTCATCAGAAGCGGCCCTGGAAGAAACAGGTTCGCTCCACTGTCTGTCCACAGGGTGCGTGAAAAACCGCCAAATGCACCAGCTGCTGCCATCCTTGTCTTATTGTCACTGTCCTCAGCCCAGAGTCACCAGAACCCGGTGTGGGTGCCAGCCAGCCCTGCACTGTGGAAGCCCATTAGTAACTCCAGAGCCAGGCCTCGGGGCGCCTCCCAAAGCCAGCACGTGGTGGCCTTCGGCTCGCAGGGAAGGGCCTGGCCCGCTCAGAACCTCATCTGCAGGAGTTACCAAATGCGCGAGGGCAAGAGCTCCGCACGAACCCAGCAGCGCCCCGGACCAGGGGAAAGACGAGGGGAGCTGGGCAGAGATTAGCAATGTCCTAAGAGTTGGAAATAATACAAAGGAAACAAAGTTGTCGGACCACATTAGGGGGTGGGATTAGAATGGGTAACACTTAACAGGTACGGGTCAGAGAGAGCTAACGGGAGGCTATCACCCCTGAAAAGCCCAATGGGATCAGAGCTGTATTCACCGTCCAACAAGCCCTCACTGAGCGATGAGCGCCGCAGAGGGGATGGGAGGGGCTGAAGCCACAGGCCCTCCTCCCAAGGAAGTGAAAACTATTAACGACTGATGCATGAGTCAAATAAAAAGCAAAATGAAATATACTAAGAAGCAGGGCGCCTGGGTGGCTCAGTGGGTTAAAGCCCCTGCCTTCGGCTCAGGTCATGATCTCAGGGTCCTGGGATCGAGGCCCGCATCGGGCTCTCTGCTCGGCAGGGAGCCTGCTTCTTCCTCTCTCTCTGTCTGCCTCTCTGCCTGCTTGTAATCTCTCTCTCTGTCAAATAAATAAATAAATAAAAATCTTTAAAATAAAAAGAAATATACTAAGAAGCAGAGCACATTTTAAAAAACGAGGAACACGGTAACATAATCAGGCCTTCTCAAGTCCAGAAAATGGCATCGCAACTTTATGGGCTAAGTACAAAGCTTTTATGCTGGGGTCTCTCCCCACCATCCCCTGGCTGGTTCTCTGCCTGGGCAGATGCTTGCTCACTTCAATTATTAATAAACCAACAAAACATTTACTAGAGCCGTGATAGCCACGAAGCACAAAGCCCAGGAAGTGCCCAGAAGTGTCCTCCACGCCCTCGAGACCCCGGCAGACGGGGCTGGCAAAGCCGCTCTGCGGGCTGTCTCCTGGCCCCTAGTCTGGCCTCGCCTGGCCACTGTGGGTGGCAGGAGGGTAAGTGTCTGGCACAGGTGCCCAAGAGGCAGTCTCTCTGAGTGCCGCAGACCGCAGCCCGGCACAAGCCACACTTCATGAGCCCAGATGAACCCCACTCCCATCACAGTCGGCGACACTGATAGCAGGCAGCAAAGGAATAAAAGAGTTTCTCTCCAAAACTCAGTAGAACCCAATTTAAAATTCACTTCCCTTCCACAAAGAGGAATGAGTCAACCTCCAGAGAGATGAACCCAACATACATTACGGGCTGAGTCCCCATGCCACTCTATCACCCCTGTGCTCCAAGAGCCTACAGTACCAAATTAATCTGCCCTCCAGAGAGTCCTGCTCGTGGGCAGAAAAACACGAGCGTCTGCTGCAGCCCAGATGGGAAGCAACCTGACAGCCCAGCAGTAGGTGCGGGGCACACAAATGCCAAGACACCCATGCAATGGACAAAATGCAGCTTTTTGAAAGGTCGAGAGGCCTTGATATGTACTATTAGGAAATCATCTTCCAGTCCAGTTGTAACAAAGACCAGAACAGCGGACATCATCAGCTCTCATCTGAATGAAACTAAATAACTGTAATGATCTAGAAGTCTCTGGAAGGATAGGAAAGAAATTGAACATCAGTGTCTTTAAGGAGGGAAAGCAGGTAGCTGGGAAGAGAAGTGAGAGGAGACTCCTCAAAGAATACCACTGTGTTCATTTTGAACCTTGAACCACATGCGGGATGACCTATGTAAAAAAAAAAAAAAAAGATAATTTAAAAAAAAATCTAAATTATATAGGGGCACCTGGGTGGCTCAGTCATTAAGTGTCTGCCTTCAGCTCAGGTCATGATCTCAGGGTCCTGGATCAAGCCCCACGTCGGGCTCCCTACTGGATGGGAAGCCTACTTCTCCCTCTCCCACTCCCCCGCTTGTATTCCCTCTCTCGCTGTCTCGATCAAATAATAGATAAATAAAAACCTTTAAAAAAAAATCTAAACTATACATACATATATCTGTATATGCTCGCACAGGCAGGGGGCAGCTCAGAGAAGATAAACGAGTAAAGGCCAACAGGGGTTCCTCCAGAGAGGGAAGGAGAGATGTGGCTGGGGCACAGGGACGGGGAGAGTTGTCACTGCTGAATTTGTAACACATGTACATATTGCCTATTCTTAAAAAATTAACACACACACAATGCTTGTAATTCCCCAAATACACCATGCTACTGCACGCGTCCAGACCTTTGTCCATGCTGGTCTCTCTGGCTACAACCAGCTGCCTGCTCCACCCATGGCCCCCTCAGTCTCCAGCCAGGCACACCAGTCTCACCTCTTAGACTCGGCCCAGGTGCCACCTCCTCCAGGAAGGCCTTGTTCACCCAGCACAGCTTGAACCACGGGAACATGAAATGAACTGGTTCCGTGAGAGCTTCTGGAGTGCACAAGCCCAACCATAGCCCCGAGTCCCCAGTACCTGCCACCAAGAGCTACTTGGGAAATGTTTGTTGAACCAAAAAACACATTCGCTTCGTTAAGTCAAGCCTCAACTTTCCCAGTGCCAAAAGCTATTGAAACCTCTGCTGCTGCTGCTGGGGTTTCCCGCAGCTTTCACAATTGTGTTGTTAACACTAATTCCAAGCATGACACCTCTCAGTCTGCAGAGGGGCTGCGCTCAAGGCGGCGTGGCTTCACAGCAGCAGAGCCCCAGCAGAATCCGCAGCCCGCACAAAATCCCTCCCCTGCCAGGGCTCACACGTCCTTGGAGCCTGCGAACACTCATCAGAGCCTGGGCCAGAGCCTGGCAGATGCAGCCCTTCTCTCAGAGGATCCTCAGAAACGCCCGCCCGGGGCCCTTCCCTAGGCTTTGTCTTCCACCTTCTGCCTTTAGGAGAGAGAGCCAGGGCCCCCTCGGGGCTCGCTGGGGGGCAGCACTTCCGGGGCACCCCTGTGGGCCGGTGTCACCTGCGAACAAGGAGGCCGCAGGTCCTGGGAGCCTGCGTGGTGAGCTGTAGAGGGGCAGGGGGCAGGATCGTCCGAGAGAAGTTGAGCGTGTGTGTGACGCTCTGCTCCTAAACACCAGGTACCTTCCAGAGGACGTCAGTTTAACAGGCAAATCCCATGCGCACCCCACCCTGAGCCTCTTCTGCCACATTCCCACCCCCACCCCATGCCCGGTGTCAGAGTCCCGGCCCAAGTCCAACACTCCCCAGACGAGCTGAACCAGGGACTGCGGGAGGAAGACGGAGGGACCCAACCAAGTTCACGCAACCCACCATTCAAACACGTATGCCACAAGGCATAGGAAGTGCCAGAGCATGATGAATGCCACGGAAGAGTGGGCTGTAATCCCAAGTGGGGAGATAAATTCTGGGCAGAGGTCCTACAAGAGGTGGCCTGAGTGAAGGTGTCCCAAGAGGAAGCCAGCAGGCTACGGAGCTGGGAGATTAGGGCCCCTTCCCAGCTTCCGGGGGCAGGAGCCCCACGCTGCCCAAACGGGCATCTATCCAGCTGATGCCGCTGCCCCTCCTAAGGCCCGGGGCGGGTGGGGGGCTCTGCCACTGAGGGTGGCCTCGGGCCGCCACCCACCCCTCCACCCCCGGCCCAGCCTCCACCTCGCTCTGACGCCTAGCTCTCCGCCGAGGGTCGGGTCGACCCTCCCGTACCTGGGCTGCTCTCCCGCTTGCCGGCGAGACCACCAGGCACATGAGCTGAGCCACAAGGGACACCGGCCGGTGCTTTACTTGGCTGAACAAAGCCAGGGGACCCAGGGGGTCCTGACAGGGTATCCCAAACCTCCCCGTCCCTTAAAACGACGGCGGAAAGATGCAAAGGCGCAGAACGGTTACTTCTATCCGCCCGTCCACAGCGGCCCCCGCGCTGCCCCACGTGGCCAGCCCTGAATGCCAACACACAATGTGAGGATTGTGCTCTCTCTGGGGAAGGGGGAGTGGCCACGCGCAGCCCCGTATGAGATTGTCACAATCGTCTCGGACTCCCGAGCTATAAATATGTGCTCAAGGCCTGTGCGGAGCACGCGCTCACCACGTGCTTGCGCAGCTATGAAAAGCACAAAAGCCCAAGGGCCGATGTGCTTCAGCTGCCGGGGCCTGGCCTGGGGACGGCAGGGGACGCGGGCGGCGAGAAAGGACTCAGAAAAACGCCACAGAAACGCTGCACTGAAAGCCGCGACTGCTTTACTGTCCCCGAGTTTTTACCCAGCAGGGGTGTAAGGGGGATGCTCCTGGAAGGGGCAGAAGCGCGAGGAAAGCCGCAAGGCTTGGCCGAGCTGGTCCCACTCGAGCTAGAGACACGCGACGGGCAGTCGTCTCGGACTCGCTCTGGACAACGGCAACCACATGAAATCGATCTTGGCAGGCCGCCAGCCACCAGACAACTCGGGCCTGTCCAACCACAGGCCGACTCTGTATGGACGCGGGCGCGTGAGCGCCTAGCTCTGGGCCTCGGTTTCCCCGGTCGTAGCAAGTTCTCCTTCACTTCCGGCAGCCCTGGCTGCCTCCTGTGTCGTCAGGTAAGACAACGGAGGGAGGAGAGCGGCTGCTTCGGGTGCCCCCTCGGCTCGCACCGGTAGTACGCGGGGGTGCGGATTTCAGGGCACCCGAGACGAAAGGCACCTGGGCCGGGGACTGTCCTCACGTGGCGGAAGGGATGAGGGCTCCGTGGGGACTCCTCTCAGGGCGCTACCTAAGCCCGTTCACGAGGACTCCGCCGTCCCGACCTAGTCACCCCCCAGAAGCCCCAGCTCCTGACGCCATCACCTTGATTTCAACATACAAACCGGGGGGAGGGGGTGGGGGGGATACTCGGTCCACGGCAACTGGAAATGAAACCTCTTTGGGCATCGAGGGTCAGGCCTCCCGGAAAATAAGATGCAAAGTCGTGTTAAGTGTGTACCTCTGCGCAGTGCGGAAATGAAAAGGAAGATCAGACTCACGAGCTGCCAAGGGCAGGCGTTCAAGTTGCTAGCTGGGACCTGTGGCTGCCCCACACCCTTGCTGAGGTAAACACTAGAGCGTGTGACACCCGCTTCAACAGTGTGGTTTTAGCGCGGTGCTTCTCAAAGTGTGGTCCCCGGACCAGCAGCAGCAGCAGCCTCACCTGGGAACTTGTCAGAGATGAAGTTTCAGTCCCCACCCCACCGACTGAATCAGAAACTGGGTGAGTGGTGCCCGGCAACCAGCGTTGTTACAAGCCCTCCGGGCGAACCCTGCCAACTGGGAGGACAGCGTGGCAGAGGAAAAACCTGGGGTCCATCGAGGTCGAGTGTCTTGTAAACGGCCATGAGGTCAATAGGGGCGCAAGGCCTAGGCCCACCGCCAGCACCTCTTCTGGGCCAGGACCTGCGGATCCAGGCACAGATGACCTAGCGCTTGTCCGTAAGGAGCAAACAATCTAGAGGGACACTAAGGAGCCCAAAGGTGGACCATCTAGTGAAATGTGTCAGAATCAGAAGGAAGAAAAAAAAAAAAAACACGCTTGCAGAATATTTGCCACAGGAGGAGGGGGGGAAAGTGGGGTTGAGCAAAACAGGTCAATGAAAGAGGTAAGTGATACTAAATACCTGGGGGACTATGAGAAGAAAAACTTAATGCCATTTGGAGAATCTTTTCCTCACTTCTGCTTCCTTTGCGGAGTCTCTGCCGAAGAGACTGAGCTAGAAGAATCTAAGCGTATTTTCATTTATTCTCAGAAATCTCTTTGTACCACCAGCAGAAATTATCTACTTGATAAATGGCAGCTAGACTGCTTGTTGAGATAATTTTAAAGATTAAATCTTTGTTTAAAAAAAATCCTGCAGCATCTGTTAAAGTCATGGAGGCACTTTTTTTTTTTTAAAGGTTTTATTTATTTATTTGACAGAGAGATTACAAGTAGGCAGAGAGGTAGCCAGAGAGAGAGAGGAGGAAGCAGGCTCCCTGCTGAGCAGAGAGCCCGATGCGGGCCTCGATCCCAGGACCCTGAGATCATGACCTGAGCCGAAGGCAGAGGCTTTAACCCACTGAGCCACCCAGGCGCCCATGGAGGCACTTTTTGACTAAAAAGATGAAACTGAGTGGAGCGCCTGAGTGACTTTATAGGGCCAGGAAGAGGACGTTTGGGGCGTCACAGGGCCTCTGGGGTGGAAGGGACCTGGCCGGAGGCGGGCTTCTGAGTTCAGGGCCCTGTTTGTGGTGCTGTCCTCCCAGCGCCAGCGGCCCCTGTGGGGGCAGCAGGGACAGCGCCCCCTGAGGAGAAGGCAGCAGGTCTCCCTTGCTTGGCGCCAGCTGATCTATGCCAGTCGGCCTGCAGCTGTGAGTCCTAGCAGGATGGCAGTGGGAACGACCAGGGCCATTCCCCCACTGCTCACCCCACGCCAAACAACTGGAAAGCCAGAACATCTCAGCCTGTCAACAGAATGTCTGGTCTACTCCGGGGACCTCAAACTCAAGTGCCTTCTAGAGCCGAGCAGGGGACATAACTGGGTGAAGAGCGCCAGGCGGGAGCTGTCGTGTATGTGTGTGCAGAGCGTGCCCTGGGGAGCGGACAGCGAGCTACTCTGACCGCAACGTCCAGCACTGGGCGGCTGGGTGGGAAAGAGGGCCCAAGTGTAACATTCGGAATCTCTGCACTTGGCAAGAAAAGGTGAAAATCCAGACTTCTTTGTACAGTCCCAGCTTTTAAGTGTTGTCAAGAAATGCAAAAATTCCTAAAGCATCATGGGGACAAAGTGAATCCTGCCCAAGGACCACATCTCGCCCCCAGACCACAAGGGTGCGAGCTGTGGTTGCACAGATGCTCAGATCGAAATGGCCTGCACAGCGAGGTTTCACCTTGGTTTGCGAGCTGTGTGGACTCGCAGGGCGTGAGCGCCCTAGTCACGCACGTCCGTCTACGTCACTCCCGGCTCATTCTGAGTGAGCTCAAGACCCCAAAATGCCTAGAAAGCACAGACTGTCGGAGATCCCAAGCACATCTAAGTAGAGTCATGAAGCTCCCAACCCCAAACAGTATGTGCCTTCCCACTTGCCTACTTGGGGAGGTGACTGCCCTGGGCTGTGTCCCTGCCTGGCCTCCACTCTCGAGGCCGAGCCGTGGCGTCCCTGCGAGCAGAGAGGGGCCTGGAGTCTGCCCTGCCCTCATGAGAAGGGCTCCCTTCTAGCCTCTCTCACGACGTAGGCCTGGGGCAGGAAAGAGTTTCCATGCCAAATACTTGAAACAGATGCAAGTACAGCCGGCAGATGGAACAGACAATTCTGGCTCCCTGACGCCCACAGATGGCTGGCTTCGGCCGGGTCAGCATGAACAGAACAGCTGCTTCCTCAATCACATCTCCTCACAGAACACAGGATTCTGTTCTGGTGACTTCTATGCGAGATATAGAAATGAGAGGGGGGTTTCCTGCCTTTAATTTCAAAATAGCCTGGGACAAACGAAGACTTCTTGTACCATAACAACACATTAAAAGGGAAAGCTCGATGAAGAGGGTTGTCTTAAATGTCAACCCACAGAGCAACCTACTTCTCTGCCCACAGGCCGTGATAAAAATGTGACTGGGGAGCCCATCCGGAGGAGCAGAGACGTCTTTCAAATGGCAGCACGGTCCCCAACTGGGGATAACACCAGGGGTTGAGGAGACAGGCTCTGGAACAAACAGACTGGGGTCAGGACCCGCACCCACGAGGATACGGCCGGAGCTCAGTTCCTTCCCCATAGAGAGGGGCTGATCACCTAACAGCTGACTGTGGGACAGTCAGATGAGAGTGTATACACAGTGCTTGGCACATAGTAGGTGCTCAACAAAAGCTAACTCTCATAAGTACAAAAACAACTTCCACTGTAATCTTGTTTGCACCACGGTTCTTCCCGCACACATGTGGGTTCTCCCCCGTTCTGGGCGATGAGACGGCAGTGAGCAATTCGGGGCCCAGCCCAACCTGCCCTGCTCTCAGCCCTCCCCTGTCTACGGAAGGAAGACACAGGAGACCATCTGGGGAGTGGCTGGCTAGAGGCAAGCAGTGTCAAGAGACGGGCATGCAGTCAAGCCTGGCCTTCCGGGGCTATTCTTTTCCTTTTTAAAGCAAGAGACAAAACCTCTCCGTGTGCATCCTCTTAACCCCAACTTCCTCCTTACCAAGTGCTTCAGTCATGCACCTATGCCATGGCTAAATCTACCAGGCTGGTCTGGTTTTCCCCTTTCTTCACTCTTGCCCATGGTTTGGAAAACTCCACCCGGTATCTCGTTCTTGCACTTCACCAGTTTTCATGCTGGCTCTATGGGGAGTGGGCACTGGCTAAGCTGGGGAGGCTCGTGCAGACCATACCCATATAAACCAACACGACCGGCCTGGCCGCTCCCCAGAGCAGGAAGGGAGCAGACTCCTGACCACACACGGTGCGTCATTAGAAACCCCAGAGCAGCCATCCTCGGACCAGGGGCGGCCCAGCAGCAAAGAACCACACAGCTCTCCTCCACACTCAGCTCCAGCAGCGTGCACGAAGGGGCACGAGCTGGTTCGGGCACGGACGCGTCATGAGGGGGTCCAATCAACGGGAAACCCACGTTCTCTCTATATTTGCCTTCCACCTCAGAATGACTCTGCCCCTCATTAGCTTCTGAAGAGTTTGTTGTTGTTGTTGTTTTTAAGATTTTGGTTACTTACTAGAGAGAGAGAAGGACAGTGTGCATGAGCACAGGGAGGGGCAGAAGGAGAAGCAGGCTCCCCGCTGAGAAGGGAGCCCAATGTGGGGCTGGATCCCAGGATCCTGAGATCATGACCTGAGCCAAAGGCAGATGCCCAACCGACTGAGCCACCCAGGCACCATAAGACTCTTACTCAGAGAACGTTGGAACCAAGCAGGACAAGAGCTCCAAGCTAGTCAACAAGCTGCCTCAGTGTTGCAGCTACAAGCATTTCCGAGGGGAAAGCCACATGACCTGAGCTAGCTGACGGAGCTGGGACTCATCTTTCCTCCCCCAAGCTCCACAGTAGCCACCCTTCAGAAGGAATGAAGTAGTTCCTTATCTGTGTCCATGGAAAACATGGCCATTTCATCAGAGCAAAAATGTTTCCACCCCAGCGTGATGGGAGGGTGGAGAGCTGGGGACAGGGACATGCCAGGCACAGCACAGGCGATGAGGCCACCAGCCCAGGTGAGCCAAGAGGTACAGAGGAAGGAGCAGGGCTCACAGGCTGGAGAGCGGGCAGTGCCGAGGGGGATCCTCAGACAGTAACCGGACACTCTCAGTCAGGACCTGTGGCCTGGGCAGTCGGGGTGGCTTACCCGTGGGTCGTACAGAAGTACGGGGGGCAGCTTCCTCTGGACCCACGTTCCCTCCGTCATGTCGCCCATTTCTCCGTCACCTCTGAGTCCGTGAACTCACTTTCAATTCTGTGCTTTGGGCCAGGAAAGCCCACTGTTGGTTCTTTCACTCGAATGCCTCCTTTGGTTCTCTCCAATCTGGCTTTTCCACACACTGGGAGACAGTCGGGGGCGTGTCCCCCCAGTGGAGGTGTCTGTGAGGACAGCGGTGGTTTACACCGTGCTGTCCAACACTGAGCACTGGACACGTGGCTAGTGTAACTGAAGAACTGAGCGGCTGCCACACACGACAGAGCAGCCGCATCCACATAGACAAGAGCGAGCACACGGTTCCTGCAAAGGGCCCGTCGGTAAACATTTTAGCCTCTGCAGACCGTGCGGTCTCCGTCGCCAGCGCTCGGCTCTGCTGCTGTAGCACCGAGGCAGCAGCAGACGCCGCGAACACAAACGGGCATGGCGGTGCGCCAATAAAGTTTTACTTACAAAGGCAGGCAGTGGGCCAGCTTTGGCCTGTGGGCTGAGTTTGCCAACCAGATAGAGAACGTAGACCTGGGAGTTCAAATCCCAGGACTACTGCCCACCCTTGGGACGAACTTGGGCATCGTTATCTTGTTAAACCTCAATTTCTTCATCTATGAAGAGGGGACCATCATAGCGCCCACTTCTTACGGGGGACACAAGAATTAAATGAGAAGTCCGTAATGCCCGTAGCGCAATGCCCGCACAGAGGGGCTGTTCCAAAAGTACTTGCCGGGTGAATGGACGCCCGATAATCCTGGGTTCTCGGACTTCCAGTCTCCTACGTATTCCTCCCCACCCTGGGAAGCAGACTGCTAGTCCCAACCTACGGGGACCTTAAGTTCCCGGTTCCAAGTCAGGTGCAGTAAAATGACAGGCCTAGAATCCAGGGCTCCCCCTTCCATGCCCTAGTCTTAGTCTCTCCTTCACGGAGGCTTTTCGATCTGACGTCAGCCTGGCTGTCTGGGCGCATGCGTACTCGCCTGCCCTATGAGAGGCTCACCCCTTTGTGGAGGAAATCATGAAGGAAAACAAAGTGGACCGTTTCTTACGGGCTCTAAGATACTGTGCTGTCCTGGTTCCTGTTTTGTCCACCCCTCTGGAGCCCTGGTCATGTCTGGGGACCAGAGACCCCTCATCTAAGGCTGTCAGGCACCCACACCCCACAAGGCGTCCTCCTGGGGCGGTTCCCCTTTACTGCGCGGGGTCAGAATGAGTTCCAGGTGCCGCAGAGCCACACAAACATCCCCCTCACCCTTCACAGCACGGCCTCCCCATGAGTCCTCCGAAACTGAAAAACACTGTCCTGGCCCTGTGATGGGGCCACCAAGAGATGTTCTCGGCAATTCCTTACAGGGTTGCACGGTCACCCTGGGAGCAGGCCCAGCTCACACGTGACCTGAATGACACGTCCTTCTTCCTGCACTCAGGAGAAGACCCGTCCCTGACATCTTCTCCCCCATCTCCTTGCTGGGTATGCCAGGATCAGTCCCAAGCAGAGGAGAGGGCACTCAGGACGACTGTCTTCTCCAGGGCCCTGAGATACCACGGGCCGTGGCCAACATGCCGGCCTGACTGCAGCCACCAGGCAGTGGGGCCAAAACCCGAGCAGAGGTCGAATCAGCAACAGGCCCAGCCTAACAGGCCAAATCAGCTGGGCCTCAGCTCTCCTTCTGCCACAGCTAGGGGCTGGAAACTAGGCCCCAGAGCCCCCAGGAGCACCTAGAGCCTAGCCGGGCCGCTGTCTACCATGCCACTTGTGAGGGGAGTCACCTGGTCTCCCCCAGACCCCACGGATCCCCCAGGAACGGACAGGAGCAGCCTGCCCACTCTCGCACCGGTGCAGGGGCAGGGCTGGGCCAGGCACTCTCACAGAGGTCCCAAGCCGAGCGGGACACCTGCAGGCGCGGGGAAGCACCCCGGGCACCGGCGGGCAGACACCACGCTGGCCACGCACTGACCCGGCAGAGCAGTCCCTGGGTCCCTGGGCCCCTGGGCCGTGTCCTGGAGCGCTAATGCCCCGGAGTCTTTTTTGTAACACTCAGGGACATGCCCGAACCTCACACAAGTTTAGAAAACGGATTGGTTTCTAGGGCAAGTCAGAAGCCTGGGTGTTGGGGCCAACAGGCTCGGCCACTGTTCCCAGCACGTGGCTCTTCTGCTCCAGGTCACAGTTCACCTGTTGGCCGACTAGGCCTCAGTCAGGCCCGGTCTCTCTTCTACTCTCCTTTCTAATATGTGAGGGCGCCTGCAAACCAACCTGGGAATCAGATGAACAGGGAGGTTTACTGCCAATATTAACGCTATTTAAAGCTAACTCGCTTCTCTTCTCAGGCCTGAATGCTGATGAGCAAAACCCTATAGGGCGTGGAACAGACACCCCAAAAACCGAGATGGGCTGCCTCCCTGCCCATCCTCGTAGGCTCGTTATTTTCCTAAATTCTCCTCCTCTGGGCCTGAGTCACATGCCGCACAGTCAACAGGGCCTGGAATCTGGGCGGGCATCTGAGGGTGTGGAGGCCACAGGAGCACCGGGCGCCAGGAGTCAGGTGACCCCAGGCAGAACGTTCTCGCGTGTTTGTGTCAGCAGCTCCCCCACCCCTGGAGAACACGCTGTGACAGAGCCCGAAGGGCACCGACGCTGCTGTTCCAATCATACCAACATGGCTGTTTTTCTCCGTTAAGAGAAAAAGAAAAAAAGTAGTTTTACACTGAATTGGATGTTTACAACTCACCCAATGCCAAAAGGTTTCAATCGTTGTGACTTCTTTAGTTCCAGCGTAGGCACAGGCAAGGAACTTTGGAAGTTCTTGGGAATCCCAAGTGTCCCTGCTGCAGGCAAGAGCTCCCACTACAAATAAACAAAGGCCACATCCCTCTGGCCGAGGAGATGGAACCTGATGAAAGTTCCACGTTCTAAGGAGTTAGCCTTGTGCCCTCCAAGGAAGTCACTCCAAGGTCAAAAGGACTGGGCCCCCGGGCAGTCTCCCTGGAAGGTGACCCCGAAAGTGAGGACTGCTGGAGAAGACTGCCCCCCCACTTCCCAGGTGGTGACGGATCAAGAGCTATCCCCTTCGGCCCTCACACCACCCTGGTTCAACATCCCTCCCACGGCTCAGTCTGTGGGCTCCCAGTTGTCTGCTCCAACCCACCGAGCTGCCACGCCCCAAACGCTGAGCCTACAAAAGCTCAAAGCACCAATACATGGCTCCCGGCTCCCAACCCTCTGCTTAAAGACAAGACTCCTTTGCTTTGCACCTGCTGCCATCCTGACCTTGACCAGCGTAGCCCAACACATTCTTCTCAACCCAGGCACCCGGGTCCAGGTAGTTGTGAACCACCTGCTGTTCCCCCAAATGCCCCAAAGCATCATGCTTCTGCGCCTCCACACTCATGGCACCCTGCTCTGGAACATCTCCTGCTCCCCATCCTTCACCTGTCTCAGTTCCTGCTCATTCTTCAAGACTTGGGGAGCCTTTCTCCCCTCCTCCCTCTGTCTTCTAATGACCTTCCTGAGACTCCCACGGGACTACGGACTCGCCAGCACCCCGTGCACCCACATCTCTGTTCCACGCATCATGCTTCGTCTGGCACATAGTAGGAACTCAATCAAAACAACTGCTGTCTCTTGGGGCGCCCGGTTGGCTGAGTCGGAAGAGCCCACGACTCTTGATCTCAGGGACGTGAGTTCAAGCCCCATGTTGGGTGTAGAGCTTACTAAAAATAAAAAAAAAATAAAAAAAACAACTGCCGTCTCACTATCCATGACACAAGCCTGTGAGCTCTGCAAAAACAGGAACTCGCTTTACTCATCTGTGAATTCTTCAGGGCCTCACACACACACAGGGCGTTTACTAGATACCGACAGACGGGACTGTGCCCGGGGTACCACCAGCATGGCAGGGAGGCCTGTGGTCACCACAGGAACAATGACACATCTGAAGTGGCAGCGAGGGTGAGGAAGATGAGGGCTGGCACACCCACCAAGACCTGAGGCAGTCCAGATGCCTGTTACCTCCCTCACACAGCCTCTTGTCACAAAGTTTTATCCTGTCCAAGAGGAGGGTCTGTGTCAAGGCCATCCAACCCCAACCACCATGGCAGGTCCTCTGCAGGGGGCTCTCTCAACCACGGACGCCAGCGTCTGAGGGGAAGGGGCTGCTGCCGCCTGGAGTCAGGGCCCTCGTCCAGAACCCAGTAAACAAGGCCAAGCCTTCACACTCCTGGACCAAGGGGTCTCCCCCAAGGCTGCCCAAAGTCCAGTAGGCAATATCTCACGCCGGGACCGTCCACCCCGTTTACCCCACAGAAGGCCAGGCTGGGGCTGACGAGGTGTAATGCTCAGAAGACACGTGGGTGGAGACAGTCAGGAACAACCGGGCTGCACCAAGAGAAGCCCAGTGACCACTGAAGAGGGTAAAGGCCGTTCCCTCTGTCAGCTGGGTCAAGGGCTTGGTTCAAAAACTTTAACGAGCTTCGATGAGCTCTTGCTCCTGGAGACATGGCCGGCCACGTTCAGGTGGCACAGGGGTCCAGAGGCAACTGGAATCATACCCCAGGGAGCAGCAAGAGGCGGCCAGGCTGTGGGCGAGCGCCCCAGCTGTGACCCCACGACCTGCCCCAACGCTGACTGCGGTTGTGAAGGCAGCACGCGGACTGGAAAGAAGGGGCAAAACCAAATAAAGACATCAGCTGCAAAGAATCTAAAGAGAATCTAAGGAGGAGGTAAACGCGCCTCCCACTCTCAGGCCAGAGAGGTGTGCAGCCCTGGAGGCTTGCAAAGAACACGCTAGCATTCAGAGGTTGGCGAGAGCAGAGCCAAGGCTCCAGGGCCACGCCGTGACGCGTGCGTGCACTTACTTTCCTATGTTTAAGACCCAAGTAAGTCACTTTTAGTAAACAGAGATTTTGTTTCCTAAAGAGAAAGCTTAAAAGATTTCACCAGTCTTAACTCTCGTTAAGAGACACACTGCAAACTAAATTCTAACACATGCTTTCAACCCTTCCTCCCGAAAAAAACCTTAAGACATCTGGGGGTGGAGAATGCTGGGTGAGGAAAGGCTCTGCCTGCCCCACTCTGGCCCGTCCAGCTGAGCTCAGCCCTGCACTCCATCCTGTCACCCCCTGGGGCCATGGGGACAGCTGCCCTGTCCTTCCCCCGTCTTGCCAGCCCTCCGATCAGTCCTCCCCAGAGCCCGTGCCCGCCACGGAGTGCGCAGGGTGCTAACATTTGTTGGGAACTAAGGGTCTCCACGCATGGACTCCCTCAGTGTCCTAAATCCACAGGCTGGGTGCTGCTGGCAAGGCCATTGTCCAGACAAGGGAACCCAGGCTGGGAGAGACAGTCACCTGCCCGAGGGCACAGGGTCAGCACAGGGCAGAACTTGGATTTGAACCCAGGCCCTGACTCCAGAGCGCAACGCTGCGCTGGCCCTGAATGACGCAGACCTGGGTTTCAGCTCCACTCTGCCCAAAGCCCTCCGTGGTCCTTCCCTGGCTGGGAGGCGGCCCGCCCTGGCCTGCGTGCTGGCACTTCTGCCCTTGTGGTCCGACGCGCATCTCCTACCTGCCGCCCCTCCACGCGGCCGCACACCCCACACAGGGGCTTCTCGGATGGGCTCTTAACTGCTCCTTAAAGCGCTGGGAAGCAGAGCCAGCGAGGTGGGAACCCCGGGGCCCAGGGGGTCACACGGCACCCCAGTCCCGCAAAAGAGGGGCAGCATGGTCACCAGAGAGCCTTCACAGAAGGATGGCCCCAGGACCATACCGCGGGGACCCCGGAGTCTCAGAATCACACACACCCCTGCCACCCCCCGGGAGACGACGCCCTCTCCTCACCCGGAGCACGGAGGTGGCCGGCTCCAGAGGACGCGGTCCTTGCACCTCTGAACACGCAGAGAGGCTGCTCCCGGCTAGCGATGGAACCTCCCTCGGCTCCCAGGCCCCTGGCCAACACGAATGCCAGAGCAAGGGGAATTCCAGGCGCAGCCGAGGCCTCTCCCAGCTGGGCCCTGTCCGTCAGGGCACTTCAAGCAGAGGGCAACTGGGAGGAGGGAGGAGGGTGGCCTCCCCTGGGCGGAGGACAGGCCAGCAGGAGCACTGGAACCCACACGAGCCACCACCCGCCCCCCCTCCCCGCCGACCCAGGGCACGGCTGGAGCTGCCGGACACAGAGAGGCCCCCCGGGCAGGCCCTACTTTCCAGGGGCCCATGGGCCACCCTGGCAGGCTCTGCAACACGGCCACCCAAGCCCCTCCTGGAAGCAGCAGCGCGGTGCCCCGGCAAGAATGACCAGGGCTCAACCCCCGGAGGACACGCCGTCCACTGAGGCAGGCGCCGGACGGAGAGCGAGCGGGGCGTGGTGGCAAGAATACAGGACCGAAGAAGCCAGAATGAGCTGCAATCCCACTGTCCCCTCTCACTCCGGGCGAGTAATTGCTCCCGAGTGGCAGTGTTTCCAGCAACAGATAGAGCAAGTCCCTCGGCCAACTACGCTGTGTTGAGGATTAAATGAACTAATGAAGTCAAGTGCCCAGCCCCGCTCAGGACACTCAGCAGGTGCTCAATCAACGCCTGGGAAATGAATGCCTGGAGAAAATAACCACCCCCTTCTTCCCCACCTCGTTAGGCCCAGGCCCAACACCCAGCAGAGGAGAAAGGGCCCCTATTTACCACCAGCAGCAAGGCACAGAAGAGCAGGTGGACAAACCTTGGCCAAGAAACCAACAGCCTCTCTTCGTCAAGCTCAAGGTTTCAGTATGTTCCACTGGGACTCGATTTCCCCGCTGGAGCTTTAGTGAGCCTACACTCAGCAACCTAAGGGATCCCCGCTGAGCGTGCATCAGGGGAGGGGGTGAAAAACGGGACAGACTGATGACGTGGCTGCATCTCAGTCATCTCTCTGCAGAGATCGCGACGCTGGAGCAGGGGACTCAGAAGACAAAGGTTCTGGTTCCTCTGTGTGCCGGCTACGTGACCCTGGCAAAGTCATCGCACCTCTGGAAGGGGGGGGCGGGATTTTTCCTCCATAAGAGAACATAAGCAGGCCAGAGGAGCCTGTGCTCTCTACAGCCCCTGGTCATTCTAAACGTAATTCTACGACCCCTAATCTCAAGCATGCAGGCAAGAGGACAGATCGAGTACAAGCAGGTGGCTGGACAGTGTGACTGTTGCTGCAGACCGGGGTGAAAGGAATCCCCGCTCACTGAGCATCCCCAAGGCGTGGCCGGGACCCAAACTGCGTCCTCCCTCCCCCGAACCCCAGAGGGATACCATGTGACACGTCTGCACAAGGGACCCGAGGCTGAAAAGACCAGCAAGACGGTGGGGAGACAGGGCCGTGAGAACTGCCCTGAGGCGACAAGAGGAAAAAAACCTGCCGTCCTCCGTTCCAGAAAGAAGGTGGCTCAGAGCGGCTGTACCAAATCCTGGGCAGGGAGGCACGCCCAAGACCTGGCCCAGCAGAAACAGGAACTACCTGCATGATGTCTACAACAGGCACTTCGCCCAGAGGTGGGTACCTTTCAGATCCTCCTGCACCGAGACATGGCAACAACGGAAAATTCCAGTAGGTTTATTCCACTCCTGAAGAGCAAGGTCCCTGAGGAAGCGAGGTATGCATGGGGGCTATTCCAGCCCTCATTCCTCAGTCCTGGATGCACAACAGGATCAACTCAAAAGCTTTAAAAAATACCAATGCTGCGTCCTCCCCCTTCTCTCCAGGATTCTGATGTAACTGGTCCTGGATGCAGCCTGGGCAACGGGCTCTTTTTTTTTTTTTGAAACCTCTCCAGGTGATTCTAATGTGCAGCCAAGGTCAAGGACTGCTCTAGAGTCAAGAATCTCAGCACTGAGGTCCCAGCCATCTCCCTCCAGCTCTTGAGGAGCAGATAGGGCATGAGAGCCAGCCAGGCAGGCCTTGCTGGAGATAGGTATCTTCACGCCACCCCCCACCTCCACCCCCAAACCAGGATCAACCTGCGAAGAGCCATCTGTCTGAGACAGAATGCAGGGCCTCTGCCCAGCCCCGGCTGGGCCACACCACGTTCCCACACACGGGACGCCGTACAATTGTGTTTCGTTATTTGATTACTTGAGGCATGTAAACAAAACGTGGTATTACACAAACCTGGGGTGGCAAGCACCACAAAATGATTTACTTTGAGAGCTCTGAATTACAAATGCAAAAAAAAAAAAATGCTGGAAACCCTTTCAACAACCTCTTTGAATGGAAAACGGAATCTGAATTAAATGGCGATGACGCTTCTTCTGGGCTGCCAGATTTATTTCCCATTTCCCCTAGAAGATCGCCAGGAATAATTATATTTTCTTGAGAATCTGTCTTCTGTAAGGATGAGGCAAAACATCTCCGTCTTCCCCACGGAGGCACTGCCTTTGGTTCTACGGTAGATCTAGAATCCAAGCACTCCTTTAAAAAAAAAATTTTTTTTAAGCTGTAGGAAAAAGGGGAGCAAGGGAAAGGGACAGTCAACATTTCTAAGCTTCCCTGCAGTGTTAACAAGACTAAACAAAATTAATGCTTTGAGATAAAACAGAACCTAGTGCCTCTACCTTTCCAACACGCCAATCAATAGCACGTATGTCCAAAACCACCAGGCCCTGAAGTGAGAGACGGACCAGGACAGAACTGCTAGCCTCTTGGCCCAGCAGCTGTGTGGCCTTAGGCTAGTTACTTGGCCTCTCGGAGGCTCCGTTTCTTTAGCTGTGACTGCAGGAATGCTTTGAAAATTAGAGACCAGGGCGCCTGGGTGGCTCAGTGGGTTAAAGCCTCTGCTTTCGGCTCAGGTCATGATCTCAGGTCCTGGGATCGAGGCCCGCATCGGGCTCTCTGCTCAGCAGGGAGCCTGCTTCCTCCTCTCCCTGTCTCTCTGCCTGCCTCTCTGCCTACTTGTAATCTCTCTCTCTGTGTCAAATAAATAAATAAAATCTTAAAAAAAAAAAAAGAAAAGAAAATTAGAGACTGTATGCAAAGCCCCCGGCCCAGGGTGGGCCTTCAATAACCAGTGGGCACTGCTATTATTCTTTGAACAATCCACACCCATTTCGGCTGAAGCCTGCTGCGCCCAACTTTTCATGGTCCTGAATCTTGAGAACTAGGGAACCACATTATACCAGCGCCGAAGTAGCTTCTGTGTCTTTGTTTCAGTGGCGAAGGAAAAGAGCAAGAGCAGTCGGGAGCCGGCCTGCCCCTGCATTCTGGGGTCAAATGGGCTGTTTAGCAACATGATTTGCTTTTACCTCCTGAGAGCGGCCCCATGGAAAAAGTCCCTCCAGGGACCAGAGATGCCTAGGAGCACTGTTGTTTCCGAGATACTCCTGCCCAGTCTGGCCAAACGGCCTCCACCCCACCCCCCTGCAAAAGACAGCTTCCCCTGCAGCCCCCACAGCAGGAGAGGGACAGGACCGTNGGGGGGGGGGGGGGGGGGGGGGGGGGGGTGCCTGTCACACTTCTCCATAACCCCTGACGTGATGTGAAATTCTACAAGGTAGACCCTTTGAAATGCAAAATCTATCCCAGTCCTTCAAATGTGTTTTTATTTTCTCGGGTTCCTAAAGCTGCTTTCAGACCCACCCATCAGCATTTCCCCTCTCAATCACCCACATTTNCCCCCAAATTTAAAAAAAAAAAAAAAAAAAAAGAAAGAAAGAAAGAGAAAGAAAGAAAAAGAAAAAAGAAAGAAAGAAAGAAAAACAAGGAGGAAAGAGGAGGAGGTGGTTGCAGCAAGGATGTCTCTGTTTTTTGAAAAAGCTCAAGTATCTCCAGTGGATGCAAGGAAGAGGGAAAAAAAATCTTGTCCTCAGCTCCAGCCTCCCTACATCCCTCCTCCAAGACACCCCAAAGCCAAGTTTCCCCTGCAAGATTTCCTCCCGTCCAGACCAGCCCCGCGTGGACTCTGCCCCTGCTTCGGATCTCAGAGGGCTTTCTNTTTATTTCACAGCGGGAGAGAGATCACAAGGAGGCAGAGAGGCAGGCAGAGAGAGAGGGGGAAGCAGGCTCCCTGCTGAGCAGAGAGCCCGATGTGGGCCTCGATCCCAGGACCCTGAGATCATGACCTGAGCCGAAAGCAGAGGCTTTAACCCACTGAGCCACCCAGGCGCCCCAGAGGGCTTTCTTATTAAATCAAGGATCCGGGTGCCCTCCGACCCAAGTTCGGGAAGGTTAAGACACGCACTACCAAAACCACAACGCACAATTTTCGAAGCCCAAGCCTTGATCCAAAACTGCGTGCACAGGAGGTTTGGATTAAACATCAAAGAAGAAATTACCTTAAAACAAAGTTGTTTGGCAAAGAAAATTACTTCACCATAAGAAGAACCCTAGGGAACCGTAAATTGCTTTTGAATATAGACTTTTCAGTGGCGCGGTCATTAATCATGTTAATGTAAACTGCGCTAAAACAAAAATTTTCTAAGCAAGTCTCCGGGCACATCAGCGTATCTGGGTTTGTTTCCAGAGCTCACATCCCAGCACGCAATGAAACTGCTGTTAATGGGGTCAGCTATTACAGTGCAGTCCCCGACCCTGGGCCATAATAAAGGTGACTCAGCCATGTAGAAAGAACCCTCGTAAAGTTAGGCAGGAAACAAACACAGAAATTAATCAGAGGAGAGTCAATGATTTTGGAAAGTGTATTCATGGGGCAAGTTTAAACAGCAACTCTCCCTGGATGATCAGACATTTCAGAAAGGAGTTGAGGGAGGCCAGTCAACATTCCTTGCAGCACGCAAGTCCCTCGGCCAGGCCCCGTTTTGTAGGGCGGAGGACAGGGTAGCAGCTGGACAAGGCGAGGAGGAGCGTGGAGCCCGGCAGAGTTAAGCTGCGCTGAGCCCAGCCAGACCGGGCCATGTGCTTCATGTTGGCAACAAACCGGTTCTTTCAAGAGAGGAAGAATCTGACAAAAAAGACAGCTGCAAGCAAAGCAAGAAGCTGAGAGGCAAAAAAAAAACCCTCGAAAAAAGCCCCACGCTTAGGATTCTCCCCTCATGTCAAAAAAAAAAAAAAGAAAGAAAGAAAGAAAGAAAAGAAATCACTTTCGGGGATTGCAAGGGCCAGTTAATCTATTAACGTGCCCCTCTTGCTGGATCAATTAAAGAGAGCCCCTCCACATCTGGTTTCCATCTAAAACTGAAACTTGTATTATCAGCATATTACATAACAAATTATGCCTGCAGGTTTCTTTTATTACACATCAGAGAGGTGTGTGTGGTGGGGGGGGTAACGATGGCAGTTGTGCTGGTCTCGGTATTTGCTTGTTTCAGGCTTTCTTAAGGGTGAGAACAAAAAGTTTCCGTACGGTATGCAGTTCAAGAAAGTCACCCTCGGCCGGCTAAAACACCAACTCAACAATCCGCCCGCCCGTGGGTCCGGCGCCCGTCGTCAGGGCCCCGGCATCAAGCAGGGGGTGAGAAGGGCGAACCGTTTAAAGAGCAGTGCAAAGGTCCACCACCAGGCTGCTCGGAGGCGTCCTCTGCTGCCCGCTCCAGGGTGTACAAGGCTCCCTCCTCTCCAGTCTCCTGCAGGGGAAGAGAGCGGGCTGGCCTCTTCTGAGCTCCCACCGTGGGTCGGGAGGCTGCCCCCTGGACCTGCTTAAAGGACACCCAGTCCATTAGGCTTCTCGAGAACCAGGGAGATGGAGGCCAGCGCACAGTGAAGGAACCAACAGGGGGACAGAGAAAGACAAAAGGTATGGAGAGAAAAAGCCTAGGAAATACCAACAGGGTTTCCCATAAAATGTCAATGAAGTAGAGCCACCAGGACGACAAGAAGGTATCTTAAAGCTCTCCCTGGAAGAACTTTATGAACTTCCAAAATGCTACTATGAGCGCGACGTACCCTAAATTGAAAACAGAAGGGAGAAACTGACTACAAACGTTATCAATCATAATCGTGGAATGCTCTATTGTCCTGCCGGCCTCAGGAATTCGAGTCCACTTCTGCAGCAACCGGTACTGCTAGCTTTTATTTAAAACCTGTCTTCGAGGTTAAAATGGTTGCACATCAATATTACCTTCTTAGGGGAAAACAGTGAGCCCTTGGCCAAAATGATCTGAACTGGTCTTAAAACCACCTTGTTCTCTGGAGGGGCATTCAGGGGGAGAAGACACAGACCTGCCCCAAGCCTCTCCTTCCCTTCCTAGACTGGACCACCCCCCTAGGAGCTGGATCAGCATGCTCCTGGGTCTGCGGGGTGGCTGGCAGCATCCAGATCCTAGCCAAGCGCAGACACCGGGGCAAGGGCCACCAGCCCTGAACATAAAACCCAAACCTTCTCCCATTAACACAGACCTATCAATGGGGACAAATGGTTCTTGTCTGTTTATCTGGCTGTCCAGCGCTGGGGGTGGGGGTGGGGGGGGAGGACCAAAACCCCACAGATCTGCAATTCAGTATCCAAAGTGTAACTGAGACAAGTTACTGCTAAGTGGATAAATTAAAATGAAACTAAAACCTGGCCAAATCAGCAACAGTGAGTTTCACCCCGTCTGCTAACTGCATTCCTTCCCAAGTTCTCAGAGCGGGTGACATCCTTCAGCCAAGCCTAGGATCTGGAGCAAGAAGGGATCCCCTTCCAGCCCGTGGGAAGGCTGGGAACACATATGCTAGTATGTCATTTGGAAGTCTGCTAATACGTTGTAAGCCGCGCAAGACGCTTGCCTGGCTTCCCAGGCCAATAAACAATGCCATTCCCACTCCCGCAGCCGTCAATAGAAAACAGCCCCTTGTCTCCGCCATCCAACAGTTCAACAAACATTTGTTCCTGTTGAACAACCGTCCTTCTGGCTCCATCTGCACCCGCTCCGGCAAGGCGCGAGCGGCGGCGGCCGCGGCACCCATGCCCTGCCCCGGGGTCCCGGGACCGGAACGCAGCCCAGCGCAGGGGCCCCTCGCCCAGCACCGCCGAGTCCCGACGCTGGAACGTATGGAAGACTCGGAGTGTGGCCTATAGGAGGCAGAATCCCATTCATCAAACGCTGCAAAGAGCTGTTCTTTGTTCACCACCGTACGAAGTACAGTACGTGTTAATGAACCCCGGCGGTCAGATGGAGGGAGCCCGGCTTCAGGGGGCTTCCGGGGGCGAGGGAGCCGAGCAAGCTAGCTCGCGCGGCTCGCCGGGACTCGGCCGCTCTGTCCCGCGCCGCGAGCATTGTTCCCCAAGTCTGCGGGCGGCGGGGGGGAGGCGGGGGGGTGCCCGAGAAGCCCCTTGGAGCAACGCGAACCGAGGCCCCTCCTCGGACTCGGGGCGCCCTCGCCTCCCCCGCCCCTGCCCCGGGAAGAGAAACTCCCAGCGGGAAAGCGGACTCGCACGGGCTTGCGGATCGAGGACTGGCAAAAATGTGACTCGACCCGTGTGCCCGTGCCGGACGGCCCCTCTCGCCATGTGCAAAGCCACGCCGGCGCCCCCCGCTCCGCGAGCCCCCGCCGCCGCCACCCCGCGGGCTGCCCCCGCCCGGCCCGAGCGCCCCCTC
>LNAC01000001.1:6898889-6958892 GCA_002007465.1 Ailurus styani | reverse complement strand
CCCCCCCCCCGCACGAACCGGGGCAAAGAAAACCCTGGGCCGCGTGGACTTGAGACGTCCAGCTTCCGGGTTGTTGGGTTTTTGAGGTTTCAAAGAAACGATCCTTCGGCGGCGTGCTGGGCAGCAGGGGCGGGGGCCGCGTTAGTGTGGTCGTCGTCACACTGGGAAAACAAGGCGCTCGCTTCCCAACCAGGGGCGCTGATCGAAATAAAGGAATGTGTACTTCAGAAGCCACATGCAAAATATATGCAACTGGTGAAGGAAGGATTTGTGGTTGCTAAGCAGACGCAGAGCATGTTTCGTTCTGTGACTTAGGATGTTGACTTAAGTTCAGGAATGTAACCCTGACAGAATAAGCAGAGTATTTTCATTGTGCTGCTCACCTGGGGGAGGGGGACTGTTTTCCTCGTGAAGTGAAGCCCTAGATTTCCCATTACTCCGTCCTACTAGTGTATGTTATTTTATTGACCTTGTATCCAAAGAGATTTTTAAAGAGAAGGTTTTTTGTTTTTTTTAAAGAACTCCCCTATGCCTGTTTTGTGTTCTCCTTTGCCAAAAAAACAAAACACCTCATTACTTTACATGGATTGTGTCTACGCCATTTGAATGGTTCTATTCATAAATCAGGAAACTTTTTCTGTTGCTTCTAGGAACATTTAATTGGTTTTAATCCAATGTTTCAATCCCAGTATCAAACATAAATGAACAATTAACTTCTTGAGCTTGTATCCACTTGGGAAACTACTATATTTCATGGCTATTGCTGAAATATTTCAGTTTCCCATCACAGTGGACCCATTCTTTTTCAGAAAACCATGAGCTAACATCTCCTTTCACATCAGCTATAGCTCCCGTGATTTCTTCTGCAAGATCAGGGTGAACGACCATCAGAAGGATGTGTGTCTATTCATTCAAACAGATGAAGTGGAATATAATCAATTCATCCTACAAAAGCCAAAACGAGCTAGTAGGCAGAATGCTAAGATATGATATCCTTATCCATAAACATTGCTTTAAAAGAATTTATCAAGGGCCAGTTTTGAAGGACGAGAACCAAGTCTTCCTAAGTTAAACAAAGAAAGGCACAAGGGATAATTTGAGAATGCTGCTACACATCCCTAATGCCATCTTATCACAGTGTCACCATGGCCTTTGAGAGCTTTTAAGAATATAGTTTAATTTACTTTTTATTAGGAAGCCTAGAGTGACTCCTGCTGGCAAACACTCAGCTTATTCCTACAATTACCAGTTCATCTGGTCAATGGAGAAAACAAAATGCAGGGGGGTGGGGTGGGGGTGAGGGTGAGGGTGAGGGTGAGGTGGGGCGGGGGTGGGGGTGTCCAGAGCCTGGAGACAATTATTGCAACCATGATTCCTGTTGCTTTCAGGATTTTAGATTCACAAAATTCCAAGGATTGTGGTTATGGCAAGCTCTCTGCTGCACGCCTGCTTTCCAACCTAAAGCAGCCTGTTTTTCTGGTTCTGAGGCTTTCTTGCAAGTGCACAGAACTAAAATACCTCCTTAAGGAGTTGTGCTACTAACCAATGAATGGCTATTTCTCATGTTCTTAGTTTGAATCTCCAAAGGCTAAAAAATATATACAATAAGGACTGTGTCACAACCTTTCATATTGTGTGGTTCTTCCCATATTATGTAGTTAAGTCCTATAGATCTAAAACACCCCCAGTTTTTAGGGCTATGCTACATAGTTATTTATTATTTAAAAAGTCCTACCCAAAAGGCTGTATATAGAGTTTTGCTCAATTCAAAAGAATAAATATAAACTCAGTCGCACTCTGGACGTAAAACAACATAAGCTGCAATTGGGGGGGGGGGGCGCTGAATTGTCTACCTTTGTTCAATCCTTAAAGGTCAAAGCCAAATCAAAACCAGATTTAGAGCACAACCAGGCACCTAAACACAAATTCATAGGCCAATTTAGGAATAAATCCATAAATAATCCAAAAATGATCACTTGTAACTTTTCCATTATCACTGACCAACAACACTAACTTGGGTAAACCACGAACACCTGGGAAATATAAAATGTAGAGATTACTTACAGTCTCACTCCAAGACCAATATAGGAAACCCAGGGATAAAGCACAGCAACACTGGCTCTCCTAGCTCTGCTCAGAGCAGAACTACCAAATGGAGGACTGCTGGTGTGTATGGCATGCTTCATGTCTACTCAAAACTGCCCAGGAGAATTTAAACTGAGTATCACTCCATACTAGAGAGTTCCCTTATTCCAAGAGTAAAGCTCTTAAGCAATAGGAGACAAGAAGGGTGTATTTTATTAAGAAAGGGTGTAACCAACTATAACTTGTATCAACAAGCTAATCAAGTATTCACCTAAGTATATTTGTGCAGAGGAGGGTAAAGGTTGGGTTTTAATACGCACCAAGGAGTGTACTAGGTAGTTAGTGGGTGTTTTATTTTTGTGCCTTTAGAACCAGATTAATGTGATATTCAACCAACAAGGAGCTAAGCTTTGAAGTCTGAGCAAGTGCCAGTCAATGTTCAGTTTTACCCAACAAACCTATGTGTGCCTATAGCTGTAAAAAGAGTTCACCACTAAAAAGTGATAAACCAGTTTGTCCCTGAGAATAACACAGTATTGTTTTTTAGAATAAAGTGAGTGAAACAAACATCAAACTTGTTATACACTGGGCCCAACAGCACAGGATGCAGATGTGTGTATTAACCCCTTTATTTAGCTTCCAAAAGCTCCTGCCCTCTTTGTCACAACTGCTGTATTAAAAGCCAGTCATTCACATTTCACACTGTTCTTTCTAAATCTGGAAAGATCTTTTATCAAACAGAACCTTTTAAAATTGCTTATAATAGATGATGGGAAGACAGACATCACCAAGTCCACCTGAAGCATTTTCAAAGAAATTGGCTACTGAAACGAGTTAGCAAAATACATTTCTTTGAATAATATGTAAAGTTTTTGGTTATAGATGAAAGCCAAAAATCTGAATCTACTATAGGGACAATTTTCATATACAGATCTTATTCAGAAAAGTAAGTTCCACAATTGTTCCTACAACTATGAGCCAGCTACAACAGCCCTACCTACATAAGCATGTGATGACACACTAATCCTTCTGTTCTTTGCTTTCTGTCCTTTTTATGTTGTGTTCTGAAACCTTTCCACTGATGAAAATGAATTATAGCTCTGGCTGGAATCTCTCTCATATAGATAAGACAGATCTATCTACACAGAGAGAGAGAGAGAGAGAGAGAGATCTCCCCTATCTATGCGCATACCTTTTTTAAGAGGTACTTTGGTTCTTGAAGACAGTTACTTTTTGATTCAAGAACTAAATAAAACAAATTTAATTTCATTGAAAAATAACCATGGCAGTGAATTTAATGATACCAATCTAACTCTTTTGATACAAAATGAGAGTTGAAAGCAGCTTGAAGCGGAATGCCTATTGAAATCAGTGCATGCGAATCTGCACAGCTTTGTAACCAAACGTCTAGCACCATTGAGGTACGGAGCCTGCCAGCTGGGCCGGCATTGTGCACCACAAAGTGTGGGTTGTAAGCCTAAGTCCTGAGCACAAACCCTGGTTTCCAAGTTGGCAGGTGCTGAAAACACAGCAAATGTCACGCTTGCAACTCACTGGATGGAAGAACTCTGGGTAATGTAAGCTAAAAAGAACAGAGCAACAGTTAAAACTTATTTCAATTTGATATATATATTTTTTCCTTTTTTTTGGCAAGCTAACAGTAGCTATTGGTGTTATGTGCTACGAGAAAACACAAACATGAGAAAAACAGACACTGAAAAGTTTATGCATGGTAAATAAGCAAAAGTTAAGTATAATGCAGGCTTTTCACGATCTACATTCAAAGTTACTGGTGTATGTAAAACTTATCAAACCTATTTTACTATTTTAATAGTAACACTGAAAAGCATAATTCATTCTTGACCTTTCCCTGTTCTATTTATGATCTGAGCTGAAGTACTCTAATAGCACTATTAACATGGTTAGTCACCCATAACCTAGCTTGGCCTTATTACTCCACCAAATACATAGCTAAAAACAAGTTACAATATTTTCATATTGTTACACATTAAATTTTAACTAGAAAATATTTCAACAGCACACCCATACTAAATGTTTATGCTATCATCAAATGAAAACCACCTCAATTTTTTTCTTATATATCCTTTTAGTGGAATTCAGATTGAGTATTTACGATACAAGCCCAAAATTTAACTTAATTTTTCTCTCCTGTCAACTATCTACCATATTAAGTCATTGCCTCAAGAAAAATCTATTTTTAACTCATCCCTAGTGATATGCTCAAAGCTACTGCCATCCTGCCTAGCCCCATAAAAATGAAACAGTGAATTTCATTTTCATTAGGTAGAAAGGAAACTGTGAAACTACATACAGTTGTGACTTTACAGAGTTTGAATACCCAATCTAAAGACTAAATCCTTCTGATTTAAAATATCAAGAAAACAATGAGTCTCTGGCTCCAAAGGCTGGAACATCCCCGCGAGCAGTATGAGAAGAACATGTGCCCTATGTAGCTCATCAGCCTGTGAATTTCTTAACTCTCCTCAGCAGTTTGTCAACCTTCTATTTTAACCAAAGCAAAGTAGTTTTGTTTTACTGTATCCATTACTGTTTCTGAGGGACTACCTTTGCCAATTCTGTATGCACATACCCTACACCTGACCTGAAACAGAGACCTGATGGAAGTTAGTTTGCTATTTTAAATACTACTTTATAGCTTCTCTTAACTTTCACAAAGAAACAAAATAAACAACAACAAAAAATCTTGACCAAAACCAGGTTACCTGGGGGACCTGGGTGGCTCAGGTCATGATCCCAGGGTCCTGGGATGGAGCCCCACACTGGGCTCCCTGCTCAGTGGGAGGCCTCTCTCCCACTCCCCCTGCTTGTGTTCTCTCTCGCGCTCTCCATGTCAATTAAATAATTAAAATCTTAAAAAAAAAAAAAAAACAGGTTACTTCACCACCACACTATTAAACCACCTAACTTTAGTACTATCCTATGGACATACAACATTATCTTACCGACCTCATCCCTACCGAACTTATTAAAAATAGTTCAAAGGACTTACTCTCTTTGAGGCTGATTAGAGAAAGTGACACTGCTCTGGCCAGCATTTCTCCAGTCACACTAAGCAGTCCAGGCACTAGGAGAGCCACTTAACCACCAATAAAAAGGTTAAATAAACAAACAAATCTGAAAACCAAATGTTTTCTAGACTAGGATAAACAACTGATTCACTGTATATTATATAAGATACGGTCAGTTCCAGTATAAATTAAGGTCAAATCAGATAAACTATTTATAAAGTATTACCCAACATCAAACTTTGAAATGGCACTGTGAATGGCACTGTTAACTCAACTTAAAACAAGAAAAATAAATATGACTCACTGATCAAAGAAATCAAATCTAGATGATGCAAAGTAGAAATCAATGATAAAAATCTTAGCCCACTGCTTCCTAAATGCCCAGGAAGACCCAAATCCAACTCGGTTTTCATTGAACCTGATGCATGGTTAGTTGAGGGCCCTGCTCCCTATTCCTTTGTTTCATGTCACTGGAAATAATGCCTTAGCAATAATGCCTAATGACGCAAGGTACACCACCTCCTTGACCAATTCCAATGCATCTACATGAACATTCTTCCCATCGTCTCTATATTTATTACTAAATAATTACCACTTAAACAGACAATGATCTCAAATCTGAGTATTCTTAAGGAGTCTGCTGAAACACATCGTAAAGAACATTTGGTGAAAATCTGGCATTCTATCTGGTCCGCATTTCGTAGCTAAGTAAAAAGGTGCGTTAGCACCAGCCCTATCTATAGACCCAAGAAGGAGCAACACAGTAGGATTTTTTAAGAGGTTCTGAAAGGGCCACCTGCTGCAAATGTTCACTCTTACACACTCATCCACCACTCCTCCTCTCTTCCCTCATCTAAACACTCTGAGAATACAGCTGAACTGAATACATTAACTCAGTGCCACTGAAGGGTAAAATCTTGAACAAGTCAATACATTAGCTGCAACGGGAAGAAGGGTTCTTGGAGAAAAGACTAGTTACTGGTGTGTGCTAGGAATCATACTAAGCTGCTTCACGCTGACTCTTCTCATTTAATATTCCTGACCCTGTTACATAAGGTGTCCACAACTGCTTCTCTATCCACTACACTGGAACTGCTTCGAAGAAATGTTCTTAAGAGAAACCACATTTAAGTATTACTATCCATTAGGCACTTTCCCAGCACCTTTAACATACTTCAGCGTCCCTGAGGGGATAAGCAGGTATATGACAGAAAGACAATAACCCAGAGAGGTTACAAGGCCTGGGAAGGGCAGACCCATGTACTATCTACTCAAGCATGGGTCTCTGTGTAGCATGAAAAGGCAGAAGTCTCAGAGCCCTGGGACTTTATGGTTCTAAATTAGATCATCTGTGAGAATGGTTCCTTTGTGTTTGCTTAGGCCCAATCTTGATCTCTTTCTATATGTAAAATTGAAGGAGCCTAAACAATCAGATGTAAATTTCTGAGCTCCTTGGATAAAACATAGCTATGGTCAAACAAATGCAAAGTGAATTACCAAAAACAGATATGAGAGACAATCAATACCAAAATCTAAAATTTACCAATGAATGCACAAAGGTGTTTTAGATGGAAAAATAAATGACTTTTTGCTTTTTATTGTTTGTTTTAAACGCTTTATTATACGTACACCTATTTCTCATATATGTAGACACTGTGGCTTAACAGAATG
Organism: Ailurus styani; assembly: GCA_002007465.1. Lineage (NCBI taxonomy): Eukaryota > Metazoa > Chordata > Mammalia > Carnivora > Ailuridae > Ailurus > Ailurus styani. The sequence continues at coordinate 6,952,086 of LNAC01000001.1, read as the reverse complement.
GTAAAGTGACCTAACAACTGATATTCAGCTAATGGGAGCATTTAAACTTCTTATAGTGGAAACATATCTCATAAGCCCTTCTCAAATCTTAGATCAATTTCAGCAGGTATTATGGACTGAATGTTTGTGTCCTGCCCCCAATTCACATGTTGAAGCTCTAAGCCCCAGTGTGAAGGTATTTGGAAGTGAGGCCTCTGGGAGGTAATCAGAGTTAGATGAAGTCATGTGGGTGGGGCTCTCTTGATGGAATTAGTGCCCTTCTAAGAAGAGATACAGGCCAGCCACCTCCCACACTCACTCTCTCCCTTGTAAGCACGCAAGAGGAGGCTGTGTGAACCTGCAGGGGATGGCAGCCGCCTGCAGGCCAAGAGCAGAGGCCTCAGAATGAAGCCTGCCTTGTATGCAGCTTGACCTTGGACTTCCCAGTCTCCCAAGACTGTGAAAAGTAAATTTCTGTTGTTTAAGCCACCGAGTCAATGGCAGCCCAAGCTGATTAGTACAGGGGTAGAGAAGAACTTCAAATATCACCTACTGAACACCCTCATTTTACAGAGAGGAAAACCGAAGGCCAGGAAATGAAAGCAACCTGCCTATATTCCAATCATTTTTTCCTCTCAAATTTAGTATTTAAAAAAAAATCAATTTTCTGCGATATTTACTCTGTTACTTAACAGATTTTAAACACAAAGTTACTATAAAATGAATGAAAATACATTTCAAGTTCAGAAAATAATCTGATACTGCATGTGTCACAAATTAAATCATTCATCAAATGGACTTAGTAACAAAATGATCCCTCTTACTTCTGGCTATCTAAACATCTTTACCATACAGAGATTCCAAGAGACCAAGAGATTCCAACAAACCTCTGGAAAAGACGGGCTTATTTCATAGTGGGGTCCAACAAGTGGATTTCCCCTCATAGCTTAATCTGGTTAATTACTTTTTAATTAAATAATAACCACAACAATCAGCACTTCCAACTACAGAGCCATATGGAATTCAATCTTATCTCTTGAACAAACTATACGATCAATTTTTTTTTTTTTTAAAGATTTTATTTATTTATTTCACAGCGGGAGAGAGATCACAAGGAGGCAGAGAGGCAGGCAGAGAGAGAGAGGGGGAAGCAGGCTCCCTGCCAAGCAGAGAGCCCGATGCGGGCCTCGATCCCAGGACCCTGAGATCATGACCTGAGCCGAAAGCAGAGGCTTTAACCCACTGAGCCACCCAGGCGCCCTATACGATCAATTTTTTGACCCAACTGGTTCTCTTAACGAAATCAGAGCTTTCTCTCTATACCTGCGAAGGTTTCCACAAGGAATCAATAGCTCTGACTTGTATGCCTTGCTTAATCAACAATGATTATTCTCATTCAGAACAATAGCATAAAAGCAGTATCGCTGAATCACAAATGGGCCTCAAAGGTTACATTTATAAATAAGACAACATGCAATTTTTCATTCACAATTTCAGGCCTGTCTTCCAAAACTTGCACACAGCTCTTTAATTCAGCCCCGTATGTTTTATTAAATGCCATATTATGATTTTCCCCACTCAGACTCCAACTAGGCTTCTTGTTGAGGACATGGAAGGAAAACTTAATTATTGCTGCTTCAGTGCATCTAAATTTATTTCATTACCAGAATCAACAGAGTAGGGGCTAGATGCTGTTGCAGAAAGGCAGACGGATACGGAATGTAAACTGCTCCTTCCTCTCCTCTTTCCCCGCCCACCCCACCCCTCAAAGTTCCAGGGTTGGAAAGCATCCTAACTTCTTTTTTTTTTTTTTTTTTAGCCAGGATGTACTAAAATTAGATGGGAACAAAGGACTGACATTTTCATACTAGAGGAGGGGTGAGGAGAAAACGTGCGCTGGCAGCAACCACTCTCTTCTCCATTTAGCTCTTCCCCCCACCACCCTGCCCGGCTCTGACAAGCAGCATGGAGGGCCAGAGCAGGGGAGCTGCGACCCTCCCAACGGCGCTTCTGTTCTGCTAGAGTCACAGAGAATAAACAACTGCTTCATCTGTAAGTATGTTAATGAAGAGTAAGAAATACAGTTCATGGTCCCCTTATGCAACAGGAGTGTTCTCTTATTTCTTTTTAAGCTCCTCATATAATATCCAGGATATGCTAATCCTGGTTCATGTGTAAATTTTTAGGTATTTGGGAAAACAAATGTGTTAGATGGCTCTTCTTAAAAAGCTTCTGGACACCACACACAATAAAGATCACTCACAAACATATTTTCTGAGGCAGTAATAACAATACATATTTTAAAAGAGAACATAAAAGAACTTATCACTTCTTCAGAATAAGCCACTTAAAAATGAAAAAAAGTACATTTTGGTTTTTTCCCTATCTTCTTCTAATAAACTGGGCGAGTAATTTGCAAATACTCTAAAGCAGAATTGATCTCTTGGTTGTAAGTCTTTCTTACAATAGTATCAGCATGACAAAAGTACATTCTGCCAGCCTTTACATCCAGTTTTTGAAGTTCTACTCCATAAAAGTAGGTTATTGATACATTCATGTCTTGCGAATTATTCCTATCTCTTTAATTTGGTCTCCCTGGGCCTAAACTACAGGTCTTCACAGTGACAGCTCAAAATTCAGTTAGAGAAGCCCTTTTAATGATTAGTCTAATGCACTGAGTTCTAAAGATTTTTAAAACTCAGTAAGTACCGACTCAAGCTCTCTTTTTTTCCTGGTTACTGGAGCCCATCTTGACATCTAAGCTGGAAATGAATGATCTTTCAACAACACTCCAGGGATTTTGCTAAGGTCATATTCAATCATTCATTAGGCTTCTTACCCCTCGCTTTTCAGAGTTCTATTGTAGAGCTGGTTTTATTCAGCATTTATGTAGCCTGTGGGCTTGGGTATTTGTCTGCTTAATGTTGAGTTTCATTTCTATGCCCCTAACATAGGAATCCATCAATTGACCAAAGAATTTCAAACTATTCTTTTACTTTTCTAACAAATTGCATGGTGTGTATGAAGAATAAATTAGCATTAATTTTCCTCCATTAACTGTTAATAAAACATGCTCATGTGCTCCCCCTTCGTCTAAGGACATCTCTGTTTCCTGACTAACAGAGAAATGACAAGGGTTTCCTAATTTTTTCCCACTAAGCAATTGTCCTTCAACCTATCATGCTCCTGGTCTCCCACAATCAAGCTCTAGGTCATGGGCAGCCTCCTTCCAGTGAAGTGTACTAGACAAGACTCCTTTCAGAGCCCATCAACACCCCCCCACACACATACAATTAGCTAAAGAGGTTACTACCGTGGAACACAAGACACTTGGTCTCTTGCTTTCAAAGCAGAAAGCTGTCTCTGGAGCACGTACACTCCAGTTCACAGTGCCAACAACAGGAAATCAAACCCAGGCCTCCCCACAGCAGCAGAATGCTGGCCTGGAGAGCAACTAAGTTTTCACATTTGTATATATTTTCATCATGGGCTATCAGACACACACACGCATGCATAAATACATAAAATAAAATTACTGAAGAAAACATAAATCAGAGTCTATTGACATAAGCAGGGATACTCTATTTCTTTGTATACTGACGTAAGGAAAATTATTTGAAAGGTTAGAGAGTAACATAGGTTCCTTAAAAATTAAGCTCTCTGCTATACTCCGGATGAACGTGAATTAAGGTCGACATATAGTACTATATTACAGTATCACAGAAAATTAAAAATAAGAAGTGAACTGAAACACATTATTCACTCAAAGACTAAAGGTCTTTTGAATGGGGCGCCTGGGTGACTTAGTCTCTTCAGCGGCTGCCTTCGGCTCAGGTCATGATCCCAGGGTCCTGGGATCGAGCCCTGCACTGGGCTCTCTGCCCAGCGGGAAGACTGCTTCTCCCTCTCCCTCTGCCCACTGTTCTGCCTATTTGTGCTCTCTCTCTCTGTGTTAAATAAGTTCTTTTTTTTTCTTTAGATTTTTTTTATTTATTTATTTGACAGAGAGAGATCACAAGTGGGCAGAGAGGCAGGCAGAGACAGAGGAGGAAGCAGGCTCCCTGCTGAGCAGAGAGCCCGATGCGGGCCTCGATCNGATCATGACCTGAGCCGAAGGCAGAGGCTTTAACCCACTGAGCCACCCAGGCGCCCAAAAAAGTTCTTTTTAAAAAACTAAACTAAAAAATAAATAGAAGTCTTTTGTATAGGTTTACCTCCCTTCTTCCCCCCAAATAACAGAAAACTGCATGCATGTCACATATGAAGAAGAAAGGCAAACTTGCTGCTACTACAACGAGGGGGAAAAATCAATTCAAGGACAGTTTGTACTTATTTTAAAATGGCTTCAGTCAAGCTGCCAAGAGTAGCGTCAGGTTTGATTCTCATATGTATAAATGCCAGTCCCAAAAAGCAACTCTAACTTGTGCACCTGGCTTAAAACAAAATGTTCTGAAAACTTTCTATTTGTTAATTGGTGTAACCCACCCATTCAGCCTCAAATCCCATCGGACTGGCCCTCGCGCTTCCTACACAGAGGCCCAGCTCTGCAGCAGTAACAGCGTAATGAGAAGCAACAATGGCGCACAGGCTCTGGAGAGAAACTTCGTTTGCATTTCAAACAAGTTTCCTCAAAATAAGAGTGTCTTTTGATGAAATAAAATTACAATTCCAACATCTTATGCAGAGAAACCAGCGCTCACTACATAACTCACTGCTCCCTTTTATAACCGTATAATTTCTTCCAGTTACCCACACAGTCACGTGCTTTAACGAAACTCAGTTTAACAGTCACATATTTACGACTTGCTTCAGTAACTTGGGGCCATTTACTGGCCTGGTTTTTTATAAAGTGTGGTATTATTTGAAAACACTAATTTAGTGTTCGCGTTTTGGGACCTTCCATTTGTTCTAATTTCAATCTCCAAGGGGTTGGCTTCCAGCTGGATTAACTGATAAGGAGAGATGACAAATCCCTTCTCCTGACCTTAGCAACAGCTCCATGATTCCCCCAAATCCTTCTTCTTTGCAAATGGAACACACGTACCCCACCACAAGGGTGACTTGAGCTTTTCAACAAAGGCCCACTCCAAGCTATCGGTGAATCAAACCCAGTGCCTCAGTCTGGTGGCACAGAAAGGCCTTTCTGTTAGAATGGTGCTTTCAAATAGCATACGCAACAACTCAAAATTCTAAAAAAAGTACTTCCGCACTACTATCATATTTGATATCAAGGAACAGTAATATGAAAAAACAACAAAGACTAGATCTCCTCAATAAATTACAAACTGTTTTCCTGTGGTTTAAGATCCATTGCCTAATTTGTAACATCAACACAATTTTTCTGTAAGTTTAAATCACATATATTTTGAAGTAACTTCTCACTCTTTACATGTTAAAAATTAAAGCTTTTCAAGCACTGTTATTTGTGTTGAAAGCCTATGTAAATGTCTTCAGTTACCTTGCGCAAGGCAGGTAGTAATCTTAATGGTTGATTAATGTTGATTTAAATCAAACCCCTCTTCCCCCCCCCCCGCATCCCCTGCCCCCACTCAGACACAAAAAGAAGAGGAAAAAGGATTGTAATGCTAGACTTACTCATTAGTAGGCTAACATTTGCCAAACAAAAACCCAACCGACCCAAAAAGCTGAAAATCATCAAAAATTGTACCACTTTAAAATTTGTATTGTGGCTCCAATATGAAAATATTATCCCAAATACAAAAATGGCATTATATATTACAATACCTCTTCAAAAACATTAACAAACAAACTGTTTCTCTTCCTAATTAGCCCTAACTAAAATATCTTCCATCCCCATGTCCCTGAAGGCTTATACATACATATAACCTACACCACCCTTTCCCAAAAGAATGACACTATTCAGTTCTTGATTAGGCAAGTCTGTTAAGACAAAAGGGAGATGGAGAAAACTAGTGAAGGATGACTCACTAACTCAAAGTCCACAGACCAACACTGTCACCACAAGGAGCTGCAGAGCTCTTGAAAATTCAACCATTCAATTTCTCTGACAGTGTTTTGTCTGTACCATTCCTGGTTCCCCTACTGAATTGTAAGTACCAATAAGGCAGAGACTTAGCCCCTGGGAAGCAGAATATGCTAGGGGAAGAGAACGGGTTTTAGACCCAAAGAATCCTGGCTTCATCCTGTACTAGCCTTTTTTTTTTTTTTTTTTTAAGATTTTATTTTGGAACACCTGGGTGGCTCAGTTGGTTAAGCGTCTGCCTTCAGCTCATCAGGTCATGATTCCAGGGTCCTGGGATCGAGTCCTTTGTCGGGCTCCTTGCTCAATGGGAAGTCTGCTTCTCCCTCTCTGTCTGCTGCTCTCCTGCTTGTGTTCTCTCTCTCTGACAAATAAATAAACAAAATCTTTAAAGTAAATAAATAAAGATTGTATTTTTAAGTACTCTCTCTATCCAATGTGGGGCTCGAACTCACAACCCCGAGATCAAGCCGCATGCTCTACCAACTGAGCCAGTCAGGTGCCCCAGTACTAGCCCTTTGATATGTAGAAAGAGGAAGAAGTTAATACATACCTTGAGAAGATATTTGGAGGATTCAGTGACTTAATACCATAATGTAACTTAACACAGTGCTAGCAAATAATAAGATGTGTCAGTTGTTTTTCCTACTTCCTGTTTATCCTTCGCAGTGTGTAAAAGGCCATCAGCAGCAAAATACAAGCTCAATAAATATTTCTTGATCAACTTATACATTTATCTGATTTTGTTTAATTATATACGTGAAAACTAGGGGATCTTTCTCAGGTATTAAATTTTTTTTTAAATAACCACCATTCAACCCAAATTATAATACTTATGTTTCAAAGACAGTCTAGTAAAACACTAAGAAAGCTGGTGTTTATTATTCTGGCCCTGGAGTAGTTTTATCAGATCTTAATGAGCAGCTATATTTGACTCAACTTTACCAAGGCACAAAAACCAAGAATACATGCTTTCTGTAAATTCATTTACTCCTTTAAAGTTTTTGACTGTTCAGCAGTTACAGGAAATTTTTTTAAATCAAAGAGAAAAATATTTACATTTCAAATACAAAAGAAAACTTTAAATGATTCTTGGTTGGTCTCTAAAACTCAACCGCTCACATGTTCATATTCTTACCAACCCATTATATCTCTTCAACATGTGCATCCTGTGTACTTACTAAGCATTTATTTGCACTGGCATTTTCTGTGTCAGGTTAACTTTGATGTGGAGCTTCTTAACAAAGCTAACTGAATTTGTCCAGTGAAAAGTCTCACGTTTTCTGGAAAACCAATGCTGTTACACTGTTTCCAGATCTGCCTCCAAAGCTGAACGTGGGTGTTGGCAGCTCTTCGAAAAGTTCAAATCCTGTCAGACAAGATTAAAATACTTTTAATAGGGACTGAATCCCACAGTTAAGGGAAATTTGTATGAACAATGTACTTGCAAACCTTTTATAAAACTATTAAACTGTGACGGAATTTCACTTGGTAATTTTTCAGTTCTACTGTATGTGCAGAGTGTGAATACCCACTATAACGCTTTAAACTGAACAAGGAACAGGCGAGCCCAAAATCAAATTGCAGAATAGAGGCTTTCCGTCCGTTCCTCTTTCCCCCACTTCCTGTCTAGGACCCCTTACACTCCGCATCTCCTGCAGCCTGCTGCACCCCCTCGCCGGTAGGAAGCAGCCGTCACGTGCTGAGGCCTTACCAGGTATCAGGCACTGCTCTGAGTGCTTTATATGTAGTAATTCGATCCACATCACACATATAAAAGCACTTAGTACAGAAGGGTCAAACAACGTGGAAATAAAAATGAATTTGTAGAAGATGAAGAAGTTCTGGAGATGGATGGTGGTCGCGGCTGAACAACGGGAGCATACTTAATGTCACAGAACCACACGCTTTAAAATGGTTATAGAGTAAATCTTACCTTACATATTTTACCATAACAAAAAAGAGTTTGTAACCAAAGACCAAGACCCAGACTGAACTAATGAAGGATCTGGGAAGAAAAGGAAGTAGTAACTTTCAAAGCAGCACAGTGTGACTTAAAAATTCATGTGGATTCAAGAGTCCTGGGTTCAAGTTCCAGCTCTACCACTTACTAGGTGCAAGAAATGCTGCCGGGACCCTCAGTTTCTATGCAAGGAGGTTACACATACCAACGTCCCTACCTACCTCACAGTGACTTTGTAAAGATCAAAATAAGATAGCACGACATTTTCCTGAACTATAAAATAAAATGGAAAATTAACATTTTATTATTTTGTTTTTAAAAACTAAGACGAGGGCACCTGGGTGGCTCAGTGGGTTAAAGCCTCTGCCTGAATTCAGCTCAGTCATGATCTCAGGGTCCTGGGATCGAGGCCCACATCAGGCTCTCTGCTCAGCAAGGAGCCTGCTTCCTCCTCTCTCTCTGCCTGCCTCTCAGTCAACTTGTGATCTCTCTCTCTCTGTGTCAAATAAATAAATAAATAATAAAATAAAATAAAAAAATAAAAACTAAGAGAAGCAAGGCTGAAGTTAACCATGGTTTTCCCTCAGTGATGGGACTATTAGTTTGGAGGGTAGATTTTTTTTCCTGGTAGGTGGGGGTGTCTGCATTCTCTAAGCTCCCATGCCTTAAGCTTCAGTTGAAATAAATAACTCTCATAAACAGAAAAAATATAAAAGGATATATATTACTGTATCAACTGGACTTTTATACTTTGATTCATTGTGTATTCTAATTCATATTCTTCATCAAACTTCACCAAATCTTAACAAATAGCTATAAATTAAAATGATGGGGCGCCTGGGTGGCTCAGTGGGTTAAAGCCGCTGCCTTCGGCTCAGGTCATGATCCCAGGGTCCTGGGATCGAGGCCCACATCGGGCTCTCTGCTCAGCAGGGAGCCTGCTTCCTCCTCTCTCCTCTCTCTCTGCCTGCCTCTCTGCCTACTTGTAATCTCTCTCTCTGTGTCAAATGAATAAATAAAAAATCTTTAAAAGAAAAAAATAAAAATAAAAAATAAATTAAAATGATCAATAAAACTGATCATAAGAAAACTTTTCCAAAGAGGGACAGGCCTTTTAAATAACATGATATATCTTAATGCTGGAAAATGGAGCCACTATGGTGGGTACATGGGTACAAACCCTTTCTTTCTTCTGAAATTTTTATACATGCTTAAAGTACTTCATAATAAAAATGTCCAAGAGAAAATGAAGCTATCTGTGTGAATTTTCCAGGACTAATCTTTTAACTCCTTGGACTAACCCTACAGAACTGAAGTGCTTATATTTTTATAAACAATACAACAAAATTTTAAAAGTGGTTGTATGCCAGTGATGAGTAATAAATTATTTTAGTTATTTTAACCTATATCCTTTGTGTTGGGGTTACTGCTATTTTTCAATGTTTTTCGTAATGAATCTGGATTATTTCTGTAGTAAAATAGATTTTCTGGAGTTGTTTTTACTTCAGTTTTCTGAAAGTCAAATTCCTTGGACATCAAATTAGAACATCCCACTATTTGGCAAAGGATTCAAGTAATCCCCACCAAAACAAATGACAACACAAAATGTTTATATAAATAGCACTATAAAAGAAAAATGCAAGATTTATTTCAACAGTTTTATGTTTCAAATAAGGAAAGAACCAAAAAACCTTAAAAAGATCATCAAACGGGCCACGGACGCCAATCATGAGAAGCGACGGACAAGCCCCTGGGCGGCGATGCGTGTATTCCGCTAGTGTTCTATCTCCAACTCCAAACACCATATTCTCAAACACATGCCTACAAAATGTCTTCAATTCTATGTATTTATTTAACATTTCCATTTTGCTTAAATTCTGTATTAAGCTCTAAAACTGAACAGAACTTAAAGCAGTTCTCAGACACAGACACAATTTTAAGCACTCTTTACCAGGCTAAAGTCTGTTCCTCATTATCAAAGACAGACAAATATGTTTTTGTCTGGTGGTTCCAAGGGTAAAAGAGAACACCTGTATTTAAAAACCGGGAAAGAAACTTGCCCTACACAGTGTTAACTTCAAGCATTTATTAAAACTGTCAAGCTTCAGGAAGAAGGAAAGACTATGGATACAGGGCCTTAACAGTTTTAAGGGAAACAAATTTAACATGGAAGATAGTAAAATTAATGGCATGGAATACAGGACAATAAATCACATATAATTCTTGTTTTCCAGAGGCAATAGTAATGAAACCACAAGCTCACATTTCAAGCTTCAAATACTTCAAGTTTTACATTATATAACCTGCCAAAGTCACTGAATGCACACAAAAGGACATGTGTTAAGTGTTCTCCATTCTACTGCCTATTCCCTTATTACCAAAAAGAAAACAAACTCTACGATAAAGTGCATGCAATATAGTTATAAATTCGTTTCCCATCAGCCTGTGGCAACTGAGGTTCGAAATTGAACAAAAATTTAGTACCATATCATTTATTAATACTCCATCCTAAAAATTCCTCCCATTTCTTTAAAAAAAACTTCATGTTAATCTAAAAAAGAGTCTGTGGAAAAAACAAGCAAATACTAGTCCTGGATTCTCAAGGTACTTTCCCAGAAATGCCTGTGCACTGCATGAACAAATTGGCAGGTAAAATACTCCTTTAAACATGCAAGGAATAGTCTGCCAAAGAACTCAAAATATTTGTGTATAGATTACAGATTCTCAATTCTCACAAGATCCCCACATAGCAGACAAGCACTAATTATAATTTCATAATGGGGCTAGAAAGGATCCTGTCTTGGCACCAAAACCTTGAAAAAGGTAGAGCTTTCCTCAAGAATTAATAGGGAGTATTTCTACTACAAAGTCCCTACTTTTTGTTGCTGTTAAAAATAAATGTTCTATATACACCGAAAAGAAGATAAATCCTAAATACCTAAATGACCAATAGCAAAACACAGAAAGTATCTACAGAATACAAACTCTCATGTCAAATTTTTAAAAATACTGCTCCCATATACATATGACTGTTTACTATTATTACTGATCACCAGTATATCAGTACACTAAAGTCAGAAGCACAATATGTGTCCTTTCTGTTTGAGTCTCTAAATAAGAGATTATAGAACTTAAACGAGGAACTTAACTTTTCTAGGCTCATAAATATTAGTACCTAACTGCCAGGATTTCTTGGAAAATTTTAGGATGGACTCTGGATCTCTGGATATTATTTCTTTGTCCTTTGCATATACAGTTAAAAGAGAAGAAAAGCAGGCAATTCCCACAAACGGAACAGTAAAACACTGTAACACCAAGGAAAGAAAGAAAACCATTTAAGTACATGAAACCCAAGGTGAGCACACATTAACAACACGTAGCCATTTACCTTCACTGAATTCATCTAGCAACTCTTCCTTGGTCCAATTACACGAGGTTATTAGAAAAAAGCCTTTCACGTTCAACGCCCCAGAGAGGGATTTCACATACTGCTTCCTCTTCTCGATCGCATTGTCAGGATTAAGGCTTATGGCATCAAAAGTTCCTTTGTCAATACAAATATGAAATCCAGACAGCTTTGTGGAAAGATTCAAAAAGTCTTCTACCTATATTAAAAATCAATGTCTTTATGAGAACAATTAACACACAACCTCTCCTGAATTCAAGTGACAATCTGTAAAAGATTATGGATAAAAATACCAATTAATTATGACGGCATTTTACATATAATAAACGTATTTTCAACTTTATAGCTAACTTTTACGTGCTTCATTCTAAGATCATTAAAGCTAACATTAGCGGGAGAGACTGACAGTGTTTCCTGGACATTCCAAATCTCTACAAATTTGGAAACAAATCAAAGCCAGGTGTACTGCCTAATAACACCAGCACATAATGGAGCCTCCAAGCCCAGCTTATGAAAAAGTTATTTCTGTCAAAAAGTAGAATATTTGACATGTTCTTAAAGATGACAAAAACTATGTTGAACTCAAACAGGTCATTAGAAATACAATGATTTTTAACTGATATCATTACCAATTGTGTGACTTAAACTCGGTAAAATCAGAAGTCGCTCAGCCATGACTCAGCAGCTCACAAAGTAACTAATGGATAAAATGAATGGCTTAAGAAATCAGAGGACTATTTAAACTGCAGTTACTTAACTTTATAAATATCATGCACTTTAAACTGTGGAATCATACATCAGCATATCATTCATTTTATAACCAATTAATACATTTTAAGCACCTGAAACAGTGATCTGCCTCAATTTCATTTAATACAATACTTTGCCAATGTCCTTAATTCTGAAAAGCTACTTTAAAAAATTAAGCAACTAGCTATTACTCACACAACCTTAATACAGTAATCATCAATACTGTATTACCTAAAACCCTCTGATTTAAAAATGTGGATCTTTATGTTTATTTACATTAGAACATGGGCTTTTTCCCCCTCCCTCACACCAAAGTATTCATCGTACCTGAAGCAAGAGATGACCACCATTCTTAAGAGCTAAGTTTAGAGAAGTTCCTATCTGAAACGCCTGTATCAAAGTGCTCACTTATTCAACAAGTATGTCGTGAACACCTATTATATGCAGGGACTTTTCAGTCATTGAGAATATAACAGCAAACAAAAAAGAAAGCGTCCCTTTATGAGAATACATCTTATGTTCTCTAAAGGGAGAGATAACAAATAAATAAGCTAAGCAAGTAATTTTAGAAGAAGTGCTATGAAGACAATAAAAACAGAATAATAAACACAGTAAGTGACTGGGACGAGAAATGTTTTGGAAAAGGTAATCAGGAAAGGTCTAAGGAGGTGATATCTGAGCACAGATCTGACTGACAAGAATGATCCAAACAAGCTCAGATCTGGGGCAAGAAAATTCTAGACAGAGCAGCAGGTATAAAGACTGGACAAGAACAGGCTAGACATGTTTCAGGAGCAGAAAGCAACCCAGGTGATAAAAAGGAAAACAGGTGAGAGATGAGGGGCTTTGTAAGGTGGGTGGGGATTCAGATTCCATTCTCAACGCAACAGGGAAAGCCTTGGAGGCTTATGAGCAAGGCGGTGACAGGAGCTGAATGACATTTTAAAAGATCACTCTGCTAGCCCTGTAGCAACAAACAGTGGCTGGCAAGAGGAGAAATGGAGAGGCCAAGTAGAGGCCACTACAGCCGTGGAGGCAAGAACGATGGCGGCTTGGACTTAGGAGGGCACAGAGGAAACAGCAAGGAATAAGCACATGCCTGATAACACTCTGAAGATAAAGCCAACAAAATGAGACACAGGACTTAAGGCAAAGAGAAGAATCAAGGATGACTCCTCAGGTTTTAGGATAGAATAACGAGATGGGATGGGGAAGGACACAAACCATAAGAGACTCCTGATCTCACAAAACAAACTGAGGGTTACTGGGGGGTGGGAGGGTAGGGATAGGGTGGATGGGTTATGGACATTGGGGAGGGTTTGTGCTTTGGTGAGTGTTGTGAAAGATGTAAGCCTGATGATTCACAGACCTGTACCCCTTGGGCAAAGAATAAAAATAAAATTAAATAAAAAAAAAAAATAACAGGTAAATGGTGGTATCCGTAATAGAAATGGGAAAGACTGCAGTAAAGCAGGTTTAAAGAGAAACTAAGAGTTTCCTTTCAGACTAAACGAGAGACTACTGCTATCCAGGCAGAACTGTAAAATATTCAGTTTTTAAATCATTCTAGAGCTCAGAGAAGCCTGGGCTAGATCTATAAATCCAAGAGTCATCATCTCCTTATGGATCACAGGACACAAAAATAAGTAATCTTTGGTAGCACTACACCACTTGATGTATTTACAACTTTTTGACCTAGTTAATCCAAAATTATCAGCTAGTATTTGCGTGTGTTCGAAAACATGAAAATGAACACATTCGCACATGAGAGAAGAAAATAACTTCCCCAAGCTGACTAGACTGGAAATTTTAAGTTACTTAAAAATGTTTCAATTTGGATTATTTATAATTAATCCTTAATTTATAAGTTCAAAAGATACTGTTAGCAAATATACTTTAGAAATGCTTAAACTTTATAATTTTTACTATAAAAAATTTAGAGCAATAGTTACCTTCAACTTAATGTTAGATAAACCCTCTTTCTCTATAATACTTCCAGAAAGCTGTATTGCAGAAGGAGAGTAATCAATTCCAGTAATATTAGAGAAACCAAATTTTGCCTAGAGACAGAGAAACAATTTTATACTTTAGTTTAAAATAAAGTTTTAACATACTGCTTTGCTTATGAATTATAACATTCCTTTAGGACTGGGACTATTTTATTTAATAGATCAAGTGACATATACTATCCAAAATCTACGGTTTAAATTTTATTGTAGAATCTAAATAGACACTAAGAGTTCAAATTTATATCAAGTGACAATTCATTTACTTTTATAGTATTTAATTTCTATTTCAAGAGAAAATTCATTCTCTCAAAGATAATGAGAATGTATGTATAGTATTTTTGCCCTCAAGCAGAAAAATGGAACATTAACTTCTGATGTAGACATGCTCTAATTCACACATAAATCTGTCACAAATTTTACTCAGCACAATTAAGTTATATGAATAAATGAAATGCATACATACTAAGTCCTTGAAAAATTTTCCTTCAGTGTAATTTACAAATCACAATTTTCAACCAGCCATGTGATTACTGACCACATTATATTTGTATAGTATTTTTGTTTTTGAAATGTTGACAAAAACTATGTGAGGTAGGTTGGGCAGGTATTAATATCCCCAAAGAATTAAGGCTCAGAGGACGTTAAGAGTTTTGAGCCCAGAGCTCTAGCCCTGGCTGTTTACTAGCCACATGAACCCATCTAGAGCATGTGGAGCCTATGGCAAAAAAAGTATGATGGCCTCTGGTCCTCACCCCATCCCCTAATACTATGCCAAACATTTTTAGAACAATCAGGCTAAAGGTAATTTCAAAGGAAATATGAAGAAGAAAAGCAGTCAAAAACTACAGTATAGCCTGAAATTCTTTTCCCGCTCTTCACTATTTACTCAATTTACTGCCTTCAAAACTTAACCTACACCTACACCGACACCTTCCATTAAGACTACTTTGACTTTTCACTGTGACTGATTCTAAACTCTAGGAACACACCAATTATATTCCACAGGATTTTTTCCCCTTTGATTATTTTTATTTTAATCTCAAGGTCTAACATCCCCACTTTGATGCCAACCTCCAACTCTTTTAGGCATCTCACTCCATACTCTGTGAGATCTTCATTTTCTCCCACTTTTCTCTCAATTCCTTCTCTATCAGGAAGCCAGGATAATTCTATTAATTGACTCTTACCAGTTCCCTCTTCTTCCATGCCTATTTATTCTTACAACAGAACTTATAAAAATATCGTATATAGATGTTTTAGGTCTCTAGAACAATCATTCAAAACCTCAAACTATCTGCAACATTTTTCACATCTGGTTTCTGGCACTCAGTGAAAAATAAGCAGACATTCAAGGAAACAACAAATGACCAGAAACCGAGGGGGAAGAACTGACATTAAAAAAGACCACAGGAAACCCAAATAAAATAATGATCAGAAGCCAATTTTAAAACAACTGAAATAAATGACAGTTTATGAAGAATTCTGAGAATTGAAAACTGTAACTAAGCACCAAACGAATAACAGAAACGAAAAAAGCAATAATTAAACAGATTCAAGGGTGGGATTGACAGGAGATTAAACACAGAAAAAAAATTAGTGAATTGGGAAGAAAGGTCAAAAGACAATACTCCTATTAGGCACAGACAAAAGGCACAGACAATTAAAAACAGGAAACATAAAAAACAAAATATAACAGAGTATAAGATCTAAAATATATGTAATAGGAATCTCAGGAGAAGAAGAAAGAAGAACAGGGCAGAAGAGAAAACGGCACACGGGTGAGAATTTTCTAATACCAACAAAGGACCCCAAGCCACAGATTGAAGAAGCAATATAAACCTAAAGAAGACTGAAAAAGAAAAATACAACCAGTATAGTGTATCTGATAAAACCCAAAACAGGAAAACCTCGAAAGCATCCAAGGAGTGGAAGGTAGGGAGAAACACAGGAAGAAGAGACTACCTTCAAAGACTAACAATAAGACTGACAGCTGACGTTAAGTCATAAAGAATGGAAGCCAGAAAACAGTAAAGGAAAAACAGAAATCTAAAATTATGTGCCCAGAAAAAAAAAATCCATCAAAAATGTAAGTGAATCACTTTAAAAGCCCTGAATATAAGCAATGACTACTAACATCACAAAAACACAGACAACAAAACATTATGTGCCATAGAGGCAAATATAAATGACCACCTATTAAATTAAGTTCATTTAAAAAAAAAAAAAGCAAACTGAATTTGTAAAAATCTCAGAATCAAAGATTTATCAAAATTTTACTTTAAAGGAACAGGGTAGGGGCTCCTGGGTAGCTCAGTTGGTTAAAGCGTCTGCCTTCAGCTCGGGTCATGATTCTGGGGTCCTGGGATTGAGCCCCACGTTGGGCTCCTTGTTCAGCGGGGAGCCTGATTTTCCCTCCCCCTTTCCCTCTGCCTGTCACTCCCTCTGCTTATGATTGTGCTCTAATAAATAAATACAATCTTTAAAAAAAATTTAAAAAAAGAATAAAATTGGCAGAATCCCACGACTCAACTTTTAAGGTTTACTAAAAAGCTACATTAATCAAGACAATGTGGTGTTACAAAAGGATAGACACATCAATGAAACAGAGTCCAGAAATAGGTACACAAAAATATGTCCAACCGATTTTTGGCAAAGGTAAAAAGACAATTCAATGAAGGATGGGCAGTCTTTTTAACAAATGGTATTAAGAAAAAGGGACATCAGGCACCTGGGTGGCTCAGTCAGTTAAGCATCTGCCTTCGGCTCAGCTCATGACCCCAGAGACCCAGGATCAAGTCCCTTGTCAGATTCCCCACTCAGCAGAAAGTCTGCTTCTCCCTCTAACCCTCCCCTCTTTTGTGCACGTGTGCCCTCGCTCTAATAAACAAATAAAATCTTTAAAAAAAAAAGTTTTTAAATAAAACAAAGGGACATCTATATGCTAAGAAAAAAAAAAGAATCTGGACTTCAACCTCGTATCTTACACGAAAATTAACTCAAAGAGGATCATCATGAAAAATTAAAATTATAAAAACTTTTAGGAGAAAAGAAAGGAGAAAAAATAGATTAGGCAAAAAGTTATTAGACATGACACCAAAAACACAATACATTAGGGGTGGCCTGGGTGGCTCAGTCACTGAGCGTCTGCCTTCAACTCAGGTCATGATCCCAGTGTCCTGGGATTAAGCCCCACATCAGGGCTCCCTGCTCAGTGGGAAGCCTGCTTCTCCCTATCCCACTCCTCCTGCTTGTATCCCTCTCTCGCTCTCTCTCTCTGTCAAATAAATAAAATCTTAAAAGAAAATAAAAACCACACAATACATTAAAGAAAAAAAAAATTAGGGGTGCCTGGCTGACTCAGTCAGTGGAGCAAGCAACTCTTGATCTTAGAGTGGTGAATTTGAGCCCCACGTAGAGATACTTAATAGAAAAAATATAAATAAATAACTCAAACTGGGATTTATCAAAATTTTAAACTTTTACTTTTCATCTCTTAACAGAATAAAAAGAGAAGCTAGACTGAAGAAAAGCTAGAAAACATTTACAATCATGTTTCAGATAAGACTTGTATTCAGAATATACAAAGAACTCATAATATTCGACAGTAAGAAAATAAACAATTGAACCCGAAAATGAGCAAAAGACTCGGACAGAAATTCCACCAAACAAGATATAAAGATAGCAAGTAAGTACATGAGAGCATGTTCAACATAATCAGCCATCAGAGAACTACAAACTAAAATCATCATTAGATGCCACTCTACACATATTAGAATGGCTAAAAAGGCAAATATGGACAATTCCAAGTGTCAGCAAAGATACAGACCAACTGGAACTATCATACATTGTTCATGTATGTGAAATGTGAACGCTAAATGGTACAACCACACAGAAAAATGGCTTGGCAGTTTCTAATAAAGGTAAACATACATTTACGTTAGAGAAATTAAATATGTTCACACCAAAATGTTTACACAAATGTTTATGGCAGCTTATTCAAAATTACCAAAAACTACCAACTTATATGCCCCTTCAACAAGTAAATGGATAAACTGCAATATACCCATATATCAGATACATTTCAGTAACAAAAATGAACACTGATACATACAAAAATGTGGATGAGTCTCAAAAGCATTATGTTGAGCAAAAGAAGCCAAACTCAAAAGATTATAATACTGCATGATTCCATTTTATAGGACATTCTCAAAAACACAAAACTAGTGATGGAGAACAGATCAGTGGCTACCAGGGGATAAAGATATGGTTACACAGCATACAACTATTCTGTATCCTTACGATAAAGGTGATCACATCAACCTGTACATGTGTTAAAATCCACAGAACTCTATGCAAAAAAGTCAATTTTATAACATGTAAATTTTTTAAATTTAACAGCAAATTATGATTTGACCCTAATAAAATTTTAACATTTAGATAAATGGATACATTTCTTAAAAAACACAATAAAAAACCCTCCATATTCCAGAGGATGTCACCAAGAATTCTTCTGAATGTTTAAGGAAGAAACGAAGCCAATTACAAATTCTCTCAAAGAATAAAAGGAAAGAGATCTCCCATTTTATTCTGAGGCCAGCCTAACCCTGATACAAAAAACTTACATGAAAATTTCAGGTAAGGAACATTATTGCCTAATCTCTCTCATGAAACTATACAAATGATAAGCAATATAAGTACTACCAAATAAAATCCAATAATACACGAAGGGGATGCTACACAGCAATCAAACTTGGTTTACTTCAGGAATGAAAGTTTAATAGTGACTCATCGGGGCACCTGGCTGGCTCAGTGGTCATGAGTTCAAGCCCCACAATGGGTGTAGAGCTTACTTTAAAAAAATTTTAAAAATTAAAAAAAAAAAAACAATCCGTAAAGTTTTTTTAATAAAAATGTTCATTAAAAAAAATAAAGATACCCTGTTCCCAAAAGCTATCAATTAATAAAAGCAAAGAAAAATCATCTAATCATCTCAATGAATATCGAAGAAAGCTGCTGATCAAATTCAACACCCACTCACAATTAAAAACTTAAACTAAAAGACTATCTATAAAAACCTGCAACTAACATCATATGTAATGGTGAAATATTAGAAGTTTTCATCTTCTACCAGGCTATCTCCCTTCATAATTTCAACACTGTATTCAAGAGCACAGAGCATTTCAATAATCAAGACGTAAAAGTTGAAAAGAAATAAAACTACATGACATTACTGTACATAAGTTTAAATCTGAAAAAATCTATGAATAAACTATTAGGATTAATGTCTGAATTACCAGATATAAGATTAATAAAGAAATCTGTTGTACTTGTATTTACTAGCAATGAACTACTAGAAAATAATTTTTTTTCAAGATTTTATTTGTTCACGGGTGCCTGGATGACTCAGTTGGTTAAGCCTCTCCTTGACTCAGGTCATGATCCCGAGATCCCGAGATCCCCGGATCCAGGATAAATAAATAAAATCCTTTTTAAAAATTTTTTATTCAGAGAGAGAGTGAGTGAGTACAAGACAGGGAAGGGGGAGAAGGGGAGGGGCAGCGGGGGGGGGGGAGATAATCCCCAGCAGACACCACGCTGAATGCACCCAATCCCACTACCCCGAGATGATGACCTAAGCAGAAAGCAAGAGTCAGATATTTAACCGAGT
This sequence comes from Ailurus styani, assembly GCA_002007465.1. Classification (NCBI taxonomy): domain Eukaryota; kingdom Metazoa; phylum Chordata; class Mammalia; order Carnivora; family Ailuridae; genus Ailurus; species Ailurus styani. The sequence continues at coordinate 6,932,310 of LNAC01000001.1, read as the reverse complement.
CACCCAGGCACCCTTAGAAAATAAAATTTTAAAAGCATAACAACTGAAACAACCCAAACATCTAGAGATCAATCTAAGAAAAGATAAATACGATCTCTGTAGCGAAAACTACAAAATAATAAAGAACTAAATAAATGGAGGAACGTATCACATTCATGGATTCAAAAACTCAATATTGTAAAGACCTAACTCTCTCTCTCTAGCACACACGCGCGCTCTCTCTCTAATAAATAAATAAAATCTTTTTAAAAAATCATAAATGAAAATATAAAAGGTAGGGGGCTCCTGCCTGGCTCAGCCAGTGGATAATGCTACTCTTAATAATCTCAGTGTTGTGAGTTTAAGCCCCACATTGGATGTGGCATCTACTTAAAATTTTAAAAAATAAAGAAAAAAATGTAAACTTTAAACTTTTGGGAGACAAAATACGAGAAAATCTGTGTGACCATGAGATAGGCCAATTTATTATGATCACAAAAGTACAATCCATGTGAGAAAAAAGTTAATAAACAACTTCATCAAAACCAAGAACTTCTGCCCTTCAAAAAATACTATTAAGAGAATAAAAAAAGAAGCCAAAGAATGGGAGAAAACATTTGGAAATCACATACCTGGTAAAGAACTTATGTCCAGAATACATAAAGAATCCTCAACTCTTAACAAGAAGTAAACAAACAACCCAATCTAAAAATGGCCAAAGATCTGAACACCCATTTCACCAAACAAGATATACAAATGGAAAATAAGCACATGCAAGGGTGCTCAACATCATTAATTATTAGGGAAATGCTAATTAAAACCACAGTGAGGAGCCACCTGGGTGGCTCAGTGGGTTAAGTGTCTACCTTCAGCTCTGGTCATCTGGGGACCTGGAGCCCCAGATGAAGCTGGAGTCAGCTCAGCAGGGAGTCTGCTTTTCTCTCCTTCTCTCTCTCCCCCTCTGCCCCAGCCCACCACCCCCACCCCGCTCATGCTTGCACACAAACACAGGCGCTTTCTCCCTCTCAAATAAATAAAATCTTAAAAAATATAAATAGGGACACCTGGGTGGCTCAGTTGGTTCTGGCATGGGCATCGGGCTCCTTGCTCAGCAGGAGCTGCTTCTCCTGCCGCCTGCCACTCCCCCTGCTTGTGTGCGCTCCCTAGTGCCCCCCCCACAAATACATAAATACATAAGTAAATAAAATCTAAATAAATAAATAGATAAAATCACAGTGAGAAACCAGTACAACTAACACCAAAAACAGCCTAACATGACGACGGACATCAGAATAGTGAAAACTTTAGAACGGAATGGGAGTGAGCGGAGCGCGCAAAGGGTCTTCTACGATGCTGACAATGTTTGATCTCTGGATCAGTTTGGTGAGTTACACAAAGGTGTTCATTTTGTAAATGCTATATACTTAATGACCATTTTTCAATATGTAGATCATACTACATTTAGTAAGTACACATTAAAAAAGACAGTAACTTCCCTTAAAAGACTCCACATATAGGTGGCTTCACCAGTGAATTCTACCAAACATTTAAGGAAGAAACAATAACAGTGAAACTTTCAAAGTAATCTCTGGAAAGGGGAAAAAAGACAAGGATGTCTTCTGTTACTACTTTTCAACATTCTACTAGAAGTCCTAGGCAGTGTAATAAGAGCAGAAAAGTTATAAAGCATTGGAAAGAAAGAAAGAAAATTGCCATTATTCACAGTCTGCATAATATACAGTTAACTATTGAACAACACAGAGGTTAGGAGTGCTGACACCCCTTGCAGTCAAAAATTTGCATTTAACTTTTGATTCCCTCGAAACTTTACTAACAGTCTATTGGGATTTAAGGGTCGGGAGTTGGTTTTGTTTCCTTTTTTAGAGCAAGAGTGAGCCTGAGGGAAGGGCAGGAGAAGGAGAAGCGTAAGCCTGGAGAATCCAGGCTCCATGCTCAGCACAGAGCACAACGTGCTCAATCTCACAACCCTGAGATCATGACCTAAGCTAAAATCAAGAGTTACATGCCTAACGGACTGACCCACCCAGGCACCCCATAGCCTATTGCTGACTAGAAACCTTACTGATAATGTAACAGTCAATTAACGTGTATTTTGTATGTCATGTGTATCATATACTTTATTCTTACAATACAGTAAGTTAGAGAAAGGAAAATATTAAGAAAATCACAAGGAAAATACATTTACAGCACTACACATATATTTATTGAAAAAAATTCCACAAATAAGTGGGCCTGCGTAGTTCAAACCCCTGTTGTTCAAGAGTCAACTGTATATGTAAAAATATGAAAGAATCTACTTAAACTATTAGTCTCAAAGGATAAGTCATTAGCCTCTTCAAATAAACTACTAAAATCCAAAAGAATCTACAGGTACACAAACCATAAGAGACTCCTGATCTCACAAAACAAACAGGGTTACTGGGGGGTGGGAGGGTAGGGATAGGGTGGATGGGTTATGGACATTGGGGAGGGTTTGTGCTTTGGTGAGTGCTGTGAAAGATGTAAGCCTGATGATTCACAGACCTGTACCCCTGGGGCAAAGAATAAAAATAAAAATAAAAATTAAAATTAAAATTAAAATTAAAATTAAAATTAAAAAAAAGAAAAAAAAAGAATCTACAGGTAAACAAGAGAATGAATAAAGCTGAGTATAATTAAATCTTATACAGCAATGAAAATGAATGTGTTACTACAACACAAAACTTGAATGAACCTCACAGAAAGTGGAGAACACACTGGAATGAATGCATACTGGAGTCCTCTATTTATACATTCAAAAACGTTATAACTCCTTGCCATTAGTGGCTACCTTTAGAGGAAGGAGAGAATAATTTAGAGTGGACTGGTAGGGAGTTCAGGGGACTTTCTAGAGTCTGTAATATTTTTTACTTCTAGACCAGGGTGATAATTCACAGGTGACCATAGAGTGTTCACTTTGCAGAAATTCATTGAGCCACATGCTTTTGATTTATGCACTTTAACATATACACGCTATACCTTAAGTTCCAAAAACATTTACAGTAATGTTTTCTAATCATACTCCACTGCTTAAAACATTTTAGTGGCTTCCCATAGCCTAAACATAAAATCTAACCTGTTACACATGGCATATGATATGGCTCCTACCTTTAACTTAATCCTCACCTTTGTTCATCCCACATATACACTTTATATTCTAACTTAACCAAGTTATTTACAGGCCCAGTACGTGCTATGCTGCTTCAAACCTTCACGGCTTTTTTTTTCCCTTAAGCAATCTCCACACTCAACATGGGGCTTAAACTCACAACTCCAAGACCAAGAGTCGCACACTCCACCAACTAAGCCAGCCAGGCAACCCTCCCAAAGCTTTAAATATTGTTTCCACTGCTTGAAATTCTATCCCTCTTTACACCCTCACCCACACTCACCACATCCTACCCTGCAATTTCCAGCCAACTTAGATTACTAGCTCCTCCAATACCCTTCCTATCTCTGCTCTCCAAAGTTAACCACTCTCTTTTCTATACTCAGTGATCTACTATCGTACATGTCAACCTACAATGTTAATTGTTTATATGTCTCTATTATGTTACAACAATTCAACCATAAGGTCTACATTTTCAGGTTGCCAATGCCGAGCACAAGGCTTGGCATGTGGAAGCCACTCAATGAATGTCACCATTATGTATATATCCTTATAAATTAAGACAGTAGAGCCACCTAGGAGGAAGCCTAAGTGTTATAATTTTCTCCATAGTACATACAAGCCACAACAATGAGCACACAACAGGTACACAACAGTGATGGTTTAGTTTGTAGAACCTATGCCAAAATTCCGTTCCATAGACAAAATACTCTCTTCAAACCATACGATCACCTAAGGTATTTATGTCCTACCAGAAGTGTAAAAAGTCATCTTTCGTTTATACACACAGATTTCCAGAGTTTTGAGCTAAAGAAACCAATTAAGATCACCTTGTCAAAAGCTTCAGGAAAAAACCTACACTACACTACACCAGAGATATTAAGTGGCTTGCTCAAGGTCAAGGCTAAGGCCAGAAGGGCCAAGACAGGACTCAGACCCCCTGGTTTCTCGTTTAATGTTTTTTCACAATCCATGCAGCCTCCCTTTTGTACTATGTACTTCTCAAAGTAAGTGGTATAATTGCTCTTTTTTTTTTTTTTGCTCTTCTACTTTAGATTAACATGGTTAGTATCCTCATTTCCAAGATTTTTTTTTAAATTTCATTTCAAAATTTGGCTTTAACACATGAATACTAAAAGTACCAACAAGTTCAACCAAGAAAACACCATTTCCAGTTCCAATATCAAGCACTGAAGCATCCAATGGAATCTTGCGTTTTTGCATCCACCTTATTAGCCGATTCATACTCTCTTCTCCAAACCTATTAGAAACAGAGAATCCGTTAATCAAATACCAGAGGAATATAGAGCGAAGATTACAACTATATTCCATTTAAGCAGCTAATACAATATGCTCAATTAAGTCTCTTTTGAAAGGAAGACATAGCATCCATGACTGCTTAAGCTTCACCTGTACTATTACTTAGGAGAGAATGCCCCTAAGAATAGAACAGAATAGACAAAGTCAATATGCTACTTATTAATGTTTCACTAAATCAGCATTAACACTTGTATATGCTGACGGCTCAAAATTTTATTGCTTATTGAAAAAGGATGATCACAGGATGACAGCAACTTCCTAATACAGGTTTCCCCCACTAACCACAAGTATGAAATCTCTCCTAAGGCAAAATGGCACAAAGCGAAGAAGCAATGACCAGTAATTTACGTGTTATCAACTTTTTGAGCATTCCCAGACCCCAATAATAACCTCTCATAGGCCTGATGAAGACACATCTTGCTAACAGAGGCACCAAATAAATCAAGATTAAGCACAGACGCTCAGACACTGTTCAAAGCTATGGCAGCCTTAAGCTGGGAGGCTGAGTATAGTTCCTGGGGAAGGAGCTTGGCAGCATCACTCTTGCTGCTGGGATGTGCGCTGCCTCCTTAATGGCTCACTGAAAAACAAACAGTGAATGCTATTTTTGCTTTTCACCTTTCTTAGTACAAGAGAAAATCTTCGTATTTCTTTCAGTTAACAAAAATGAGTACTAACGTAAGTCTTTCATAAAAGCCAAGCGGCATAATGTGAATTTTCAAAAAGCAGGGGATACCTGTATTCTCATCGATTTTAAGTCAGGACCATTAAAAGAGAGAAGAGAAAGATTCTTCAAATCTACCCGTTAAAGCCAGAATCAGTCCAAGGTTCCCAAAACTTTCAGGTTGTCTTTCTTTGGGGGTAAGCACTTAAGAGACACACACACACACACACTCTTCTGAATCATAATTCCACTATTTCTTCTAACTCACCAGATTTCTCCTGTATCTCCATATTCTTGAAAAGTTTGCAGCTCTCTCTCATAGACAGCATCCCAACTATATAAATAATCAAATGCAAAGCAAGATTCTTGAATCAAACTGAATTACGATGTAAAAGTTTCTAATACATTGTAGGTATTTATGGCAGAAATTTAAAACATTATCAGTGTTTTCGGTAAATGCACATAGATGAATCTCTTAACATCCTTTTGTTAAAAGAATGAAAGACACGGACAAGCAGAATAAGTTTACACTTGTAAAGCACTAAGTACAATACTTGACACATAAAAATACTATATATTTTAGCTTAAAAAAAAATACAAACAAGTATGTGTCCAAGGATCCCTAAATCCTAAACACAAGTCCAAAACTTCACTGAACAGGCACAGGGTCATTATAGCACATTTCAGTCTAAAACATGCAGACACAAAGATTTCCTACCACTACAGGGGTTACTCACAAGGGAACTTACCAAACACAAGCTTTGCCTAAAGATTGAATTTTAAGTTTAAGGGGCGCCTGGGTGGCTCAGTGGGTTAAAGCCTCTGCCTTGGGCTCAGGTCATGATCTCAAGGTCCTGGGATGGAGCCCGCATCGGGCTCCCTGCTCAGCAGGGAGTCTGCTTCCCCCTCTCTCTCTCTGCCTGCCTCTCTGCCTACTTGTGATCTCTCTCTGTCAAATAAATAAATAAAAATCTTTTTTAAAAAGTTAAAAAAAAATTTAAGTTTAAGATTTACTCCTTGTAAGTATAGTCCCCCCTCCCCAACAGTTGCCTTCTCTTCCCACTTCACCTCTCTAGAACCGCTGCTCCCTCTCAGTCCTCCAACTCACCTCTCATCCTTACCTTTCCCCTGCCATTCGTTCACCCACCTATTTATTCGTTCATAATTACTGAACATCGATTGAAGATCAAATCACCTTCTCCTCGCTCCCTCCTCAGGTCATCCTTCACTCGCACCCCTTCCAGCGCCCACATCCCTACGTCCCCGTCCCCTCGCCCTTCTCCCAAGCCTGCTCCTCCGGTTCAAGGCCCCCAACGAGGCCTCCCCCAAGAGCTTCGGAGACCATTCCGCACCTCACGTGCCCTTTACACGTCGACCCCTTGGAACGCCTCTTAACCCCCCCACGGTGGCCCTTCGGGATTCCAGCCCATCGGTCCCCTCTCAGCTTCCTCGCGTCACGCCCCCCAGGTCCTCCCCACCTTCCGGGGCCCTCTCCCTCCACCCCCTCTCCCCACCGTGCCCTCCCCGGGGCCCGGCCCGGGCGGTGCTGCCCGCGCTCCCTGCCCGATGCCACACTCACTGCTCTCGGGTCCCCAGCGCCGACGGGGCGAAGCCATCCTCTCCGGGACTGCCCCTCCGGGACGGCTCCGCGGCCCCAGCGCCTCCCCCGCCGCCGCCGCTGCCGCCGCCGCCGCCGCTCCTGCCGCCTGCGCCCGAGCTCATCCCGCTCCGCGCCCCAAAGGGCCGTTGGGGCCGCCATAGAGACGACGCACGGGCAGAGCGGACTCGTGGGTGGGCGCCTCTAGGCGGCAGGAGGCCGCCCTCTCTACTACTCCTGGCCTGGGCTTCCCCCGTTCATCTTTGGTCCTGCGTGGAGGTGCACAAGCCACGGCGCGGACGGAGGGGGCCTCGGCTCCCTGTGTGCCCACTGCCGCCAGAATCAGATGCACCCCCTTCCTGAGGTGCCCCCCTAAGCACCACTACATCTGAGGACTGCTGTTTGTGAGGGACTGTGAAAAGGAAACAGGTCCAAAATGGAGTCAGTTTTCCTAAACCTGAGACTTAATATCCAACTTAACTGCAGTTTGAGCCTCTTTCAGGAATGGGATTTTAAACCAATCAGTCTGGAATTTTCTGGTGGGCACTACTGAAGTAATCTGGCTGATAAGACACCACCCCTCCCCCGCCAGCCTTCCCTTAAGGGAAAGTGACCTTGCCTGAAATAACCCATTCTTTTTATTAATATTATTATTTTATTGAAGTAGAGTTGACAATGTTATATTAGTTTGAGATGTTGAAATAATCCATTCTTAACGTACTAGCCACCTGCCCCCCCCCCCAGCTTCCGATGCCTATAAAAACCTTCCGTTTTGTACAATTCCTCCAAGCTCCCTTCTGCTTGATAGACTGGGTGTTGCCCAATTCATGATTCACTGAATAAGGTCAATTAAATATCTATTTAAGGTTACCCAGCTGCGGGGTCGCCTGGGTGGCCCAGTCTGTTAATCCACTGACTTGACTGCGGCTCGGGTCATGATCTCAGGGTCAGGAGCTGGAGCTGGCTGTTAGGGTCCATGCTCAACTCAGAGTTGGCTTGAGATTCTCTCTCACCCTCTCTCTTTCTCTACCCTCCCCCCACTTGCACATGCACTTTCTCATGCTCTCTCAATAAATAAGCAAACAAACAAAAAAGATCTTTAAAAAAAAAATTACTCAGCTGCATTTTTTTTTAAAAAACAGGACTATTCAAGGTACTGCATTTTGGAAAAGGCTGGCAACAGGAAAACCACACTACCTGAAGCCAACACTGCTGACTGCAAACACAAATCAACTCACGTATGCACGTCATGGTCAGATCGGGAAAGTGGATGGGACAGTCCACTGCATTATTTGGCTTCCTGGTCAGAAATTTAATTTGTAGCTGGGATTCTGCCTTAAAAATAGCATTCTGCCCTCTCGGGACTTGACATCACTGGTGGACTTGGGAATCTATGCCAGAGAAATGATTGTCTTATAACACCACCACACCACTTCCTCCCCCTCCCCCACACCAAAATACTCCAATCATGTGGATCAGAGTGTTGTGGAAGAAAATGCTGGGCGTCAAGATGCGGGATGCCTGTCTTAGCTCTGCCCCTAACCAGGCACCTGACCTTGCCCAAGACTCCTAACCTTTGTGTGCTTCAACTTCCTCACCTGCACCATGCCTGAAATAGATGGTGACTGGCTCTACCAGGTTGCACCCAACCAATGACCCTGAGATTCATTTGCCTCTTGGTCTGACTACCACTGGGCATTCTGCAGTATAATGTGAGAAAGCTTATGAGCCAAAGGTCAGAGGGGTTTTCTGTTGCAGCACTGAACTACTGACAGTCCAATGTCCTAGGCAAGGCCCTTAAAGGCCCCTAGGAAGGCTGCCTTCCAGCCAAAAGGAATGTTTCCTAGGCCACGTTTCTGTGGACTCAGCAAACAGAAGTCTAATGAGTCCCTAGAGGTAAACAGCACCAACAGTTCACAGAAACCCCAGTTAGGACCGAATGTGCATCTCCTCCTATACAAGATGTTCCAAGATGTTCCAGCAACCACTGGTGATAGAATACAGTGAGAGACAGACGGGGATCCATGTGTACGGTGATTAAAAGACTCAAGAAATAACATAAGTAACCTTACTACAGTGTAATAAAACCACCAAATGCCACAGCCAATTAGTGCTGCCCTGGGCAAATGGTTGTTTCGATCTTTCCCAGGCTCTAGATGTTAGAGGAAGCAAGCTTGAATGTGACTAAGTCTTAAAAAGTTTTAGGTTCTAATTAAGAAGCACCCATGAAAGATAACGCCATCTTCAAGCTGGTGTCTTGCCAACACTTAAGATGTTTTTGCTGTGTGTGATGAACGCGATAAACAGTTGTTGGTATGAAGCCCTGGAAAAACCCTCTGTTTATACAGAGTTCCTGCTCTGGCTCCAGGATTACTCTGGCTGTTTAGTCCTGACGGCTGTGTGGGGCACCACCTCTGATCACCCAGGGCAACAGGATTCTTAGTGGAGGGCGGAGAAGCGGAATCCGAGCAGAGCTGCCCATCACCAGGGAGAAGGTGGAATGTGCCAAGGAACACAGTCCTCTCACCAGGTGTCCGTTACATAGGCAGGGGGAGGCTCTTCGGGTGCCCTGGGTTGCCTCGTCCCTCTCTCATGTTCCCAATCCCTGCAGCCTGGAACCCTGCATACCTATAACTTCCCCCAAACTATGCTTTCAAGAGTTCTCAAACACTTCCCATTTGGCAAACCGAGGGTCAAGTTCCAGGCTTTCCCTTCCTTGATCCTCTGTAGTGATCACCACCGCCTAGGAGGGCACTCCTGAAAACTCCTCCCTATCTTCCCAGCATCGCCTGTTCTTTTTTTTTTTTTTTTTTTTTTAAAGATTTTATTTATTCATTTGACACAGAGAGAGAGATTACAAGTAGGCAGAAAGGCAGGAGAGAGAGAGGAGAGAGGAGGAAGCAGGCTTCCCGCTGAGCAGAGAGCCCGATGCGGGCCTCGATCCCAGGACTCTGGGATCATGACCTGAGCCGAAGGCAGCGGCTTTAACCCACTGAGCCACCCAGGCGCCCCCAGCATCGCCTGTTCTTAAGTGAGCCTTTTAAAACTGGAGGTAGGCATGCCGCTCTAGAGTTGAACTCCAGGTTTTGAGCCCTGACCCTGTCATGTGGGACTACAGGCAACTTCTTTCAGTTCTCAGGGCCTCAGTGTGCCCATCTTTTCATAATAGTGTGGGTGGTGTAGGGTCCCTGTAGAGATTAAATGAGATAATTCCTGTGAACTCCTACATACCTGACCCATGGTAAATGCTCAATAAAATGTTAGCACAGTTTCTTTGGTTATAAAACGGAGTTTACAATTGGTCTACTTAGAGGGCCTGGGTGGCCCAGTCGGTTAAGTGGCTGCCTTCGGCTCAGGTCATGATCCCAGGGTTCTGGGATCGAGCCCTACATCGGGCTCCCTGCTTGACGGGGAGTCTATTTCTCCCTCTGTTTCCCCCTCTTCTCTGCCTGCCCCTCCCACTGCTTATGCTCTCTCCCTTTCTCTCAATAAATAAAATCTATAAAAAATAAAATAAAATAGGCCTATTTCAGGGGCACCTGGGTGGCTCAGTTGGTTAAACCTCTGCCTTTGGCTCAGGTCATGATCCCAGGGTCCTGCCACTCCCCCTGCTTGTGCACTCTCTCTCTCTGTCAAATAAATAAATAAAATCTTTTAAAAATATGAAAATTTTAGAAACCAACAAGATGTATCTATTTCAGAGCATCATTAGTACGATTGAATAAGTGCATAGAATGTACATCTAAAGAGCTTAGAACAGAGCCTGACAGATGGTCAGTGTTCAGTAAATGTTAGGTATTTTTCTTACTAGTAGTGACTTCCAATTTCATCCTCTATCTCCAGCTCCAGGCTTTTACTGCTTTGACCTAGATGTCCCTTGTTATGTGAAACTCAACCTGTTCAAAACCAAACTTTCTTGCACTGTCTTCTCCCCCAGCTCTGATGCCTCTAAAACCTCTCTTCCCTGTGTTCTCCATTCATTTGGCCCCTGACCATCCTACAGTCGACCAGAGCAGAGCATCTTGTCCTTCCTCCATGCTTCTGCATGCAGCTTCTCCTGGTCTCCGGGCTCAGCGACATTTTTGCCATTGCTCTGTCTTCTCTTGGGCTTCTTCGGGCTCACAGCTCACGGGGGCCACTGCACCAGTAGACCTCCCTCAAGCCATTCATCTCTAGGCACCTTCTCTGGTCCCAGCTGTCCCCTCTTCCCCTCTCTCCCTCCACAGAGGTCCTCAAAACTCAGCCGGATTTTCTCTCCTTCAATGCCTGACACCTACTCCTTCCCTTTGCGTTCTTTTGCCTGATCACAGACTATGGAGTCAGCCATTTTGAACTTCAATCACAACTTAGGCCCTACTAGGTGTGATCTTGGGCAAAACACTTAATTTAAACCTTTTAGGCCCCAGCTTCTTTGACTATCCAATGGGCATAATCCAAATGAAACTGGACTGTCTTGTTTTTCCTTTCAGACCCATCATGGCAGCGTGTGGCATTTGCCGGCATATGTGTACTTGCAGAAATGCATTGTTCTGTTTTGATAAATATATAGAAGTGGGATCTTACCATTTTCATGGTTTGCAAGTTGCATTTTCACTTAACAATATTGTGGCAGGACACCTGGGTAGCTCAGTCAGTTAAGTGTCTGCCTTTGGCTCAGGTCATGTCCCAGGGTCCTGGGATTGAGTCCCCCTGGAAATACACCAGGAAGTAAACCAAAGATGAATCCCTGTCTTCATGCAGTTCGGCATATGCCAGTGGGGGAACAAAGGCATATGCTGGAGAAATGAATAAAATAGAGATGATGTGAGGTGGTGATGAGTGGGAAAGGGAAAGGGAAAGAAGGGGAGGAAGACTGAGAACATCAGGGGAGGACTACAGTCTGGTTAGGGTGATAAGGAAGTATTCTCTGACAGGGTGGCACCAAGTGAAAACCTACAAGAGGTTGTCATAGGTTATATCCCCAGGGAAGCGGAGTCTAACACTGAGATGAACATGAAAGAAGTTTATTAGGAAGTGCTCTCAGGATCACCACCTATTGGGGAAGGGAAAGAAACAGAGCTGGATGGAGAAAGTGGTTGGGCTGGGGTACAGCTACAGCAGCATCTCAGCTAGCATTCCATTCCCCCCCAGAGCACTCTGGAGCTGAGCTGACCCTTTGGAATTGCCCCAAGTTGGAGGGAAGGAGGTGGACCTTTATCCATCTACATTGACCTTGAATGTTGGTTGCCCAGAAAAAGGGGAATGACCTCAGGCAATGACACTTTGTTACACTGAGGGTAATTCCCAGAGAAAGCAAACAACTTCTCCTGCTGCTGGGATAATAAGTCTATCAATCCCAGAAGGGTGGGTATGGCTCACACGTTACAGCATCTAGAGCAGAGATAAAGGAGGAAACTTCGCAACTATCTGGGAGATGAGCATTCTATGAAAGGGAACAGTAAGTGCAAAGGCCCTGAGGTAGGATGAGATAGGGATATCCAGGAAGCAGAAAGACTAGGGTAGCTGAAGCAGAGTGAACAAAGGGGGCAGCAGAAAGAAAGGAAGTCAGACAAGGTCATCACAAGGTTTGGGATTAGACCAAGAAGCAACATGATTTAAGTTTTAAATTTCAGTTTTAGCACGAGCAGCTTAGTTGCTATGTTGAGAACAGATTTGGCAGGGAAGGGGTTAAAGACAGAAGCTGGAATATAGGGTTTCTCAACATCATTCCATTGACACCGGGCAGAGGGAGAGGGGCTCTCCCATGCTTTGTAGGATGCTTAACAGCATCCTTGTCCTCTAACCACTAAATTACCCGCGGCACCCTTCCCCCAGTTGTGACATCTAAAAATGTCTCCAGACTCTGCCAAATGTCCCCTGAGGGGTAACACTGCCCCCAGTTCAGGCCTCTTGAGTTAGAGATTGTTATAATGATCCAGGAGACAGTTAATGGCCTGGCCCACCATCATAGGTGGTAGGTGTGCTAGTAGAGAGTTGTAAGATTCTCCACGTATTCTTAAGCATGTGCTGACAGATCAAAGGGGCGGGTGTCAATAATGAGTCCAAGACTTTTCGCCTGTGCAACTGTCAGAACGCAGTTCCATTTGCTGAATTTGATAACAGTGTGGTAGAAGGGGGCTTGTGGGAGATCAGGAGTCCAGTTTCGAACCTGAAAGATTGAACGAATTGAAGCTTAATGATCTCTGAGTTTCTTCTCCTGTTATGTTTTATTTTCACTGCTATTTTGCTGTTTTTATCTTCTTTCCATGATTTTTTATTAAATTCGTGTTCTTTAGTACCCAGAACCCAATCGTTTCTCACCACTTCCATGGCTACCACTATTTCCCTTCCAACCACCCCCAAGCCACCTTTCCCCCCTTCCTTCCAGTTCCACTACCCTTCCCCTCCCCCGCCCTGCTGCCCTTCCCCCACATTGTCTCGACCGCCGCTGGGTCATATGAAAATGGAAATCACAGCATGTTACTCCAAGTCAAACCCAAACTGTACAATTGCTTGAATCATCCCCCTCTTTTCACCCTTGACGACGGTAATGTTGGCTTTTATCAGTTTTATGTGCAAAGAGAAAAGACGATTTGGGGAACTTTCAAGGGCTGTGCAGAAGGGGCAGTGTCTGAGGTGTGCTGGGCGCGAGACCCACGCAGAGGACACGTCCTCGGGGTCGGTTCCCTCAGCCTTTCTCAGCCCTCGCTCGCAGGGGCTGCGACCCCTGGGCCTCATCCGCCGAAGACTTCATTTCCCAGGATGCCAAGGGGCGGAGCCGGCCGGAAGGCTGTGTCCCCTCCGCGGGGCATGATGGGGGAGTTGGAGATTTCCATCATGGCGGCTTCCATTTCGGGCTACACCTTCAGCGCTGTGTGTTTCCACAGCGCCAACAGCAACGCCGACCACGTAGGTGCCGGGCCCCCCGCCGCGGCCGCTGGAGCCTCCAGCCTTGGTCCTGGGCGGGTGCCTGCGGCGAAGCCGGGACCACTCGCGGCTCGCCCCCCGGGCTCCCGGGCCGGCCCGAGGGGCTGGTGACCCGGGCGGCTCCCGCCCCCGGCGAGCTCCTGCTGCCCAGGGCTCCTTCGTCCCCGGGATGGGCCCCCTGACTCATTGCCTGCCGCCTCCTGGCTCTTTCAGGACAGCCGTCTCCCTTTTAGCAAAGCTGTCTCAGTTGGCCGCCGGCAGTGTCAAGAGTCGCTTAGTGGAAAGCAAGCGTCTGCCCCTCCCTGAGAGTCAGGCTTCTAGACTTGTGAGGGGCTCCCGGGGTCGGCAAAGAGCGGAGAGACCGAGCTAGGTGTCTAGGAGCCGAGGCACCCAGCCCCGCCCGCGGGTCTCACAGGTTGTCGTGGGGTGTGAAGAGGGAAACCATGGCTGTCACTATTCATACTTGTGAGATGCGTTCGTGTGTTTTCTTCCCCTCGATGAAAAATGGAGAATGTAAACAGGAGTGTTAGGTGTAGGGTCTGCTTGCCTTGAAGTTGCATATTTAGTTCCTCGGCGAATGTTCTAAAACCACGGAGCTAATAGCAGTGAAATAGGGAAATGACAGGCCTACGTATGAGTGATCGGAAATGCATAGGCTTCGGAGCTCAGAGGAAGCAGAGCTTGTCTGCTTCAATGTTATTTTATGAATTGTCTTTTAATGTCATTCGCCTCTCTGGAAGTTTCTTTGTGAAACTAGATAATTTTTATCTTTAGGTACATAATCAATCTGTCCACCAAATCGAGAGATGATTTGAAGAGAAGTTAATAGTTATTCAAATTCATTTAATAAGTGTGGGGGTTTTGAGGTTACCATTACAAAGCAAAAGGATACACTTAGAATAAGGAACTGAATTTGGTTTGATGTCTGTAACTTTAGTTTCCATTAATAAAAACTGATCTCATAGAGGTGATTTTGTTAGATAATTGGATGGCATTAAATCATTTTACTTTTCATCTGTATAATGTTGATGGTAGAGATTAATGATAGGAATACACGCAACGTGGGTTTTTCCAGAGTTAGCAGATGTTTCTGGACGCTAAGGCCTTTGATACTACATCTAGCTATTTAATAATGTAATGCAGTTCCATGTATAGGCAGTTTGTGATACTCCTAGTGTCGGTGGAAGTATTAAATATGGTTTCAGTAATGCTTTTTAACATCTCTCGTTCTTGGAGTACCTAGTAATATCACAGTTTATGTAAAAGGCGAGGTTATTGTAAGAATAAGCAGCTACCTGTTGAAAAGCATATAGTTTTTCTACAAATGGCAGGGAGATGGCTACATTACTTAGATTGTTACTAATTTAATTCAAGAGCTATTCCTATCTATGCTGTGCCAGGCATGGTGCTAGACTTCATGGAAATTTTCACCATGACAGTAGTTTGCAAGTGTATTTTATATGAACATAGCTGGTTATGTTAACCTTGCCACAGTTATGTATGTGGACTACTTTTGTCAATTTTACATATTTTTAGGTTGAGGAACCAAAATTCGCCTTTGTAGCACATTCTTGTTTTTTCCAGGCAAGAAATTAGTTTAAAAGCACTCATTCTGTAGAACTGGGGCTAGCAAGCCTTTTCCAGATAAGTAAATATTTTAGGCTTTGTGAGCCATGTGGTTTATGTAGCAACTGGTCAGTTCTGCTGTTGTGCAGAGAAAGCAACCATAGACAATAAATCAATTAGGGTGACAGTTTCCAATAAAACTTTATTTATGGACCCTGAATTTGAATTTCATGTAATTTCCACATGTCATGAAATAGTCCTATTTTTTTCAACCATTTAAAAGTAGAAACTATTCTTAGCTTGTGGGCTGTACACTAACAGGCATGAGGTTTGATTTAGCCCACACACCATAGTTTGCCTCCTCCTCCTATAAAGTAACAATGGCTGGATAATCCTGGCCAGCAGATAAGAAGCATTGGTTTATACTTAGCTTTAGAATGCCTTGCTGTCACTGTTGACTTTTTCAAACTGAGTACTATGATAGGAGTCCCAGATAAAGTACAGGGCACTCAGTTAAATTGAATTTAAGATAAGTAGGAAATAATTTTTTAGTGTAAGTATATCCTAAATATTACATAAAAATTGTTGTTTATCTGAAATTCAAGTTTAACAGTATCCTGTATTTTTATTTTCTAAATTTGGCAACTCTAGGCTGTGGAACACTAGGGATCTGGAGATATGTTTTTAACGTGTAAAGTTGTGTAGGAATTTTAAAAAATTGCTTTCACCTTAATTTTTATCAACTTGTTAAAGAGAAAACTGCTCTTGTGTTGTGAGAATTCATAACTGAAAGGCTTTCATGGGATAAAACAAGTTTCTTTAGTCACTGTTTCTCAAACTAGTAGTCATAGATAGATACTCCTTCAGGTTTGAGAGAATTTTTTTTAAAAGGAGATTTGTATATTACTCAAGATTGAGAAAAGCCCAACACATGATGATTTGGGAATTTAGGACACTCCCTCCCCTGATCCAATACAAAAGCTATGCTGTACAGCATCCGTGTCTCCCTCTTCACCCCCACAGATTACAACTGGGAATGTTTTTAAACTAGACAATCTCTTTATTTGATTCGAAGGGTCAGCCTGGAATAGAAAGGTATGTAGTACACGGTCACTGTTTCCACAGATATCCTCAGCCAGTATTTATTGAGCACCTCCTATGTGTTGGGCACTGTGCTAGTTGCTGAGATATACAAGCACAAAATCCCTGCTGTGATGGAGCTTACATTTTAGTAGCTGTAGGCATTTGTTTGTTAATGTAAGGATGTGGCTGGCTGGGAGACGACTGAGAGGAAAACGCAGGGTACAGTCTGGCATGCCCTGTTTCTGTTACACTGGCCAGGGAAGACCTCTCTGATAAGATGCCATTTGAGTAAAAGGCCAAATGGAGGGAAGGAGCAAGCCATGTGGTTTTCCGGGAGGGGAGATTGCAGGGAAGCCTGTTAGGCCATCACTCTATAGGGAAGTTATTAAGGCACATAGAGTTAATGTTCTCCAGCCGTGCTTGTGCTCAACATGACAACAAGTGCTCCCACAGTAAGTTACGTGCTGCGTAATCCAGAATTTATGGCCTGTGTTCTCCAAAGGTATAAAGAAAGTAACCTCAGCGTTTATTAAGGAAGAACATTCATGTGAGTGATTTATTTGCTGAAATCCTCATTTCCCACACCCTGTACAAGAGCAATTCGTTAGGCATTGTGTTAACTTCTTTATCCTTATATCGTCAACAGTGCTTTTAAAACAATGAAATAAATTATATGTTGTTTCAAGAAAACAACCTTGGAATGTTTCTGCTTCCTGAGCTTTTTTGATATTGGTTATTACACTCAGTAGGATTTAGGAAATGAATTCACTCTACTTACTTTTGCTTCAAAAAAACAGGGTTTTTTGAAGGGATTAAAATATTTCATCGTGTATGGAATCCTTTTTTCAAGCAATCCAGTTTAATAGATACATCTCAGATTGCTTTTGTCATGTTGGTTTATAGAATAGTAGTTTATATGGCAAGCTTATTTGGATTAATGTTAAAATTATTTTAAAATTATTATGCTCTCAATTCCTCTTAATTCCAGTAAAAAATATTTTTAGTCTGCAACTATTTTTTATTACTTTTAGGAAGGATTTCTGCTGGGAGAGGTAAGACAAGAGGAAACCTTTAGCATCAGTGACTCACAAATCAGCAACACAGAATTTCTGCAAGTAATTGGTGAGTTTATCACTGAGCTTAGAAATATTTTTTCTCTATCAATGCTGTTTGTTTTGTTCTTTGGTCCTTAACTGGTTTTAATCGGAAAGATTAAAAGAGTACACAAAAAGCAGCTAAAATCACAATGCAAATCATTTGCACTGATAGCTGGTATGCAATGTTCTGTAAGTTAGTGTGAACTTGCAGTACTGGCTGTAAGTTTAGGTAGTCTCTAAAGCTCTTAGCCACCAACTGGTGTTTTACTGAATTGCTGTATGCCGTTTCTCTTGATGGTCTCTTCAGAACCACAGTGAACCCTTAGTTTGCATATTGGGCTGTTCCCATTGTCAGCATTACCACACACTGTAATGCAAGGATCTTTTGGGCTGGTCCTTCCTTGAGGGATCTGGCAAAGATGTTCATACTTGTTTATAGGAGCTATTTGCTAAATCTACACAGCCTTCTGAAGAATAATCCAAATAGTCAATTTTGGGTTGATTGCTGGGGAAGATGAAGGGGTATTTATAGATGCGCCCACTGTCTTTGGATCAGACTCTCTCTCTCTCTCTCTCTCTCTCTCTCTCTCTCTCTCTCTCTCTCTCTCTTTTTTCTCTTTGGATCAGTCTCTTTTTAACAAATAGGTATCAAACTCCCTTCAGCTGCACCTTGAGCATGTCACCAAACAGCATATCCTGATACTCAGGTCTCAGCAAGGGACATTTCACTTAGGCCACCACCATTTACTGACCATCTGTGTGTGAGGCGTGTGCCAGGCAGTGAGAGAAATACCCAGACGCACACCTATATTCCCGGAGTGGGGGGAGGATAAGACGAGTGCACAGAAGTCCCAGACAACTGTACAAGATGAGTACTGTCAGAAAGGAACAGAGAAAATCCCATCAGTTGAAAAAAAAAAAACCTGCTAGTGGGTGAAAGTAGTAGAGAGTAAAGCTATCATGATGGAGGTGAACTTAGGGTCAGTGGGCAGTGCATTCAGGGGAACACAGAGCAAGGAGTGCACAAGATATACAGGTAATCTGGCCTGTTTCTCTGTGATGAAAATACAGAATGTGTGTAGGTGAGTGGTTTTTGGTTTGAAGTATTGCTGGAAGGTTAAGTTATGTGGGGGCCACATCATCAATTTCAAGCCTTCCAGTTCTGATAGCCTTTTGGGACATGGGTTGGGAGGCCAGGAAGAGGATTGAGGTGGGGTTAGGATTGGGAGAAAACAAGGAACAGTTCATTTCCTAAAGGACCCAAACGATAAAACCCATTCCTGACAATACTGACTCGTTAAATAAAGACTCGATATGCTGTATACAACTGTTCTTTCACTGAGGTTTTGTTTTTGTTTTGTGTAACTTTAAAATCCTAAAATAGAGAATTTGGTTTCATTGAGTATGGGTGGAGTTTTATTGTTTGCATTTGGATTTTCAAAACTAATTTGGTATGTGAAGGTTAAAATGTCAGACATAGTTAACAGACAGCAAACCACACAAGAAAGAGCTCTGTTACCTGACATGACCATAAACTTAGCACTTCTGATGAATATTCTGGCTATTTATTTTTAAAGAAATAGAGTGGTAAATAATTCAAATTCTACAGCTTCATGCACCGTATCTGATTCATAAACCTTTTGGGTCTTGCAGTAAGTACGTTTCCATGGTATTATAGATACAGAGAAGTACCAATCGATCGAGTCCCAGTTAATGCAGTGCCATGACAACCATCTTCTGCACGACATTTAATTTATTAGCTATATTCAGTTCATTGTATGAAACGATTGTGGATCTCATGGGCAGAGTATTTGCTGGTATTATCTTAGGTGTATTGTTATCATTATAGTAGTTTTCTTTTAAAAATAAAAACACGTTTGACATAGAAACAGGGACTCCAAAGCTGGGTCGAAAGGCCAAACGTTAGGTCAAGCGCCCTGAGTAGTATTCCAGACCAGTGGTATCAAGAAATTTTCTGGCATAGCTAATCTCCAGAATAAGATGTTTTAAATAAAATGAGTCTACCGAAGTTGTTAATTTGTTGCAAATGTCTGAATCCATGCACACTTTTATTCTCTACAGTAAGGACTTCATACAGAGTGCTACATTCTGAACATGAAGTGCCGCATTCTGTGCTATCTACATGTTAATTTTAAAAGCTGGGGTGACTCACTTTAAGCAGAGTTGTCTACCCTTAGTTCTAGAAGGGGAGGGAGCAGGCAGCCACTGAAGAGCTTCCTTAGTTAATTAAATGATGCCACTGCAGTTATTGGAAAGGCTGGAGGAGGGAGTAGTGGAACTGTTGCGTCTCCATCAGGAGGAGAAGCAGAGGTAGGAAGATGAGTGAGAACAGCCAGAGGTGGGGGTGGGTGAGGGGTGGGAAGAACTGCTAAGGAAATGAGTGCAGAGATGCCATATATACATGAAGATGAATGTACTGTGTGGCTGACCTCTAGAGGCATGGCAAACTCTAGAATCCCAGGCGAGGCTGCCCTGTTCCTGCCAGTTTCCAGAGGTCTGTCGGCCAGTGTGCCAGCCAGCTTCATTGCGAGCTGCACCTTGATCACGTTTGAGGCCTTCACCCTGTTTTCTGCATGGAGTGTTTGTAAATCATGAGAGAAGTCTGCTGGGGCAGTTGATGACAGCAGTGTGTATTTGGGGTTCAGATTGACTGTGGGGTTTTTAAAAAATATTTGTTCCTTTAAAGTAGAAGGTGAACTTTTCTTTCTTTTTCCTGAACCCCCTGTAAAAGTTTTTGCTACAAATGTTCCACATTCTAATTGATTTACTAATAGTATCTCAGAAATAATGTAGGATGATGTACTGTATTATTGTTGGTGGTAAAAGAAGGAACAATTTCTGGATAAGGTTTTCTTATTTGCATCACTGTGTCAACAGCCATTCCAGGCAATGAACTTGTCTTTCCAGTGGAAGGATTGCATCTGTGCGTATGTTTTGGCAGCATTGACATCAGTACAGAACCTAATGGGCAGAGTCCCATGGCCGCCCAGGGTCATGGTTTCATTTTAATTGCGTTAAAGTTGTAGCCTGGAACTCTGCGGCTGTGGCTTTTTAAACAACAGGTGATGAGTCTCTGTCTAGAAGAATGTTATGAATAGGATCGAGTGGTTAATGAGTCTCATGGTCTTAGAAAGCAACCCAGATCCTAAGCCTCCTGATGAGCTTGAAGGAATTGTTTACTCTGGTTAATCACAGCAATCTTTCCAGAAGCTGTTAGGATCTGCCTTATGAAGGACTGTTTCCCTTGGTGCTGACCATCTTTGAAGGGGTTAAGAGGCCTCCAGAGTGTTCAAAACGCATGGCCCAACTTATCCTGAGTCATTAGTGGGTTATTGATGATTGGGTGGTTAGGCCCTCCTCTCCCCAAGCTGCCCTCACACTGCTTGTCCACTTTGATTAAATGCTGCCAGTTAGCTCTTGCTTTTTCCTCTTATGCTTTGTTTAACTAGGTGAGATTGCATGAGGGCACACAATGACTGTGTGTTCCTGAATACAGGCTTTCGGATTTGTGCTCATCAGACATGGACAAATGGAAACAGAACGTGTTCTCCAGCTCACTTTGTCCTGAGAAGGTGTCCCTGAGTTTCAGTTTTAAGAAGACACGCTGCCCTCACTAGTGTACACACAGCACCTATTTGGGGAGGAAAACTGTCTTTTTATGGTTTGAGGTTTCTGTAAACAAACAGGTGAGCTATTTCATACTTGCCTGTGTCTTACATGATTAACTAAGCTGTGTTCCTTCTTTCTAATTACAGAAATCCATAATCATCAGCCGTGTTCAAAACTTTTTAGGTAAGCCACATCCTTCTTTGTCACTTTTAGTCCCTATTGAAAGACTAATTGATTAAAAACTATTGAATTTAGGCTTGTACCTGATTGTGGCTATAAAGTCGCAGGTATAACTGAAGGCATCCAAATTCACTTGTTTACTGAGTGTCCAGTGTGTGTTAGGTTAGGGAAAGGGGAGGGAATGGTATAAATCGTGGCCTCAGTGGTTTACAATGAAAGTCTACTCCAGCAGCCTCCCAAGCAAGGGTTTTTCAGCCACAGAGCAAGAAGTTAGTTAAGAATCACATATAGATAAAAGAGTTTAATGGGTGTTTTTAAGAAGAATAAAAAATGTTCAGTGTTCAACTTTAAAATGTAAGGAAAGGGAACATGGAACTTTCTTTTTGCGTGTATGTAAGTTAACATACACCAGTTGCATACTAAGACCAACTAAAGGACAGCAAGAGAAAGGAATGAGAGGAGCGACATTCAGAAGAGGGGGAGCAAATGGCAGACATGTGGAGGGTGAGAGAGACAAGGGCCAATATCCCCCATCCACCAGACTTCTTCCCAGACAATGTGCAGGCCTCTGCCTGTTCTCTCAGCCCCAGAGCCCTCCACCTGCTGGCTGGTATGATGATTTCAGCTCTTTCTTAAGCACCTTCCCTGCCCCCCCCCTCCCCCCGACATGTTCTACCTTCCCAGAAGCCAGTACTTCCCTTCCTCGAGTAGGATTTGGCGTTCGTGGTCAGCCCTCCCTTCTTTAACACCTGCCAACCCCTGGTGCCTAGCTGTTCCTGTTGTATGTCCCCTGCGGCTTTCACCCTGACCCCTGTCGCATTCTCAGCTGGCCCAAACACCCAGGCCCTTGCACCCAAGAACTACTGGAGTACTGGGGCCCCCCTGCCCCACCACGCACAGACACTTGTCCATTTATTATTTCAGAGGATTGTCCTCATGCAGGATGGTTACTTGAGGACCAAGTCTGAAAGCAGCCAAGGTCCTCATCACTTTTAGATTTATACGTAACTGAAAGAGAAGTGGGAAGCAAGACAAGCAGTTCATTTGAGAAGAATCTCAGAGCAAATGAAATGATTCAGGCCCTGGTCCACACATTGGCTGTGTTTGGTGTCTGATTTGGCCCTGACTCTGAGAAGCTCTTCTAGGTGTGCCCTGCCTTGCCCTTCTGAGGAATTCCATGTAGTGCTGTCAGTAAAATTGTCCCAGAAGGATTTAACTAAGTTTAAATCATACACCTATAATTCTTACAGCTGAAAGAAACCTTAGAAGTCAGGTGTCTGTTCTGCACTCTTTCTTTTGTGTGGAGGGAAGTGGAGACCACACAGGTCAAGTGACTTGCCCAAGATCATACAGTGAGAGGCAGAGCTGAGCTGGGCTGCGATCTCCTGATTCCCAGTCCAGTGGGTTTTGTTTGGTTGGTTTTGTTTATACCATTTCTTGAACTTCTTACTGCTTTATAAGGCTTGGGCCTAGTGGTGGTGGGAGGAGGGTGGAAGGGTGGCTTTCTTTTTTTTTAAGATTTGTTTGAGAAAGAGAATGAGAGCGGGAAGGGGCAGAGGGAGAGGGAGAAGCAAGCTCCCCATTGAGGAAGGAGCCTGGCAAGGGTCTTGATCCCAGGACCCTGGGATCATGACCTGAGTCCAAGGCAGACGCTTAACCAACTGAGCCACCCCACGTGTCCCAAGGATGTCATTCCTAAAAGCACAGTCAGTGGTAGGAAAACCCACACAGCATTATGCCTGCTCACCATAGGATCTTGGTCAAGTAGGTCTATTTGAGGGGCAGACCTGGGTTCAAATCCTAGCTCTTCCATCTACTACCTGTTTAGTTTGGGGCAAGTCACTTAACCTAAGTATCTTTATCTACAAAAATGGAATAAAACTTGGGACATGTTGGGCTGCACTAATACCTACTTACCAGCATTGAAGCAAGAATGAAAAGAAATAAGATGAGAAAGCATGCAGCCAAGCCTTTTAAGCATGCAACAGATGTTCATTTCCCTTCTGCATTTCTCAGAAAATGAGCTCCCCCATTTTTTTTCCGCCATAAGTAACTGATACTTAGAAACAAGGAAAAGATGTCACAGCCATTGGAAACCACACATTTTCTAATTACTTGCTATCAGTACCTCCCACGTGTGGAAGTAATACCTTTTGAATGTAGCAGTCTCTTGAGTATTCTTTGATGCAAAAGATACCTTATATCATCAGTAAAGCACTGAGATGGATTTCTTTGATTATCCGTTGAAGATGAGCAATTATATCTTTATATCTTGATTACCAAGTTTTAGGATTCAGTGACCCATAGATGCATGAGGCTAAGTGTATTCATGTCAAAATACCTTGCAATTTTAATAAAATGTATTTTCTCTTAAAAACAGTTTTTATGACTATGCAAGCAAAGTTAACGAAGAGAGTTTGGACAGGATTCTTAAAGATCGGAGAAAGGTATGTTCTGTTTGTTGCCCAGTCTGATTTGGAAATCACTATTTATCTTATCATCTAAACTTAAAACCAGAAGGGAATGTAAAATGAAACAATATGATATGATATTAATGTATGAGAGTTCTGTTGACTTAAGTAGATTTTAAGGGTAAATGCAGATATAAGACAATTTTTTTAACCTATCAGTAGAAAAAAATTTAAATATTTATAGTATGATTCCATTATGTGAAGATCAGAAGGAAAAATAAGAACTATACTCTAGAGAGTTAAAAATTAGTTTAGTTGAAAAAAAAATTAGTTGAGTTGATTCTGGGTCATTCTATTTTTCTCTTTTGTAATTTAAAAAATAATTTTGCAAATATCTTATATACATGCATTAATTTGATAACCAGGAAAAATATTTCTAAAAAATGTAAGTCGTAATTAAACATCTCTGGAAATGTTACCCTTTCAGGTTCAATTAATGTCAAACATAGATGTTTTTCCAAAAGGTCATGTGTTTATTATTTCTGTCAACATATGCATATAATGTTCTGATTAGGTATGGGAACCAAGTCCGAATAGAATTGAAAATGAACCAGTTTTATTGCTGCAGCATTGTCTGATGATCTCATTTATAATTTATTCTGTTGTACCATGTGCGGGTTTTACTTTTCTACCTTGAAATATTAATTCCAGAAAAGTAGATTTGTTATTAAACCATCCCTTGAGGAAAAAAAATTTATGAGTTTTCAGTTTGTCACACAGAAAACAAAATGCCTTTGTTTAGAAGCGTGTATTATGAAAAAGCTTTTAAAAGATTACTCGTGGAAAAAAAGAATCAGCACTGTGGGACTTGGTTCCCAAGGTGTCTGAAGAAGGGCATCGGGAGTAAGAGTGCAGTCAGAGTAACTCAGCAGCCTTTCCGATCTCCGGGCTGGCTAAGAAGCACCGTCAGCTGGAAAAACAGAAAGAAAAGCAGGTAAGATAAAAGGAAGACGGGGAAGGCTGGAAGAAATGACAGACAGCTTAATGGATGATGATGAGCTCAGGAGGTGCTCAGTCTCTGGAATCTGACCACACTACTGTCTACCTGGGAAAGGGAGTTAGAGCGACCACAGACATTGGGGTTCAGCTCTCTTGTTTTCAGTGCTGTTCCCAGGAGCATATATTCTGGAATCTCTCAGGAGTCCATCCTTCCTATCCCAGCCACCAACCTATCTCCTCTTTCCATTTATTTTCATATTTTAGACAATGAAAATATGTATTATTTATGTATTATTGTATATGTATATGTATTGTATATGTATATGTATTATTTATGTATTTATGTATTATTATGTATGTAGTATTTATTATACTTTCTAAAACTGAAGTTTATTCCATGAAAATTCTCATCGGAGCAGTTTTCTAGAGTACTCACTACATGTTAAAAGTGATGGGAGTATTTTTTTTTAAGATTTTATTTATTTATTTGAAAGAGAGAGAGACAGCCTGAGTGGGAGGGGCAGAGAGAGGGGGAGAAAGAGAATCTTAAGCAGACTCCACGCTAAGCGCAGAGCCTGATGCGGGGCTCAATCCCACAGGCCTGTGATCATGACCTGAGCTGAAGGCTGTGATCATGACCTGAGCTGAAACCAAGACTGGGATGCTTAACTGACAATGCCACCCAGGCGCCTTGAAGTATTTTTCTAAATAGATGAAAAAATTCAAAGTGACAAAAACGAATAAAGAATATGAACAGGAAATTCACAAAAGAAAAAAGAAATAAGAAATACACAAATGGCCAAGAAATAATGAAAAGATGTTTATCTTCAATCCAGAAATGCAAACTGAAACAGCATGATACTATTCTTTGGCCCATCACATTAGCAAAAGTGTAAAAGGATTGCTAATACCTAGCTTTGGGTAAAGCTGTCGGAAATGGGGAAGCTGTAGCTGGTGGGAATGTAAATTGATAGCAAACAGTTAGGAGAAGAGTTTTGCAATAACAGAATTTTATTTTTTTTATTTTCTTTATTATTTACTATTTTTTCTGAAATAATCTCTATGCCCAATGTAGGGCTCAAACTTACGACCCCAAGATCAAGAGTTACGTGCTCCACCTACTGAGCCAGCCAGGCCCCCTGCAATAATAGAATTTTAAATATGCAGTTCCACCTCTACAAATCTGGCCCAAGTAAACATTTGCATCTAGGTACAAAGATATGAAAGGCTGGCATTAATGAATAGCTTAACTCTCTGCCAGGCCACGTTCTAAGCACTCTCTGGGTTTTGGAACTAGGAGGCAAATTGCTGTTCTTACCACCCCATTTTACAATTGAGGCAACAAGGGTGAGTAACTTGCTGAAGGTCGCCAGTTAGTAATGGTGGAGCCTAAGCTTAAACCCAGCAGTCTGGCCTCTGAACCCACCATGCAAGGATGTTTATTGCATCTTTGCTTAATAGTAAGGGTTTTGAAAGCAATCTAAATGTCCACCAATGGGAAATGGTCAAGTCGGTTGTGTTGGCACCTCTGTACTATGGGGTATGAGGCAGCCTTTAAAAAGAGTGAGGGAAATTTTCGGGTAATGACCTAGAAAGATCTCAAAGTTGTGTTACATGAAAAAGTAGTGTTATAATTTGAGCCTGTTTTATGTAAAAAGCAAAAATGTGAATGAGTATTTAGATGTACAGAAAAATATTGGGAAGGAACACAACCAAACTTAAAAGTGTTCACTCTGGGGACAGGGTTGGGGAGGTGCTGCTGAAGAAGGGGAACTTTATGTGAAATGTTTGCTTGTAACAGTGTTTTCTAATTGAAAGTAAGTTGAAAAAAAAGAAAAGGACTCTACCAGGTAGTTTTTGTTTGTTTGTTTGTTTTGTTTTGTTTTGTTTTGTTTTTAGCAGTAAGATAAGGACACATTTCTAAATTAATTTGGGGGTTTAGAAATCGGATTTGCCAGGGGTTACGTGGCTGACTCAGTAGAATTTGTGACTCTTGATCTCTGGGTCATGAGTTCAAGCCCTATGTTGGGCATAGAGCTTATTAAAAAAAATAAAATCGGGGTGCCTGGGTGGCTCAGGCAGTTGAGCGTCTCTTTATTTCCACCCAGGTCATGATCTCAGGGTCATGGATGTAGGATCTAGGATCAAGCCCCACACTTGAGATTCTCTCTCTCCTTCTGCCCCTCACCCCCACCCCCTGGCTCCTGCACTTGCTCTCTCAAGTAAATAAGTAAAATCTTTAAAATTATAGTAATTTAAAAAATGAAATTGGATTTGCTGTTTTGATGGGTAGTACATCCGCCATAGGTTGTTACCTGGAGGGCATGTGGCTCTCAAATATAGAAACTCCACAACATTGCTGAAACTGTTTTTTAATGGTAGGCTTAAGATAGGGCTAATGTTTTATTTTCTGTTTTTTTAAGTAGGCTCCACAGCCAGCGTAGAGCCCAACATGGGTCTCGATCATGACCCTGAGATCAAGACCTGTGCAGAGATTGAGTTGGACTCTTTTTTTTTTTTTTTAAAGATTTTATTTATTTATTTCACAGCGGGAGAGAGATCACAAGTAGGCAGAGAGGCAGGCAGAGAAGGAAGCAGGCTCCCTGCTGAGCAGAGAGCCCGATGCGGGCCTCGATCCCAGGACCCTGAGATCATGACCTGAGCCGAAAGCAGAGGCTTTAACCCACTGAGCCACCCAGGCGCCCTGAGTTGGACTCTTAACTGATTGAGCCAGCCAGGCACCCCAAGGCTAATGTTTTTGATATGAGAATCCCCCAGTAGGTACAACGTGGTCATCTACTACAACGTGCAGAATTACTGCCCTGGCAGAATCCATCTTGTGTTTACCAAGTTTGCACAAGCCTCAGGTTTGGGGCTAAGGCCAAAAAAGCAAGTAAGAGAGGGATTTCTGCCTTCTGGAAGCATCTGCTCTGCAGTAGATGATGATAAACATAACTGCCACCATAATGTCATTGTAAGGCCAAAGGCTCACAACGTGAACATGACAAGCATGCTCCGTACTGGGGACGATTGCTTTGGCTCCAAAAAGTATAAGTGAATGACTGGTTGCAAGTAGAGAGGAAGGTCTTTGTGGAAAGTTGTCTGTGAAATTTCAGCTGAAATAAGGTCGAAGGGAAAGATGTCCACAGTTTTTCATCATGGCCCAGACATAGTTGTCAGAAATGGGCTTTTTAGGGTCAATGAGGTAGTTTCTCAGTCTTGCAACTATCTTGTTAGTTCTAAAAGGTAGAATCATAGGTGTCATGAATATGAATTAATTTGGCATCTCATCTTTCATTAATAAGAGTAATGGGGTTGTCCTTTTAGCAAATAACAAATGAATAAGTTGATTACTATCTGTTGATATCCAAAATAAATGTATAATGCTCCTGTTTCTCAGCAAGTACAGATAGAATAAAACAATTGGAATCCGCCTAAGTGAAAAGCATTATGCCTCATCCAGTGGCTACCCGCAAGATTCTGTTCATCAGTGAGTGTTTCATGAGAGCAGCCAATGTCCTAGCGATGCTCAGGTCTCTGCAGGGGTGCCGAGGAAAGGGAGTAGAGACACACCCCGGTACTACAAAGTAGCCAACTCTAGCGTTACTCCTCACACCCCAGACATATTCCTCAGGCTCAGAGCGTGACATGCCATGTTCTCAGGCATCAGTACCTTCCGCCAGGTGATGGGTTTTCTTACCCCCCCTTTTTTTTTTCCAAAGAAAACCACTCTTCACTTTTTTTTTTCTTTTTTTGGTATTTTATTTTTTATTTCAGCTTTACTGAGGTACAATTGATATGTAAAACTGTAAGATACTTAAAGTGTACATTGTGTTAATTTGATATGCATATACATTGTGAAATGATTCATTATGATTTTCCCATTGTGAAAGGATTGTATTTTAATCTAAATGTTTCATTAAATGAGGGTTAGTGGTCACAGGACGCCTTTGTTTCCCTCCCTTCATCTTCACGTGTGGAGGGGCTTCAGCTGGAGCTTTGGTTTTCAAAGTGTGGTCCCTGGCCCAGCAGCATCAGCATCACCTGGGAACTTGTTAGAACCTACTGTTCACTTTTTAATGACCATTATCATGTGACCAGTTTGGAATTGTAAAGTTATCATTGTTCAGTGGAAAAGACAGGTTTCACATCTTGGCTGTCACTCATGAGCTCTGTGACTTTGGACAAAACATCTCTCTTACAAGATTAACAGTGTCAGAAATGTTTGGGTTTTCTTTTGTTTAGAGAATATTGGGGTGGCCTGGTTGGCTCAGCCAGTGGAGCATGCAACTCTTGATCTCAGAGTTGTGAGTTTGAGCCCCACATTGGATGTACTGATTACTTAAAAAATAAAATATTTTAAAAAAATTAAAAAATAAATAATATCAGAATTAATTGCTTTAATATAATTAGAAGTTCTACTTTATGTTCAGTAATACTCCCTGAGGGCAGGAACTATTTCTTTGTTTCCTATAGTTACTTGATTGTGATGCGAATCCAGTGAAGAAAACACTACTTACCTCCCAAGGTTGTAATAATTAGTGAAACTATTTGTAATATAGCTACCTGGGGCCTGACACAGGAGCTCCCCAAAGGTTGGTTCACTTCCTTCCTACATGAAAGTACCAAAAGATAATCTAAATTTACTGTTAATTTTATGATTGATTGATTTTTAAAGATTTCTTTATTTATTTGAGAAAGGGAGAGAGAGTACGAGCAGGAGGGGCAGAGGGAGAAAGAAACTCAAGCAGATTCCATGCTGAGTGTGGAGCCTGACGCTGGGCTCATCCCCACGACCCTGAGATCATGACCTGAGCCAAAATCAAGGGTTGGATGCTTAACTGACTATGACACCCAGGTGCCCCTAACTTACTGTTAATTTTTTTTTTAAGATTTTATGCATTTATTAGAGAGCGCGAGAGCAGGGGGTGGGGCAGAGGGAGAGTGAGAAGCAGGCTTCCTGTTGAGCAGGGAGCCCGATGTGGGGCTCCATCCTGGGATTCCAGAATCATGACCCAAGCTGAAGGCAGATGCTTAACCAGCTGAGCCACCCAGGCTCCCCTTTACTGTTAATTTCAATATGATGCTAACAATTTTAAACTACCTTTACTTCTTTTTATTTTTTAAAATTTATTTATTTTTAAAGATTTTATTTTATTTGTCAGAGAGAGAGAGAGAGACAGCACACAAGCAGAGGGAGAAGCAGGCTCTCTGCTGAGCAAGGAGCCCGATGTGGGACTCGATCCCAGGACCCTGGGATCATGACCCGAGCTGAAGGCAGCTGCTTAACTGACTGAGCCACCCAGGAGTCCCAAGCTACCGTTACTTCTTAAAGCAGGATTTTCACTTAAAAAATATGTTTCACAGAAAGAGGCTATATGAAGATTATTCCTCTGATAAAGAGTTCATTGTCTTTACAACAGAGATTTTCTTTTCTTTTCTTTTTTTTTTTAAGATTTTATTTATTTATTTGACACAGAGAGAGATTACAAGTAGGCAGAGAGAGAAGAGGAAGCAGGCTCCCTGCTGAGCAGAGAGCCGGATGCGGGCCTCAATCCCAGGACCCTGAGATCATGACCTGAGCCGAAGGCAGAGGCTTTAACCCACTGAGCCACCCAGGCACCCTACAACAGAGATTTTCAAACTCTAGTATACACAAGAAAAAAAAAACTCAAGGAACTTATTTTAAATTCAGATTCCTGGTTCTACCCTTGAACATTCTAATTCTGCAGGTGTGGGTGGGCCCAGGAGCATTTTAGTAAGCTCCTGGATGTCCAGCAGATCACATTATAAAAGATTTTCTTCCAGGGGCACCTGGGTGGCTCAGTCATTAAGACTCTGCCTTCGGCTCAGGTCATGATCCCAGGGTCCTGGGATGGAGCCCCACATTGGTCTCCCTGCTCGACGGGGAGCCTGCTTCTCCCTCTCCCACTCCCCCTGCTTGTGTTCCCTCTCTCGCTGTCTCTCTTTATCAAATAAATAAATAAAATCTTAAAAAAAAAACAAACGATATTCTTCCAGAGAGCATATCAGTTTGATTCCCTTAGGCAGTTTAGTTATCCTATAGTTAGAGCTGATGAAGCTAAACTTCTTTAATCATTGTGTTGAGGTATAATTGGCATACAGTGAACTGCACATATTTACAGTATATACTTTGATAAGTTTTGAAATATTCATACACCCGTGAAACCATCAGCATAATAACATAATGAATATATCCTTGCAAGTCTCTTTATACCCTTTTTTAAAAAAACATATCTTGTTGGGGGCGCCTGGGTGACTCAGTCGTTAAGCATCTGCCTTCAGCTCAGGTCATGATCTTGAGGTCCTAGGATCGAGTCCCGCATCAGACTCCCTGCTCATTGGGGAGCCTGCTTCTCCCTCTGCCTCTCTCTCTCTCACGAATAAATAAATAAAATCTTTAAAAAATATATATATATATATCTTTTTGAAGTATAATTAATATAGTATTAAATTAGCTTCAGATGTACAATATAATGACTCAGAAATTCTATACATTATTCAGTACTTATCATGATCAGTGTACTCTTAATTTTCTTCACCTATTTCACCCATCCCCCTCTTGCCCCCCCTCTGGCAACCACCAGTTTGCTCTGTGTACTTAAGGGTATTTTTTTTGTCTTTCTTTCTTTGTTCATTTGTTTCTTAAATTCCACATATGAATAAAATCATGTGGTATTTGTCTTTCTCTGACTGATTTCTTTCAGTTAGCATTAAACCCTCTAGATCCATCCATGTTGTTGCAAATGGTAAGATTTCATTCTTTTTTATGGCTGAGTGATATTCCACTGTGTATATATATGCTACTTCTTTATCCATTCATCTATCGATGGACATTTGGGCTGCTTCCATACCTTGGCTGTTGTAGATAATGCTGCAATAGACAATAGGCGTGGGTGTATCTTTTCAAATTAGTGTTCTTCTATTCTTTGGGTAAATACCTAGTAGTGGAATTACTGGATCATAAGGTAATTCTATTTTTAATTTTCTGAGGCATCTCCAGACTGTCTTCCACAGTGGCTATACCAGTTTGCATCCCCACCAACAGTGCACAAGAGTTCCTTTTTCTCCACATCCTCGCTGATACTTGTTTCGTGTGTGTATGTGTTTTAAGCTATTCTGACAGGTGTGAGGTGATAACTCATTGTGGTTTTGATTTGCATTTCCCCGATGAGTGATGTTGGACATCTTTTCATGTGTCTGTTGACCATCTATATGTCTTCTTTGGAAAAATATCTATTCATGTCCTCTGCCCATTTTTAAATTGGATTATTTGGGTTTTTTGGTGTTGAATTGTGTGAGTTCTTTATGTATTTTGGATATTAACCTCTTATTGCAAATATCTTCTCCCATTTAATAGGTTGTCCTTTAGTTTTGTTTCCTTTGCTGTGTAGCTTTTTATTTTTGTTTTTTTGTTTGTTTTGTGAGAGAGAGAGACAGCAAGCGTGAGCGGGGGTGGGGAGGGGCGGAGGGAGAAGCAGACTCCCCACTGAGTAGGGAGCCGGAGGAGGGCCTTGATCCCAGGACCCTGGGATTATGACCTGAGCTGAAGGCAGATGCTTAAACCACCGAGCCACCCAGGTGCCCAACCATATTATTTTTATGTAGTCCCAGTAGTTTATTTTTCTTTTGTTTCCCTTGCCAAAGAACACGTATCTAGAAAAATGTTTCTGTGGCTGGTGTCAAAAGATTACTGCCTGTGTTTTCTTCTAGGAATTTTGTTTGTTTATTCATTCACCTGTTGATGAACAATTGAGTTGTTTTTAGTTTTGAGCTGTTGCTTGTCAAGCTGCAACGAACATGTGTACAAGCGTTTGTATGGATACATTCAGAATTAAATTCATAAGATTTCATGGAACTTTTCATTTTTTTTCTTTCTGTTTTCCCTGCAGAAAGTTATTGGATGGTACAGATTCCGGCGAAACACACAGCAGCAGATGTCGTACAGAGAGCAGGTTATCCATAAGCAGCTCACCCGCATCCTCGGGGTACCCGACCTCGTCTTCCTTCTCTTCAGCTTCATCTCCACCGCCAACAATTCCACTCATGCTTTAGAATACGTTCTCTTTAGACCAAATCGAAGGTAAAGAAAGCGTTCCCACCAGCCTCAAATAAATAGTAAAGATTTTGGTACATGTAATTGGGGTTTATGACTTTGAAAATGTGCATTTTATAGCATCTTTAAAGAAAAGCTTTTATAATTCTCTTTCAGCTAGTTTTCTTTGTTTGAGAGAAGGTATTTTACTGTCAGCTGTATAAATTAAAATTGTTTTGGAACCAAGAAGCATTAGCAAGAGATGTTAATTATGCATAAATTCTTACAGGAGTAAACAGCTGGAAATCATCATTTGATTCTCCATAATCCATTATGTAGAAATACAGTTTTACTGCTCTGAAAGTCTGTAATTTTAAAACCAATTTCAAAGACAAAATTGTTAAATTGATCCACCTACTGGTTAATGAGGGTTTTGCACTGTGAACTCGTGAAAGAAAAAAAAAATCATATGATTATGATGTCTACCTGTCAATAAGAGAAAGGTTTCCTTCTGGAAATTCACTTGTAGACTATATTACATCGACATCAATGAAAACAAGTTGTTAAGTAGCCATTTGCGAGGTTTCACTAATTAATCAATCAGCGGGTATTTCCTGAGCTCTTTTTTTTTTTTTTAAGATTTTATTTATTCATTTGACACAGAGAGAGAGATTACAAGTAGGCAGAGAGGCAGGCAGAGAGAGGAGAGAGGAGGAAGCAGGCTCCCTGCTGAGCAGAGAGCCCGATGCGGGCCTCGATCCCAGGACCCTGGGACCATGACCTNT
>LNAC01000001.1:6877694-6898853 GCA_002007465.1 Ailurus styani | reverse complement strand
CACAGAGAGAGAGATTACAAGTAGGCAGAGAGGCAGGCAGAGAGAGAGGAGAGAGGAGGAAGCAGGCTCCCTGCTGAGCAGAGAGCCCGATGCGGGCCTCGATCCCAGGACCCTGGGACCATGACCTGAGCCGAAGGCAGCGGCTTTAACCCACTGAGCCACCCAGGCGCCCTTCCTGAGCTCTTAAAACCTCCTCAGCACTCTGCCCATTGCTGGGGGGACATGACCTCTGCTTTCAAGGAGTTTACGGTCGATTTTCTACTCACTCAGGCATCCTTGGGTTGTCTGTGTGAGTAGCTGCCCCGCGAGGCCTATTAGTTCAGGAGCGCAGAGACCCCGAGTTCAGGAAGGGCAGCGCCTTTAACCCAGTCTCTCTCGATCCTCCCACAGGTATAATCAAAGGATATCCCTTGCTATCCCCAATCTAGGCAATACTAGCCAGCAGGAGTATAAAGTGTCTTCAGTGCCAAATACTTCTCAGAGTTACGCCAAAGTTATCAAAGAGCATGGGTGAGTTGAAAGTATAATGAAAATGTCTTCCTATCTTTTGTGAAGAGTGCTTACCAGGTTTATGGAGACACATGAAATCCATTTTGATGCGACTAAAACTGAAAGGTGCTGTCAGGTCATCCTCTAGACCACCATTACTGAATGTCAGAATTTTATGCTGATCGAAAAGAGCTTATTTTTACCAATAATTTTTTAAAACATTTGCTACAATTTTTTTTTTTTTGGATATAAAAGTTTGGACAGAGTATGTATATTTCTGAGGTTCCAAAGCTAAATGAGGCCACTGAAAAATGTATAGTTTTTTATTATTTCTTAAGTTGTCTTGGTAACATGGGTTCTTTTTTTTCTTCTTCTGTAATTCTAGTAGCGTGGGCATTGTTGCTCAGTCACTTGGAGTTGCAGCATTTATGTAATAGATTAAGGTGGAAATGATAGGAAAATGCCTTTCAGGTCCATAGCAATTATCATAATTTTGTGACCTCTTTTTCCTGTCTTCCAGTACTGACTTTTTTGACAAGGATGGAGTCATGAAAGACATCAGGGCGATTTATCAGGTTTATAATGCACTTCAGGAGAAAGTGCAGGTAACTTATTTATTTACTAGTTTTTGTCTTTATTTCTAACGCCCAAATGCTTTTAATTCTACTTTGATTTTTAATAATCTCCCAACTGACAAGTGAATCATTGGTCCGAAAGTCAGAATATGCTTTCCCAAAATAATCTCAGATGTGCAGGGTAGTTACTCATGCTGGCCTACAAAAGGCTGTCTCATGATGGGCCTGAAGTAGAGTCTGAAGCACAGCATTAATATTACCATTTTGAATACTCATGACCCCATTGATAACCGTGTTTTCTTTCGGGACATCTATTCCGAGTTTAAAGGATTGCTAAGACCACAGCCGTCTCCATCAGTGCCCTCGAAGAGGAGACTGCAGCAGAGGGTGCCCGTCACTGGTACAGCTCTGCTCCTTTGCTCTGGGTCACTCGTTTTGCCCCCAGCTACCTCCATCGAGTGGGAGGATTGCACTGGAGCCTTTTCATTCCTAGTCATTCATGCAACAAATATTTATGGAAACATCTCCTACAAGCCACTTATTGAGCTAGGTGCTAACAGTACTTTCCCACGATCTTTTCATCATCCCCAGCGTGTTCTTTGGAGTCATTTACCCTAAACCCTAAGAACAAAAGAGGCTTTGAGAACAAGAAGAAGGGTGGTAGGCCTGAAGAAGCTCTCCCAGGCCCGGAGAGAGCCTGACTTTGAGGAAGAAGCCGCAAGGAATAGAGAAGGGAATGTAGGCAGCTGCTGAAAAAGAAGAAAGCAGAGGGATCCGCCTGGGGCCAAAGAAGAAAGCCTCCAGCAGGCAGTTCCCAGCATCTGCGTTCCGCAGTCGGGTCACGGCCCACCTAATAGTGAAACAGGCTCACTGGTGACTGGCCTACTTTCCAGCAGTTTCTGGGATTTTTCCTATGGAAGGAACGTGCAATGAAAAACAGCTTTTTGTCTTAAATTCATGACCATGCTCTTTTCAGACCATTAGCACTATCTAGCCGACTTCAAAGTGGGTGTTCTTTATTTCACTGCCGATCAACTAAGGCCTGCTCTTCAGACCCCAGTCTCACATAGAGTGCCCTGATGTGACAGTTAGATGGCAGGGATGCAGTCTCACTAGCTGTCTTTATTGAGTCTTGACTTTGAAATTTACTTTCTTTCCCACCCCCCCAATTACAAATATTTTTTGTTAAATAAATCTATTGGTGACATCTGATTTTTGCTTATTGGTTATAAATTAAAGTCGAAAGCATTTCATTCCTGTTTTATCTTTTGTTCATCCTTTGTGTGCTAGACTGGTATAAAAATCTTTCAGTTTAATAAAAATGAAGAATTGAGGGGAAAAAATGAAATCTTTCCCACCTTATCCTAACTTTTCAAGAATTTATAGGCTAAATAGATAATTATCTTAACAAAATTACGAAAGCAAGTCAGTGAACAACAGTACTGGTCCCTTGGACCGTCATGATTTTGTTCTACCTCACGTGTCTGCTTTTTAACTTAATAAAGCATCGGGGCTCTTCCTAGGGTTGCAGTCCATGCTATGCTCATGGATTGCCTTGTGCTTGGATTTGAAACTGATTGTCTTGTTGTCATTTTTCCCTCAGGCAGTGTGTGCAGATGTAGAAAAGAGTGAGCGAGTCGTCGAATCTTGTCAGGCAGAAGTGAACAAATTAAGAAGACAAATCACTCAGAGGAAAAATGAAAAGGAGCAAGAACGAAGTGAGTTTTCCTATTATTTTCACCATTCGGTATCAGGGAAATGTCTTGTTTGAAACATCAAACCGTATGATGAATCACAGGAATCCTTCTACAGTTGTCAAGCCCCAAGTGAGGCTGTTGGCGGAAGAGTGTTCACTTGTACTTCCAGAAGAGAAGTACTGTTTTTCATGGTACCCTTTCAAGTATCTGAAACTAGAAGAGAAAGAAGATTAACCGTAGAAAGGCCAAAGCAAGTTAGAGTAAATCCCGAGAAGTGATGCTGCAGAGTTGTGCCTGAGTTGACTACTGTGCCCTATTTACCGAGGCTGGGATGTTTCTCACTGAGTTAATCCCGGCGAACCTAGCGTGTGGAGACTGTGTCCTGTGTTCATCACATAGCTGCATAAAGAGCTATCTAATATTCTTTTCACTTCATATTTGATATGATATGATATTTCATAGTCAGGGTCACAAAAAAGACTTTAAATGTCTGATTTTTGATAGCTGTGGATGAATGGATACAATTGAGCTAAGGAACCAACTGGTTGAATGAGAATGAGGCCCAAGAATCTATTGATTCCAGCATGAGAATAGACATGTTCACAATAATACCAACGGATTTAACGTCTGTACATTAAATTTGTAACCTTTCCTAATTTAATAAGAATACTTGCAAACCAGTTAAAATGTCATTTATATTTCCAGGTAGGTGATATCTGATTCATTTTTAGTGTTACATTTTTTGAGAAACAATCAGAAATGCAGACAGGGATTGATGTACAAGAATATTAATCACAACTTTATAATTCTAAGACCTGAGAAACAACCTCTTAGAGGAGTTGAATAAATACCAGAGAAAAGTTGAATAAATTATGACATGTCTATATGGTAGAATATTGTACAGCCATTGAAGTGAATTTTTAATGACGTGGGATAACGCCCAGTAGAAAACAGTAGGATATAAAATGGCATAAGCATATGATCTCAGCTGTGTTTAAAATACACACGCACACACACACACACAAGGCTGGATAATAAAACTGGAATTCAGAAAAGGGGGGAGGGGCCAACATCTAAAATTTATATCTTTTAACCCCAAGTCTTGTGCTCTTTTCCCCAAAGTCTGACAGTGTTATCTGGGTGATCGAATTATGGGTGATTTTATTTTCGTTGTTCTTTTCTAAATTTTGTACCAGTATTTTTCAAGGCTAGGGACTCATAGATTTGAGTCCAGATATGTCCTGGACTATTCCAAAGCATGCCAAAAAATACACTGTATCGGGAGCCTGGCTGGGTCAGGCGGTGGAGTGTGCAGCTCTTGATCTCGGGGTTGTGACTTTGAGGCCCACATTGGGTGTAGAGCTTACATTTAAGAAAAAAAAAGAAAAACAACAACAACAACAAAAAAAAGGTGCTGTATTATGGTCCAAACCTGGAAAATTGGCCACCTAACACAGGGCCTTTAAACTTTTAAGGAGAAAACGGTGTTAAAAAAAGAAAGAAGGAAAGAATGGTGTATGAGTGTGTGGTGACCGGTTGTTGTAAAGAAATATGCTTTTGTGATGCAAGGCCTGTCAAAGAAGAAACGCACATTCAGATGAGTGCCAGGAGTGGTAAGGACTGTATTTCATCTTTCTGTCCCCACAGTCTGAGAACACGTTGAGCAGCAGAGGAGGGAAATAGCACAGGACCTGGAGTTAAAACACCGGTGTCTGCGAATCAGGGCCCGACTTCTAGCTGCTCCTTTAGTGAAGTCACTTCCCCTTTCTGAACTCTGGCTTCTTTCTTTGCCTAACAATTTGGAAGCAGTGATATTAATGATGATGACAGTAATACTTCAGAAGGTTTTCTGAGGCTTAAGTGGATTGATGTATAGCAACAGGATTTGTAAATTATGAAGTACTGTGCAAGTTTAAGATAATTGTCAGTTTCACTTTGTTGCTGTTTTCCAGAACATTCAGGTTGATCGTTTAATGCACTGAGATGCAAAGCTGTGAAAATAGAGGAAGTGTGAACGATTTTCTTTCTGTTTTCATCCAGGATTGCAGCAGGCCATGATCAACAGACAGGTGCCATCTGAAAGTTTGGGGCCAGCATTCAGCCCCCGGATGCCCTATTCTGGGCTTGCAGCCGAAGGAAGAAGTGCGCTTGGAGACACAGAGGCCTCTGATCCTCCTCCCCCTTATTCCGATTTTCACCCAAACAATCAAGAAAGTACTTTGAGTCATTCGCGCATGGAAACTAGTGTCTTTATGCCTCGACCTCAAGCCGTGGGTTCTTCCAATTATGCTTCCACCAGTGCTGGACTGAAGTATCCTGGAAGCGGCACAGACCTTCCTCCTTCCCAAAGAGCAGCTGCAGACAGCGTTGAGGAATCCGATGACAGTGATTATGAAAATTTGATTGACCCCACAGAACCCTCTAACAGTGAATACTCCCATTCGAGGGATTCTCGACCCATAACACATCCCGACGGGGGCTCCAGGAACACTCAGACCTCCCAGATTTAGCTAAACAAAGAAACTCTCCACTTAGCACTGTTTTTCTTAATGGCTTATTGAGAGAGTATTTTGAGGACTTAATCTGGGGGGAGAACTGCGTTCTCAGACCCCTGGCCACCCCACAGGAGGGTCCTCGAGCACAGAGCTGGTAGGGGCCTCACATCGCCGGTTCTCACCTGCAGACACAGTATGCAGATTTCATGACAGAATCATTGAGATAATCAAATTGTCCTAATTCTGGTGCGATTCATGGATGTACTGGTAAATTTAGGCAAAGTGAAACTTATCAATGTAGTTTCTGTTCTTTAAGATAAATTGGAAATTAGAGACTAAGCACAATTAGTCTATAAATATTCTATAAATTAAAAACTTACCTCTTGCACTATCATGCCTTGAAATTTACTTTTTTCAAAGGGAAATGAGTTTAGCAGCAGCCTTCAAAGAACCTTCTTTCTATGATGAGCCAAATTCATCTTTGCCAGAAAGAAATTTTGATAATTCCAAGAAGCCTGATTGGAACAAATCGGATGTACCTTCTCTTGTCTGCATGACTTTGTGAGATCAAAAGAGAGGGCTTTGTTTCAACTTTTTTCTACTAGCCTAATATATATTGTCACTTAAAATGGTTGCCTTTAAAAAAAAATGTAGAAATACTAATTACCAGTAAGTAATCATCCAAATAAGTATGTCATAAAATAAATCACTTATTTTTCTTTTGGGGAATTACAGTGACTGCTATGTTGCACTAGCCACATTTATGGTCTCTGTTCTGGAGTCTTAAAGATGAAGGACACACAGCAGTGGATAACAACAGAAAGGAGTTATGCTCCAGACCTGAGTTTTATGATGAACAGATTCCAGACACAGTGTAAGATTTAGCCAAGTTCATACATAAGGGATATAATTCATTTAGCTCTTTTGACAAATCCTAGTGTTAGTTTTATTTGTGGAGGAAAAGACATTTAATAAACTGTTTGGGAATCTTGGTGAATAAAGATTCATTTTAAATCTGAATAACCATACTTATTTTTTTTTTAATTGCTATTTGGAAGATAGTTGCGGAATGTGTAGAGACTTTCTGTTGAGATGCACTTATATTTTTATTTAATTACTGCTCATTCTCTGGTTTTGCCCAGAATGTGTGAAACTACTAAAGACATTCGTGAGCACGTTAGGCTCCTGGTTTGGAAATGACGAGACCCACCGTACGTGATGAGGTCAGCCCGTGAAGTTAACGCTTTGGGACATAACTGCCTTTCCTTTGAACTAGCTAAAACCTGTGAGCATAAGGTGTCAAAGAGGCTTCAAATCCAGGTTCCGAAAAAGTAGTTTCATTTTGTTGGAGAGAAGGTTACTCCCCGAGCTTCAGTTCCAATACGAAATTACCCAGTGTAGACTGAAACATGAAATACTAAAACTGCCGTTCTTCAGAGAACCACGCTGTGGGGTCTGTGTTTTCCTGCTCTCATGGTTTTGTTGGCCTTACTCCACTGCCCTTGGATTTGAGACGTTGCAGAGCACTTGATCTGCAAACGTGTTCCGGTTTTTATCAGCTCCCTTCTAGCGGCTTCGGCGCCAGTGTGAACTTATTTTTTGTTTTGTTTTGTTTTAAGTGCCATTGCCATCTTCTCTGTTCAGATTTTGACATTCAGGAAAATATCTTTATTTTTATGCCATACCGAAACCTACAATGTATATCTGACGAAGCAGTTCAGTGTGACAATAAAAACTTATTTAATCACGGTACCGTTGTTTCCACGTGTGTCTGCGTCCCCAGAAAGGGCTTGCCTCGGCGTTCTCGCTCAGGCTGCTCTCAGGGAACTTAATACAGTTGTAACGGTCACGACAACTCATCTGCACGCAGGATTTTGGTAAGGCTGCTTCCGGGGGAAATCCAAGAGCACAATTTACTAAAATGTTTCTGTTGATTTCAAGGAGCATGTTCTGAGTGCCAAGAGAGAGGAGTACAACACTGAGTCTGAGAAAGTCTCCCAAAGGCACCTTTCAACTAAGAACTGATCTTGTTTGAAGAGACTCCTCAGCCTGAGTCAGCCTAACCATCTGGAGCTTATGGAACTTGATTCTGTGAGAGTGTCTGAGGGGTGACAGAGCTGCTGTAGGAGGGCGTCCTGCTGGCTAACAAGTGCGTGGTGGATTCTGTGGGAGCTGTTCTCGGTGAGTGATGCATCTCTTCCAAAATCTAGGCGATAGTCTGTTTTCAGGGGGATTTTAAAATGTGGGATTCTACTCCGTCTCCTCCAGCTATTGAGAGAAAAGAAGACTGGATTCTTTTAACTTACTTAGAAGTCTGGAAATACTTAATTACATGTTGTAATTGGCTTTTCTGGAGAAGGATCAAAACATAAAAACGGAAATCTCCTCCCCAAACATTCAGACCCTAAGGATACAGGTTTTAAAATTCCAGACCAAGTGGAGCAGTGACAATAACTGCTTTAATAAAAAGATTTCAACGTACTGTCTTGTGAATTGTCTCTTACGGAGGTGAAAAAAGAACCTGGAGGATGTAAAATAGAAACACAATAGAAAGAAAGAATGGTTATTAGCTGTGTTCTGGGTTTGCTCTGCCTTGAGCATCCATTTCCTTTCAGTTACTGAAAGATCATCCTTCTACAAGGTTCTGCATCCCTCTTTCCCATGGCAAACCGTAATTCTGCCAGACGGGGAGACTGAAAGGGAAATTGCTTCTGCAAGTGTGGTGCTAATAAATAATGGAGAATGTTTACTTTCCAACTTGATGGCAAACAGATTTGGAGAAGTTCTGGATTTCGCTTAAATTGTCTTCCTTTTTACAGTGACTTTTGTGATGTCCTGAATAAAGCAGGAGAGTCTGGACATAGTGCACATCCAAATTGGGTTACTCTGACCCCTGGGGATGGGGGAAGGGGCACCCCCTCTCTAGCAGTGAGGCCTTAGAATATCAACAGGGAGATGTGCCCTTGAATGCCGGGTGCCACACGTGGTCCAGAATGTATACTGAGAAGTGGCTTTCTGTGTGTGCACAGATTTAGCAAAAGGACATTCACCGCAGCCTTTGCCTTAACAGCAAAAAACTGGGAGTTAATCCTCATGATAGTGGAATGGTTAGATGCGGTGCAGTGACAGAAGAAATAGTCTAAAGCCATTAAAAATACTGAGGTAGAAGTTAAAAAGATGTCTTGCAGGGAAAGATGGGTTTTACGTACATGAAGAAAGCCAGGTTTCCAAGTAGTATGTAAGTCATGGTTTGATTCTTATGGGGGAGAAATAGGTAAACTGCTGTTGACAGAAAACAACCTGGAAGGATCTTCACGCAAGTATCAACAGTGTTGTCCTGAGGTCAGGGCAATGCAGGTGGTTTTTTCCCCACCCTTGTTTGTACTTTCTGGTATTTCTACAGTAAGAATTACATACAGTAAGTATGATAGGAGACGTCAGAAATGGCGGGTCGTTGGTTACACAAATTATCTCATGCACACCACCCAAGGGGT
Organism: Ailurus styani; assembly: GCA_002007465.1. Lineage (NCBI taxonomy): Eukaryota > Metazoa > Chordata > Mammalia > Carnivora > Ailuridae > Ailurus > Ailurus styani. Next base: position 6,890,103 of record LNAC01000001.1, on the reverse strand, counting down.
GATCTTATAGACATTCTTGATCCCCTGGGCCTCTTTGCCGCCACACTGCAGTGTTTTAAATTGACGGCCAATGTAGATCGGCCTCGTGGATGCTGCTAACTTCCTTGCATTTAACTTTTATCTCATTTCCAGACAAAATCCTGTATTTACACTTTGTTTTGCATTGGCGCAGAGTTTTTCCCTGACACAACTAGAGTCAGTTCTGCTTTTCTTTGTTTGGAACCCATTTCCTAAATTTCCAAGAAGCACGTAAGAAAGGCCTTCTGAGGTTGAAAGTGATTCAAAATTGAAGCAGTTATTTATGATATTTCTCTAAGGCAAATGTGCTTCCTACAAAATTGATTTTGGGGTGTTAAGCTGTAAGAGTGATTTCCTCGATCTTGCAGAGAACTAGATTCATGTGTCCTGCTGGCCATTACTCTTCAGTTTGGTCTGTTGCTTGACTGTTGAATGAAAATAGGGGGACCCAAATCGAACTGCCCCATACACGTACTTGTTCCTGAAGAATAGGCGGTAAGATAAAGCTTATCATCTGAAGAAGTTACTTGTATACATTTTGACTTCTTTAACCTGCACATGTCCTGAAAACACTCTCGAGAGTTCCCTACTTCAGCCTGTTAGGGCCATCACACCACGCACAAGGTAGACACAAATTCAGCATAGTGTCAAGGCTAGGGAGGGGACTGAGAGATTTCCAATCAAGACCAACTTCCTGGGGCACCTGGGTGGCTCAGATCATGATCCCAGGGTCCTGGGGTGGAACCCCACATTGGGCTCCCTACTCAGCAGGGAGCCTGTTTCTCCCTTTCCCTCAGCCTGCCACTCCCCCTGCTTGTGCTCTCTCTCTCTCTCTGTCAAATGAATAAATAAAAAAAATCTTAAAAAAAAAAAAGATCAACTTCCCCCTGTGTTAGCGGTCTCAGCTTCTGAAGACCTCTCTTACCTGTAAAATGGGCTTGCGGGGGATGCTGCTTGTCCTGCGTGGTAGGTAAAAGGATTGCTAAGAAGCCTAAGAATGCAGGGGCCTGGGTGGTTCAGTCTGGTAAGTGTCTGCCTTCGGCTCAGGTCATGATCCTGGGGTCCTGGGATCAAGCCTTGGGTTGGGCTCCCTGCTCAGCGGGGAGCCTGCCTCTCCCTCTCCTTTGGCCCCTCCCCCTTGCTCTCTCTCTGTCAAATTAAAAAAAAAAAAGAAAAATGCCTTTGTAGGGGCGCCTGGGTGGCTCAGTGGGTTAAAGCCTCTGCCTTTGGCTCAGGTCATGATCTCAGGGTCCTGGGATCAAGCCCCCCATCGGGCTCCCTGCTCAGGGGGAGTCTGCTTCCTCCTCTCTCTCTGCCCGCCTCTCTGCCTACTCGTGATCTTTCTCTCTTTGTCAAATAAATAAATAAAATCTTAAAAAAAAAAATGCTTTGTAGACTGAAAAGCACCATGGAAGCCGTTACCTTACAGCAGGTTGGACCTCATTTTAATGTTTTCCTAGGAAAGGTGCCCTAAGAAGCCAGGACCATCTCTGAGGACAGTTACAGACAGTCCCTGGAGAAACAGAAGGGCCTGGAAAGCAGTCTCGTGAGTATCCTTTCTTTCATGGGCTGGGTTTTCCTCCAAGGCCAGAACAGGTTTCTGTCAACCGTGCCCCAACGCGAGGCCGGGTGCGGCCCCCACAACAGTGTCCTGCGGCCACACTGGAGATGTGCTCAAAGGGTCCGTGGGGTTCCTCCCAGAAGAAAATCGGCCTTTTAGAAACAGCACTTGTTTTCAACTTCACCCTTTGGCCATTTTGGAAAACAATTTGTGAGCTTTTATTAAACAAGCGTGAGTGGACCTTACAAAGACTGAGGAAAAGTACTGTGTCCTTCGAAACAGCGGTGGGGATGTTCACTCTGCTTTTCGGGCTTCGCTGCCCAGGTGCTCGCTCGTGTGCTGCCGGAGCAAGGAAGACCCTGGCGGCCAAGGTCGCAGTCAGCCATCTGGGGCATCTGTGTTTGGCTGTGCTGCACCTCACCATCTTGAAATCATTCATTCCTTCTTTTTTTCCTCCACTATGAAAGTTTCAAAGATAGGTGGAGAGAATAGTACAAGGAACCACAATTTTTCCTGCCCCAGTTTCAAGGATTGTCAACTATTTGACACCCTTGCTTTATCTTTCTCTTTTCCTTCAACAAATTATTGCTCTGTTCTTTCAAAACATGTTCCCAACATCTCGTCCTTCGGCCTACTCTTAACCACTTCTGCGTGTCTATCCAAGAAATGAGGACATTTCCTTACATAATCACACCGTTACCACCCCAATGAAGTGAATAATTCCTTGCTACTAGCTAGTGCTTTGGGCATGTTCCAGTGCCCTTGGTTGTCTCAAAATCCTGTTTATATGGCAGAGATCTCACTGTCAGCCTTCATCAACCCACCAGTCTCAGTCACGGGGACTTCCTGACATGACGGGCCTCTGGGTGTGTTGGGACTCTGAAGAGACTTTACCCGTGGAGTGTTCAGACTTTAAAACCTGAATCCAGCCAAGCCTTTGGGCCCAACTTTAGGTCCACGAGAAACACACAGGGACAGAGTAAACAGTGCCATGAGGAGACAAGCAGACAAATCCAGAACGTGGGACACTATAGCATAACTGGTCTAAGTTCTTCAAAAAGTCAGTGTCAGTGGGAGGAGAGAAAAAAGTGGAGGGACCAATCTGACTAGAAGAGATTCTAGAAACACAACAACCTGGATTGGCTGTGACTTTGAAAACAGACAAAAGTATACGTTTGGGGAATTTTGAGTAGGGACTGGATTAGATGATATTAGGAAATTGTGAGTCTTCTCAAGCACAATAATGATACTACGGTTATGTGAGAGACTCTCCTGATTTTTAGGAAATACAGGCTGTCCGTTCAGGGGTGAAAAGTCATGGTGTCTGCAGTGTACACTCAAATGGCTCAGAAACCATGGCTACGGAGAAAGACAATATGGCAGAGGTCAACCCCTGCTGAATCCAGATGCCCCTATATACACAAGAGTTCGCTGTACTCCTACTACTCTTCCGTGTGTTCAAAAATGTACAGAATAAAGAATGGGAAAAAATTAAAACACAGATGATGACAATTCCTACTTCACTATTCCACAGGCAGGATGATGTTAAAAATATTAGTGATGGGGAATATAAATTAACACGGAAATAATAAAGCTAATATATTTTCTTTTATTTTTTGAAATATACCTAAGATATATAAAGACTTTTCATATAGACAGAGATAGAAAAAATGAAGGGGTATATATTATAACATAAATTGTCCATCATATTATTCTAATAATTTCCAAGTCACTTACTGAAGTTCAGAAATTGTTGGTGTGATCTTTTTTTCAGTGCAGCTATTGCTGGCTAAATGGCACCCCTGTCTGGGCCACAATCTGACTTAAGGATCGCATCAAATTTTCCAACGGCTTTCTCATTATTAAATCAATAGCATCGAGTGACACAGAGTCTCAGGAAGTAGAGAATCACTTTTATTATCAATAATCATGCTGTGAACACTGGACTCTCAGTTTCTACTAAACCCACAGCATCTGGATTTGGAATTTTTCTAGCCTTCATCATAGGGACATTTTTGAATAGCCAATCTCTATTACCAGCTATCTTAGAAAACTTTGTTAGAATGTCAGATAAGTTGGCTCACTTTTATTAATATTTGTTCACTTAAAATTCACAAAGCTTTGCAGACATCAGTTGGCCAATTTCAGGATTAAATCCGTTAAAACTCATCAAAGTTTAGTATGCTCACTTATTTATTTATTTTAAAGATTTTTATTTATTTATTTGAGGGGAGGAGGAAGGAAAGGAGCAGGAGGGCAGAGGGCGAGGGAGAGAGAATCTCAAGTTGATTCTGCACTGAGGGCAGAGCCTGACTCAGGGTTCAATCTCACGACCCTGAGATCATGACCTGAGCCCAAGACAAGAGTGAGATGCTTAACCAACTACACTACCCAGGCGTCTTTGTGCTCACTTATTTTTATGATAAAATAGCAAATATGTTCTTGTATAATTTATCAGACAATTTAAGAGTTTTTTTCCTAGGAATTGCCACTTTGTTGTTTTCAAAGACATATCATATTTCTTCATTTTTCTAATACCTTCTGTTCCTTTCTGTTTTCCTTTACCAGTTTTCTATGTTCACCCTCTACTTATCAGCTTCAATAATCAAAACATTTCTTTCTTATAGAACTCAACAAAGTACTCAAAGTCCTAACATCTCTGTTTGAAAATTATTTCCTACAACTACAACTCTTTGTTTTCATTTTCCAAATGTTAACTGCTCCTACACTATAATTTCCATTAAAGATAAAATTAAAGACTCAATTCAATTGCCAAACTATTCCTGTGGCTTGAGTACCTCGGACTGCCCATGGATCCAAATAGCCTTCTGATTTTCAATTTATAGGTTCTCAGCTCAGAAGATACACTATTTAATTTTCTTGGATAATTATTTGGCGTGATAGTAAATACAGTGCTTTTTAAGGAAAAGACCTAATGATTTAGGTGATTTACATATTTTATTGTATAATTCACAGATAATTGAACATGTCCACAAGGTATCAAACATCTAGGAAATATTCTAAACTTTGGCTGAAATTTTAGATTGCCTTACTAGCTTTACACAAGCACTGTCTACACAAAATCAATAATGTTTACTTGTAAATTCCTCCAGTGGAATCATTTTTATTGAGTAGCAACTATAAAGCTCACTGTATCACTTCAAATACTGCTCATTGAAGACAATGAGAATCATTACGTGGCTTTAAAATCTTAAAATCTCACTTTTGAGTAAATTATCAATATATTTCTATGTATCAGAGATGAAAGTTCATCAAAAGTGATTAAAATCTGGGGCACCTGGGTGGCTCATTCGGTTAAGCGTCTGCCTTCAGCTTAGGTCATGCTCTCAGGTCCTGGGATGGAGCCCCTGGTAGGGTCCAGCTCCCTGCTCGGTGGGGAGTTTGTTTCTCCCTCTCCTTCTGCCTCTCCCTCCTGTTCGTGTGTGTGTGAGCACACACACACTCTCTCTCTCTCTCAAATAAGTAAACAAAATAAATCTTTAAAAAAACGATTAAAATTTCATGGCCTTGATTTATACATTTCCAAAAAGAGGTCTTCTTATTTTGGTAGATTTGTTTTGAATAAGTTTCACTTTTTTCTTTTTTAAGATTTTATTTATGTATTTGTCAGAGAGAGAGAACACGCACAAGCTGTGGGAGCAACAGGCTCCCTGCCGAGCAAGGAGCCCGATGTGGGACTCGATCCCAGGACCCTGGGATCATGACCTGAGCTGAGGGCAGATGCCCACATGACTGAGCCACCCAGGGTTCCTAAGTTTCACTTGTTTACTACTTAAATAACTGCTTTATTTACATATAATTCATAAACCATAAAATTCACCCCTTTAAATGGTACAATTCAGTAATTACTGGTATATTCTCAGAATTATACACCCCACCACCACCACTGTCTAATTTTGGAATGCTTCCATCATCCCTAAAAAGAAAACCCCATCTCCCTTCCCCATGCACCTCAGTTCTTGGACACCACTTATCTACTTTCTGACACTAGGGATTTGCCTGTTCTGGACATTTCACGCAAATGGAATTATACAATATGTGGCCTTTTGTGTCTGGCTTCTTTCTCTTAGCATAATGCTTTCAAGATCTCTATATGTTGTAGTGCCTATCTGTACTTCATTCCTTTTTATGCCCCCAAATATTACTTTGTGTGGATATAACACATTTTGTTTATCTGTTCATCAGTTGGTGAACATTAGCATTGCTTCCACTTTTCGGTAATTATGAATAATGCTTTGCAATGAGTTTTGCAATAATAGATAAGCTCTCATGCTTAAGAGGTGGAGTCTGTGTCCCTGCTCCTTAAATCTGAGCTGACTTTATGATTTGGTAATAAATTGGGTAATAGAATGTAGCAGAGGCCTCTGTGTTTCTGCTGTCCCTCTTCACCCCTTCCACCACCATGAGAACAAACTTAGGACAGCCTGCTGGACCATAAAATACATTATGGAGATGAACCCAGTTGTCCCAACCGAAACCATCCTAGACTGTGTCAATAGCCACCTGCTCCCCAAACATAGGACAGCACCCAGCCAAGACAGCAGATCTGTCTGTCCACCCACAGTTGACGGCAGGTAAATGAGGGGAGCTGAGCCAAGACCAGAAGACCTGCCCAGCCAAGCCCAGCCTAAATTCCCAACCTGTGGAACTATGAGGAAGAGAAAAGCTTCTTGTTATAAGGTGCTGCCTTTCGGGACTGATTTGTTAGGCAGCCATAGCTGACTGATACAGGTAGGAAAAAGCCTGGGTGTTAATGCTGAACATTTACTAAAGATGAGCAATCACAGTGCAGTTCAGCCTGTCAGCACTGACAAACTGCCATGATCCTAGATCTGTGGACCGAAAAGGCCAAAGTGGCTCCCAAATGGAATAAGCCAGCTGACATCCAATCACAAGAAAGGCCCAAGGCTGGGCTCCCCGGTATCCCTCCGTCAGCACAGAGGGTGACTGCTGCATGGAGTGAACCCTGACCTTTACGTGATTGAAGAAACCCCTGCTGATGATGCTGGGACCTTGAGTCAAACACCTCACCTTCCTGACCCTCGGTTCCCTGCTCTGAGAGAGTAAGGAGAGTAAGGGTGGCAAAGGGTGAAATTTGAGTCTTGAAGGAGGTGTGTAGAGTCAGAAGGACTCTGGAGCCCAGGCACCTGGTGGCCACAGCCTGGAGGGAGGGCCTGCGGTGTTCCTGCTCCTGACACCCCTGGAGATGTCCCAGTTCCTGCCCACCTGGTCCTGGCCCTTCGGCTTGTCTCCAATAATGTGTGCTCCTCAGAATCCTCCTAACGAATCCTGTTTTCTTGCCAATGTTAGAAACAGTTTTGTTTCTTGCAACTGTAAAACCCTTGCTGATACACAACTCTCAAGGAGTGGCTAGTCTAGTACTCTAGAGAGCAGCCAACACAGTCGCTTGGTTCATCCTTGGTAAGGATGTAAGGGACACGTCCGTGGAGGACCGGGCCTGCAGCAGGTGTGCAGAGAGAGGCTTTGGAAGATCTTGCAAGAGTCTACAGAGAGGCAGCAGGTTCAGGACAGTCCACAGCAGAACACGGAGAGACTCCAGTGTGTTGGGCATTATTCTAGGCCCCCAGGGGAAGCACAGATGGCACAATAACTGTGAAATGAGCCAGAATACAATGTGATCTGTGAAACGAGAACCGCATCTTCAATGTATAGGAATAGCACAAAGGAGGGTCAGGGAAGGCTTTGGGGAGGAAGGGACATCCAGATCAGAAAGACGGGAGAGAAGGTTGGCCAGGTCAACAAGAGGGGGTGGATAGCAGGTGTCAAGACTGGGACACAGGAGGCAGCTTGGTGTGCTCAGCGGGTCACCAGTCCTTTTTTTTTTTTTTTTTTTTTTACCAAACTCTATTTTTTTAGAGCAGTTTTAGGTAACAGCAAAACTGAGCTAAAAATAGAGTTCCCATATACCCCCCACTCGCACACATGCAGAGGCTCCCCGACTGTCGACGTCCCTCACCAGAGAGTTCTTACAGCTGCTGAGCCTACGCTGACGCGGCGTCATCAGCCGAGGTCCACAGCTTCCACTAGGGCTCACTCTTGGTGTTGCATAGTCCCTGGGTTTTGACAAATGTATGGGGACGCGTATCTACCACTACAGTATCGTACAGAATGATTTCACTGCCCTAAAAATCCTCTGTGCTCTGCCTGTTCATCCCACCCCTCAAACCCCTGACAACTACGATCTTTTCACTGTCTCCATAGTTCTTGCCTTTTCCAGAATATTATAGGGTTGGAACCATACACTACGTAGCCTTTCAGATTGGCTTCTTTCACTCAGTCATAGGCATCTAAGAGTCCTCTGTGTCTTTTCATGACTGGGTAGCTCATTTCTTTTTCGCACTGAATAATGTTCCACTGTCTGAATGTGACTTTATCCATGGTGACGAGTAGTTTGTGACTGAGTGTGCGGGGGAGAATATGGCTGTGGGCAAGGCCCACTGTTGCTAGAACATGGAGGCCTTCCCCATAGTACATGAGAGCTAGTGCTTGTCGAGTAGGTAGAAGGAGCCCACAAAGGGATGTTCAGCCTGAGGCAGTAACGTGAGGACTGGGTCTAAGACCACACATGGACCAAGTTATGGGGTGTGGGTTCCACCTCGGCTATGCAACCTTCTGAGCCTCAGTTTACTCATCCTTTAACTGGGCTGATGCTAATATCCAGCCCAGCCTACATCACAGGGTTGCCGTGAGACTAACCACAGAGGATCCACAAAAGCTGTGTGAGCTGTCATGCAAGGTGCCCAGCAGGGATTCTTACCCCAGTAAAGTCCTCTCCTCCTCCTCATTCTTCTCTCCTCTGCTTATTTATTTTTTTTTCTTTAAAGATTTTATTTATTTTATTTGACACAGAGAGAGAGATTACAAGTAGGCAGAGAGGCAGGCAGAGAGACAGGGAGAGGAGGAAGCAGGCTCCCTGCTGAGCAGAGAGCCCGATGTGGGCCTCGATCCCAGGACGCTGAGATCATGACCTGAGCCGAAAGCAGAGGCTTTAACCCACTGAGCCACCCAGGCGCCCTCCTCTGCTTATTTAGATGCATGCTGTGCTGGCTTACGTTTCTTTTGGCCCAAACCCTGAGCAGGTTCCCTTCCAGATGGGAGAGATGGAATGTTTTCCACCCACCCACCTGGGGAGAACCACTAGGGCCCCAGTCACCACCACCCCGCCTTATTTTATGTCTTGACTACATTGGGCTTTGGGTAATAGAAAAGGTCTTGAAACCATGGATTGGTCTGGTCCAGCCCTGATGAAAAGTTCATTGAAGAACCCAGTTTTTACTTTTATTCACTTAAAAAATAATAAAACCAAACAGATTTACTTATTTAAGTACTCTCTACACCCCAAGGTGGGGCTTGAACTCACAACCCTGAGACTGAGACCTGAGGCAAGTGCCAGAGTTGGACGCTTAACTAACTGAGCCACCCAGGTGCCCCTACTTTCATTCATTTGTAATTAATTGGAATCTAGATTTAAAGGCACACATGCCACATGGCCAGTGGCTTCCACACTGGGCAGCACAGGATGCTAACTGCTGATGGCACAAAGAGGGAACTGAGGCAAGGGTAGCAGGTCACCAAGCCAGTGAAAGATCCAGAGCCCAGGCCACGTGCCTCCTTTTTCAGCTGCGTCCTCTCCAGACCATCCCAGGCTCAGAATGTTAGCCCAATGGAGATCATCTCAGCCACATTTGTCCCAGATTGAAGTAAACAAAGAACAGGCTGGAGCATTCGCTCTGGAGCCCCCACGGGGTTTGGCACCCTGCTCAGGAAGCTTGGCTGTCCTCAGCTCAGCCTGCAATGCCCTTTGTGGTGTCCTGGCCCACGGATGCAGGCAGGCCAGATCCGGGCAGGGGGTGCAAGCAAGCCAGAGCCGGGCAGGGGTCAGGGGACCTCGCCTGAGCAGCTGCAGTCTCGGCAACCCATTCCTGACCAGCACACCCCTTCCCCCTGACCCAGCTTGCACAAGAAGAGCTGGATCAAGGTGGAGGTCAGCCACAACTCTGCAGCTCATGCACGCATTCCACCTGCTCATTCCCCAGGCCTGCCCACTCAGAGGTACGCAGGTGCAGGATCAAATTAATCCCTATTCTTTATCCGGAGGCTGGCACGCAAATGTCCACCCACCCGGGGGAGCGGGCACAGAGTTGGGAGTGAGGCTGAGTGACATCCAAGCCCTCAGGAGAAGGGGGATGGAGGGAGAGATCACTGGCACCTTCCTCTAGCCATCTGTCCCCACCAAATCCTATGTGAGTGCACTTCACTGTGACCGGTGCTGGGAACTCATGCTCCAGGCACCTGGAGACCTGGTGGGACCAATTGTCTGCCCCGTTTCCTTAGCTGGAAGATGTGGCCTCTTCTCTCCCTTCCTTCATCTCTCTTCTTCGATTCCCCACCCCCACCCTCTTTCCCGGTCCCTTCCCTTTTGTTGGAGTAGATTTTTATGGAAGTGTAACATATATACAGAAAAGGACACAAATTATAAATACATGGCTTGTTAAATTTTTACAAACCCAACATACGTGTGAAACCAGCACAAAGAGCAGGAAATACATTTATTGTGGCAATCACTTTACAATACATATAGTGAATCATTATGTTGTACACCTGATTCTAATGTTATATGTCAGTTATACCTCAATTGTAAAAAGAAATAGAATATACCTGTGCCTTAGAATGCCCCTGATGTCCCCCTCTCAATCATTCCTCCTACTTCTTGACCGCTCTCATTGTGGACTGATGGCTTGTCCTCCCCAAATGCCTAGGTTACACTCTAATCTCCAACGGGATGGTATTCGGAGGTGGTGCCTTTAGGAGGTGAGTAGGGTTAGATGAGGTCGTGAGGGTGGGGCTCTCATGTTGGGATCAGGGACTTTTTAATTTTTTTCTGAGTTCGTTGATACTTTTTTTTTATTATGTTCAGTTAGCCAGCATATAGTACATCATAGTTTTTGATGCAGTGTTCAACGGTTCGTTAGTTGTATATAACTCCCAGTGCTCATCACAACACGCGCCCTCCTTAATACCCAACACCCGGCTACCCCACCCCCCTACCCCACAGATCAGGGACTTTTTGAGAGAAGCTGCGAGAGAGTTTGCAAACCAGGAAGAGGAACCTCACTGGCACCCACCTGCTCCCGTGCGTGGTCTCCGACTTCAGACCTTCAGAACCGTGAGCAATACATTTCTATACATTCCTGTCATTTGCAGGCACCCAGTCTATGGTACTGTTACAGCAGCCCAAGTGAAGACATTTGCCATCAGTTAGCTTTGTCTGTTCGTAAACTCGTCTGCTTCTTGCACTTGCCATTAGGTTTGTGGGATTCATTGGTGTGGCTGAGTACAGCAATTGTCCAACCGGGGACGGATGTCTGAGCAGAGCTTTTCGGGGATGGGGGTGCCAATAATGCAGTTGGAACCTTCTTATCCTGTGTTTCGGCAGGCCTGTGTCCGCGTTTCCTTGGGGTATATATTTCAGGGTGAATCACTGGTCATGGTGCACGTACTGGTTGGCTTTAGCAGTTTCAGTGCTGTCACCTCAACGTATTCTCCCAACAGCCAAGTAGGAGGGCTCCAGGAGCTCCATGCTCGTCTGCACTTGGTATTGTCAGCTTAAAACATTTTAGCCATGGCTGTTAGCGGGAGCCGCCACCATTGTGGTTTGAAGTTGTGCTTGCCTGGAAACCAAGGAGGTAGAGCATCTTTCTGTGTTTGCTGGCCATTCAATAACTTTTTTTTTTAAGATTTTATTTTTATTGATTTGAGAGAGAGAGTGCATGAGTGGGGAGTGGGGGGAGGGTGCAGGAGCAGAGGCAGAGGGAGAAGATGCCCTGCTGAGCAGGGAGTCTGACGTGGGACTCGATCCCAGGACACCCAAGATCATGATCTGAGTCGAAGGTAGATGCTTAACAACTGAGCCACCCAGGTGTCCCTATTCAATAACTTCTTTTGTGAAATTCCTCTTTGAGCTCATTTTTCTGTTATGTCCTCATTTTCTTTTTAATTTGTAAGAGTTCTTGTATATTCGAGACATAGTTTTCAAATATGTGTATGTTCATGTTGTGTGTGCGGGCGTGTTGTGTGTCTGTGTGTACGTATGTGCACATAGATAACCAAACACCTTCTTTCTCCCACTCAGTGACTTACCTTTTTACTTTGCTGCACAGAAACTTTAAAATTTTAATCTAGCCCAGTTTACCAACTGTTTTCCTTTAGTGGTTACATGCTTTTGCATCTTATTTAAGAAATCTCGGGGCACCTGGCTGGCTCAGTCAGAACGTGCAACTCAAAATCTCGGGATTGTGAGTTTGAGCCTCATCTTGGTTGTAGAGATTACGTAAAAAGAAAATATTTTTTTAAGGGCGCCTGGGTGGCTCAGTGGGTTAAAGCCTCTGCCTTCGGCTCAGGTCATGATCTCAGGGTCCTGGGATCAAGGCCCGCATCGGGCTCCCTGCTCAGCGGAGAGCCTGCTTCCCCCACTCTCTCTCTCTGCCTGCCTCTCTGCCTCCTTGTGATCTCTCTCACTCTGTGAAATAAATAAATAAAATCTTAAAAAAAATATTTTTTTAAAAAAGATTTTATTTATTTATTTGCCAGAGAGAGCCACAGCAAGAGAGGGAACACAAGCAGGGGGAGTGGGAGAGGGGGAAGCAGGCTTCCCACTGAGCAAGGAGCCCTGATGCGGGACTCCATCTCAGGACCCTGGATCACGACGACCCTAGCTGAAGGCAGTTGGTTAACAACTGAGCCACCCAGGGGCCCCTTAAAAATAAAATCTTAAAAAAAAAAATATCC
>LNAC01000001.1:6860119-6877658 GCA_002007465.1 Ailurus styani | reverse complement strand
GTGGCTCAGTGGGTTGAAGCCTCTGCCTTCGGCTCAGGTCATGATCTCAGGGTCCTGGGATCGAGGCCCGCATCGGGCTCCCTGCTCGGCGGGGAGCCTGCTTCCTCCTCTCTCTCTGCCTACTTGTGATCTCTCTCTGTCAAATAAATTAATTAATTAAAAAAAAATATCCTTACCTATTCCAAGGTTACGAAAATTTTCTGCTGAGATTTTTTTCTAGAAGCTTTGTTGTTTTACTTTTCATATTTTGATTTTTGCATATCGTATGAAGTAAGGGCACAATTTTTGTATGTTATGTGATCTGAAGGTCAAAATTTATTTTTTCCCTTTGAATATCCAGCGGGCTCAGTACTAGTAATTAAAGATAACCCTTTCCCCATAGCATCGTGCTGTCACATCTGTTGAATCAAATGCAGGTTTCTTTTCCTTTTTTTTTTTTTAATGATTTATTTATTTATTATTTGAGAGAGAGAGAAAGGGGAGGGACAGAGGGAGAAGAAGAGAGAGAGAGAGAATCTGCCGCAGGCTTCCTGCTGAGCACAGAGCCTGACTTGGGTCTTGATCCCACAACCCCTGAGCCAAAATCGAGTTGGATGCTCAACCAACTGAGCCCCCCAGCCGCCCCAAATGCAGATTTGTTTCTAATCTCTCTGTTGTCCTAGTGACCTGTTTATCACAGTGTCAGTTTATGACAATTGTTGATGTCTGGTAGTAGAAAGCCCTGGAGTTTTGTTCATCTTCATTATTCTCGGCTCTTTGCGTTTACATATAAACTTTAGGATCAACTTGTAATAACTTCTACATGCTCCAAATAGTCCGGCTCGGATTTTGATTGCACTGAATCTATAGATTGATTGGGAATATTGGCATCTTTATAACAGTGAGGCCTCTAATCCACAAACCAGATATATCCATTTATGTCTTTATTAATTTCTTGCAATACTGACTGTGTAGGCAGGTTGCAAATCTTTCATGAGTTTTATTCTAAGACATTTGTGGTGTGTGAGTGTGTATGAACACATGTGGGTTCAAACCTGCACATGTAATATAAACAGTAATATTTAAAAATTTCGTTTCTCTTGTTTGTCACTGGTATGTTGAAATACAATTGATTTTTGTTGATATTGACCTTGTATTCAGCAACCTTGCTAAATTATTCCAAGAATTTATCTACAGATTTCTAGATTTTTCTGTACATACAGTCATGTTTTCAAGAATAATGACAGTCTTAGTTCTTCCTTCCCATTCTTTGTACTTTTTACTTCTCTTTTCACCCTTTTGCTATTGCTTAGATATCTGTATGATGTTACATAAAAGAGGTAGGGTACATCTGTGTCTTGTTCCTGATCCCAGGGAGAAAGATTTCAATCATTTACACTCTCAATCATTTACACTCAGTAAGATGTTCATGATGGGCTTTTTGCAGATAATCTATTGGATCGAGAAAGTTTTCTTTGCTTTCTATAATCTTCTATTCTGAGTTTTCCAAGAGTTTTTATTACTATGAATGATGATTGAATTTTACCAAATATGTGTGACTCTTTCCCATATTTGGTTAAATAGGCTACATTAATTGATTTTTAAATGTGAAAACAATCTTTGATTTGTAAATTTCTATGGGGTATTATCCTTTCCATTTATCCCTGGCTTTAGTTAATATTTTGCTAAGGAATTTTGCATTATTGTTCATGAAAGACATTCACTTGTCATTTTCTTGCCTTGTAATGTCTTTATCAAGCTTTGAAATTGAGGTTACGTTGCCTTTACAAAATCAGCTGGGCACTGTTGTATCTATTTTGATTTTCTGAAAGAGTTTATGTAAGATTGGAGTTATTTCTTCCCAAACTGTTTTGAACGAATTCTCTGGTGAAGTTATATGTACCCGGAACGTTTGTGTGTGTCTTTTGTTCAAAGTTTTTAATTCAAAATTCAATTTATTCAGTAGATACGGGACTATTCACATTTTATATTTCTTGTGTCAGTTTTGGTAAATTACTTTTTCAAGCAATCTGTCCATTTCACCTAACTTTTAAATTACTGACATAAAGTTGTTTATGATATTCCATTTTTATGTAATGGTTTTTATGACTTTTTATATAATTTCATACTAATAGAATTACATGTATAGTACAGATAACTCCTGAGTGCTCTTTACCTAGAGTTCAAAAATTGTTTACATTTTGTCCCATTAGTTCCTTTTTCCCCCCTGAGTCATTCAGAGCAAGTTGGAGATAATATCCTACCATATTTATCCTTAAATATTTCAGAGGGCATTGATTTCCTTAGGAGAAGCCTCTCATTGTGTTTTTATTTTTTATTTTTTAAAATATTTTATTTATTTATTTGACACAGAGAAAGATCACAAGTAGGCAGAGAGGCAGGCAGAGAGAGAGGAGGAAGCAGCCTCCATGCTGAGCAGAGAGCCCAATGTGGGACTCTATCCCAGGACCCTGAGATCATGACCTGAGCTGAAGGCAGAGGCTTTAACCCACTGAGCCACCCAGGCGACTCTCTCACTGTGTTTTTAATAACTGTTGCCTGAGTAGTTATATCTTCTCTGTCAATATTGGTAGCATGTGCTGTTTCTGTTTTTTCTTTTTCTTTTTTCTTTTTAATTTTCTTTATTTATTTCATAGAGGGAGAGAGATCACAAGTAGGCTGAGAGGCAGGCAGAGAGAGAGGAGGAAGCAGGCTCCCTGCTGAGCAGAGAGCCCGATGCGGGGCTCGATC
This sequence comes from Ailurus styani, assembly GCA_002007465.1. Classification (NCBI taxonomy): domain Eukaryota; kingdom Metazoa; phylum Chordata; class Mammalia; order Carnivora; family Ailuridae; genus Ailurus; species Ailurus styani. The sequence continues at coordinate 6,874,928 of LNAC01000001.1, read as the reverse complement.
CCAGGACCCTGAGATCATGACCTGAGCCGAAGGCAGAGGCTTTAACCCAGTGAACCACCCAGGCACCCATGTTTCTGTTTTTTCTTGATCATCTTACTGTAAATCTATTTTATTTTCAAAAACAACTTTTGAATTTCATTTAAAAAATGATAAATCTGTTAATTTCATTTGTGCTTTCATCTCTGTTATTTGCTTACTTGAATTTCACATATACCTGACCTTTTTTTTTTTTTTTTTGCTTCCTTTGCTTCCTGTGTTGGATATAGTGGTACCCATTTTCTAAGGCACACATTTAAGACTACAAATTTCCCTTTAAATACAGCCATATCTGAAGTCCACAAATTTTATATTTATCCACATATTAACTATATCTGACACTCTTCATTTTGCATTGATCTGAATTTCCATCTGATAACATTTTCTTTCTGTCTGAAAAATTGCCTTTAACATTTCTCCTAGATCAGTTCTGCTCGCAATAAATTCTCTTCACTTTTTTCCCCTTTGTCTGAAAAGGGTCTTTATGTTGCTTTCATTTCCAAAAGGTATTTCCACTATGTATACACATCTACTTTGATGACTTTTTTCTTTATGTATTTTAGAGTGATTTTCCTATTATCTTCTGGCCTACTTCTTCTTTTCCTAATGTGCCTTTTTTTTTTCTTTTTTAAACTCTAGATGTTTTTAAGATCTCCCTTTTTTATCACTGGTTTTCATCAAGTTGATTATAACGTGCTTTTGGTGTCACTGTCTTTGTGTTTATCTTGCTTCAGCGTTGAAATTTCTGGGTTTGTGGGTTTATAGTTTCTAATTAAATTTGAAAAATGTTCAGTTATTTCTTCAGATAGTTGTTCCTCCCTCTCTACTCCTTTTCTGGAACTCCAGTGAAACAAACCTCAAACTGTTGACTCCCGTCCCATGGGTCACAAGATTCTGTTTTCCTTTTCAGTCTTTTTTTTTCTTTTTGTCTTTCATTTTGGATAGCTTCTGTAGTTATGTCCAGTTACTGATCTTTTCTTGTGCAGTATTCTATTTACTGTTCATTTTATCCAATGAAAGTTTTATTTCAGATGTTATAATTTTCATCTCTAGATGTTCCCTTTGGAGTCTTTTTAAAATATCTTTGTTTCTCTTCCATTGGGTTCCTCTTTCCTTTAAATCTTTCAGCATGGGGCGCCTGGGTGGCTCAGTGGGTTAAAGCCTCTACTTTCGGCTCAGGTCATGATCTCAGGGTCCTGGGATCGAGCCCACATTGGGCTCTCCACTCAGCGGGGAGCCTGCTTCCTCCTCTCCCTCTGCTTGCCTCTCTGCCTGCTTGTAATCTCTCCCTCTCTGTCAAATAAATAAAAATTAAAAAAAACTTTAAATAAATAAATCTTTCAGCATATTTATAATAGCTGTTTAAATATCCTTGCCTAATTTAATCATCCCTTTCACTCTCAGGGACTGAATATTTGTGTCCTTCCAAAATTCATATGTTGAACCTCTGTTGGTTAATGTGATGGTGTTAGCAGGTGGCCCCTTTGGGAGGTAATTAAGATGAGATGAGGTAGTAAATGTGGAGCCCAGGTGAATGAGGTTAGTGCCCTGCTGTGTGAAGACACAGCAGGAAGATGGCAGTCAGCAAACCGGAAAGATGGTCCTCACGAGAACGTAGCCATGCTGGCACCCTGATCGCAGACTCCCAGCCCCTGGGACTGCAAGTGCTCCATTTGTGCAGTGAGGAGCTATGCAGGATTCTCTCAAAATAGTCCACCCTGACTCCAACAGTCACTTTTGGGTCTGCTTCTAATGATTTTTCTCTTGTTTGTGGGTCATCTATTAATGCTTCCTTACATGTCTAGTAATTTTTATTAGATACCAGACATTATAACTTTGTGGTTTTTTTTAAAGATTTTATTTATTTATTTGACACAGAGAGAGAGATTACAAGTAGGCAGAGAGGCAGGCAGAGAGACAGGGAGAGGAGGAACCAGGCTCCCTGCTGAGCAGAGAGCCTGATGCGGGCCTCGATCCCAGGATGCTGAGATCATGACCTGAGCTGAAAGCAGAGGCTTTAACCCACTGAGCCACCCAGGTGCCCTAACTTTGTGTTTTTTGAGTGCTAGATTTTGTGGTATTTTCTTAAAGAGTGTTATACTCTGAGGAAATTTTAAAATATTCACCAATTTATGAGGTGCCTCCCTGGCTCAGTCAGTGAAGTGTGAGACTCTTGATCTCAAGGTTGCGAGTTCAGGGCCCACATTGGGCATAGAGATTCCTTAAAAATACAAAAACTACAAAATAAATTCATCAATTTATCTTAAAATTACAATAAGCCCATTAACATGAACACAGCATATATTTCATGAAAAATACTTTATTTTCCACATCAAAAAAATTAGAACAGTAGTACTGTTTTACATTTTTGTGAATTTTAATGTATAGCTTTTTTTTCTTTTTTTTTTTTTAAGTAGGGTCCACGCCTAGCATGGAGCCCAACACAGGGCTTTAACTCATGACCCTGAGATTAAGACCTGAGCTGAGATCAAGAGTCAAATGTTGGTCACCTGGGTGGCTCAGTCAGTTAAGTGTCTGCTGTTGACTTGGGTCCTGATCCCAGAGTCCTGGGATCAAGTGCCACATCGGACTCCCTGCCCGGTGGGGAAACCTGCTTCTCCCTCTTCCTCTGCCTGCCACTCCCCCTGCTTGTGCTCTCTCTCCATAAAATGGATAAATAAAGTCTTTAAAAAAAAATGAGTCAGATGCTTAGCTGACTGAGCCACTTGGGGACCCCTAATACAAAGCTTAATAGAAGACCAAAGAATGCTCTTACTGGCTTCTACGTTTGGTCTGTTGCAATATCACACATCATGTAGTTTCTAGAAAACCCCATGATGTGCTCATGTAGGAACAGGAGTGCAAGAAGCAAATAATTTAGCATTATTATAAAAATAGCCTGGACAAGAAAAATAGTTTGGACATTGTAGGCCCCCTTTCAAAAGAGTCTCTGAATCACTCTTGAGAATCACAGCTCTAGAAAGCAGTGTCCTTATCTGAGCCCCCAGCTCACAGTGAAAAGCCGCTGACGGAAGGCGGGCTCCCAGGGAAGACAGAGGGGGAGCAGCTGGCAGTAGACCTGGGGACTGAGAGAAGTTTCCTGGCATGGCAGCGGGGCCTGTCCAGGAGTCCTGTGCTCACGACTCCGGATGGCACCTCGGCTCTTTCTGCTGTGATCACGTTCTGCTTCCAAAGACCCATCATCCTTCAGAAGTTTCTTCAGGGAGTCTCTAGTGGTAGTTTGTTTATCTGATGCCTTTGTTTTCATTTGTATCTTTGAAAAATACGTTTGCTGGGTTTACAGTCTGGGTGGACAGTTCTCTGCTTCCCCCCGCTGCTCAGGAAGGTGTTCGCTCACTCCTTCTGCCCGATCGGGCTGCCGTCAGTCTGTTCCCGGAGCACAATGTGTCTGCTGTCTCTGGTGGCTCTTGTGACCATCTCCCTGCCGCCAGCTGAGCTCGAGACCGCTTTCGACCTCAAATGCCTGACCTTTCTACATGTCCTTTTGTGGACCTATTTCAGTATTGTCCAGAAGAGTTAATATCTTTCCAAGTCCCTTCCCCTCCCTTAAAAAAAATAAATAAACCGTGCATTCTTAGATGGGAGAACATTATGCATCATTCTTAAGAACATGCCATTCTACCTCAAACCTCTAAAAACAAAGGTTCTTTTAATGGTGTATTTAGTCTATTTACATTTATACAATGATACATTGGGACTTAAATCTGCCATTTTAACATTTATTTTCTGTTTATCCTACCTATTTGGTTTTCCTCTTCCTTTTTTCTTCCTTTTGATTAATTATTTAGTAGTATTCTAAGTCTTGGCTGTCTCAGAAGTTCTCAGATGCCTTCAAAGAGTAAGGGAGTGTATGTATGAGTGTGTGTGTGTGTGTGTGTGTGCGTGCACACATGCTAGTGTGTCCTGCCCAGTATTCCTTGTTGTTTTCACTGGGAAAATTGGTCTTCTAGAAGCTACAGTGTCCTAGCTGGAAGCAGAGGAATCCCCAGGAGTCGAATTGAGCTCTGCCACAACGGGTCATGGCTGAAAGATCTAGATATAGAGGAGCCGTACCCCAGCTTCACACGCACAGACAGATAGATGCGAGTCTGGACAGTGGGCTCCCCTACCGTGCAGCCTCAAGCCCACATGCAGAGGGGGCGCAGGGTGCCTTGGTAGAAGGATCGGGGGCAATCAGGCCCATTACATGAGGGAGTGAATTCTGGCTCAGCAGATGGGACCTTTCTTCTCGATGGGACCTTGAGCTAGCTACCAAGCTTATTTCTTTATATATGGACTAGGGACCATCCCTGCTGCCTCACTTGAATGCCGTGGGAGTTAGAATTTGGCTAGTGCATGTGAAATAGGTAGTATTGGCCGGACACTGAGCCAGCCCTCAGTGAATGGATGGTTATGAAGTTGTTAAAATCACTGGACCTGTCCTTGGCATTTTGCTGACCATCAAAGATCTGGAAGGGTGGAGAGGTTGTAGCCTGGTTGACCCAGCTGTCAGGGAGAGTCTGACCCATCCTACAGCAGCCTGCCCTTCCTAGCCGTGGGTGGGTGTGCCGTTGAACCAGGACCCTTTTAGGCATAACCTGTGAGCAGGTGCTAAGCCACCCCACCAGGATCACAGCCCACATTAGACTTGACCTCTGACCCCAAAGACTCCTAGACAAATCTACCACCTCCAGACTAGGGGAGTGGAACAGGTCCTGCCGGCTGAACTTTGAAACCCTGTCTTTGTATTATAGCCTAGAACTTGGCCAGGATGGGGCAGTTAGCTCAGCGGTGCCAAGTTCATACCTGAACACCTCTGGCCTTGGATTTATGAGGCTTACCTAACCATTCCATGAAGGGACATCTCTCTTATCATTGGTTCTCCACCCTGGCTGTTCTCTATCACCCCCCAGAGAAGCATTAGCAACATACCAACACTCGGGCCCCACACGGGTCTAGAGATGGCTGGGGCCGCTGGTATGGTAGAAAAGCTCACTGCGCGATTGGCCATCTCAACTCTGACTGCTCATTACAGTCTAAATCCGCAGTCATTTGAGTATACAGCCTGTTGAGGCCAGAGGGGCCCTGGGACAGCTCCATCCAGCCCTTTCCATATGAGGGGAGACAGAGACCCGGGAGGAGCTCTGAGGCCAGTAATGACAGGGTGGCGAGCGGGCTCTGTTTCCTGCCACTCTGCAGCTGTGGCCCAACTCATTCCCTTTTTAGAGCACGGCATGGCCATGAGCCAGCATCTCAGTCCCAAACCAGGTCAGGCCGGTGGGTGGCGTCCAGGCCCGGGTGACCATAGCTGCTGTCACTCACAACACACCCACTGCCTGCCAGGCTCTGGGCACGTGACATGTGTCACCCAAGTCACCTCACCTACACTTTGTGGTGATGACAGTGAGGCCCATTGGCCGAGGCCACGTGGGCAGAATCATCTGGACTCAGAGGCCCATGTGTCTCCTTCCCCTCTCTCCTGGGCGGGGGGGAAGGGAGGTGGAGCCCATGAGCACAGAAGTCAGCCAACAGGGCTCCTCCCTGGGGCTGCCCACCTGCAACCCCCACCCTGAGGATGAGGTGGGAGAAGCAAAGACCTCTTCCTCCAAGCTTCAGTCTCTGGCAGCCCAAACACCATCTGGTGCAAAGACTATTTCAAAGAAATCCAGCCCAGCAACAGCCAAGCTTTACCAGCCTCACCTCTGGACATTTCCATATTCATTAACACATGTCTGCCATTAAAAGAAAATGATGGTCATTTGACGCCCATATGTTCCCTTTCAAAACAACAGACGGATATTCATCCTCCTGAAAAGAGCGAATTCTAAAACGGAGCTGAGCACGCGTCTTCCTGAGTTAAATTAAAAAGGTCTCAACACAGCCCACCAACCAGTGGATTCCTTGTCCGTGAGGCCAGTGAAGCTTCTGCTTGGATCCAGCTATGTCTGAAACCATGACGTTTGCTTTCTTTTAAAGGAGAGTAAGGATGTGGGTGGGTAGGAAATGCACCTTTCTATCTTCTGGGCTTTAAAGCTTTAAAAAAAATTTTTTTTTTTAATTTGTCAGAGAGAGCACAAGCAGGCAGAGTGGCAGGCAGAGGGAGAAGCAGGCTCTCCGCTGAGCAAGGAGCCCAATTTGAACTCGATCCCAGGACCCTGGGATCATGACCAGAACCGAAGGCAGCTGCTTAACCAACTGAGCCACTCAGGCGTCCCTAACTTCTGTGTTTTTTTAAAAAAAAAAGTATTTTGAAGGACATGAGGCATCCTCCTTAATTTTTCCCATGGGGCCTCCTGGCTGCAGGGGCCCCGGCAGGAGAGGAAAGACGGTGGGGCCCTGAGGACCAGAAAACAGGGGCCAGCCCAGCTCGGCCACCGACTGCCCGCAGGCCCTTGGACAGGCCACTGGCTCCGGTGTACAGTTAAGGACACCGAGAGATGGTCACTGGCACGAACTAAGGGCACAGGACTTCTCAGTGGTGGAACCAGGACCAGAACTCGGCTGTGGCTCTAGCCCCTCCATCATTCAGTCAAGGTCACAGGGCCACTTTGAGAGATGCAAGGTGACTCCAGCTGGAAAATAGTCTTCCCAAAGCAGCTGCTCTCCCTTCCCCGAGCCTGGGCGCCCCTGACGGGGATGGTTTACTGCCTTCCTGTGCAGTCTGGGACGTTGTGACCAACAGTGACGCATTCCCTGAACATCCACTTCCTTCTGAAACGGGCCACGCTCACGCTCCTGTCTGCTGTCCTTCCCCCTGCGATTTGGGAAGAGATTGCACTGGAAAGTGCCCACTATGTGGATGGGCCATGTGAGAGGTGGGAGTCTGGGCGCGTTATGCGTGTGGGCAGGTGGAGACGGGAGGCCACCATCTCCTCACTTAGCTCCATCCCTATCCTCGGCCTGCCCATGGGCTTGGAGGGGGGGCGCCTGTCCCATGCCGGCCACATAGGCGACCTCGTCTGAGAGGCCAAGGCCTCGGCAGCTCTTCTCTCAGCTCCAGAAAGTTCAAGGAATCTTTGAGGCTCATGTTATTTCTTTTTTTTTTAATTTGATTTTTCCAAACCACAGTCAGTGCCGCCTGGGTAGAAGAGTGGCCCCGAATTCAAATGTGTGTGGATACATGTGCCCTTGAGGAAGAAAAGGAGAAATATTTAGCTAAGGAAACAGCCCAGATTGCTTCTTCCGGGGGCGGTGGAGAATCAGCTCGAAAAACAAAGAAAGCAAATGACAACAGCACATGCCAGTGATTGCCCTTTTGAACAAGAGGAGGCAACGTTCCAAAAAAGATTGTTCCTAATGTGCTAGATGCTTGAACAGTGTCAGCAAACACACCCAGCCCCAACTGGATTTTTCTTCCCATCCGATTTGTCATGAACTTGCAGAATACAAGTGTGCGTCGGGACTGTCAGAGGTCTCGCGTGCTGGCTGTGCCGTAGGCTTGGCCGCGAGGGGAGGCAGGACATTGAGAAAGACGCCTTCAGTGTGTGTAGGTGACCTTTCTCTTTCTCACCAACTTAGTTCTCAAATGTAGAGCTAACTTGGAAAGCAGATATCAAGGTCCTGCAAAAATGGCATTTCACTGAAATCCATGAGGCCTGGCTTGAGGAAGCAAAGACATGCTGGAAGTGGACAGGAAATGGATCTCATTCAGGTGAGCTCAAAAGCAGAAGCCTTGATGCCGTATCTCAGAGAGGTGACCCTTCTGCACGTGGTGTGCGATTGTGCAGCGTGGAGAGAGTGAATCTCATTTAGCAGAATGCCCTTCAGCCAGCGCAGGTGAAATCAGGGTACCTCCCAAGCATGGACTATGGTCCTGCCTTTCTAAGGAACCAGGCGTATCTATAGATTTACTGACCTATAACAAGATCTATTGTTAAGGAAGATGCCCTTTTCTTTGCGTATCCTTTTGCGCATTTTGAAGCTTGATTTTAAACCTTATAAGTATATATTTAAAAATATATAACCCATTTAAAAAACCTAAGCAATAAAATCAATTAAAAACTGGGTTTGTGCAAACCAGAAATATTCACCAAAATGATCACTGAAGTTCCCTCTGGGTGTGGAATTTTGGATAATTTCCACATTCTTCTTGGAGTGTTTATTATTTTATTATAAATGTGTCATTTTGATAAATGAAGCTTTTAAAAATTACTAAATAAACACTAAGGACTTTGAGAACACTTCCTTAACATTGGCAAATGAAGCAAGTGTGCTATGACTAATTGGTTAATAACTACATCAACTGAACAGCAGTGGAATACAGAGATAGTAGGAGAAAAGTTGAAAAATTATATTTCCAATGTCCTACAGATAATAGGATTGTTTTAATTTTTTTCATGATAAAGGCAATACATATATGTGAGGAAAATTTTAAAAGGTAGGAAAAAAATCACTTCTAGGTTCCTCCTAAACACAACCACTGCTAATATGCTCACACATTTCCATTTAGTTTTTGATTGAAGCTCCAGGGATCCTTGCGGTCAGAGAGTCCTGGCATGACCACTGTTAACCTGGTTAGTCAGCTACCAAAATAATAGGATTAACTTTTTTGTTAGTTGTGGGTCTTCAGTTAATGCAGTTGAAGTCTGTGTTTAATGTCCACCATGATGTTCAGAACATGGACACCATCTCCAGCAGTTGTGAAGATCCTGGCTGAGTAAGGACTTTGCCTTCAAATGGAACTTTTCTGCTCTGTGACCACAGACCACCAACACTGGCACTTCCTCCAAAAATTGAACATGGAATCACCATGCAATCCAGTAATTCCACTTCTTCCAAAGAATTTGAAAGCAGAATCTCAAAGAGATACTTGCACATCTATGTTCATAGCAGCATTATTCACAGCAGCTGAAAGGTAAAAGCAAATCAAGTGTCTATTGACAAAGGAAGGGATAAACAAAATGTGGTCCAGCCATGCATTGGAATATTATTCAGCCTTAAAAAGGAAGAACAGGGACACCTGGGTTGCTCAGCTGGTTAAGTGTCTGCCTTCGGCTCAGGTCATGATCTCAGGATCCTGAGATCAAGACCCATGTCGGTCTCCCTGCTGTGCAGGGAGCTGGTTTCTTCCTCTCCTTCTGCCATGCTCTCTCTCCCTCTCTAATAAATAAAGAAAATCTTAAAAAAAAGAAAGGGAAAAAAAAGGGAAGAACATTCGGACACCTGCTACGATGGGTTGCTGAACCTCTTCCTCCTAGAGCTCCAGTCTTTGCACCTGTGAAAGGGGTATAATTATCTGCCTTCTTCATGGGGTGGTTATGTGATCAAAAAGTTAATGTGTGGGAAAGTGTTTTATAACCCACAGAGAGCAGCATGGCCTCCTTCCCTCCCTTCTTTCTCTCCCATTGAATACTTCAGACCTTGCCCCTCTGGCCACAAAATCCTTGTGCTCTCTTCACTCTGACCCTGGGTTTCCTCTCTGCAAAATCCCCTCCTTCTCCACCTTTTTATGAGCAGTGTCTCAGAAAAGTCCTGAATCATTCTCAGAGCATCTGCTGACCATCACCCACCCTGTCCCCTTCCAGCATGGGGACTGGCTCCCAGAGCCCTCACAGCCTGGCATGTGGGAAGGTGGGCCCCAAGGTCCTGGGCAGCTGGGTGGACTGTCAGTGAAGGCCAAATCTTAGATCTACCCCTCACCACCAGCTGAGTACCGTGGCTTGACTGTCGTGAACCTTCGTGCTCAAGGTAAACTGGGGGTAAAAAATGGAGGTAAAAAAGAAAGCAAATGTAAAGTACTGGAAACACAATAGGCTCTCAGCAACATAGTTTCTTTGACCTCTCCCAACCTGTTTACTCAGTTACTCATTCCAAAAACATTTATCAGTTCCCTATTCNCTGCCTGCCTCTCTGCCTACTTGTAATCTCTCTCTGTGTCAAATGAATAAATAAAATCTTTAAAAAAAAAATGGAGGTAAAAAAGAAAGCAAATGTAAAGTACTGGAAACACAATAGGCTCTCAACAACATAGTTTCTTTGACCTCTCCCAACCTGTTTACTCAGTTACTCATTCCAAAAACATTTATCAGTTCCCTATTCATGCCAGGGCTTGTGCTATATGTAGAGATGAATCAGTCCTCACAGTCAACAAGCTCACGGTCTACTGAACAAATCTTTAGAGTTACTAGTAGCTTTAAAATGCACCTTTGTGCCCTCTCTCTCTCTGACAAATAAATAAAATCTTAAAAAAAAATGCACTTTCACATCTGGTTGAGTTAGTTCTGTCCTCATAATATTTCCTTCTCTGAGTCTCCCTGACTCTTTTTGTGTATTTAGAAATCTCAGAAGCAGTTTGCTTAATTAGAAAAAAATATAGGGGCACCTGTGTGGCTCAGTTGCTAGGATATGGGGCTCTTGATCTTGGGGTCGTGTGTTCAAGCCCTGTGTTGGGCACAGAGACTACTTTGTTTAAAAAAATAAATAAAAAATAAAAAATCAATATATAATATAGGTGGACTTTAAGACCACTGAGAAAAAAGTTGGATAATTTGGTGGAAATATTGAAAAAAAATAGGTAGCCATTTTTGAAAAAAATCCCAAAATAAATTCCAGGAGGAAGAAAGGTTTACATGTGGAAAAGGAAAGCATAAAAATATTAGAAAAAAATTTTCCAAGTGGGTAAATAACTTTCTAGACATGATGCAGAAAGGAAAGGCTAATCAATCTGAGTAAAAATAAAATAAGTTTTTGCCTTGAAAGTTATCAGAAACAAAGTCAAAGACAAATGACCAGGAAGAAGTATTTGTAGTACAAATGACAAAGCCTGTTTTCCCTAATGTAAGAAAGAATTCCTAAAAATCCTTATGTAAAAGGCAGGAAATAAAATTTAAAAAGGAGTGTATATGAGCAGAAAGGGGAAAACAACTTAAAACTTTATTTTGAAATCACTGTATACTTACAGAAGAGTTGCAAAGATAATAGAGTTTCCATGTGTCTTTCCTCCAGCTTCTCCTAATATCAATATCTTACAGTCAGAGCACAATTATCAAAATGGAGAGATTAACCTGAGTATAATACTATTAGTTACAGTATAGAATTCATTCATATTTTATCAGTTTTCCCATGCATGTTCTTTTTGTGGTCCAGGAACCAGTTTGGGACCCTCACTGAATTTCATTGTCTGCTTAGTCTCTCTCCATCCATGACAGGTCTTATGTCTTTCCTTGACTTTCATGCCTTGGCACTTCTGGAGTACTGATCAGATGTTTTGGGACATGCCCCTTAGTGTTCATTTGCCTGGTGTTTTTTTGTGATTGGACTGAGGCTGTGCTTTGTTGGGAAGGATGCATGGGGTGAGGTACCCTTCTCAGTGCATCCTTAAGAATACATGATATTGGTGGGACGTCTGGGTGGCTCAGTCTGTTGAGCATCTGCCTTTGGCTCAGGTCGTGATCCCAGGTCCTGGGATTGAGTCCTGCTTCAGGCTCCTTGCTTAGCAGGAAGCCTGCTTCTCCCTCTGCCTGCTGTTCCCACTGCTTGTGCTCGCTCTGACAAATAAATGAGTAAAATCTAAAAAACAAAATCTAAAAAAACCCCAAACAAACCATGGTGTTGGTATGTCAACCCTGGTCACTGGGTTGAGGTGGCATCTGCTGGGCTTCTCTACTGTGAAGTTACGATTTTTCTCTTTGAAATACTGAAATGTTTTGGATGAGATATTTTTGAGACTATGCAAATAATCCTGTTTGTAAACTTTTCCCATTAATTTTAGCATCCATCAGTGAATTTGCCTACAACAGTCATTATTGTGATTTTTTAAAAAGATTTTATTTATTTGACAAATAAAGAGAGAGAGCAAACAAGCAGGGGGAGTAGCAGAGGGAGAGGGAGAAGCAGGCTCCCTGCTGAGCAGGGCTTGATCCCAGGACCCTGAGATCATGACTTGGGCGGAAGGCAGATGCTTAACCGACTGAGCCACATAGGTGCCCCTTATTGTGACGTTTTAATGTGACCTCCTATTACCACTCCCCATCCCTTCTACACTGATTAGTTGGAATTCTTCTATAAGAAAGAGTTGTCACTTCTCTCACACTTACTTACTTATACAGCTAATAGTTTCTATGCACGTAGACTCATGGATATTTTATCCTTTTGCCTTATAATCCATATAATATTATTTCCTTGTTCATGTTGTTGCCGGATATTCGACACAAAAACACCCCCCCCACTTATTTATTTACTTATTTATTTGAGCGAGCCAGAGAGAGAGAGAGAGAGAGAGAGAGAGAAGGGAGGGGCGGGGGAGAGGGAGAGAGAGAATCTTAAGCAGGTTCCATGCTCAGCATGGAGCCTGATGCAGGGCTCGATCTCACAACCCTGAGAGATCATGACCTCAGCAGAAATCAAGAGTCAGGTGCTTAACTGAAGAGCCGGCCAGGCGCCCCCCTGCCAAACACCTTTTAAAAACTTTAATTTGAGAAAAGAGAATTAAAGTATAATGGGATAGAGTGTTTTTTTACCAATGATGCTGACAAGGATGAAAAAGCTTACTGATACCGTGCATTACTGAGAATGAGGGAAAGGGGGCTCATACCAGGATGGGATCATAATGGAGGCACCTGCATGGGGGGGGGGGTCTGGCAAAATTAAAACTGAAATGCATATTTCCTTGGACTGAGCAGTTTAACTTCCCAGAATTTTTCCTAGAGATATACTCTCACATGGAAAATGGTGAATGTGTGAAGATGATATTAGCAATATTACTTAAAATGTCAAAAGATTAGAAGCTGCATGAATGTCAGTCATTAGGGGAATGGTTAAGTAATTATGAGCTACCCCATAAGGGAATACTTTGTGGTTATAGTGAGACAGGCCTTTTCATAGTGACATTGGGAATGATCCCCAAATAGGGAGGTTAAATAAAAAGTCAGGATTTACAATGTGTATATACAAGTCTTCCTGGAACATTTCCTAAGATTATTTGATGCTTCCATCTTCTTATCTTGATTCTCTCTTTTTTGGGGGCATTCATATTATTTGTAAGTAGTGCCCCCTGAACTGGTCCTCTGATTTTCTAATCCTTTTTTCGACTATATTTAAATTTCTTTGTCATTTTATTTTCTGAAGAATTTCTTTAATTTTATCTTCTAAATCTTCTAGTAAGTTTCTTTAATGTATACTGAAGTATAATTTACATAAAATGCGTAGATTTTAAAATGTACAGCTTGAGCAAGGGAAACAAAAGCAAAAATAAATTATTGGGAGTACATCAAAATAAAATATTCTGCACAGTGAAGGAAACAATCAACAAAACTAAAAGGTAGTCTATGGAATGGGAGAAGATATTTGCAAATGACATATCCGATAAAGGGCTAGTATATAAAATATATAAACAACTTAGAAAATGTACCACTCAAAAAACAAATAACCCAATTAAAAATGAGCAGAAGACATGAACAGACATTTTCCAAAGATGACATACACATGGCCAGTAGACACATGAAAAGATGCTCATGATCACATCGCTCTACTGGGTATTTACCCAAAGAATACAGAAACACTAATTCAAAGGGATACATGCATCCATATATTTATAGCAGCATTATTTAAAATAGCCAAGATATGGAAGCAGCCCAGTGTCCATTGACTGATGAATGGATAAAGATGTGGTGTAGATACACAATGAAATCTTGCCATTTTCAATGACATGGATGGAGCTAGAGAGTATAATCCTAAGCAAAATAAGTCAGAGAAAGACAAATGCCATATGATTTCACACATATGTAGAATTTAAGAAAAAAACAAGCAAAAGCAAAAATTGAAAGTGTTAACGCAAGAAACAGACGTTTAAAGATTGATTGATTGATTTGACAGAGAGAGACACAGTGAGAGAGGGAACACAAGCATGGGGACTGGGAGAGGGAGAAGCAGGCTTCCCGCTGAGCAGGGAGTCCGATGTGGGACTCGATCCCAGGACCCTGGGATCATGACCTGAGCCGAAGGCAGACGCTTAATGACTGAGCCTCCCAGAGGCCCAGAAACAGACTTTTAATGATAGAGAACAATCTGATGGTTACCAGAGTGGGGTGGGTGGTTAAAGAGGTGATGGGGATTAAGGGGTGCACTTGTCATAATGAGCACAGGATGATATATGGAAGTGTTGAATCGCTACATTGTATACCTGAAACTAATATAATACTATGTGAACTAACTGGAATTAAAATGAAAAACTTAAAAAAATTAACATGGAGTGCATATATCTTTAAAAAAATACACAGCTGATAAACTTCAACAAAGGTATATATTCATGTAACCAGCACCCAGTAAGATGTATACATTCCACCATCCCAGTGAATTCCCTCCTGCCCTTTATCAGCCGATCTCCTGTTCCGTCCACCTCCCTTAACAGAACCACTGTTCTAATTTCTATTAACCAAAATAAATTTCTGAAGGATGAAAATGTAAAAATCGAAACCACAAAAATATTGGCACAGAACATTCTTTTCTTAAAAAAAATATTTAAGTAATCTCTATATCCAACATAGGGCTTGAACTCACGATCCTGATGTAAAGAGTCCCATGCTCTTCCAACTGAGCCAGACAGATGCCCCTAGAAGAGAGCATTCTAAGTGGGGAAAGGACCCCCTAAACAGAACACAGTATGGTATTTTTTAAAAAAGTTAATAGACCGTATTTATTTTTAAATGTTTTATTTAAGTAATCTTTACACCCCACATGGGGCTTGAACTCATTACCCCAAGATCAAGAGTCACATGCTCGGGCACCTGAGTGGCTCAGTGGGTTAAAGCCGCTGCCTTCGGCTCAGGTCATGATC
>LNAC01000001.1:6831786-6853639 GCA_002007465.1 Ailurus styani | reverse complement strand
CTGAGAATGAGGGAAAGGGGGCTCATACCAGGATGGGATCATAATGGAGGCACCTGCATGGGGGGGGGGGTCTGGCAAAATTAAAACTGAAATGCATATTTCCTTGGACTGAGCAGTTTAACTTCCCAGAATTTTTCCTAGAGATATACTCTCACATGGAAAATGGTGAATGTGTGAAGATGATATTAGCAATATTACTTAAAATGTCAAAAGATTAGAAGCTGCATGAATGTCAGTCATTAGGGGACTGGTTAAGTAATTATGAGCTACCCCATAAGTCACCTCGAAGGCAGGGACCGTTTTTGTTTTGTTTTGTTTTTAATATTATTTTAAAGTAGATCATTTGATGGGCGCCTGGGTGGCTCAGTGGGTTAAAGCCTCTGCTTTCGGCCCAGGTCATGATCTCAGGGTCCTGGGATCGAGGCCTGCATCGGGCTCCCTGCTCAGTGGGGAGCCTGCTTCCTCCTCTCTCTCTGCCTGCCTCTCTGCCTACTTGTGATCTCTCTCTCTCTGTCAAATAAATAAATAAAATCTTAAAAAAAAAAAAGAGCCCAGGAGAAATGCCTGGTGTGGCCGTCGCGTCTGTGGGCGCTCTGCGGGGACCCCGCTTCTTCCCTGCCCTGCATCCGTCGCTCCGGTCGGTCGGGATGAAACCGGACACACAGTTGTGTTTCCTCTTCTTGATTATGTGAGGGAAAATTGTCATCGGGTCAAGAATTTATCAAGCGCTCGTGCCTGAAATTCTTCCTTCGAATTCCTCTGGTGAATGAGATTCTTGTCCACACGCTGCAGCCCGGTCTCTCGCTCCGGCCCCGGGCTGACGGTCCCGCGTGTGCAGAGCCTGCTGTGTGTTGTGGGGGGGTTGCCACGGTGCTGGAAGTGCTCTGCAAATGCTGACCCGCTGCGCGTTCTGGGAGAGAGGATGGTGCGTTCCGTGTGGGTTTGGGTTCTGCGCCGCTCGGGGACCTCTGAGGGGTGATTTCGTGGCTCGCGTGCACTTCACACCCGAATCTGATCAGCCCCTTGACTCTGACCACCGACCGAGTTTCGGTCAAGTGTGAAAACGGCCAGATAACCTCTGGGAGTAAAGGATGCTGCACTCAGAGCTGCCAGATGCCGGCCCAGCAAACCCTGCCGAGACTGGAAGCCCATTGGGATTCGGGGCCGGGGACTAGAAATCTCCAAAGACTCACCACCACCAGCTTAGTGCATTGTCTTCCCCTCCTTGGCTCCCCTGAGCAGCAGCCTCTTGACCCCAGGGTCAGCCATGCCCCACACCGTCCCCGCTCTGCGGGGGACAGAAACCGCCCCCCGCCCCCGGTCAGGGGAGACTGATGATGCCTCAGGAAGGGAGTGCTACGGCTCCAGATTTTCCACCCCGATCCTTCACCCCTGAGCCCCCGGACACCCATGTAGCATAGGGTGTGGATGCATTTGTTAGAGACGCACGGGAGGAACCTTCATGCCCTCTCTGGACGTGGCCCCGGGAAGGAGGTAGAGCTCAGTGGCCATGTCTGCTCACCCCTTAGCCAAAGGTGGTTGAATGAGATGCCTCCCCTGCGGAGAGTGGAGGGGATCTTCCAGGAGGCGGCCGTGCTGGCGTCAGATGGCCCCAGTTCTGCATCAAGTGTTAGGGGCTGGTCTGGAGCCTCTGTACTTAGGTCTACTCTTAGACCCCCCAACCCCTGCGATACACCCTTATTCGTGCTCCTGGGGCTTGGAGGGAACGTCAGGTCCTCTTAGCATTGGGTTTGGGCAGCGCCTCGAGTAAGCTCATGTGGACTCACCCCGCTTTAGCTCCTCCAGGATTGTACCATTTACACTCACTCCAAGAAGCTCATCCTAGCTCTGGGCTGCCGCCCGTTGGCCAACTCCTGGTCCTACCCTTTCCTAAGGCCCAGAGCCAGTACCTGGGGCCTTGGAGTGACTTGTACGATGACCCAGAGGGAGGAGAAGTGTGTACTAAAGAAACGCATCCTCTGGGGAGTAGCTTCTACCTACCATGCCCCCTAGATGGGCTTCTCTCCGAGCTCTCTGGCCAAAGGTGCGCCTCCCTTGCAGATGCATCAGAGCTCCCGTGGTTGAAAGTGGAACTGTCCACCGTTCGTGCACACATGTGCCGAAACTGGAGGCCCCGAGCCCAGGCCTTCCCCCACCACCAGCAGGGCCCAGGGCGGGAGCGGGAGTGCAGGCCCACATGCCAAGTGTCCAAATGTTTAAAAGTCATTAACAAGTCTCCCAACCGATACATAAAAATATGCTCCATCCTCCTGCCTCAACACGTATGTCTTCATAATGACAAAACAACAAAACATTTCTATTTATAAAGCCATGGCTTTTACTTGCAGAAAGTCGGCAAAAATATCAAAGAAAGCCACTTGAATTATTACTATAAAGGTCTAGGTGCTTTGTTAACGGGCCGGTGACGTTTGTACGAGTGATACAGACAAAATTCATAAATTCTGTATTTGTGCAGCTATGTTTATTTTCCTTTCCTGTATTGCAGCAAAGTCATTATTGTTCCAGGCAAAATTTTTAGATACTTTGTGTTCTATTGACAGTAGTATTAATTTAGACAACTTTGAGTCACTGTAGTTCTTGGGTAGTGGTTTTTTTTTTTTTTCATTTAAATTTCAATTTGGAGGGGCGCCTGGGTGGTGGTAGTTAAGTATCTGCCTTTGACTCAGGTCATGATCTTGGGGTCAAGCCCCGCACCAGGCTCAGCGGGGAGTTTGCTTCTCCCTCGGCCCCTCCCCCATCGAGTTCTGGGGTGGGGGCGTGCATGCTCTCTCTCTCTCTCTCAAATTAAAAAAAAATCTTTAAATTTCAATTTGGAGAAACTTCACTCTGGTGAAGCAATAGCAACCGAAATGGTCAGTAAAATTATTAAAGCAATAGTTAGGTTCAGAAATCAGCCGTGGATTTCATACATCAGAATCAAGCATTGCATAGGATTACTTGTGACAAAGTCTCTTTATTGCAGAAAAGATTATAGCATGTTGAATTTCACCCTAAAAACTGCTATCGCTTTTATTGCAATTTTCCCCATCTCTGCAATATTTAGATCTGTAGACAAAGGTAAATAGCTGGCATTGTGCTTCACGAGATTATGTTGAGATGTACTTGTGAACACGTGTCAGAACAACAGGGATCGTCTAATAATGCACGGTGTTCCTTGGCCACCATGAGCAACTCCGGTGAAGACTGTATTCATCTGTGAATACCCTCCCATCCTGAATTAGGACATGAAGGAACAGGGACAGAAAGGCCTCTAGGGCTACTGGGAAATGATGCTTCTCTTTGCAAGGCTCTGTTGTAGTAACGCTGTTTGAAGACCTGACAAATTGACCCATCTGCCTTTCTCTTACCTTTCTCAGTCTTTTCCCCTGGCCACATCCCTTCTGCTCTTTGGAAATCATGTGTGTCTCCAACGTTGCAACCACAGATCTCGAAGGTGATCAGGCTCAGCCACCTTCTGTTCAGGGACAATAGCCAGGAACTGTGCAGAAACGTTTCCCTGAGGCCTGACGAGTGTGTCCTGGGTGTGTGCGTCTCTAGTTATGACCTGTGGAGTGACAGAAGTTCCTAGGTTCCAGGTCCTGTGCTAAGCCCTCCCTTCCTCTCTTCTTCTGTCTGTCCTTCCTTCCTTGAAAAGGAACCAGAGGCAAGTAGCAACCCGTTCCAGCTGCTGAGGCCTCAGACCAGCAGGGCAGCCTGGGAGAGTGGTACCCTGGCTGAGCAGAGAAGGGTCAGCTTTGGGAGGACCTGGGGTTCCAGGGACGTGTCAGGAAGGGAGGCCCGGGGTCATTGGCCTCTTGAGATTCTCCCAGAATCCTGGCTGAAGCTCAGCTCCAAGGATGGGTTATTCCCATTGTTACTACTCCCTAGACGCTTGACTCTTCCTTTAGACTGTGGGGCAGATGGAGAAGGCAAAGGTTTATCCTTTAAAGACAAGTTCAGAACACTCAACACATTGAATTTAAGGAAAGGTCCTGTGACACTGTTTCTCCTATACTGAGCAGAAGATTGACATTATGGCTGCCTGGTTTGTGCTTTTCATTTCAAAATACGTGACTTTCTCTTTGCCAGGATCTAATGGTGGAGCCCAGCTTAGCCTTCCTGTGCTCAGATCCTCCTCTCTAAGTGGGTGCTGATGGCAGGGCCAGGGCGGTGGGGACTGTGGGAAGCCATGAGCTGGCCTCCGTGAGCCCAGTTAGCACAGTGTGAGCAGCTGGCAGCTCGGGAGGTGGTAATTCTCTTCATCCTTCCCGTGTGAGTGAGGAAAGGGAAATGAAAACCAAACCCACGTGCATGTTGTGTATGTGTGCACGTACACGCGTACGTGCACATACTTTATAGGGTGTGGTAGCTTCTGAAGACTTTCCTAACAAAGTACCACACGTTGACTGGCTTAAGACAACAGAAAGGCATTCTCTCACAGTTCCGGAGACTCAGAGTCCAAAATCGAGGTGTCGACAGGGCCAAGCTTCCTCTGAAGAATCTAGGGGAGGGTCCTTCCTCTCTTCCCAGCTTTTGTTGGGTGTTGGCAAGTTTTGATGGCCACTGGCTTGCAGACACGTTGCCTCTATCTCTGCAGTCACATGGCCTTCTTCTCTGTGTCTCCTCTGGGTCTCTCTGTGTCCTCCCCTCTCCTTCTAAGGACACCGGTCACAGTGTTATCAGACCGTCCCCCCAATAAGGTCACATTCCAAGGTTCCAGGTGGACATGAATTTCTGGGGGGCGCTACCGAACCCAGGACACAGGGTGAAGACAGAAAGCTAAGGCTGCATTGTGAGATGCATCATGAATTCAAAGACGTTAAATGTGAAAAAAACACACATATTAAATGCCACAAAATATGTCATCTTATATGTACGTTCAAAAGACTCAACAATGGACTTGGAAAAAAATACATTCTCAAAAATTGCCATGATAATCTTTTGGTGGGAGTCCCAGCCGAGGTGCCTCAGTGCTGGTGGATTGGAGATACCCACATTCTCCAGAGCAGTTAGGGTTTCTGGAAAAGGTTTTAGGCTCAGCACAAATTGGCTCCGGTGGGAGCTAATGGTTGTGAAAATACTTTGCAAACAGTCAAATGTGGTACGAATAAAGGTTAATGGATACATGAGTTTGCCCACTTTAAGCCCTTAGGGAAGGCTGTCCATTCCATGCACAAATGCAAGGACACAGACTTGGAGAGATCACGGCAATTTCCTATAAATATCCTTTCTCATCAGGTGGAAGGAAGGTCACCTCCTCTTGGCTTTATAGAAAAAAAACCGCTTTTTTTTTAAATCAGGGACCTGGCAGCCCCTTCTGGGTCTGCTGTTGCGGAGCTCTTTAAGGGGACCCCCCACGTGCAGGTTTAATGCACAGAAGCAGGGGCTCTGTTATGAATGTTTCACATTCCCTAGGGTCTGCAGTATTGTCTTGTAAAAACAGGGGACAGTGGGTCAGTCATTTCAGAAGGACTTACTAGAATTTTGCACCCAGAAGTGAATTTATTCATAACCTCCTCTAACCCATTTATTTTATTAAAGAGGCCAAAGGAGAAGTTGCTGGTTGGGCGCAGGCAGGGAAGGAGTTGGAGGTGGTGTCTGGGCTTGAGGAGGAACTGCAGAAGCTCCTCTGATGCTCAGTCCTGTGTTTAGCCCTCTCCCTCATGCTTCTAAAGTCGGGGTGACACACATTCCTCATTTGGTATATTATTGCTCCCATTTTACAGACGGGTAAACGGAGGCTGCTTGATGCAATGTCTGGTTCAATATCATGAACTAGTATTATAGGTGGGTGACCCCAGAGCCCCAGTCTGGACCATCCTACTCTTCCTGCTGCTGGACAAAAACCAAGAAGGCAGAGTCAATGTGTTGGGAGCATTTCCCATCCTCTCCATACTCCCCACCCCCAGGAGATGGGCCAGGGTGAATGACAAGCATTTATTTCTATAAAATGTGTGATTTTACCCTGGCTTTAAATGCCATAATGAAATTTTGAAGTCAAACAACTGTCTTTGTAGTAAATGAAATCAATAAAGAGAATGTTTAGGGGCTTATAAAAGATGAGCAGGTGTGGGGTGCCTGGGTGGCTCAGTGGGTTAAGCCTCTGCCTTCGGCTCAGGTCATGATCTCAGGGTCCTGGGATGGAGCCCCACATTGGGCTCCCTGCTCAGCGGGGAGCCTGCTTCCTCCTCTCTCTCTGCCTGCCTCTCTGCCTACTTGTGATCTCTCCCTTTCTATCAAATAAATAAATAAAATCTTAAAAAAAAAAGATGAGCAGGTGTTGCATATTATAGAGAGGAAAGGTACCAAGTTGCTGAAGGATTGGAATCGGAAGAGCTCCACTGAGGAGGATGGCTCTTGCTCCATAGACGGGAACTCATCAGCTCTGCCTCTTTTGCTCTTGGAGTAGCTGACATTCCTCCTCTAACTGTGTCCCATCCTGTTGTTTTGTTGCATGTTTGCCATTGCTCTAGGTGAGGGTTCAATCTGACGGTAGCACAGGCTTTAGGGCAAGCTGTGGACTTACTGTTACTGAAAAGCTAAGCAGAGCTTCATGTTTTCAAGGTAACCACAGTGCTTTTGCACTTTCTTTCTTCCCCACTCACTGGCTGTTTGCTGCTTAAGATCTAATGAGTCAGTAACGATTTGTACTGAGTGACAATGAGTTAGGAGATCGTTTTGAGGATTATGTGCAGTGTGTAGGAATTACGAAACCAAGTTCCATGTGGGGATGGTGTTCTCTGATGTATTCTGGGACTTTTCTAGCACTCAACCAGAAACTAAATAAAGAGCAATTTACTAAGGTTTTGATACAGCATCTCTTACAATGGGAAACTGTCTCATTTTTTCCTTTCTTCTTTCAACCTCTAGCCTATTCATTTTCGGATTAAAACAAAATTCTGAAGTTCCTTCCACAAATCACAGACAAAAGCAGCAAGTTGGAAAGAAGGATTCTTTTGCTTTATGTTAACAATCTGGAAAGTCATTGCTATTAGTATAACTTTTTCAAGTATGAAATATTACATTGAGACAAAAGTTTAGAGGTGGGAGTGAATTTAGCAATCAAAGGTCACTGCCATTTTAAAGACCTCTCATGTGGTCATTTATACATTTGGTATTTTTATTGACTGAATACAACTAGTCAGGAACCTATTTTCATATAATGACAATAAAGTGTAATATTCAAGGGAGACATTATGAAAATAGGACATAACCCCCTACACTGGAAGTTTGTAAGTATCATGCAAATGTCAGTTCTTAGTGTATTATCCACTAAGCTGATTACCTAGTACAGATTCTATTTGACCTCCAAATCTGCCAAGCACCAGAAGGCTGTCCCTTCAGCCTGCTGTGTCTGGTAGGGAACAGGGACAATTTCCTCAGGGAATGCACTTGAAACATTACTCTTGAATCGACCAAACTCTAGAGGGCTCAGAAAATCATCTTTGCCTTTTTATCCACCCTTCCCTGATCACTCTGCTGGAATTTCTCTCCCGCATAAGCAACAAAAGCCTGTTCAGGTGTCTGTCTTTAATTCAGGGGTGCAGAAATATTTATGGATGAAATGATATGCTATCTGGGATTTACTTCAAAATCATATGGAAAGTAGGGAAGCAGATGGGGATAAAACTGGAACGAGACTGGCTGTGAGTTGATAATTGTTGAAGCTGGCTGATGGGGCAGGGCGCCCACTGTGATGTTGTGGGGTGAACGTCCTTGCACGCGTGGGGACGTTTCCCTGAACGAACCTGGGAGAGGAGCTGCTGGCTTGATACACATTTTGAATTTCCTGGATGCCGTCAAAGTGCTTCCCAAATCTTTCTGTATAGATTTATATTCTCACCAGTCACACATCTCACTGGAACCTGAGATTAAGCATTTTTTATCAGTCTTTTTTAAAAAGTAATACACTCCTCTGTTTTATTTGTGTTTTCATACTCACTTTGAGGATCTTTCTCATTTGCTGGTTCTTCAGGGTTTTTTCTTTTTTTCTTGTGAACTATCTGCCATGCTGTTCCAGATTAAAGGTGAAATCACGGCGAGTTCTCTTTCCTCTCCCCTCCAAGCAGTAAGGGGCAGCAGCCTGCGCTAGTTGATGAGAGCCAATTGCTAAGTTTCCAAGAATTTTGTGAACTGGTTATCAAATATAGGTAGCTCGGAATTGGCCCTGTGCAGATATTTACAGCGTGGCAGCCAGAAAATCCTGCAAATCAGGGCTCCCACTCCCTGAGAGCTGGGTTTTAAACCTTTCCTGGCCCACCACTGCCTCTGCACATTCACATCCAGACAGAGCTCAGTCCAAAAGGGTATTAGGGTGAACCTGACACATGGATGTGGAAGAGGCTGACCCCTGCCTTGATGGCCAGAACTGGAAAAAGCCTGGGGGCTCTGTGCCTCCTGTGCTTGGTACCTGCTGGTGGACAGGCACAGGGCATGGAGGGCGGCACCCTAAGGAGTCCTGCCGCAGGACTAGGTAGGCTTGGCAGGACCCTGTGTAGTCTGTTCCCTGGCCCTGTTCCTTTCGGTGCCAGGTACAGTCAGCTACGTGATTTGCAGGGCCCAGTGCAATGCGAACATGCAGGTTCCTCATTTAAAAAGCTTTCCCTTGGGCGCCTGGGTGGCTCAGTGGGTTAAAGCCTCTGCTTTCGGCTCAGGTAATGATCTCAGGGTCCTGGGATCGAGGCCCGCATCGGGCTCTCTGCTCGGCAGGGAGCCTGCTTCCCCCCCCCTCTCTGCCTGCCTCTCTGCCTCCTTGTGATCTCTCTCCCTCTGTGAAATAAATAAATAAAATCTTTAAAAAAAAATAAAAATAAAAGGCTTTCCCTTATTCACCCATGATTTCTCTCTCTCCACCAGTCACAGCGACCTTTGTTTCCTATTTAATGTCATGTTCTCTCGGACATGGGGGTTTTCGTGGGGGTGAACGCCAAACCCTATAGTTGTCTGGGGTCTTGCCCATGGACTTGGCACACAGGGTGTACATGACCCACATGGTTCTTTGGGTGCCTGCACCCAGGATCCCACCAAGAGCAAAGGCGGAGGTGCTCACCACTTGGGATGGGGAATTGGGCAGATGAGCCCCTATCCTGGGGATGGGAAGAGGCAGAGGGAGGTTAGACGGTGAGTGAACCTGGCAGCACACTCCACTGATCCATCAGGCTTCACTTATAAAACACAAATGCAGAGATAAAATTAATTCAGAAATTCAAGACAGCAACCAACCATGGAGCATTAGACCCCAAGTGTGGGGCTTCCTGTGTGCAAGGCCTGTGTGACTGCATTGGTTGCATGTTCTGAGGCTGGCCGCCAGGCTCTCTGCCCCTGAACCCTCCCTCCCTGGAGCTGTATGAACCTAGATACCATATATGCATACACACACATATATATATAAAGTTATGTGTGTTAGTGGTAGGTACTAACAAGAAAAACAAAAGCATGGAAGAGGGATAGAAAGTGTCGGGGGGTGATGCTGATAGAAAATGGGTGAGTTAAAATTTCCAATGTTGGGTTTTGGGAAAGTGATGTCTGAGCAAGAAGCTGAGGTGAAGGACGGCACACGAGGCACCACATCTGTCCTTCATGTCACCATCCTTGTCATCCCACCCATGGCTCCATCCGGATTATAAGGAGTTGTGAGTAGTGTGCAATGGCACAACCTGTTTGGTTAAAATCTGCCCGCATAAGATTCAATTTTAGTGAGAAGTTATTTTAAGCTTTGGAAATGTCATATAAAAAATATTCTGGTGAGAATCCCCCTCCTTTATTTTTTAAACTGTAAGGTTTATGAATTCAGTTCTCCTTGAAACAGACACTTCATTTATTGTCATATTTTTAGAGACTTAGGAAAGTTATCTCTGGCATCTTCTGAGAATTAAACCCTTTTTGCAATGATCTTTTCCCCCTCCTTCTTTCAGTTGCTCACTAGGGTTTCTTCCCCAAAAAGAAAAATGGAGTGTTAGATAACAAAAATGTAAAGCTGGAGGAAAAGGAACAAGAACAATTCTTCCACATCAGAAAGTGGACATTCCATCAGGTTCTTTGAAAAAGAAAATCCCCAAATAACAGTGCCATCAATAAGACAGGTGTATCTTTCCCATGTAAGAGATGTCTGGTAGAAGGCAGACCATGCAAGGACTGTATGTCTGCTCTACCATCCTCAAAATCACCTCATGGTTCAAGATGGCCACAGGAGCTCCTGCCATCACATCCATACTCCGGGAAGGAAGATGGGGTGAGCTGAATGGCCTGTTTCATTCCTTTTGAGGGAAATTCCTATCAAATCCCCCACAATGCACGTGCAAGTGTGTGTGTGCGTGTGCACGTGCACGCACACACGCACACACACACACACACACACACAGTATAAGCCAAACTTCATAACATGGCCATGCCTACCTATAATAGGGACTTAGAAATACAGGAAAGGCATTAGCTGAGTAACAATTTTGTTAGAAACCGATGTTCTGTTTCTTCAGAAAGGAGAATGAATGTTGGAAAGAGTCTCTAACAATTTCTGCCATAATCTTCAACCTTGTTTTCTTTTCAAGTTATGAGGGCTATAAATATCAGGAAAATAAATCAACACCTAACTCCTAGGGTCAAGAGAAACTATATTTTTAAATGTTCACATTTTAGCTTTTTAAAATTCAGTTGAGAAATTCCAATGGGGAGTGTAGATTCTGTCATCTTTACTGCTTTTGTGTATGTTAAGTTCAGTAGCCTACAATTTCACCTGCTTTGGCATTGTACAGTCAAATAAAAGAGGATTTCACTGTAGTTATACAGAACTTTGTATTTTATAGGAGAAAATAATTTTTTAAATCATGCATGTGAGGAAGAAAATAATAATGGGCTGATTAAAAAGGTACTAATTTAAGTTCTGGGCCCAGACGAAAGCGTTTCCAAATGGACATCTTACCTTTTTTTTCCTTTCCCCGTTGAAACTAATCTCCAACAAAGAAAACTCCTTTCTCTTGTTGACCCACACCACAGTACAGCATCTGCTCAGGCAATTTTACACAGTATGTGAGACTTTCTGAGGGAAAGCTAATGTATTTTTTTTAAGTGGTCTATTTCTCAGCTCTTTCTTTTTTTAAAAAAAGATTTTATCCATTTATGAGAGAGAGAGAGAAAGAGAGAGAGAGAGGGAGAAGGAGAAGGAAGCTCCCTGCTGAGGAACCTGGGATCATGACCTGAGCCAAAGGCAGAAGCTTAACCCACTGAGTCACCCAGGCGTCCCTCTTTTTTCTTATTTATTTATTTATTTTTAAGATTTTATTTGTTTATTTGACAGAGAGAAACACAGCTTGAGAGGGAACACAGGCAGGGGGAGTGGGAGAGGGAGAAGCAGGCCTCCTGCTGAGCAGGGAGCCCAATGCAGGGCTCAATCCCAGGACCCTGGGATCATGACCTGAGATGAAGGCAGATACTTAATGACTGAGCAGCCCAGGCGCCCGCTTCTTTTTTTTTTTTTTTGAAACTTTTTTCCTTTTTTAATTTTTAAAGGCTTTATTTATTTATTTGAGAGAGAGAGAGCACAGTGGGAGAGTGAGTGGGAGAAGCAGACTCCCCGTTAAGCAGGGAGCCCGATGTGGGACTCGATCCCAGGACCCTGAGACTGTGACCTGAGCTGAAGGCTTATGCTTAACCCACGGAGCCACCCAGGCGCCCTGTTTCTCACTTCTTGAGAAAGAGTATGCCTTCCTCTAGAAGATTCATTTTTGTTCTCTCCCACGGTGACAGACGTTGTCTCTCAACACAGAAACAGAAAAGAAACGTCATGCTTCAGTTACAGTGACTGTGGGCCACTATGATATCAGTTTTCTGTTGTATAGGGCAACCTGGTGATTAAATTGCTAATGTTTTCTTCGAGGGGGGGGTTTCCTTCTGATTAGTGAAGCTTTCAGAAATATTATGTTAACACAAATCTACATGTAATTTATGAATCTCTCTGCTTTATTAAAACATAGTTATCTCTGAGTTAGAGCTGGTTTCTTCACTTAATTCTTTCCTACATAATAATATAAAAGATTCTTCATCTCTAATCCTGATTTCAGGGATGGAAATCCTGCAGACAGACTCAAAGCTAGTCCATAAGACAAAATCATAAAAGGAAAGGCTCTTACATCTGCCAACTATGGAAATATACTTTAATTGTTTAACATATGAGGATGACTGGCATTAAATTCAGTGGAGGCGCCAATAAATCTTAGCTTTTCTTTTCTTTTCTTTTTTTAAGATTTTATTTATTTATTTGACAGAGAGAGAGAGAAAGTACTAGCAGGGGGAGCAGCAGAAGGAGAGGGAGAAGCAGGCTCTCCACAGAGCAGGGAGCCTGATGTGGGCCTCGATCCCAGGACCCGGGATCAACACCTGAGCCAAAGGCAGACACTCAACTGACTGAGCCACCCAGGTGCCCCAAATCTTACCTTTTGTGATAAATCATTTCAGTCTGAAGAGACGCTGCTAGAGAGATAAAATTTATGGACTTAAACTCTTTCCTACTGCTTTAGGAAGCCTTTTCCCGATGACTGTCCATTATTTTACTGGAATGTTTTCTGTACCACCTACGACAACCATCTTTCCTGAGTTTCAGCTCTAGAATGGATTAATATAATTCTTTTTTATGGCATGAAACCATGCTGAAGTAGAAAAGGGAAAATTCAGAAGTTTTCAAAATACATTGTCTTTGGGTGGAAAAGACTTTGGTTAGGCAAATAGATTCAAAATAGTGATAGTTGTTGCCTCCAAGTAAAGTTCTGGGAATATGCATTCCTTTTTTTTTTTTTTTTAAGGTTTTATCTATTTAGTTGAGAGAGAGAAGGGGACTGAGCAGGAGGGAAAGAGAGAATCCAAAGCAGACTCCATGCTGAGGGCAGAGCCCAACGCGGGCTCAGTCCCATGATCAATATTGAGATCATGACCTGAGCAGAAGACAAGAGTCAGATGACTGAGCCAGCGAGGCACCCTAGGAAATGTCCATTCTTTTGCATGTGTTCTGCTGTAGTGTCTGTTGGCTGGAGAGCTTTTATTTGTCCCTCCAGACCCACTTGCTCTGTGCCCCTGGGGGGTTGCATCAATGGCTCCCTGGCCTTATGGTCACTGGTTTGGTTTGGCCATTGGGAGGCCCTATCCAGAGACCAAAGGGAGGAGAGCTACCAGGATGTTTACTCTGGCTGGTTCCTGCTGGGCCATAGGTTGACAGTGGCTATGTTACCCTAGGAAGGCTCCTGCCAGGTGTCCCTCCCTACAAGGGCTCCCTCCCCAGGATTTGGTAGTGGCTCAGGGTTGTTTCACCATCCTTGTTACTTTTCTTCAACCTCACCCACACATTTGTAAAGAATTTCAATTTTCCCATTGGAGTGTGCTGTTTCTGCCTGGGGATTGATATGCAAGTCTTCTAATGACAACCACTAAGCATGGGGACAATGGTTATTTGACTTACGACTTGTTTTGAGAAAATGTTTTCAACGTGAATAAGATTGAGAACAACCTCTCCCCACCCCACCCCCCGTCCCATAATTTAAGTTTCTCCTGCTGTTGGTTTTTTTTTTTTTACACTGGAGTTGTAAATTGTTTACATTTTCACAAGAATGTAAAGAGGAAGGATGTAGTTCTGCAAGGTAGTTGTTCAATTCAGTGAGGTCTCAAGGCAGGTTGCTGACATCCTGCCTGAGCTCCCAGACCCTTGTGAGTGGTGGCCTCATCACTGTGGTCCAGGGCAGATGTATGTAGTACTGAGTGGGCCCTAAGAGTCAGCATCTTCTTTCCCAGACCCGCCTACCCTGCAGGGATGTGGACTCTAGCTAACTCCCTTATCTCCTTGCTTCTTACCCCATTACTGTCCTGCCTGCTGACCCTAACATTTCAAAGGGCCTCGGGTAGGGTTCCTGAAACAAAGTGCTCTGAAGCTGATGCTAAGTATCCGTCCTAGAAGGTTGTGTGAGAAATTCACTCAGTTTGAGCACATTCCTTTTTCAAGTTAGTCACTGAATGAGTTTGGTTTCTAGTTGGGTGCTTATGCTATTTCTCATTTCCCCCACAATTGGGAAGACTCTTATTTCACAAATGCAATGAGGTCAGTAATCTGTCATCCTTCTGGCACATTCTATTTGCAACTGCTTCTTGAAAAAAGTAATCTCAGAATTAGAGAAGGCACTGATATTTAGTTTTAATCCACACATTTTATGAAAACCTTGGGAAGCTATGTGTTTTCTGGGGCCCAGCTAGGTTGAGGAAAAAGTCTGGGGCAGGGTTACTGGGTTATAACTTCTGGAGCCTGTGTTCTAATTCCTAAAAAGAGAGTCTCGTAACCTCTCTGGCCCTTGCTTTCCCTTTACTCACTGGAAATAACACCTACCTGCCAAAACTAATAAGGATAGAATAGGATGATGGATGGTAAAGTGCTATGAAAATTTAAATATCCTAGGGATGCCTGGGTGGCTCAGTCAATTGAGCATCCCACTCTTGATTTCTGCTCAGGTCATGATCTCAGGGTCTTGAGGTCAAGTCCAAAGTTGGGTTCCATGCTCAGCAGGGAGCGGTCTGGAGATTCTCTCTCTCCCTCTACCCCTCCCCTCGCTTGCGTGTGCACTCCCTCTCTCTCGTAAATCGTAAATCCTTAAAAAAAAAAGAAAATTTAAATATCCTAAAGATACAAATTATTATTGTTGCCTAAACAATTATAAAACATAGCCTAAACCTGTGGTTTTTAACCTTTTTTGGGTCATGAATGTCTTTAGAGAATTGACAAAGGCTTATAGACCCTCCCTCTGGAACTGCATAGACCGTTCAGAGGAATTTCTTATGCAGTTTCAAGGCATCCATGGACCTTCTGAAGCCCACTACATCCTGGACAAATTTCATGAAATACATCTTGTTTTTTTTTAAAGATTGCTAAATGTAAAAGTGAATGTGTTAGATATAATTTTCATCTGCATTCACTTATAAGACTTGACATTTAAAATTTTGCACAAGATACTGCGCATAAGATATATAAATTACAAACCAAAAAAAAAAAAAAAAGAATCAAGAGAAAATGCCAAACTATTCTGAGTTCTTGAATGAAATTTCAATGCATTAGCTTTTGGAACTAGAATAATGATGGTTGGAAATATCCTGAAGTATAAAAGCAAGAAAGCAAATTTAATTCATTCAGTAAATACTTCTTGAGCACCTATATGTGCCAAGAATCATCCTCAGTACTCAGGATTTAACAGTGAATCAAATAGTCAAAATATCTATATATACTTATTAAGTAAGCTCTATGCGTAATGTGGGGCTCAAACTCATGACCCCGAGATCAAGAGTCACATGCTCCAGCCAAGTGTCCAAACAGTCAAAATATTTCACATATAGAGATAATACTTTCTATTCATTGTGAAAGCTGTTAAAACTCCAGGTAACGTATGAATACCAGCCAGTGATTCCCTTAGTTATAGACAATTTTTGTGTTGGTCCTAACACTACATTTCTGTCTGACCAGCCCCTTTTTAATTTGTAGCTTATATATTATAAGTTTATAGCTACTATAAATATTCTACATTGAAGATAACCAAATATTGTGAACTTCATCATTTCCTTCTAGTCATGAAACTACAATACAGATGATTCTCTTTGGTCCACAATTTGAATTTACCTATTGTTTTTGAAGCCAATAAGATCATTTGCTTGAACCATCCCTAGTCATTTAAGAAATACCTGTAAGGGCGCCTGGGTGGCTCAGTGGGTTAAAGCCTCTGCTTTCGGCCCAGGTCATGATCTCAGGGTCCTGGGATCGACGCCCGCATCGGGCTCTCTGCTCAGCGGGGAGCCTGCTTCCCCCTCTCTCTCTGCCTGCCTCTCTGCGTCCTTGTGATCTCTCTCCTGCTGTGAAATAAATAAATAAAATCTTTAAAAAAAAAAAAAAAAGAAATACCTGTAAGACATCATGAATGTTTTCAAAGATTTTGAAATATTTTTAGATTGTGGTCTCTGAAATGATTAGAAGGAGAGGAGTGAGAAATACAGTGTCATTCCTAACTCTTTAGACAATTGATCACTTTAGTGTTTGGCAAAGTGGCAAAATATTTTCAATTCCATGAGTATTATATAATAGACATGTAAGAAAGTATTAGATTCTAGATCAGTATGTTTATTTCTGCTGTGTGTGTGTGTGTGAAGGGTGGTGGTGGTTGTGTTAATTTGTCAGCACTGAATGGGAAGACGTTTGCTTATAAAAACTATAAACTGAGTAAAAAGACTTCAAAAGGGGTTTGAGTTAAGGCGCATTTGAGGTTGATCAGATATCAGCCCTGCTTTTCCCTTTTTCAGAGTTTCCTCAGTTGGACCCATCTTGTTCCTCCTCTTCCCCACTATGTCCTGACTCCTCTTCTCTCCTTGCTGAGCTAATCATATTTACCTGCAAAACACAGCCTTCCCTTTGCATTTGTACTTTCTGAGGGGATGGCATGGTTTGCCTATTCTGTATCCTATTTTGGAACATAAGTAATCTGATTATTTTATGTGGAGTTTGCCTTTCTGTCCCGAGAAATGAAGAAAATTCAACCTTCCTTAACTAGATGCGGGTCTCGACCTTTTTTTTTAAATGTCATGCACATTCCAGAATAATTTCTTAAATGCATAAAATAAATGAGATAACTCTATTATAATTTAATTGGTTTCCTTGTTATCAAATGTTAAAAAAAAAACCCGTAACATTAAGCACTTTTAAAATAACACATTAAATAAGAAGCTAGCAGCAGGTCTAATGGCCACCATGGTTTTACAGTTGTGGTAGGAATAAAGTGTATTTTGAGCTATCTGCAATTGTAATGTGTTCTAAGAAATCTGTGATTTCTGTTGGTGCCAAAGCCACAGGTTTGTTAATATTACTGTGGTTTGTTGACTTACGTTGATAATTAATGTAACTTCTTCGTTTCAGTTAAACGTTAATGGAAATGAAGATGTCTTTTCTTCCCATCTGCAGCACAGACCCTACAGGGTATGGGGACCCAGGTGAAGAACTGTTCTCTGCTACCCCCTCCCCCGCAACTGTTAGCCTCTTGGAGCTGAGACCAGCACGTAGCACAGTGCCCGACACGGCATGATTCCTCCATAGTTGTTATCCGAAATAAGTGAAACACAAAGCAGGGAAACCGACATTTGTCCAATGCTATGGTTATTGCTAGGACTTTTTGCACCTGATCTCATTGACTCTCCGATTAACCGCCAGAGCAGCCCTGGATTTCTCAGATGAGGGACTGGGGACTCAGGATAGCTATGCAGCAGAGCAGAATTTAAAATGGTTTGTTGGACTCCAGAGTTCACATTCTTTCCACCCTCACATTGTTGCCTCTTACAAAACTTTTCTAGGTCAAGAGAGAAATAAAAGGGAAGTCCTTTCAGATATTTGATGTCTCCAGACTTCTTACAAAGACTCAATAAAACTTCAATTCTCTCATAACTCGGTGAGACTAACTTACAAGGATACCTAGTGGAAAGTTTGTGAAAATTTCTTTATCTAGATGTAGGGTGATCTTGTTTCTATGAGCCTAAATTCTTACTCATGGAGACGAGACGAGTTCCAGCCTGGCCAGGACTTGGTTAAATCAAATGAGCGGTATTCTGTTTGATGCCTTACACACATACTTGGCCCTTTCATGAGAGATTTTATCCTACGCGGGTTTGTGGTTGGTGTCCGGGACGGTCACAGGATAATCCTATAATCCCGTATTCCACAAAACAGTGTCATTTATTGCATAAGAATGGATCAGGCAGCACTATTATATTGCATTTTCCACTGTAAAGAGTTTTTTTTTAACTGAGTAATCATGTTGATCACATATAGTAAGTAGAATATACTTTGCAGTTTATGCAACTGACATTTTCTGCAACATGGCTGAGAATCTGTTCTTGTAACAGTCGAACTTTCTAGCATTTCTTTTTAGGGAAGCTCACCAGTTTTATAAAACCTGCTTCATAGAAGCACAGAACCCTAAGCAAGCTGGACCTCTTGTCCTTCCCTTCAGCAGAGTGCCTTTCATTTTCCTTATTTGGAAGTGTCATCTCCCCTAGGTGGCCTCCCTCTTCTGGGTCTGACTCTGGGCTTCTCAACCTTGTTAGAGAAAGTGGTCCCTTGTTGTTCTTTCTCCACTCTTCCCGGTTTGCCTCCTCAACTTTTGTCCCGACATCCCTCAGTTCTCCTCTAGCTTCCCAGCCCAGTCCTGAGTGGGCGACCTGCGCCGGCTGCCTGCAGGAGGAGAAAGGGTTTGGAGCCTGCGCTGTCACCTCTCTCTGATCAGAATCTCCCTGCACCACTGTTTTTCACGTCTTCCTTTCCTTTTGTTTCTGAGAAAGAAAGGGCCCTTCTGCTTGCCAAGTCAAAGCACTATGTTCTGGGTTACCTGCTACTGGATTTGAATCACTTTTTTCTTTCTTCACCTTCTCTCTTCTGTTTACAAAAGTACACAGATACGCTCATTCTTTAAAAAAATATGTAAAAGGAAACAGAACATTTCCCTTATTCTTGTTACTCCCCGTATCTATTATTGTATCTCCTGCCTTCGTTACATTGGCAAACACCTCAGACTGGTATATCACTATGATCACCGCTTCAATGCCCACACATGCCTTCGGTTTTCGGAATCTGCATTCTTTCTCCACCATCCCACTGAGAATGGTTCTCAAGAAGGTCACTAAGCCTCTTGTTTGTCAAACCTAGTGACCTTTTCTCTGTTCTAATTCTCAAGTCTCTAGAATCGGACATTGTTTATTCTCATGTTCTCGAGGCTTACTGACGCTTTAGCTTTGAGAATCTCTTTATTTTTTTTTAATCTCCTGTCCTTCCGACCAGTCTTTTCTCCTCGTTCAGAGTCCTTGTTTCCTATTCCTGTGACTGTGGTGGTCACCTCCACATAGATAAGCCCCTGAGGTTTATCTCCGGCTCCCGCCTATCACATTTCAGACCAGCATTTCATTTCCCCTGCTTGCTACACATTTCCTCCCGAGCCCGGGATCTGGACATACCTGATCTCTTCTCTAGTTCCTCTCCTGTGTTTCACACTGTTAAGCATCCCACTGTCAGCCAGAGTTCTCAGACTTTTGGTTCTTGCGCTTCAGATTCAGACACTGGCAAACCCTGACCCTTCTCCTGCCACCTTATTTCTTTTTTTTTTTTTAAAGATTTTATTTATTTATTTGACACAGAGAGAGAGATCACAAGTAGGCAGAGAGGCAGGCAGAGAGACAGGGAGAGGAGGAAGCAGGCTCCCTGCTGAGCAGAGAGCCCGATGCGGGCCTCG
Source organism: Ailurus styani (assembly GCA_002007465.1). NCBI lineage: Eukaryota > Metazoa > Chordata > Mammalia > Carnivora > Ailuridae > Ailurus > Ailurus styani. The sequence continues at coordinate 6,834,359 of LNAC01000001.1, read as the reverse complement.
ATCCCAGGACGCTGAGATCATGACCTGAGCCGAAAGCAGAGGCTTAACCCACTGAGCCACCCAGGCGCCCGTCCTGCCACCTTATTTCATGTCTGTGTCTCCTTTCCATTCCAACAGCTGCTTCGGTTTGGGGTTCTAGTCTCTTAATCGGTTTCTCTGCCCCTGCTTCCAGTTCTACCCTAGTTTGTCCTACAGACATTACAGGTTATATGGCTCCAGTACTGGCACTTAAGTGCTCAAAACCTTCCCCTGGCTTTGAACTAGTAAAGGAATCAAGTACAGATGCATCATTCGGCATTCAAGACCTTTGCAATAAGTAAAATGGAAATTTTATTTTCTACAGGTTATTGGGGAAACACCCCAAAGCCAAAACAAACTAATTGTCAACAAAACTATACTGTCCCTACACTTTAGTACAGGAGTTCTAAGAAAAAGAACTTAATTTTTTTTTAAATAGCGCATACATTTTTTCCAGCTTTAACACAGAGTCCTTTTTGGATTTGCTCTTCCTCTCAATTACAAGGTAATTTTCATTTGAATTTACTTAGCACATTCCACCTCATATTATAATTATGGTTATTTTTGTCTTGCTCTCTTTCCTACGCTGTAGTCTCTCAAACGCAGAATGTGTCTTACTCATCTTTGTGTACTTCTTGTCCCCTGGCACGTGGTGCTTACTTTACGTTTGCTAACTTGACTGAAGAGTCCATAAGCCTTACCCCAACAATATCCCTTTAACAAAATCAACTAAGACTCAAACGAAACAAAAACACTGGATTCTGCGGTTCTTCTTGACTCCGAGTTGAGGTGCTTTGCAGTGGAGGCTCAGGAAGGGGAAGCTGGAGGTACTCAGCAGCTCTTAAAATACTTTCAAAGTGAAATGTTGGTTGAGCCATTTGTTCTTACACAGTAATGTGGTGTTTAATCTATAGTTGTGTTAATTATATGTTTGAGAATAAGTGTTAAGTTTTGTAGGGAAATGATGTTGCAGTTTAAACTCAATTTATTGGCAAGTCTCTGACCAGATAATGTTCTGGGTTGATGGGGATGACTGAAAATCTCTGTCACAGGAATGGCTGTGAGGAAGGTCATTGGTGAGGGGTAGCTCTACAAGGTATTATTCTGTAGTGGCCATAGTAAGGCTATACACACACATCTCCTTAACTTTTTATGAGAATCATACCATGAATAGTTTTACTACACGAAGTCTCCCAGTTTCACACATCCAGTTAAACTCTCAATAACTCTTCCTATTGAAGCTGAGGTGCCCAATACAACTGCTAAAGCCGTCTGACAGTGCCATAGTTCTTCAACAGATAACTTAAAGAGGTCTACAACTTTTCAAGAGTTGCTGCACTTTATGGTCTTCCAAATTCTTGAAATACAATTTTGGAGGGGTGCCCGGGTGGCTCAGTGGGTTAAAGCCTCTGCCTTCGGCTCAGGTCATGATCTCAGGGTCCTGGGATCGAGCCCTCCATCGGGCTCCCTGCTCAGTGGGGAGCCTGCTTCCTCCTCTCTCTCTGCCTGCCTCTCTGCCTACTTGTGATCTCTCTCTCTCTGTCAAATAAATAAATAAATAAATCTTAAAAAAAAAAAAGAAATACAATTTTGGAGTGTGAAAAACTCAAGGCGAAGCCCCACTAAGAAACACTAAGAAAGCTCTGCAGCTGGAAAAACTTGACACACGGGCTTTCAGCACAAGGCTGAATGACTTAACTATTCGGCTATATTTGAAGTAAAAGAAGAAATATACAAAATGCATCACCATGGAACATAATAGAGACCTGGGCTCTGGGAATTCTCCTGGCAGTACTTTTTCCAGGGTTGTAATGTATCCTCTGTCTTAAATTCACAGTTTACAGAAAAGGTCATCATCTCCACGCTCCCGAAAAGGCAACCGTGAGAGAGCCAGGAGATGGTAGAAGAGAGGGCAAAGCAAAGTCTCCTTGGCTTAGATTAAAAAAAAAAATTGAGATAGAATTGCCATAGAATTCCATGGCTTGAGCATGCATAACTGTACGTAACATACATATTGCAAACATACACGTACACACAGAAATGGACAGCCGCCTCGAAGGCAGGGTTTACGTAAAAAATAGACATTGTAAAAATTGATCTGTAAAACCCTCAGCATCGATCTTCCCCGATGTCTTCTAAAGAGTTTATACAGGAGCGAGGCAGAATCCGCCACCGAGTAACTCGGGAGACCTGAGACCTAGGGGTGGGCTTGGAAGCCGGGCGACTCGGCAGCAGCGAACACGGGGCGCCCGGCCAGCCGAGGGGCCGCCCTGGGCGCGCCGCTTGCGTCCCCCGGCGCTGCGTACGTCGCGCCACCCCTTCGCCTCTCGGCGCGCCCCGCACGGCGCCTAAGGCCCGCAGCCCCGCCGGCCGCAGCCTCACATTCAGGGCCGGGCGCCGGCATGACGTCACCTCCCCGCGGCCCGCCTCCTGCGCCCGGAAAGAGGCGGCCGCCCATTGGCTGCGCCGCTGGCGGCTTCCGGGCCAATGACAGGGCGGCGAGCGGCGGGGTCCCGCCTTGACGTTGTGCTGCTCGCCGTGGGGTTTATTTGGCT
>LNAC01000001.1:6758964-6831332 GCA_002007465.1 Ailurus styani | reverse complement strand
CTGCGGGGCCGCCCCCTGGGGCGGTGTCGCGGGCGAGGGGGAGGCGACGCGAGGCGAGGGGGCCCGGTCGGCCGCCGCCGCCGCCGCCGCCGCGCTCCCATCTTGGGCTTTCTGGGTGCGGGGACGGGCGCGGGCTGTGCGAGGGTGGGTCCGCCGAGCTTGTTTACCGACCATCGATCAGCCGCGGCTGGACGCGCTGCCTGCCCTGCCGCCTCTCTTCCGCCAGATGACCCCCGCCCGCCCCCCAACTTCTTTTCCTGCCACCTCGGGGCGGGCGAGCGGGGCTTCGCTCCTGCTCTGCAATAGGCCGTCCCGCTTGGTTCCATCTCCACAAGTTGGTGCTGGTCTCCAAACTTGTGTTTCGGCCCTTTGGCCTCTTCCTCTCCGTCTCCCGAGGTGGCCTCCGGTTGGTGCCATTTCTAAGAAAATAGAGGTGGTGGGCGACGAGGCTGGGCTGGGGAGGAGGAGCTGGGAGTCGGGGAGGAATTGTCTGCCCCGCGCTCGTAACACCGATTGTTCAGTGCAGGTATCTTCTTTTCTCCGCAGTGGTTTGGTACGGGTTATTCCGCAGACAAAAGGACTGTAATGAATACTTGGGTTCAGCCCAAGGGGCAGGCAGTTTGGGTTCACCCTGAAGTTTGAACCGGCCTATTATCTTTGAGATAAACTGGTGTTTTGAAACTCTGGCTGAGAATTTGGAGTTTCTGTTGATTGAGTCTCCTTTTCCATTAACTCCATAGTCTTACCAGGTTAAGCGCCATCCTCTCTACTCAGGGTTTTGGTCTGTTTGTTCGTGGTATGATTTATGGTATTGTCAATAAATTTAACATACGAGAATATTGTTTTAGGAATACAGTTGAGAAACCCTGAAGTCTTGGAAACCTTGTATAATGAGTAGTTCTTCTCTCCGTGGTCCCTTTTTTAGTGGACTTTATCACTTGTGCGACCTCAAGGGGACCCGTGTTTTGATCAAACATGGATGACTCAGTGTACAAATCACACGCCAGGGGAAACCGTAAAGAATTTTGATCTTGGTTTGTGCCAGGGGCCTTGGAAAAGTCACTTAAACTGTGTGAAAAATAAAGCTGAATCTCGTCTCCTGGTGGTTATTCATTAAATGAGGTAGTTCTACAGAAATTTAGAACCTTGCTTCCTCCGGAGTTTTGGATCTTAAGATAGGCATTCACTTACTTAACACTAAAATTTCATGACATTGGTTTTATTGGGCTGTTAGGGAAACCAAAAGGACAGTACTGACACATTTTAATCTTGGGAAGGATAGTTGAATATCATGAGGGGTTTTTATTTCTGTTGATGTTTCAACACCTTTTATTAATACTTCAGAGCACTGAGACATTCATTTATTTACTCTTGAAATGTGCTTGGGTTAGTATGATGAACTCATTCTTGGTTGTGTATTTTCAACTCATGGCCTCAGTCCGCCTCTGTGCCCTGATGAAGGGTTATGGCATATCACATTTAAGGGCTGAGGGTAACACGGTTCTGGAACTCTGATCCAGTTGTACAATATTTGAGGTAAATTGCCTCCTATGTGTGATTGACACAGTGAGGGCTCTTCAATGTGCTTTACAGTTTTATTGCTTTTATAATAAGTGGAAACTTTAAATGGGAGTTGGAAAAGTAGAGTACTTAGATTTTTATTTAACTTGGATAAGTTTTATTATTTGAGCATTGCTGCTGTCTCCCTTCTCCTGGCCTCTTAAGCCTGGGCTTTGAACACATTTTCTCCCAGTGATATGCAGTCTCATTTGGAATATTTGTGCTTGCTTATGCTTTGGGTAAATAATATCTTGAACATTTTAACACTCTCATCCCCTCACATCACAACATAAAAACTTCCAGAACACTCATTACATTGCAAAGTAAGGTTTAAGCTTCTTGGTGTGATGTTCAAGTTTCTTTGTAACCTGGACCTGATCCATTTCAGTCTTAACTCTTATTTCTTCCCTTGGTGGATTCTTAGTTCTAGCCAAGCTAACTTGTCTGTTGCTGCTTTGAAGTCCCTCCTCTTGGCCTTTCTTTGTGCCTTTTTTTTTTCTGTTTGAAAGTTTCTTCCGCTGTATTCATGGATACTCTCTTTACTTTGGGCCCAGTTGAATCCTGTCTCTTAAGAAGCCTTTCTGACTACAACCTCAAGGGATCTATTCACTTCTTTTTGTGTGTGAGACTTTTTTTTCCCTTAGCATATGCTAGGCTGGATTTCAATATATCTTTTTATGTTTTTATTCTGCTTCCTAATTAGACCTCTGAGAAATGGGTATGAAATGTTTTTCTGTGAAGACCGTATATTCAGCACTGTAATACGGATACATGGGCTGACAAAATATTTTTCATTATAGACGTGTTCTAGGATATGCTGTCTATAGCCTTCTGAGTAGTGGAGTTTCTGGGATTTTGATGACTTATGAAATAAAGTACTTAAAGTTATGTCTGTCTCTTAAATTTTTTTTTGTAAGTATGTTTATTTCTATTATTAGTGTAGTTTTCTTCCTGTAGAGATTGCTCGACAATTTGGTAAAGATCAGGTATTATTCAAATAAAAATAAGTACTGCAGTTCTGTAGTTTACTTCAGGTTTGAGTTTCTTGCAGTTATTTTGGTTGCGTTTCGCACCAGTGGCACTAAGGGAGGTCATTCCATATTTGTATACAGGTAACATTTAGCATCATGAGAAGGAGAAAATAATCTGTATAGTCTCAGTTTGCATCCTTAACCTCAGATGTTGGCAGCGTGTGTCATTGATCATGAGGCAGATGAGACACAGGAGAATGTGTGATTCACTGCTACCTGTCAACGCTGTTGAAAGAAAACACAAACAAGCCGGTCCATAGTATTTTTGTATACCAAGGATAACGTGTAATTATACAGTACATGGGTGGGTGCTGATGTATTCGGAAAATAGGTGTATATGTTTCTGTTGTGTGTGTGAGTAGGAGGCTTGGTATTTTATGGATACATAGTCTCTTAGCAGTAAACAGTCTTGATTTAGCCACTGCATGTATATGGAAACTTGTCCTCTTCGTCCAGTTCATCAAAATATTTTTTCCTTGTAATTTTTTTTTTTTAGAAAGTAGTTTGCAAAAAAACTTTTATTAAGTGTTTAGCATAATCGAAGCTGAAATTAGTCTGTTAATGAACTTTCCAAACATACTAAGCATTTTTACTTAGGCTATTTACATTTATAAAAGGCACTTCCGTGGAGTTGATACCAGTAATTTTACCACTTAAGAAATCTGGATCAGTAAGCATTCTTTCCTTTCTGGGAGGGTGGTATTTTGGTTAAGATGAAATTTTTGATAAGAGCCATCCGTTTGAATTTTAAAATGGATGTTGTTCAGGTAAATAGAATATAAAGTTTATGATTTTTCAGCTGCCTACTGAATTTAACTTTTCAGTAATGAAAAAACTAATTTCCTTTATTTTTATAGTTCCTGTATTGAGGACATGCTGTCTCACTCTCTCCTTAACCAATGCAACATAATTTTGGTTTTTCACCATTTGGTGAGAATTTTATGTGGCTTGAATTCACGTAAATAAAAAAATACTTGAATGCATAAAGCTTGTGGGAATCCGTTGCATAGCTTTTCATTTTTTCTTAATTTTAAAGTATTAGTTTCATTGAAGTTTATTTCATATGCCATGAAATTCACTTTTTTTTTTTAAGATTTTATTTATTTGAGAGAGAGTATGTGTATGTGTGTGAACAGGGGGAGGGGCAGAAGGAGAGGGAGAAGCAGGTTCCCAGCTGAGCAGGGAACCCCACATGGGGCTTGATCCAAGGACCCTGGGATCATGACTTGAACTGAAGGCAGACACTTAACCAACTCAGCCACCCAGGTACCCTGAAATTCACCCTTTTAAAGTAGTATGTAATTCATTGGTTTTTAGTGTATTCACAAAGTTGGGTAACCATCACCACTGTTGAGAATATTTCATCACCCCAAAAACTGTACCCATCAGGCGGTCATTCCCTCTTTTGCCCCAGTTCTTGGGAACCACTAATCTTTGTGCCTCTATGATTTTGCCTATTCTGTCCATTTCATATGAGTGGAATCATATAGTATGACATCTTTTGCTGGCCTTCATTCACTTAGTGTAATGTTTTCACGGGTTATCCATGTTGTAGCTAAAATGTATTGGTACTTTTTTTATGGTTGAGTAATTAATGTTGTATGGATATACAACATTTTGCTTATGTTAATCCATTCATTGATTAATGGACATTTAGGTGGTTTCTACTTTTCGGCTATTATGAAGTAGGCTGCTCTGAATAACTGTACAAGTGTCTGGGTGGACATAAATTTTCACTTCTCTTGGGTATGTACCTGGTAATAGAATTGCTGGGTTACATGGTAACTCTGTTAAGTTGCAGCAATTCACTTTGATTGGAATTCTGAAGGGAGGACATCATTTCTATGATTTTTAACAAAAACACTTCTAAATCCTTTGCTTTTTTTGGTTGGGGTGGGTAATATGTTATTATAAATTTTATTATAAAAACTCATTTTTTCGTGTTAAGTAAAGCTAAAGTTTGTTTTCACATGGGAACCGTAGTAATTTGCAGAACTAATTTTTTTATGCAGTCATCTTTATTATAATTCATAAATACATTATAAACAGACCTGCATCTTTAATAAGACACATTTAGGATCTGATAGGCTTCTGCTCTCTATTCAGTTATGTAGTTAGAAAACCCAATTTACTTGAGAACAGTAGAAAAGGCCAAGTGGTATCTTAATTTCTTTAAGGCAAGTTTTCTCCTCATAGGCATTCTGGACTCTGGGCTTCGTGGGTCAAAGGACCAGACTGTTTTAATAGACATGCCCATATTCAGTGCTGTCCACATTCCTCAGATTTCACTGGGCACCTGTCCTATAGGGCAGTTTGAAAAAGGGGTCAAATGTGCCCAAACTTCTAGGCTTATCTTTTTTTTTTTTTAATTTTTTAAAGATTTTATTTATTTATTTGACAGAGAGAGAGAGATCACAAGTAGGCAGAGAGAGAGGAGGAAGCAGGCTCCCCTCTGAGCAGGGAGCCCGATGCGGGGCTCGATCCCAGGACCCTGAGATCATGACCTGAGCCGAAGGCAGAGGCTTTAACCCACTGAGCCACCCAGGCGCCCACTTCTAGGCTTATCTTATAGAACAGCATTTATCATTCATTTTACCAACTCTCCCTGACAAAGGACCCAAAAGGTAAGTGTTAACTGCCAGTGTTAGGTGAGGCTCCTCTTCTCTCCTCAAATCAATTTATTTGGAATCCTGAGTGATTGGTGCAAAACAAGGTAGGCAAGAGCTTAATCCAGTAGTACGTCAGCTGATAAAAGATTTTTCTTTCCAGTCAACCTAGATCCAGATAGAGGGTGCTCTAGAGAGCTGTTTCCTACATGATTTGTCTCCTCAGTCATGGTCCAGAGGACTCTGAGAAGCTGTAGGAATACGCAGTCGCAGACTGAAGGCCCGACTTCATCTCCAACGTCGTGGAAAGGGACTGTATGCAGAACTAATTTTTGATTTTTTTTTTTTTTTTGGAATGCTACTCAAAAAATGCTATCCAGTCAGTAAATACCAATAGACTATTTTGTTGCTTTTTATTGCCTAAATGAGTAAGAGACTTGCAGAGTAGACATTGTTTATAGAGACATAAAGGTGAAATTTTCATAGGCAGTCATTAGAAGGAAACCATAATTCACAAAACTAAATTCTATGAAGTGGTAAAGAAGTGACTAAATTAGCACAAGTTGGGTTTGGGTCAGGAAGGGCTTTACAGAGATGGGAACATTTAAGCTGGTCCTCACAGAAGTAATAGGTTTCTGAAACCTGGTAAGATGGCGGGGGTGGGAAGGGGCAAGCATCCCGTGCAGAAGCAAACCTGTGTGTGAGGGCATGGAGATTGAAAAATCACATCTCTTGCTTAAGGACCAGCAGAGGCTTCAGGATAGCTGAAGCATGTGGATGAGGTTGGAAAGACACTCCTCCTATGCAGTTCTTGCCTCACTTTACCCAGAGCTTGTATTGTGGGGCTGGGAATTAGAAAGGTGGAGTGAGCTCTTCAGTATGGATCATCTTCACAGATAGGAAGAGAGAATTCTGTCTCCCCACTCCATCTCTCTGTCTCCCTTTGTGTGTATGGTGGGATATGTGGGGAGTATTTATTAAGTTGAAAATCTGAAGGCATTGTTTTTATAGAAATTCATCTAGCAGATTAATTTTGGGCGCCTACTGTGTTCTGAAGTTTAGGATTTTCAAAAAGTAGGTTATATAAAACACTGTTACAAAGCCTACTGAAATTAAAACATTTAGTAATGACCTATTCACTGTTAAAAAAACCAAACATACTGGATGTTGAGATACTCAGGTGAAGACTTGTATTTATATTCCTGTATGGAGAGGCAGTCTAGGAGCAAATAAGGAAAAAAACCCGCTAGTGATAGTGCCATGCAGATAATGCAAGCAGGGTGATATGGTGGATGTGACTGAGTGGTCCGAGAAAATCTTTCTGTGGAGGTGTTGTTTAAACCTACATCTCAGTGACGACAACTGACCACATGAAAGTCTAGGAATAGAGCATTCTAGGCAGAAGAGATTTCAAATACAAAACTCAACGTGAGATGGAGCTTGCTGGTAAAAGGGAACAGAACGATCTCCATTTTTATGTAGAGATTTTCAAGAAAGGCTGGTAAATTTAAATTTTATTCGGAGTGGATTCAGAAGCCATTAGAGGCTTTTAAATCCTTGTATTGTGATCTGGTTTACATTTTCTAAAGAATCCATGTGGCTTCTGTGGAAGGGTGGTGGATAGGGTAGGAAGCAGTAAGAATAGTGGGGAGGCTTTGCAGTAATCCACAGGAGAGTTGATGGTGGCTGGACTAGGGCTGTGGTAGGGGATTCTGGACAAAAATCAAGATTTGGGGACTTGTTTTGGAGGTAGTGTCAGTGCTTTGTGGTAACTAGAGACAGTGACTGTAGTCAGCCTGTCTTGTCACCTAATATTCATGTTTTATTCTCGGGAAATGTTTTTGTAATCCTGGAAGGCTGTGGTATACTAATGAGAAAAAACCACGAGAGTCAGAATTTGGGGTTTGGGACACCTGGGTGGCTCAGTCAGTTAAGTGGCTGCCTTCGGCTCAGGTCAAATCTCAGGGTCCTGGGATTGAGTCCCGCTTTGGGCTCCTTGCTCAGCGGGGAGCCCGCTTCTCTCTCTGCCTCTGCCTGCCACTTTGCCAGCTTGTGCTCTCTCCCTCTCTCTCTCTGAAAATAAACAAATAAAATCTAAAAAAAAAAAAAAAAAAGAATTTGGGGTTTACTTCCTAAAGCTTTGTGACCCTGGGCACGTCATTTTACTTTTCCTGGTGCCCTGGATTCCTTGTCATTAAAATGAATATACTTTGTAGCTCAGGGAGATTCTAGGGTACCTTAGGGGAGAATACCTGAGGGTTCTTAGGATTAAAGGAAATAATGTAAGTGTTCTGTGGCCTAAAGCTCCATACATGATTTAAGATGGTGTTATTTCAAGCTGGCAGTTGTTGGTAATATTAATTTATGGGATATGGATCTGGAGGTTATTGGTTTTAGTACCTACTTACGGACAGGTATGGCATTATTATCATAATTTTTTTCAGTGGACCCTTGGGTCTTAATTATTTGGCCAGTATCTGAGATTCAATAAGAGGTGGAGAGGGACCTGAATTTGCATCTATGAAGTACAGTACATTTTCCCGTATATGGGCAAAATGAGTACAAATATCAAGAGATGTAACTGATCTTCCCATAGTAGATTAAAGTAGATTTCACCTTAACACTTTGGTGAAAAGCACTAGTAAATCACTAAAGCAAAATATTGTAGGATATTCTTGAAGTGCATATGTATTTGTGTTTCTGTGACCAAGATGATACTTGAAGATCTGTCAGGTCTCATGCTCTACCAGCTGAGCCAGCCAGGTGCCTGAAGAATCTACAGATTTACTCAGATTTGGCACTTACTCCATTAATGTTCTTTATACAGGTAAAAGGAAATTTCACATTATGTGTTGCAGTCTTTTGCCATTTGTTAAAAAAGGTTTTAGTTGTTACAGCGAGCACACAAGCAGGGGGAACTGCAGGCAGAGGGAGAAGTAGGTTCTCTGGAGCGGGACATGAGACCCTGTCCCAGGACTCTGGGATCATGACCTGAGCTGAAGGCAGACGCCTCACTGACTGAGCCACCCAGCTGCCCTCAAATAGTGATTTTTCTAATCCAGTTTTTCTTTCTGTATTTATTACTGTAAGGAGGAGCTTTCTCTACTTAGTTACTTATTTGTGTGTTTATCAATGTCTGTATAGACTTACAAAGTTTTATTTGAGTCAGTGTTTTAAAATCTTTATTGTTGAGGTGCCCGGGTGGCTCAGTCTCTTGAATGCATGACCCTTGGTTTCAGCTCAGGTTGCGATCTCAGGGTCCTGGGGTCAAGCCCTGAATCTGGTTGGCTCTGTGCTCGGTGTGGAGTGTGCTTGATATTCTTTCCCCACTCCCTGTCCCTCTGCTCCTCCTTCCCTGCTTGTTCTCTCTTTCTCTCCTCTACAGTAAATAAGTACAATCTAAAAAAAGAAAATTTGTTATTTATGGTGATGCTCAAGTTGATCCAAATTTGGTTAATCGGAGCTCTTCATAGTAACTTCTGCATCTTTTTTAAATTTAATATTTTAGGTATGATTGTATTTCAAATTTGGTTTTATTTTTTAGAGCAGCTTTAGGTTCAAACCAAAAGTTACTGTGGCCTTTTTAAAACTCTCCATCATTCTTTGAGAGCTGATCTTTTTTTAATAGTTGCCTGTGTATTAGTGACTGAAAAAAAATTGAGATTTTTAAAAATAGACTTTATTTTTAGAGTGGTTTAGGTTCATAGCAAAATTGAGCAGAAAGTATAGGGAATTCTCCTATATCCCTTGCCCCAACACATGCATAGCTTCTCCCTATATCAATCAACGCAGTGGTGCATTTGTTTACAATTGATGAGTCTACCGTGACAAATCATTATCAACTAGACTCCATTGCTTACATTAAGGTTCACTCCTCATATTGTCATCATGTATGTGTCAAAACCCATAGAATGTACAAGTATCCACCACAGTATAGTGTCACACAGCGTATTTTTACAACCCTAAAAATCCTCTCTGCTCTGCCTGTGCATTCTTGCCTTCCCACAACTGGCAACTGCTGATCTTTTTACTGTCTCCTTAGTTTTGCTTTTTCTAGAATATCACGTAGTTGGAATCACACAGTATATAGCTATTTCATATTGGCTTCTTTCACTTAGTAGTAGGCATTTAAGATTCCTCTGTGTCTTTTTATGGCTTGTTCCGTCACTTGTTTTTAGTGCTGAATAAGTATTTCATTGTACCATAGTTTATCCATTCACATCAGATCATGTGTTGCACCTACTGAAGGTGCTTGCAAGTTTTGGCAATTACGAATAGCATCTGTATGCAGACTTTTGTGGACTTAAGTTTTCAACAGCTTTGGGTAAATACCAAGGTGCACAATTGCTGGATTGTATGGTAAGAGCATGTGTAGTTTTGTAAGAAACTGTGAAACACTCTTCCTAAGTGGCTGTACCATTTTGCATTCCCATCAATAGTGAATGAGAGGTCTTGTTGCTGTGTCCTTGCTGGCATTTGGTGTTGTCAGTGTTCTGAATTTTGGCCATTCTAATAGGTGTGTAGTGGTATCTAATTGTTACTTTAATTTGCAGTTTCCTGTTAACATCGGATGTTGAGCATTTTTTCATGTGCTTATTGGCCATCTGTAGGTCTTTCTTGGGGAGGTTTGTCTGTTTAGGTCTTTTGCCCATGTTTGAATTGGATTGTTATTGTTGAGTTTCAAGAGTTCTTTGTGTATTTTGAGTAAGAGTCCTGTAGCAGATAGGGCTTTTGCAAATATTTTCTCCTGTTTTTGGCTTATCTTTTCATTCCCTTGACAGTGTGTATTGCAGAGTGGAAGTTTTTAATTGTAATAAGAAATACTTCAGAAAGTACTTCTTTTGTGGTATTTTATCTAAAAAAGTCATTGCCATAGCTCAGGTTATCTAGATATCCTTTTAGTTTGTCTTCTAGGAATTTTATAGCTCTTCATTTTACATGTAGGTCTGTTATCCATTTTGAGTGAATTTTTGTGAAAGATGTGAGGTCTGTGTGTAGAGCAACTTCTTTGCATTTGGGTGTCTAGTTGTTCCAGTGCCATTTTTTTGAAAAGACATATTTTCTCCATTGTATTGCCTTTACTCCTTTGTCAACGATTAGTTGACTATATTTGTAGGTCTGTTGCTGGGCTCTGTTCTATCCCATTGACTTATTTGTCTGTTCTTTTGCCAATAACACCCTGTCTTGATTACTGTAGCTTTACAGTAAGCTTTGAAGTTAGGGGAATTAGTTCTCAGACTTTGTTTTTTTCTTCAGTATTTTGTCGGCTATTCTGGAAATTATCCTTCTCCATATAGACTTAGAATTGCTTTGTTGATACCCACAGAATAACTTGTTGGCATTTTGATTGGGATTGCATTGAATCTTTTGATGAAGTTGGGAAGAAGTGAGATTTTGACAGTTTTGAGTCTGCCCTTCCATGAACATGGAATAATAATCCATTTATTTAGTTCCTCTTTGATTTCTTTCATCAGAGTATTATAGTTTTTCTCATACAGGTCTTGTGTGTGTTTGGTAGATTTATACCCAGGTATTTCAGTTTTGGGGGGTGGTATTGTAAATGCTGAAAATGTTTTTAATTTCAAATTCCATTTGTTCATTGTGTTATATAGGAAAGTAGTTGATTTTGTATATTAACCTTGTATCCTGCAACCTTGTTATAATCACTTATTTGCTCTAGGCATCATTTTGTTGATTTTTTGGGGAGTTTTCTACATAGACAGTCCTGTCATCTGTCAATAAAGATAATTTTATTTTTCTTCCCAACTTGTGTACTTTTAATTTTCTCCTACAGCATTAGCTAGAATTTCCAATTTGATGTTAAAAGGAATGGTGAGAGGGAACATTTTCCCTTATTAGTGATCTTAGTAGAAAAGTTTCTAGTTTTCCACCATTAGATAGGATTTTAACTGTGGGTTTTTTTGTATATGCTCTTTACCATGTTGAGGAAGTTCCCCTGTATTTCTAGTTTGCTGAGAGTTTACCCCCTGCTTCATGAATGGTTGTTGGATTTTGTTAAATGCCTTTTCTGTATGTATTTGTATGATCTTGTGGTTTTTTTCTTTTTTAGTGTGTTGATATTGAAGGGATTACATTAATTGATTTTTTGAACATTGAACTAGCCTTGGATATCTGGGATAAACCCCATTTGCTTGTGACGTATAATTCTTTTTATACATTGTTGGAGTTGATTTGCTAATGTTTTGTTGAGGATTTTTGCGTCTCTGTGATGAGAGACATTGAAAAGACAGGTTTTTTTTTTAATACTTTAACTTTTAGTTTTCTGAAGTGTGATATTCACTTGTGCAAGTTTAAGTTAAAATAAACTTTGGTACATATTTTGATAGATTTTCTCTATTTTATGAACTATACCAGCAAGTTGTTAGAAAGAAGCTATATTTGTAAGTTTTCCAAATGTTTTAATATTGCTTCTCAAACACAAATGTGTATTTATTACTAGACTCAACAGTCATAAAATTCTGTAAAATTACTACAGAAGTTTGAAAATGCTTACTCTCAGTTTCACTATAGACCAGTAAACAGTTTGTAGACTGTCACAGGCCCCTGGACCACGTTTTGAGTAGCAGTATGAATATTATACAGTGTACTGCTTCTTGTTTTCTTTTCTCTTTTCTTTTCTTTTCTTTTCTTTCTTTTTCCTTCCCTTCCCTTCCCTTTCCTCTTTTCTTTTCTTTTCTTTTTTTTCCTTTTTCTTCCTTCATTTCTTTTTTAAGATTTTATTTACTTATTTCAGAGAGAGAGCATGAGCATGGGGGCAGGGAGGGGCAGAGGGGGAGAGAGAGAATCTAAAGCAGACTACCCTGAGATCACAGCCTGAGCTGAAACCAAGAGTTCACTGCTTAACTGACTGTGCCACCCAGACGCCCCTCCTGCTCTTTTTCTAACAGTCTGAGCCTTAATTCTCAGTCTTGAATAGCATTTGTTACTTTCCTAATAGATTTAGAAATTTTTCATTAGGAAAAGCTTCAAACACGCGTACACACATACATATAGGGAGACTCGGGAAATGTCACTTTTTTTTGTCAGAAATTTTTAGTTTTCTGAAGTGTGATATTCACTTGTGCAAGTTTAAGGTAAAATAAACTTTGGTGCATATTTTGATAGATTTTCTCTTTTTTTTTTTTTCTCTGTCCCCCAGATACTAACACATGGCCAGTCTTGTTTCATTTATGTTCCTCTTACTTCCTCCCAAGGAGTATTTTAAAGCAAATTCCAGACATTTTATAGCACTGTAAATAATTTCAGTGAGAGAAAAGGACTTTTTTTTTTTTTTTTTTTAAGAAAGGAAGGTGGGGTAAGAGGCAGACGAGAGACAGAGAACCTTAAGCAGGCTCCCTGGTCAGTGCTGAGCCCAATGCAGGACTCGATCTCATAAACCTGAGATCTTGACCTGATCCAAATTTAAGAGTTGGGCACTTGAACTGAGCTACTTAGGCACCCTGAAAAGGACGTTTTTTTTGTTTTTTTGTTTTTTTTAAAGATTTTATTTATTTGAGAGAGAGAGTGAGAGAAAGTACAGGAGTGGGGAGGTTCAGAGGGAGCAGCAGAGTGGGAAGCCCGATGTGGGACTCGATCCTGGGAGTCCGCGATCATGACCTAAGCTGAAGGCAGACGGTTAACGGACTGAGCCACCCAAGTGCCCTGAAAAGGATTTTTTTAAGAGCATAGGTACTGCACTCTTAATCACACCTTAAAATTTTAATAATTTCTTAATATCAAATCAGTGTTTAGGGTAATTTTTAACATGTATTTAAGTTTTAATACATACCCCCACACACAGGAATTTATTTGCTGGTTGCATCTCCATGGAATCAGTTCTATCTCCTATAATCCTGTAAACTGGTAATTAGATTTGAAAGCTTGATCTTACTCAGGTTTGGTAACTATTATTTGGCACAAGTAATTCATAGGTGGTATGGTATATGAATGTTTGATAGTTTTATTTTAAAAATAAGTTTTTGATACTGCTTACATCTATTATGTGATCATTAACTTAATATTAGTATGTATTTTAAAAATTGGGCTTGCCTACCAGAACTTGTAATAAATGGAGCAGGGAAAAGTTAAGAAAATGTTTCATTATCTCTGGAAATAGAGTATTTGCAGAATAAAGTCAATAAACAAGATTTTAAAGTGAGTCTTTACATAGAAGAATATTGAGACTTTTTGATAGTTACAGTTTAGTATATGGGGTGGAGATTCTCAAGATTATCTTAATTCATTCTTAACAGATGAGAGAGTTGAGGCTCTAAGAGAAAATTGATTTACTTGCTATCTCACAGTTTTGCTTTCCTTTATAACAGGGCTATGTATAGTGCTGCAGTTCATACACATCTGTCATGTGGGCAGATTCTCTTTTTCGATTGTCTACATGAAAATGGAAGCCTTTTCTATAATTTTAATCGACATACTGTGGTTTCTTTAGTAATCTGGATTAGTGTATTAGTTTAAGGGAAGTCAGGTTGGTTTTTTATTTTTCTAAGATTTATTTATTTGAGAGAGAGTGAGCACTAGTGGGAAGGGCAGGGGCAGGGAGAGAGAATCTTAAGCGGACAGTGGGGTTTCAGCTCATGACCTGAACTGAAACCAAGATTAGGACGCTTTACTCTATGCCACCCAGGTGCCCCCAGGCTGGCTTTAATAATATTTTCTTTCTCAGGGATTGCTTCCAAAATAAAACAAAAAAATCCTTATGGTATTTTATAGTTGAGAACCATGATGAATATTCCCATTTTTTTTCCACTTAGTTTTAGATGCTAAATTTAGTATATCTTGTTTTATAAATAACTTTTTTTTTTTTTAAGAGAGGGGGCAGAGAGAGAGGGAGAGAGTCCGTCCCAAGCAGGGCTTGATCTCACAACCCTGAGCCAAAATCAAGAGTCGGACACTTAACTGACTGGGCCACCCAGGTGCCCCTTATAAGTAATTTCTTAAGGTCTTACTTACCACCCAACTTTTTAAATATTTTGTAGTAGTTCTCAATCTAGATATGCTGTGTGAATATTCTGTGTAATTTTATTTATTTATTTAAATATTTTATTTATTTGAGAGAGGGAGTGCGTGAGAAAGAACGAGCACACAGGCAGGGGCAGAGGGGGAGAGAGAGAAGCAGACTCCCTGCTGAGCGGGGAGCCTAATGTGGGGCTTGATCCCAGGACCCTGGGATGATGACCTGGGCCAGAGGCAGACGCTTAATCGACTGAGCCACCCAGGCACCCAATTCTGTGTTATTTTATTTTATTTTTTAAAGATTTATTTATTTATTTATTTGACAGAGAGAGAGAGAGAGAGAGAGAGAGAGAGTGAGAGAGATCACAAGTAGGCAGAGAGGCAGGCAGAGGGAGAGGAGGAAGCAGGCTCCCCGCTGAGCAGAGAGCCTGACGTGGGGCTTGATCCCAGGACCCTGAGATCATGACCTGAGCTGAAGGCAGAGGCTTAACCCACTGAGCCACCCAGGCGCCCCAATTCTGTGTAATTTTAAAAAGCAAAAATTTGAGCAAAATATGTGTTACGTAAGTTTTTCTAAGTTTTCTCATTTAAATATTATGTCATAGTCATCTAGGAAGGGACTGCTTAGTGAGAAACTCACTGCAGTTTATCAATAGTCCAGATTCTGGATAATGGGAATAAGTGACTATTATTGCAGTACAAATGTATATTTAATATGTAGTGTGTATAGTACCAGCTTTGGAGCCAGAATCCCTGGATGTGCCACTTAGTAGCTTTGTGACTTTTGGCAAATTTCTCAACTTCTCTGTTCCTGTTTCCAGTCTTTAAAATTGGAGACAATAATAGTACCTGTTTCATAGGGTTCTGAGGTTTAAAGTAGTTGTATGCACAGTGCTTAGGACATGTGTGGCATGCAGTAAATGCTTAAGTTTTAGCTGTTTTCGGGCGCCTGGGTGGCTCAGTGGGTTAAAGCCCCTGCTTTCGGCTCAGGTCATGATCTCAGGGTCCTGGGATCGAGGCCCGCATTGGGCTCCCTGCTCAGCGGGGAGCCTGCTTCCCCCTCTCTCTCTCTGCCTGCCTCTCTGCCTCCTTGTGATCTCTCTCCCTCTGTGAAATAAATAAATAAAATCTTTAAAAAAAAAAGTTTTAGCTGTTTTCTTAGTGCACAAGGCTGATCCATCTCTAATGATTGGGTAAGCAGTGCCATCAGCCTTCTGCTGACTTTGGCATTCCTTCCCAGGTTGCCCTTTGCTAAACCTTTGCCTACTGGTTCTCCTTGTCCCTGCAATGTAAACCCAAATTACAAAATCCCCATCCTGTTTTCCTATTAGTCATTATGTTAGGAATCATGAGAAAAATGATTGCGTCGAATGACTTTACGTTACTAACAAATAACATTTGTGAATAACTTGGGTTTATAAAATAAGGTTTTTTTCCTTTTTAAGATGTCATTTTTAAGTCATCTCTACACCTACCATGGGTCTTGAACTCACAACCCTGAGATCAAGAATTACGTGCTCTACTGAGTCGGCCAGGGTACCTCATATAATAAGTGTTTTAATTAAAATAACTTTAGTGGATTGGAGGTTAGGCAAAGTAACAAATTTGAGCAAAGTTGAAGTATTGGATAAAAGATATTTTTGGACAAGATGGTAGTTCTGAGTTGGTTTTGCCTTGGAATAGTTCATCTGTTTGATTCCCTCTGCTTTTCACATCTCTCCCTTCCTCCCTCCCTCCCTGTCTCTCTCTCTCTTTCAGAGATTTTATTTATCTGAGAGAGAAAGCATGAGCAGGAGGCAGGGGCATAGGGAGAGGGAGGAGCATACTCTCTGCTGAGCAGGGAGCCTGACATGGGCTTGATCCCAGGATCCTGGGATCATGACCTGAGCATGACTTTACCTGAAGGCAGGTGCTTAACCGACCGAGCCACCCAGGATCCCCTATCTTTTTCATCAGAACTCATTGATTATCTAAAAGTTCCAACTTTCTCTGTCACACAAATAACATCCATAGTGTTTGGCAAAAATATGACCTTTATTTAGGCTTAGGTATAGTAATGACTCTTGATTTCTATGGATACTTTGTTAATTGGGATTGATCTGTTTAGTAGGAACAGAGAATAGATAGGATAGTGAAAAATCAAATTCTAAATGAGATAGCATCTTTGTAGTTCTTCCAAATGTTATTTTTTAAATGCTGGGTTGATAATGCACTCTTGGAGCTAACTAACCTACTTCCTTACATGTTTAAGAAAACCATAGTCCTGTTTCATCTAATTAGATGCCCGGAGCATTGTAGACTTTTGGTAACTTCTATAGGTGGTTAGGTTACATTAATTTTGTTTGGGATTATAATAGGAGGTGAATGATTGACTCGGTGAAGTCTCTGAAACTGTCCAAATGAACCATGCTGAAATAGGTAGTACGGTAGTTCAAGATATATGTATGGATATATGTATATGTTTATATATATGCATGTATGTATGTATAGATGTGTGTGTATATATTTGTAGGGTATATATATGTATGTGTTACTCTTTTCTTGTTACGTCTAGGAACTGAAGAATAGAGAGGAAGTAGGCAAGATTACAGATAAAGCCCTAGTACCTACTTAAAGAGGTAGAATTCCTCTTGAAAAGAATAGAGTATGGGGTGCTTGGGTGTGCTTAGTCAGTTAAGCGACTGCCTTTGGCTCAGGTTGTGATCTCAGGGTCCTGGGATTGAGGTCCCCACCGGGCTCCCTGCTCAGTGGAGAGCCTGCTTCTCCTGATGCCCCTCCTTCCTGCTCATGTGCACGCGCGTTCTCTCTCTCTCAAATAAATACATCTTAAAAAAAAAAAAAAGAAAATAGGGAGTAGATTAAAAGAAGGAGCATTACTCTTGTTTTGTATAAGATTTTTGACATAGTGTAAATTTTTGTGTCTGTAGATCTAATCAGTGGATTGCTAAGTAGTTTGAAAAAAAAACTATCAGAATTATAGCTTCATTACAGTTCTTCCTGATTCTGCAGTGTTCACATATTAAAATGTAGACTTTATAGTCTTTGTTATAGTTCAGGGACTTCAGTTTGGTTGGAATGAAGTTAGATGTACTAGTTGTATGGGTAATTGGCTCAGTTAATCAGGCACGGTGCTAGTAAGACCATGGTCACTATGGCGGGTGTTATTTAATTTTGTTATTTTAACTGAATTTACCTTGTCCAGCTTGTCCAAAGATTATTGGGAAGGGACCTTACCAAGTATGTGTAAAATCTACTGCTTATATACAGATGACATAGGTAACTGTGATCTCTGTGTAGGAGGAAGGATAGCACATTTTTGAGATCTGATTTTTTTTTTTTTTAGATATTTTATTTATTTGACACAGAGAGAGAGCACAAGGAGGGGGAGCAGCACAAGGAGAGGGGGAAGCAGGCCCCCCGCTGAGTAGGGAGCCTGACACGGGCTTGATCCCAGAACTCTGGGATCATGACCTAAGCCGAAGGCAGACCCTTAACTGACTCAGCCACCTGGGTGCCCCTTGAGCTCTGATTCTTGATTACTTTTTACAAAATTTCACATAGATTTAGTACTTTCAGAGGGTATTTAATGATTGCAAAAGTTTTTGTGCTCTTTACAGGACACAGAGTACTTTCGTCCTTTACTTTGCAGGACTTGAATAGTTAACCAGCTCATCAGTCCCTTTGGTTTGGTACCTAGTTGTTAGTGGTGGACATTGTCTACAGAGGTCTTGCCACAGGAGTGGATCCCATCCTCTAAAATTTCTTTTTGCCTGAAATTGCTCTAAGCTCCACTCCTCTTTTTTCAGTATACTCAATGTGGTCTGTTCTGTGGATTTTACTAAACATAGGGCTGGTTCACATTCCATGCCACTTGATGCCCTGAGCCACAGTTTTTTGTTTTGTTTTTTTTTTTGTTTTTAATTATTTATTAGAGTGTGTACACGCATGCTGAGCAAGCACGGGGGGATAGAGAGGGGCAGAGGGAGAGGGAGAGAAACTTAAGCCGACTTCATGCTGCTCATGGAGCCCAGCCTGATGTGGGGCTTGATTCCATGACCCTGAGATCATGACCTGAGCCAAAACTGAGAGTCTGCCTCTTAATGGACTGTGCTACCCAGGCGCCCCTGAGCCAAAGTTTTCAAAAGCTTGGGTACCTGATTGAAAACTGAGGGAGGGAATAATACAGGGAACATACACATACAAATCAGTATTCTGGAATCTAGTCCCAAGAGGGAATACAGTTAGTGCCAAATGCCAGAAGTGGTGTGGTGGTTCGGAGTGTACTTGAAGTGATTTGGAAAAAAACTCATGAGAGAGATGAGACTTGAACGGAGCCTTGAAGAAGGGATGGGATTTGCCACAGGTTGAGCATGTGTATCTGTTATGCTTGTGTTTGTAAAGGTAGTTCCTTCATGTATCATTTGGGCAGGGTGGGGGGTGGTAATTGTGTAAGGCTAGGGTATGTGTGAGGGGGGTTGTGTGTGCGGCTGTAGGAAGGACTTGGGAGTTCATACTGTTGTGGAATTGCTTCAGAAAGCGTGCTTTGCTATTAGGATTTTTCTGGTAACAGTAAGCTGGGTGGATTTAGAAAGGGAAGGCGATTAGAAGGCTATTACAGTAGTTCTGACGTGAACTGAGAAGGGTTGATGGCAGTGGGAAATGGGAAGAAAGGAACTGATTGGACAGAAACTACCAGAGAGACGCTGGTAGGGGAAGAGCAGAATTCAAGAGGATTTTCCGTTTCTGTGCTGGGTGCAGAGGTCCTCCTGGTATCCTTAATGGATACAGGAGAAATCAGGGTTAAGAGTTTGCTGTGAGAGGAAGAGAAGAGGTTTAATGTGGGGTGTGATAAGGTATTGGAGCCCTGAAATGAGGTCAGATGTATGGATAAAGGGTTCACTGTATCATCAGTCTTCAGGATCTTGCTCAAGGCTAGTTGTTTTTTCTATTGACTGTTGTGAGGAAGGACAGTGATGTAGAAAGATGTGGAGGAGAAAAGAGGGGAATGACTGTGTGGGAGTTTTGGCTTAAGAGTTAAGTGGTGCTTTTTTTATCAGTATTATAGTTCAGAATTGCCATGTGATATTGTAACAGAATCTGAAAATTCAGCGTACTTGGAATAATCTAGTTTTAACTTTCATCTGTTCCCCTGAGATGCTCTCTGAGCATTTATAAATTTCCATAGATTTATGTTAATTAATATTTATATAAACAATTTATATTAATGAGTTAATATTTATATTAGGCTCATATTTAATAAAGCTAATACAGAACTTTGAAGACTGCTGTTAGTCTTTTAGATCACTTACCATTTGAAACTAACTGGCAAATGGGCTTCTCTGTTTCTTTTCTTTTCAATTTATTTATTTGAGAGAGAGCGCACACACAGCAGTAGGAGGGGGAGAGGGAGAAGCAGCCTCCCCATTGAGCAGGGAAGCCTGACCTGGGGCTCGATCCCAGGACCCTGAGATCATGACCTGAGCCATAGGCAGAGGCTTAACAAACTGAGCCACTCAGGTGCCCTGTTTCTCTTTCTTAAGGAGTTTATATATGATGAGGATTATTTCACTTCTCCAGTTTTTTTCATAGGGTTTTAGTAGGTGGTTGGGAGAATTTGTAGGAAAGCTACGATTTTGAGGACTTGCCTTTGAGACCTGTTTCTCCTACAATGTTTAGTAATGCTTCACAAATATGGGCTAATTAATTCATTATTCAGCACGACAATATAAAAAATGTTCAGTTGCTAGCTTCTCTTTTCCCCTGATCATTAGTACGTATACTCATAATACTTGGGCTTTTATTATTATTTCAAGTGGGAAGTATATAATAAAGCAGTTATCAGTTTAGGACTGATTTGAGACATTATTCATTCTGTCTACAGGTAGAGCTTGATGCACAAATGGACTCATGGATTCTTTGGTCCACAGGATGGGAATTGTTGGTATTGCATTCGAACCAAGGAGTATTTGTTTGAAGAGTAGAAGTTGTGTCTCGTTCTCCTTAAAGAGGGTCCAGATTATGCAGATTTTATTTTTGCTTTTTGTACCAATTAATTGAAGATGATTCATTGGATAGAATTTGGAAGTTGGTTTACATGTAAAATTAGACTTGTCAATTAAATTTACTTGGGTATATGACAATGTTAAAAGATATTTAGTAACAGTTTTATTTCACTGTATAATATTAATTCACAGAGCTGGTTGCTGTTAAAAATAATTTTATGTTTTGGGGGGATTTTTGACATCTGGAAGAAAAAGTGTACCTGGTGTTAATTTCATCTCAATAATGCAAAAATCATATAGTTGAGCCAAAGTTATCTTTATTCTTCCATTCCATTTACTGATTATATCAGGTACAAATGGCTCTCTCAGATAATCTCCAGTGAGTTTTAGTTTTCAGTTACTAAAAAACCGGTATTTCTACAAAGTCTCAATTTCCCATAGAGTTGATACTGTATACATCATTATTTAATATAATGACTTGCCTTAAAACTTTGGAGCATGATTTTGGTATTGCTTAGTTACCTGGATTTTTGAAGAGGGAGACTATTTACCAGGCATATATGACAGTGACTCTATTTTTTATGGCAGTTTTTTGTTTTTTGGTCAGATGTGGACATTTAAACATGTTGTGCTGGCAGATTAGTTCCATGAAGTTGAGCTAAGATAATGTAAGGTCACAAGCTCTTCAGTCGAGCCTATAAACATATCAAAGTAAGACTTAGTGAAGCAACCATGAAATTTTAAATGTGAATATTTTAAATGAAATACTGAAATTACTCATAGTAGGCCTGGATATATATATATATTCATTATGTCATTTGTTCTTGTCATGATAAGTTTCTTCTTGATCATGTTTTTTTCCAGTAGCACAAGCAACTTATTTATATTTCATTCCTGAGAAACTAAAGGAAGAAACTGCCTAATGAATATGAAATATGAACTATATAACTATAGTTCTTTGCTCTTCAACACACTTTTGGACTGCTGTTAGAGTGTGTAATCCGTGTGTATAAACTAAATTTCAAAATCTAAGCAATATAAATGTAAATAACCTGGATTAGGGAAAATACACAGTTGCTGAAGGAGAAAAAGACTTCAGGCTAAATACAAGCAGTATTTATTTTTTGCTTTTCTACTTCCTTGGTTTACATCACCTTTCTCTCTTCCGTAATAACAAGTAATATGGGGTAGGAACTGATATAGCACGGCGAAGTTAATACTAACGACACCATTAGTGCACATACACACGTTTAAGGCTTTAGAGAAAAATGTCTTTCCCATGTCTATTTGACCAGCTCAATCAGTTAGCTAATTTTATTGCTAAATAAATTTATTAAATTACAATGCTAAATATAGTAGTCCGTTATTAAAAGAAACGAGTAGGATTAAAATAAAGGCTTTTTAAAAAATAAATACTTCTGGGTAAAATAGCAGGCTTCAAGTGAAACTCAGTTTTGGTTTCCTTTACAGGACTAGCTATTCACAGTCAGACAGAACCACTTAGCACGCTTTGCCAGTGTCTCCTGAGGAAGTCAGAATCTGAGCCAGCAAGAAGACTGAATCTTGTCTTTGGTGTGATTTATAAACCATACTTTTATTCTAATCATGTGCAAGGTGGAGGTTATAGCATGGAAATTAAAACCTTAGTAAGTGTGATTTTTATTTTAGCTAATTGTAGCCTTTCTTTTAGTGAATTTGTCCTCTTAACAAGAGTTCACACTATAAATGGGATGAGGAGTTGGCAAACAGAGACACAGTAATACACATACAAAGTGAAAGATTCAGCTTTTCAGGTCAGGAAAAATCCCTGACAAAGGGAGGCAAAAGCTTCTTTTACTCTGCCTAGGATTTTTCACTTTTCTGGTTAAAAATAGGTGGCAGGATGATATTTAGTTGAAAAGGGATATAAGAAAATGAAGAGTCTGGCTTTAGTGGCAGCCATTAAAAACAATTATTAAATTTGCTGTGGGAGTTATTTCATAAATTAGTTGGCATTAAATCATGAAGTCTTCATTTTAGTGTAGGGTTAGTAATAAGCCCAGTGTAGAATCCTGTGAACCTTTTAAAATACTGAATATGTTTTTAGTATGAATTGAATTTTGAGTATATTTTAAATAATGAATATTTTGAGTATGAATATTCAAAATTCTATTGGCACGAGTATGCTAGTAGTTATCTTAGGGACATTCCGTCGATTTTATTGTCTCGGTAGGTGATACACAGCTTTTATTTTTTTGTGCTCCAGACAGGACTAGATTTTGAAGGCTATCAAGGAACTTGATCTGTATTTTACAGTGTTACTTTTCTGATTGTAAAGATTACTCTTCAACATTTTTCTTTTCTGCCTGTGCTTATTAAGAGCAGTGGATAAGTAGCACTTTTAAGCTGCTTTTTCTTCAAAAATGATGGAATTGACTTTGTTTGATCTTCTGAATTCTTCAGTGAATCAAACATAAGAATATTGTACCTAGATAGCCTAAGAATCTGTGTTGTTCATACTTTGAGAAAGGTTATGTGTTTATTTGGTTTGTGTTCTTTCCCTTCTCTTTGCATCTTAACTGTTGGTTACTCTTCTAAATTGATGGTGATGACCTGACTTAAATTAAACATCTGTTAGTGGCTTCTCTGTTTTAACTTGCTTCCCTCTTATAACAAACCTCCCTTTATCTCCTGCTTATCTCTTTTGCATTCTAAAGTACAATTTCATTAAATCCCCGAGATCTAAGATTTTTCTTTGGAAACTTATCTCTGGTGTCTCTAATAGAAATTGGAAAAGTAAGGATAGTTCACTACTAAATCTTACAGGTGTCTTTTGTGAGATTTATATTTGATAAGTTGAAGGGTACTTTTGGGGCACAGAGATGGAATTATATAGTTATTGTTTTAATAACCATGTCCTAATTATTTATAGCTTCCTGCCTGACATAACTCAATTCAAGAAGAGCACAATGTCAGAACGTGGAATTAAGTGGGCTTGTGAATATTGTACGTATGAAAACTGGCCATCTGCGATCAAGTGTACTATGTGTCGCGCCCAAAGACCAAGTGGAACAATTATCACAGAAGATCCATTTAAAAGTGGTTCAAGTGATGTTGGTAGAGATTGGGATCCTTCCAGCACTGAAGGAGGAAGTAGTCCTTTGATATGTCCAGACTCTAGTGCAAGACCCAGGGTTAAGTCTTCGTACAGCATGGAAAATGCAAATAAGTGGTCATGCCACATGTGTACCTATTTGAACTGGCCAAGAGCAATCAGATGTACCCAGTGCTTATCCCAACGTAGGACCAGGAGTCCCACAGAATCTCCTCAATCCTCAGGATCTGGTTCAAGACCAGTTGCTTTTTCGGTTGATCCTTGTGAGGAATACAATGATAGAAATAAACCAAACACAAGGACCCAGCATTGGACTTGTTCTATTTGCACATACGAAAACTGGGCAAAGGCTAAAAAATGTGTTGTTTGTGATCATCCCAGACCTAATAATATTGAAGCAATAGAGTTGGCAGAGACTGAAGAGGCTTCTTCAATAATAAATGAGCAAGACCGAGCTCGGTGGAGGGGAAGCTGCAGCAGTGGGAATAGCCAAAGAAGATCGCCTCCCACTACAAAACGGGACTCTGAAATGAAAATGGATTTTCAGAGGATTGAATTGGCTGGTGCTGTTGGCAGCAAGGAGGAACTTGAAGTGGACTTTAAAAAACTAAAACAAATTAAAAACAGGATGAAAAAGACTGATTGGCTATTCCTCAATGCTTGTGTGGGTAAGTTTCTGCATTTTTTGAATGGGATGGGAAAAGGTATTAAAAACAACATGAAAGATATAAGCAGGGTCAATATTATTTAGCATTTAGGTCATTCAGCACGATAGCTGTACTCCTACTATCCATGCATAAGAATCTCTGAATTTGTGATCTTGTTATAACTTTATCCTAAATTGCCTCCATTTCATTGTGTGTCTTTCATCATTAGGGAGAAAACCTTTTTAAGTTAAAGCAAAGTTTTTTACACATCAGTAGAAGAAAAATATACCTGGAGTTTAAATTGCTACTCTATTTATTGTAACAAGATGTGACTGAGGAACACCAGCTGCTGCTTCGGAGTGTTTGTAAACAGTGTGAGCATCTTGTGATGATAGAAGCTTTAGTCAGATGTTAAAAATATCACAAAAATGTGACTCCAAGAAGTTGAACAAACATAATATTGACCTTGAAAATACTGATGTTAATTTAACGTGAATGTCATGTAGTTAATACTCACAAATTTTATGAAGCTGATTTCAAGTAGCCAGATGAATTCCACAGTTCAAATCATGATGTGTGTGTATTTCCCAAAGACATTCTGGATATTGGTCCCAGTTACTGGTTCAGACCTATCGAAGGACCAGAACATGTTGTGAGAGCAGGGTTTTCTCTAGTTAACAACCTTGTGAATTAAATATTTGTGATGTAATTCACAAAAGCAGTTATTGGACTCCCTGTGCTTTTTTGTTTCTTTTTGAGTAGGTTAGCCTTTTGAGTTTTATGATTTAAAGTATTTGGCTGGGGTGCTTGCTTTGACATTTTGTTTTGCAAAGAAAATTCTTATAAAGGATTATTTGGCATGACTAAAATTAAATATTGTGTGGAACAATAGCTAAGCCTTAAATATAGCTTAGCTGTATGTGTATGTTTTTTCCCAGTATGAATTTCTTTTGTTTATCCTCCTGAATATAGCTCCAAGAACAGAAGATACAACTGTATGAACTTGTAAGTCCTAAGTGTAGATTTCAAGAAATTTGAGTTTTTTATTTTAGTTTTGTTCTAGCAAAAAGAATGTCCCAGAAGGTGAGTCCTTCTGAACACCAAAACACAGTAGGCACTTAGTAACTCTTAGCTCCAATTTTCTTTTATCCTGAGGACTAGGGATGAGAGCACACTGAGCCATTTTAGGTTATCTGTGTTTTTCCATTTCATCCCAGTGATTTTTTTTTTCTCCAAGTTGGGGTACCCTACCTGGTATAATTTTCCTTTTTTTTTTTTTTTTTTAAAGGAGATACATTGTATTTATTTTGAGGCCAAAGTCCTGTAACATAAAATTCACCATTTTGAAAGTGAACATATCCATGGCATTTAGTGCATTCACAGGGTTTTGCAACCATCACCTGTCTGGTTCTAAAACATTTTCATCACCCCAAAAGGAAACCCTGTACTGTTAAGCCTCCACGTCCCTTCCTTTCCCAAGTCCCTGGCAATCATGTCTGCTTTCTGTCTTTGTGGATTTACCTATTCTGGATACCCCATATAAATGGAATCTTATTTGACCTTTTGTATCTAGGTATGATTGTCTTTAAAGTACCTGGATGACTTTTGGAAACCCTTAAAATCATTTTTGCACGTGATAATGCACTATGTATACAGTTAGTACAAGGTTGTAAAATATAATACACATAAATTTACAGGTGGAAGTGAAGTACATTGCGACGATTATTAACCTCTGTTGGGGTCATAGAATCCTTTAGAAATCAGAGGTTCATAGTTTCTTCAAGTTAGTGGATCTCAGGATAAGAACTTCTGCTTTGAAATATTTTCTTGAAAAACAGATTAGACAAATGAATATTTAACTTTGTCTTTGTGGCTATTACTTCTTTACGACTCTCATTTTGTTGCTACCTTTTATTTCTTTCCATATACCCTTATATCTTTTGGGATAACCATCCTTGTACCTGTTCACATTTGATGGCTGTGATTTCATTTGAAAGGTGGAACAAAAACTCATGCCAGCAGGGCCAGTATTGTATTTGATCTTATTTCATTTACCAAACAGTTCCTTTGTCGTTAGGTCCCTATTCCCACCCACTCCAGAGTTTCTAGGTTCTTAGGGCTAAATATTAATTGTACTTAGTTCTTAGTGATGTGCATTCTGTTTTCCCTACCAACAAATATTTTTAACTTCACCATACAATATGGTTCTGAACTATTGTACTGAAAATTATGACTATGTCTTTATAGGGTACTGCTATCCTGATCTGTAAACATCACTGAAGTATGTGTAAAACTTTTTGTTTGTTCACCTTGTGTTAGGTTAATTAACAGAAGCCCGCAGGTACTAAACATTAATCTTTACTTCCCTTTTTTCTGCCCGTTATGTTCTCTAGGTTTCATTAGATATGGTATATTATGGCTTGTTCATGTTAGGCATTTAATAAGAAAATCATCTCTATGGTCCCTTTGGTAGCACAAACACTAAAAAAATCATCTCTGAAGTATATACACTAAGTATAAAGTATTTACTGAGTATAAAATTTATACTAAGTATGAAATGTGAGACTTAACCCCTTTGAAATTGGAGGAAGTCTCAACCTTTGTAGCTGGTTAAGCTAGGGTTGAGGAGGATTCAGTTGTTAAGAAGGCAGAAGTAAACTAAAGTGCCAACAGTATTGAGCAAGTTTCTTTTTTATGTGAGTGTTGGGTGTAAGTTTAACCTAAGTCATTATTATCTTATGTAGTGAGTGGACCCTGGGGACAGCGATGCCAAGACCTGACATCAGTGAAAGTGAAAGCTGGGGGTAGGAACCGGGCTGGTACAGGCAGAGGTGTGAATTTAAATGTGCAGTTGTCTCTGGAATGTCTGCAGTTTGGTGCCAGGTGTTTTCTGGGAGGTCATGTTGGTGCTAATCATAGATTGCCTTTCCCGCTGGATAGATGTCCCTAGAGAATAGGGTAGTACTACCTAACCATTTTCATTCTGCTATTGTATTGAATCTATTGCCCTTCAGAAGAACATTTTAATTTGTGACCCAAGTTGATCCCTTGAAAAGATACAGGGTCACATAAGAATCCCAAATTAAATCTGTGGTGACAACTTTTTGTATTCCTGAACTCTGGACTTGTGTATCTAGTTGTGTAACCCCACATTTTGCCTTGAATAGCTAATATTTCCAACTTCTCCAACTCAGTGAAGCTGAAACTGAACTGGTCTCCCCCTTAAACCTATTCTTTTGTAGTCCCCTTCTCCTTTGATGGCAACTTTATCATTCCATTGGCTGTGCCCAAAGCTTCAGTCATCCTTGATTCTCCTTTTCCTCTTATTCCTTTCCTGTTTGTCAGAAAGTCTTCTTACTGGCTCTACCCTTGAGATACAGGCAGAGTCTGCATTTCTCACCACCCTGGTGCAAACCATAATCCATGCCCTCTATCCTTTTTCTCTTTTACAAATCGTTCTCCACATAGGAACTACTCTTCTAAAACTGCTCAGAACTGACTCTTGAGTGATTGCCTATGTCGGTCAGAGCAAAAGCCAGAGTCCCTCAAAGACACTCTAGGCTCCCTCAGCTCTATCCTGCACCTCCGCCCGCCCCCGCGTTCTCCTCTCCCACCAGTCTCTTGCTCTCGACTTCACTCGTTCACGCTAGCCACTCTGGCCGCCTTCCTTCTCTACGGATAAGCCTCAAGCCTTTGTACGTGCTGTTTCCTCTGCCTGGATTGCTCATTTTCTGGATAATAAATAAGCTTATTTATTAGTTGCTTGAGTTCTTTACCTAATTGTTGTCTTCTCAGTGAGGCTTCCCTGACTCTATAATTTTATAATTTTATCTATGATTTTAGCCGTGTCCTCATCCCCTTACTCCAGGTTTAATTTCCTTCACAACACTTGCCACTTTATTATTTGTCTTTCTTCCTTAGAATTTAAGCTTCACGAGGGCCAGGAATTTTGTTTGCTTCACACCTATATCCTAGTACTTAAAACAGTGTCTGATACATAGCAGACATTAAGGCATTTCTTAAATCATTCAGCGAATAAGCCCTTGTGGAAACTGGGATCTGGACAGATGGACCTTATGCTGCTTTTCTGAATTTCTAGATTTTTTACTTTCTTCCTACCTTTCTGTATTTTTTACTTTGCAAACTGCCCCTGGGTCTGGACCCTGTGGGAACCAACTTGACTTCACCCTCTCAGGAAAAGATAGGAAATTGGTACAACAGAGTCTTCTTGGAAGAGGGAGGCCTCAATTTATCAGTAGGCAGTCTATGGATATGACCAGCCTGAAGTCAGATTTCTTTACTTTAAATTTCTCTATATTCTGCCTTCATTGATGAATATGTGACAGTTTGATGAATATATGATATAAAGAAAAAAATCATGTGTTTGCTATGCCTGAAGTCCTAAAGCAAATACAATTTTTACTTGAATACTTTATATTCAGTTGTCATTGGATCTGTTGTTGCAGTTTGGCATTTTGTCTCATGTCTTCAACAATAGCTGCATCTTTCTTATGTTTAGTTTGTCCAGTGACCCTGCTAATGAAGATGGGAAGGATTTGAGATTGGGGGTCAGGGTGGTGTTGAAGGTGTAAGGGAAAAAGAATCTTATATAATAGTAAGTATTGGTTGAAATTGGATTTTATGCTATTGCCCTGTGGCAGTGGTATTATAGAAAATGTGTGCATCAGTAATGTCTCCTGTTGCTCCCAGGCTTTGGGGTGACCTGAAGCATGCACTTGTGTCCCCTGTTGAGAATCACTGGCTAAATCATTATCTCCTTACCAGTGAGCAAGCTGAAATGGAATCATGAGGATTGTAGTCTGGGGTATTCCTGAGCAAAATTTTGATGTGTCTAAAAATTTACATGATTTTTTTTTTTTTTTTAAAGATTTTACTTATTTGAGAGAGAGAAAAACGGATACCGACAGAAAGCATGAGCAGGGAGGAGAGGGAGAAGCGAGGAGCTCAGTGCGGGGCTCATTGCCAGGAGGACTCTGGGATCATGACCTGAGCCGAAGGCAGGCGCTTTACCAACTGAGCCACACAGGCGCCCCATAACTTACATGATTCTTAAAACATAGAAAATATGTTAGAATTGACTTTTTCTTTCAAGTTGTCTGCAAAGATAGTTCTATTTGATCGAATATTTTCCCTTTTCTCATAACTGTGTTGAAAATCAGTATTTGTGGCTGTTATTTTCTGCCCTGATGCCAGTTGTGTTTTAGACCCTTGCCTGTGTACTGTGTCTTATGTAGCCACTCCACAGTGCCAGATGCAAGTGCAGAAACACCTATGATTTATATAGTGCTAACATGTCAGAATGTGTTTATTTGCTTTCACTAATTCTCTGTTTTCATTGTATTTTTTTAATTTTTAAATTTTTTTTACTTTTGTCATTTTAACAGAAATTAGCAAGGTGAAGTCTTACTACATTTAAAAATACTAATAAGTTTATTTTGCTATCGTTATTAAGAATTATGGATATGGATGGTTTTTCTCAAGGAAGGAAACTATTAAGGTTGCGTTAGTGGTTTTTTTTCCCCTGGAAAAACAAATGTGTTGCAAAATGTAGTGTTCTAAGGTAATTTTTTAATGGTGTCTTTATTTTTTAGTTTGGAGATATAATGTGTCTGGTCGAATGAGTGTTGTACAATAATCCAAACAAAATTGTATTAACCTCAACAGAAGAAAAAGTCCTGTATGTTTTTGAGTCCTTAGTTTTTGAGAGATGGTATAGCACTATGAATTGGAATGATAAGGTAATGTATACCAGGAAAAGTACCACATCAGAACAAAACAAAAAGAATCCTTGACATAAGATACAATGGCGGGGCACCTGGGTGGCTCAGTGGGTTAAAGCCTCCGCCTTCGGCTCAGGTCATGATCTCAGGGTCCTGGGATCGAGGCCCGCATCGGGCTCTCTGCTCGGTGGGGAGCCTGCTTCCTCCTCTCTCTGCCTACTTGTAATCTCTTTCTCTATCAAATAAATAAATAAAATCTTTAAAAAAATAAAATAAACAGTCTTTTTTTTCTTTAAAAGATACAATGGCGATTTTACCAATTTATTAAGGTATCTTTGTGGCTGACTTTTTAACTTTAGAGGAAACTGAGGGCATATAAATTATTATAAGGAGAGACATGGAAGAGGCTTCTTTTCTCTAGTTTGCTGTTTAGCTTTAAAAATTAATTTGCTGCAGAGAGATATGTGAAGGCATAAAACATGAAATATCTTGCAAAATATGCTTTTGGGAGAGGAGTTATGTGTCTAAAGTTGTATTTTTTAGGTGCCCACTACCTCTTGCTTTCACTCCCCCCCACCCCAGCCTTTTCTGATTTGCATGACTGATTGAAATAGTGTAACAGGCAGAATAATGCCTTCTTGCCCCCCAAGACATTTAAATTCTAATCCCTAGAGTATATGAATTTGCTACTTTACATTGCAAAAAGGAGTCCTGCAAGTGTAGTTAAATTAAGGACCATCAAATGGAGAGATGATCTCCTGTTATCTGGGTGGGCCTAGCATAATCATAAGGGTCCGTATAAACAAAAGGGAGACAGGAGAACATGTGTCACAGAAGGAGATATGACGGTGGAGCAGCAGAGGTCTTAGTGATGTGGGGGCATGAGCTGAGGAGTGCTGGCGGCCTCTCTCAGCTGGAAAAGGCAAGGCTCCTCTACACCATCCCCAGGGAGCTCACCTTGGTTTTAGGCAGTGAGAGCCATGTGGAACGTCTGGTCTTGCCTAGATTTTAAGATAGAAGATTTGAATCATTTTAGGCCACTAAATTTGTAGTAATTTGATAGAGCAGCAATAGGAAATTAATACAAACAGATTTTTTTTTTTTTTAATTACAAATAGCAAGTTCAGGGTGTCACATGTACTTCTGATCTACTGGTTATAAATCACAGGTTTCCATAACCCTGGCTTGGGTTTAGTTAATTTGGTAGAATTGCTCAGAGAACTCAGGAAAACCTTTTGCTTACTAGATGACTAGTTTATTATAGAAGGCTAGAACTCAGGAACTAGTTGGAAGAGATGGATGCAGAGGGCAAGGGAGGGGCCTTTCTGTGTCCTGCTGGCTGCCACTCTCCTCGCACCACATGTTCAGCAACCTGGAAACTTTCCAACCCCTGTAGTTCAAGGATTTTTACCGAGGCTTAATTACACAGGTAAGATTGATCAAATGATTGGCCACAGGTGATTAATTCACCCTTCAGCTTCTCTCCTCTCCCATGAGGTGGGAGTGGAATGGGGCTGAAGCTCCTCTCCTCTCTTCTCCTGAGAGGTGGGAGTGGAATGGGGCTGAAGTTTCCTACCCTCCAATGCCAATGTTGGTTCCCTTGGCAACCAGCCCCCATCCTTAGGGAGTTTCCAGAAGTCACCTCATTAATATAAACTCAGAAGTGGAGAAAGGGACTTGTTTCATGAATCACAAAAGACATTCCATTTTCCCTTTATCTCTCTGGAGCTATTTCAGGAACTGGGAACAAAACTAAATATTATAACAAAAGATACCCCTAGGGATCTTACTTAGGAAATTGCAGGGGTTTTAGCAAATATGTGCCAGTAGATGAAGATCAAGTATATATTTCTTGTTCACAGTGGGTTTTTCTTTTTTAGTTAATTTTCTTTTTTTGTTTTTGCTCTACTGTTATAGGAACTTTTGAATAATGTTTGATGCCTGTGAATATTGTTTTCAGTGTTGCCTTTTTTCCAAGTCAACTAACTGAATACGCCTAAATGAAGCTGATTTGTTGAGCCCCAAGATAGTCTCTTACTTGCTAATAGTTCTAGGCATTCCGTGGTTAGGTCATGTTATTTGAACTTGGACGGTTTTTAGTATGATAATTCTGTAGTATTTGCTTTGTTTGCTTTGCTTGTGTTTGCCTGTTTTCAGTTTGGTGGACCACAGCTGTTTAGACAGTCTGTTCTCCATCTTTAGAAGTTTCTCTGCCCTATGGATCTACTTCGTGGCCGACATCACTTCCAAGTTGGTAGCCCAGTAGCAGATCTTTGTTCTAATATGTAATTTTTAGAGATCATCTTTTGGGAGTTCGGAGAGGGAGCTAATGAAATAGTTCACTGTTCTGATAGATTTAGGTTATGATTATTTTTTGAATGCTGGATTTATACCAGGATGCTGATGAACCATTTTGTTTGAGTATGAAC
Source organism: Ailurus styani (assembly GCA_002007465.1). NCBI lineage: Eukaryota > Metazoa > Chordata > Mammalia > Carnivora > Ailuridae > Ailurus > Ailurus styani. The sequence continues at coordinate 6,799,252 of LNAC01000001.1, read as the reverse complement.
TTAATTTTGTATTGGTACCAGACTGGGTGTTTTACTGAAAGATAGTCTTTTGATTTAGAGTCCTTTTTCCCTTACTACTTTGCTTTTTTTCCTTAGTAGCGATAGAACCCAAAAAAAGGTCTTGGGTCTTAATAGTCTTTGATGTTTAAAACCATGATATTTAAAAAAAAGCATTAGAAAAATAAAAATGGTTTGTTAAAATATCCTATTGAAAGCTTTTAATAGAATCCAAAATACATGCAGATTCCTGCCGCAGATCTGTGACACTGCATCCATAAAAGGAAAGTAAGCTGCTAGAGTGCCGGCAATGCCTTGTAAGTCCTTGGTTAACTCTCTGTGATACTCTTAGGAGCGCGCCCGTGCGTCTGTGCGTCTGTGCGTGTGTGCGTGTGTGTGTGTGTGTGTGTGTGTGTGCGTGTGTGTGTGTGTGTGTGTGTGTGTGTGTGTGTGTGTGTGTAGCTTTCAGAACTGAGGTCTCTTTTCACTCCTTACGCATTCTGACTTGTGGATCTCCTTCCTATCCAAGGTAGTTGATATGACAGTTAATGGAATGGTTTTTAGCACTGTGAATGGAGTAGCTCTTCAGATAACTTTTGTCTTGTTTTTCTTCAAGTTTCTAAGGATTTTTCCTTGTGATTGGAACTCTGGATGTAAAATAAAACTTTGTGTTAAATGATTTTTAAGAAAATTGTGATAATTCTCAGCAATGTTAAAGATTCTGATCAATAAAAAACATGCACATACTTTCTTTCTCCTGGCCATTTCATTCTGGCTTTTGAACGTGCTTCCTGACACCTGGGATGAGAAAAAAGTTTCCAGGTATGGGTGTAGTGTGTCTGTTAAGGCAAATGGAATGGCAGAAATAGAGCCCCTGTGGCATACTTCTTGTTGCCTTTGGTCTGAGACACAATTGTTGTCTTTTAGAAATAATTGATTACACTGGCCTGCCAACTAATAATGTGCCTCCTTATGCTGAAAAAGGAAGTCTGGCAGGTGATTTTTGATTCTGTGGTACTGACATTTAAATATGCATTGTTGATTTAGTAAAGGCTTTCATTTTTTAAAAGCATTATATTAAATGAACACATCGAGTTATGAAATCCAAATGTATTGGTTAAATACTAAATATAAAAAGATGTGTTTAGACTCCAGTGAACTTTACTATTAATCATAAAATAACTTTAAAACATTTATTAAAGGAAACTATGCACATTAAAAAAAAATCAAGCCATAGGGAAGAGTGTATAAAGAAAAACCATTTTTCTTTTTTTCACTCCCATTCCTGCTGTGTAGACAGCTTTCCTCCCATCAACCTTTTACTCTGAGAAATTTAAAAATCTGCAGAAAAGTTACAAGTATTAACTATATTAAAATGCATTTGACCTAGATTTTCCAGTTGTTAGTACTTTGCCGCATTTACAACTATTTGTCTTTCTATTTTTCCTGAACCATTTGAGAGGTAATTGCAGATGTTGTGACATTTTACCCTTGTAGAGTTCAGCATGTATGTCCTAAAAACAAAGACATTTTCCCTGGATAACTACATAATGATTATCCAGAAAATTTAATATTCAAAGTCCATATTCAGTTTCACTAATAGCTTTTGCTCCAACCCCAATCAAGGATTGTACATTTTATCTTTTAGTGTTCTCTTGTTAGGCCCCTCATTTCTAAACAGTGCCTCAGATGGTTTTGGGTTTTGTATTTTATTTAACTCTTTCATGAGATAAACATTTTCAAAGAGTCCAGGCAGTTTTTTCACAGAATGACACTCAATTTGGAAATTATTAGATTAAATTAAGTATTTTAATCTTTTTTGGGGGGAGGGAGAAATACTACATAGGTGATATTGTTTGAAGTAGCACCTCTAATATATCTGAATTGTGTCCCTGTGTCTTTTTTTCTCTTTTTTAAAACTTAAGTGTGGTAAAATACATGTGACAAAATTTGCCATCTGAACTATTTTTTTAAAAAGATTTGTTGATTTATTTTAGAGCACAAGTGGGAGGGACAGGGAGAGGAAGAGAGAATCTCAAGCCACCTCTCCACTAAGCATGGAGCCCGTCATGGGGCTCAACCTCAGGACCCTGACATCACCACCCGAGCCGAAACCAGGAGTTGACAAGTAATTGACTGCACCACTTGGGCACCCCACCATCTTAACCATTTTTAAGTGTACAGTTCAGTGGCATTAAGTATATTCATATTGTGCAGCCATCACCACCATCTGTCTCTGGAACTTTTTTCATTTTTGCAAACCTGAACTCTGTATCCATGAACAAGAGAGATTCCCGTCTCCCTCTTCCCCCAGCCCCTGGCAGCCACCACTCTGGTTTCTGTCTCTGCATTTGACTGTTCGCAGTACCTCACATTAAGTGGAATCACATGGTGTTCTTTTGTGACTGGCTTGTTTAGTTTAGTGTAATGTCTTTAGAGTTCATTCATGTTGCAGCACACGTCAGAATTTGCTTTCTTTTTAAGGCTGAATAATACTGTATGTATATACCACATTTTGTTCCATCTCTGGATGGACACACCAGTCTTCTTGTTTCATCAAGTTCAGACATTACATGCTGACTTCTTATAACAGTATGTGAGAGTTTGGTTCATTTTTAAATAATAAAAGCAGAGCATGCTCATTGTAGAATGTTTCAGAGATAAAAGCTATGAAAAAATAATAGTGTAAAGCATCCATGTCTAGAGGAAATCTGTCATGTTATTGTGTATTTTCAGTTTTTTTTACATTTACTTATTTTTATGTAATTGAAATTGTATTTTTTTGTTGAACTTTATAGTCTGATGTAATTAAAATGTTTTCATCTTTTAAAAAATGAATGCGTAATAGGGCATTAAGTTGCTGTACTTTAACTTGCCCCTTGGCCTTTTGGGTTCTTTGAAAATTTTTATTCTGATAGTGTTTTGCTGAGCAAAATTGGCAGCATTTCTAACTATTTTCTTAGGTTTACCAAAATGGAATTACATGATCAAATTATATGAACGTATGCATATTTGTAAACAGCTGCCTGGAAGAACTGCCCGGATTGTACCCAATCAGCGGGGTCAGAGTGAAGTTGTGGCTGGGTCTTTGCTGGGATTTGTTAGTGAGGGAAGTGTACTGTCTTGTTTAATCATTTGTATTTTTCTCTGTGGATTGTTGACTTACGTCTTCTGTCCATTTTCCTTTTATTTTTAGCAAGTTATATGAAGTCTAAATAAAAACAATACTTACACTAAAAACCTATATCAGTCATATTTGCTGCAAATTTCCCCCCCCCCTACTTTTTTTAAAGTGTGGGGAAAATTATATTAATGGCACTTTATCTTTGTTGTCTTACACAGTGTTTCAGGTTGAACTAAAAACTAAAATATTTTTCTAAATTCCGTTAATATGATTTATTAAATAAATTATTTACCCATATCATTTGAATGGTTGTGTTATACATAAGATGATTCTACATCATTTGTTTCGAGGCTCTTTATTTTGATGTTTTTAACATCAATATCATACTTTTGCTTAGGTAATTATGGCTTTATTATGTATTTAAAAATCTGATAAAGCAAATGTTCATCCTGTTCCACGCTCCAGAATTGACTTAGTTTTTGCCTTTTCTTTGTTGGTCCATTTATTTTCATACTTAGATATTCATGGAGTGTTTTCCCAAGCACTGTGAAAGAAGTCATGACTTTCAAGTAGCTTGTGCTCTGATAGAGGAAGATAAAATTCAGCATATAGCATGATGAGTTCAGTAGAGAGAAGGATAAGATTATGCTAGAGGAGTATATATATACTCTAATCTCATTTGAAGACGTGGAGGGGACTTTCAGGAGGAAGTGACATCTAAGCCAAAACCTTAAAGAGAAGAGGGAAGAATGTTTTGATCTGAGGGAATTGCATGTGTTAAGGCCTCAGAGTCAAGAGAACAACTGATGGAGTTAGCAGGGTTGATGTGTAGTGTGGGAGCTGTGGGGTGATGTTGTAGGGTAATGCTGGACCTTTCAAGGTCTGTGGACCTGGTTGAGGAGTTTAGCTCTTAACATAAGGGCAGTGGTAAGTAAACATTTGGAAGGAGATTGCCTTAATCAGATTTGTGGTTTAGAAAGATCACTCTGGTCATAGTATGGAGACTAGATTGGAATGGAGCAGTACTAGAGGCAAGCTGACCACTGAAAAGAGAATGTTACAGTAATCTTAGGGAGAGTGCAGTCTTGACCTAGTAGGATAGAGGCCGTGGAGATGGGATGGGGGATGTATTCGAGAGAGACTTAAAAGGCAGGATTGACAAAACTTGGCAAAATTGGTATGGGGGCTGAGGGAAGAGGAGTTAAGAAAAATGTCTAGGGTTTAGGGTTGGACACTTAGGTTGGATCATTTTTCCTAAAAATAAGAGACATGAAGTTCAGTTTTAGACAGGATGTAGTGACTGTCTAATGGGTTGTTGGATATATGGGCCTGAAACTTTTGAGGAAAATCTACCACTCCGCTTATATGGATACTTGTGTGGCCATGGGTGTTTACTGAAGCTGTGGAACTTTCTCTTGCAGTGGCAAATCATAGGAACTTTCTTGTTTTGTGCTTTTTTTTTTTTTTTAAAGATTTTATTTATTTCACAGAGGGAGAGAGATCACAAGGAGGCAGAGAGGCAGAGAGAGAGAGAGGGAAGCAGGCTCCCCGCTGAGCAGGGAGCCCGATGCGGGCCTCGATCCCAGGACCCTGAGATCATGACCTGAGCTGAAAGCAGAGGCTTTAACCCACTGAGCCACCCAGGCGCCCTCTTGTTTTGTGCTTCTACCCAGGAACCTTATCAAGATGGACTAAGTAACTTTTTAACATCTCTTCCATTTTGATGATCCTGTCTTGATTCTATTAGTATCTTTGGCTAGAAGAAGAGTTACATAGACATACTATGAACAGTGTAATGGTTATATGTCATAAGAATTTTTCCTTTTATAAACTCTTCCACGACTTGTAAAAGAGAGTGGGCTAGACTGTTCAGTCAGTAGTCCCTCCAGGCCTACCTAAGATAGCATAATTCTAAAGATCTAAAATTTGGTTTCAGATGCAGCCAGGATACCTTGGCCTTGTTGCAGGTGAGATTTTTTTTTGCAGTCAGAAAACTTTTGGACTTGATTTTCAGTAGTGAGTGGTGAATGTGGTTTTGACATACACTGTTTTATATAACTGGAAGCCTAGGTTTTTAAGAGCCCTTATATCTTCTCAGTTGACCCTTTGGCCAATATTTTCAGTGATGTTTGTAATTCGAACTCTGCGTTCCTTTAACTGTTCACACTGGCCCGCATCCCCGATCCCCTTCCCAAAGATGACTTTGTGACTTGTTCCTGTAAGTCCTTCCGTGGCGCTTTCAGCAGTAATTCTTCCTGCATGGCGAGATCTTCTTTCTTCCGAAGGTATCTGTAGATTGACGTATTTTTTCATGACTTTGGGGATTTATAGTTCTATAGCAGTTGAGTTGTTAACAGTCTAATCAGAGATGTAAAGACGTAAGAGCGCCAAAGTATAAATTATATTTGGCGTAGTTTGTTATGATTAATAATAGAATAGTTGAAGGCCTTAGAGATTATTTTGACTTCTTGATCATTGGATCTTTTATTCTAAAGGGAATGTTTTTATAATGGAGTGAGTTTATTGACTGAATTGAATAGAAGCTCATCTTGATATAGTGTAGATTAAAGAATTTATTTCCAATTTTTGATTTTCATCTCAGTTTTTGATAAGGTTTTTGTTCTATAGCACTATTCTAGAAATAGAAGTGATACATTTTCACTTGCTGCCATTGGTTATTATGTGAATAATGCTTCTAGAATGTGGTCTGGGCTGCTGTATTCCTGGGATTGCCACTGAGCTTGTGCCTCTTTGAAGATATACTTAAAAAATATTGAGGTCATTTTACTTAAAAAGTAGTTCATGTTTGAGTATTGAAGGAGTTAGTTGTGAATATGAATAAGCTAATTCGTGATTGAACTATAGCCAAATGGTTAGGAATATAAAGAAAAAGTATTATTGGGTGGTATAGTTTTTTTTTTTTAAATATGCAGAAACACCTAAGTGAATTAAACTCTGGGTAGAAGACAACTATCCAGACGTTGTAGCCACCGCATCTGCACCTTTCTACTGACCATGGTACAGCACATTGTGAACATTACCACTTAAAACTAACTTTTCTTTTTAAGGGCTCCTGCAATTGTGCCAGCTGACTCCAAGTCCACCCTGACCCCACAGCATAAAGCATGCTGTGATGTCACAGCTACCATAGAACTCCAGGGTAGTGTTGAGCTGGCCCATGGGGGCTCAGGTAAGTCCTGGCTTTTTTTTTACCATTTGGCATTCTTTTCAAAGTTAGTTACCATTATGATCTTATGTCATAAAAGAAAATAAGGCAAAACTTTGAAAACTGTGCCATATATGGGGGAAAAAAATAAGTCTGTTTTCTAAACATCTATGAGCCAGCTCCATATTCTAACCAACGGAGTTCCATAGTAGCTGTGAAGTCCCCAGTGAGTTGTGACCTGTGGCTTCAAAATATGTTAAATTCCACTACTGGCCCAGCTGCTAGAAAAATATGAACTTTTTTTTTTTAAACTTTATATTTTGTAAGCTGTAGTAACTTTCATTTACTCTTAGGTCTTAATGTGTTTAAAAGTATATTAACACTGCATTATCTGTAATTATGCACCACTACTTAGTTGGTTGTGTATTTATTTCATTCAATCAGTTTTGAATGTATGATGATACTGTAGGTTAGTTTTATAAAGTTAATCTTCTCAGAGTGCCTTCAGCTGTCCTTTTAATTTGCCTTCATAGCACGGAAGAAGAAGGGACAGAGCGTGTAATAGACATTTGTTAAATTTTCAGAAAACAAACTAAAAGAAAGATGCTTCAGTTACTCTCTGGGAGGCAGTATGAGAGGTCAGTAACTAGGAAGCATGTGTACAGCACCTCTTCCGTTGGAACCGTTCTGGTTTTTCCTGGTCATTGTTACACACGAAGTGAGATTTTACCACTTGTGTTTATTTTGCTGTCTTTTCCTACCTGCCAGCTCTTCTTTCCTTTCTTTCCTTTATCCCCTGGTACTAGAGGTGGTAAAAATGTTATGTGAATCACTCCAAAAAGACATTTTGTAAGTTGTTTTCTGTATAATCTTAAAACTTTGTCCCCCTAAGTAGAAAACATTTATTTTTATTTTTATTTTTTAAAGATTTTATTTATTTATTTGACACAGAGAGAGAGATTACAAGTAGGCAGAGAGGCAGGCAGAGAGACAGGGAGAGGAGGAAGCAGGCTCCCTGCTGAGCAGAGAGCCCGATGCAGGGCTCGATCCCAGGACGCTGAGATCATGACCTGAGCCGAAGGCAGCGGCTTTAACCCACTGAGCCACCCAGGCGCCCAGTAGAAAACATTTAGTAGCTAAAACTTTACCTTACCTGAGTGTAGGTCAGGTCCTTTTACAGTGAAAAGCCATCTGTCAAGAAACTGTGGAAACTTTAATCAATAGCTGTCTTTGAACAATGTGTCATAAAGACAGACTAAATGTTTGGACCGTTCAGTGACAGTTTCATGAAACTTGTAATAAATGTACTTTGTAGCTGAAAACTCACTGGTAACTGAAACTAAGTTCTTAATTATAGTTAATGAAAAGAATGGAACCCTGTATTCCCAAAACATTAGATGATAAAATATTTTTCTTTAAAATATTACTTTGTGCCTCTATTTACATTTGTGTTTTTCATGTTCTAGAAGATTTGGAGGATTTTATGCTGTGAAGAATAGAGCACAGACTCTATTCTCTTCATCCTCATTTTCTTCCCTCCTGGTCTTGCTTCATGCGGGGGAGTGGCAGCATACCCTCTCTGCAGTTCTTGCAGAGTTCGGGATTGGGGGAAGTAATTGTTTTTTGGTTTTTTTGGATGAATAGAAATCCTGTTTTTGTGTATATATGTCCTCTTTATTGAGATAGAGTTCATATACTGTGCAGTTCACCATTTGAAGTTCTATTTATATATTTTTAAAAATACTTAATTTGAAGGCAGCTGGGTAGACCCTGTAAATCATAATTCCATAGCACAGTTTGTCAACTTCCTTGTGCTATTTGGTCTGTACCCATCTCCCCGATTCTGTTAGTTAGTTTCTAATTACAGAAATCCCTCACAAACATGACAGAGGAAATGAATTCTTAAGCAAGAATTTCTAAGATGAGATTCTTCCAGACATCAGCTGTATGGTGAGTTAGGTAAACATAGTGAAGACAGTGATTTCAAAAGTTGGCTGGCAGTCATCTTTGTCTTGGGGACAAAAGAAGGTGTGTGTGTGCATGTGCGTGCATGTGCCTAAATAGGTACACAGATGTGTACATGTTCTGTGCAGGTGTTCCTGTGTGTCTTCTCAAGTAAACTGATCAGTCTTTTTGGTCCTTGGGTGGCTTTTCTTGTGGCATAAAGAAATTTTATAAATATATATTTTACAGCTTAAAAACTGTAAAAGTGCAGTGATACTGAAGGCACCCAGAAATAGTGACAGCTTTGAAAAGTAGTTGCCTTCATAGGAAATAATATACACGGAAGGAAATGGAACAGGGCATATTTAGTTCTAAAGAAATGAACTATATTAGATTATTCATAAAGTTATGAGCTATCTGATTATTCTCATCTGTTCATTAAAACGAGAAATTTTTGAGTTCTTTGTGCACTTGACTCTTTAACCATAGATTTGTTTTTATTTCAAGTAGGACTTTCTGTGTCTATTCTTAAGGCTTGCCCTTTGGAGAAGATTCCTGCCAGCCGTATCACATTTTAGCCCTGATGACTTCTCCAGGGCGCTGGGACTCCTAAGGGTGTTTTAAAGCCCTTTCCATATTGGGGGTGGGAGTGACAGCTGTACTTAGGCATTTATATTGAAGTATGTATTAACCTATGTGGCCGTGAAAATAAAAGTTCCTGTAAAAAGGTGTTCTCATTTGATATCATGGATTTCTTCACCTGAAAAATGTCTGTGTTGGCGTTAGGGTATCATTTTTTTGGGGAGTGGGTCTAGATTTGCAGAAAGGATCTTTGACCACAGAGTCTGAAAACTTTTGAAGCTGGCCTTTTATGGCCCACAAATGTGATGAGAAAGGACTGTTTTGAGTATAGGAATCATGTTTTTACGATCTGTGTTTCTCACATTGCCTAGCACAGTGCTTTGCATGTCATGGGCATTCAGTGAACATGGGAATTCAATTATTTTAAAGTTTTGTTATTTTTAATAACTAGGAGAAATTGTTGCATTGTACCAATCTGTTAGACTCCATGGAGTAGCTCTTATTCCTCTAATTCTAATTCAAGATGGCAGTAAAAAATGAATTTTTAAAAAATAGATTATTTTTAGCTAGTATTAGCATTTTATCCACCAAATTTTTCCTGATATAACTTAGGACACACATAAAATTGCATGGTCCTATAGTCTTGGGGTGTGTGTGTGTGTGTGTGTGTGTGTGTGTGTGTGTGTAAAACACTATTTGTGGTTAAATTTCTGGGTTTCTCTTTGTTTTTGTTTTTTTGGTTAAATTTCAAGCTTAACCTACACCATTATATTTTGCTAAGGGTATTTATTCATAGATGTGTATTGTACTGCTTAATAAATAGGATTACTGTCTTCATCTAATATTTGTGTTAAGTTTGGTAACATGGTTTAGTGGGAACAGAAAGTTCTTTATGGATTTGGAAAAAGTGATACTTGTTTTATCTCTCTACCCCCAACTGGTTTGTAATGTTTTATTTTAGCATATTTTTTCTTCTAACTCATCTGGTTCAAGTTTTACTGTATTAATACTTAAAGAGTGTAAGGAAGATTTGGCTTTGAGGGGTTCTGGAATCAAAATGTTGCTAACTTTAACTTATACTGAAAATGGTTTTAATTGCTCTGAATCGTTTCATAGCTAAACAGCAATATGGAAGGCTCAGCATTTGTTTTGATTCAGCTTAAAAAATGCAGTTGTAAAGGACAAGAGAGCCCAAAGCCAACAGGAAGCAGATCCCTGTCTCCTTGGTTTCTGGGAGTCAGGACCAGAATAGGAGTTTAGTGTCTTCTGCAAAGTCCAGTTTCTCATACTAGAATTACTGATCTTTGATCCAATTATTATATTCTAATGATTCCTCTAAGCCTGGAGCATGGACCCAGCGCTGATGTGAAGGTAAGTACCTAATTAGGTAGTTCTAGTTCTGGAAAGAAATTAAAGGGAGAGGAATGCACCAGTTTTCCTTAATATTCTTTAGGAACTTAAATGTTGTCCCGGAATCCAGAAATCCTAGAGAAACACTTAAAAGGGTTTAGAATGAATGTTACAGGTTTATGCTTTTTGAAGAAAATAGAAATAAACTCTTTTCTATTTTGCTGCTTGTTCTAGGGGTTGTAGAAGGTGATTTAGCTGCTATAGAAGCGTACAAGTCATCAGGAGGAGACATTGCACGTCAGCTCACTGCAGACGAAGTGCGCTTGCTGAACCGTCCTTCTGCTTTTGATGTTGGCTATACTCTCGTACATCTGGCTATACGTTTTCAGAGGCAGGATATGCTGGCAATACTGCTTACAGAGGTGAGTATGGCATTTTGGTTAAACGTCGTTTTATATGAAGGAAATGTGTTCATTAGTTTTCATTTTTGATGTAATGTTTTTCTAAACTGTTTTTAAATGTTTTAGATTTCTTTTACTCCCTTTATAAATTCACACTAAACTTGAGACTTCAACAGTATGTAATTCCTAAGGGTATATGCTTTTAAAATAGGACATTTTGCCATAAGATTTGAATTATCAGTTTGATGAAAAAAACACTAGGATGTATCTTTCATTCATTCATTTAACTAATAAATTTATTGAGTACCTACTGTGTGCTAGGTATGGTGCTAAAAAGGGATATAATTGTGAAGACATTGGCTCTTCCATCAGTGAGTATCCAGAAAAGTAGAGAAATAAACAGGTAAATCCTATACAGTGTGTATTCTCATAGATGTAAATGCCAGGTGTTGTGGGAGTACTTGAGAGAAAGTGTTTTGGGGTATCTTACCTTCTTACCTAGAGCAGGTAATATTGTAGTGGAATCCGAAGGAGAAGTAGGAGTTAGCCTCGTAAGTGGGTGGAGGAGAGAAGGGAGCTGAAGAAACCATTTATTCAGAGGCCCTCGTGGTTTGTGGTGTTTGTGGTAAGGTCCGGAACTTGTAGGTGCTCAGCATGACTGTGATAGTGATTGGGAACTGGGAAAGGAAGCATTGTGAAGGATCTTCTAAGCCAGGGAATTGGAAGATTGCTCTAGGACAGTAAACAGGCTGTGTAGCTGGTAGGGAGAGGGACAGGGGAGTGACCAGATCAGAGCATGTTTTGGCTGCTGTGGATGGGAAGGACGGGAAGCCTCGGTAGGATAACACTGCGTGATGCTGGCAAGGACTCTGCTGGTACAGGAATGGGAGTGGCAGTGGCAGTGGAAGGAAGTGGGCCAGTTTGAGAGAGCTTTGGTGGGGATGGAGGTGAGATTAAGTGGATCAACTGGATGTGGGGAGTCATGGAGAGAGAGGGTTCAAGTTGGTTCTGAGCTCTTGGGCTTAAATTACTACACAGATGTCACAAAGGATTGCAGAGTAACGATGCAGGATAAGACCATATTATCCAGGTAATTCTTTTAATGATAAGAGAAATAGAGTAAAAGTAGGGGAGTCAGATCAGTTGTAGGTTCAAATTTTGTCAGTAAATGGCTTCTGTGGTATGCATATACATATTTACATATTCAGATTTGCCAATATTGGGAACCATTATATAGAAAGCACTGGGAGGAATTAAAGAATATGAAGGTTACCTGAAAACATGATTGAAATGGCTAGCCATTGTTCAGTTTGGTAAGAATCCAGTGACGCCAGAGGCACCAAAAAGAGGAAGGGAAGGGCTTGAGTTATAGTCATGGTGGAAACAAGGGGCAGGCTTACTGTGGATAGAAAAAGGGATTGTTTGAAAAGTAGCAATATGATTAGAAGGACCAGAGTTCTGGAATAGGGGGTGGAACAGTTAGAGGTTGTTTCTGTAGTATTTGAGGTCTGGCTGTATTTGGGTGGTTGTATTGGCAGAGGCAGCATGTAGAGCTGTAGTTGCTGGTGGTGGCAGGAGACAAGATAGAGAGGGCAGCTGTGAATCAAGGATCAAGTCCTTTGGGGGATTCCTGGACTCCCCTCAGCCTGGTAGAGGGCTGTGAGAAGTTGGAGGGACTGTCTTAAGTCACTGACCTAAGAGCATCTGAGGACTAATAGTGGGAAGGCAATAGAACCTCAGGGTACTTACTATTTACTGCCTAAACAGGTCAACTCCACTTAGCAGCTTTAGACAACAAACAGTTGTTACCTTCAAGCAGTTTCTGAGTGTAGGGAATCCAGGAGCTGCTCTGCTGAGTGGTTTTGGCTCAAAGTCTCATGAGCTTACAGCCACATTTTCAGAGCTGCAGTTGTCAGAAGGCTTGACTGGGGTGAGAGGATCTGGTTCCAGGCACACTCGCATGACTGGTGGCAGGAAGCTTCAAGTCCTGGTCACGTGGGCCTCTCCAGAGGGCAGGCTTCACCAGAACTAAGTGATCTGAGAGACAGAAGGCACGAGAGAGTGATCCAAATGGAAGCTTCAGGGTCTTCTAGATGGAACTGAATTTAGGAAGCGACATACCGTCTTTTTTGCCATATTCTCTGGAACGCATAGACCATCTGTGGTGCACTGTGGGAGCGGTGGGAGTGGGGGTGGATTTCTAGGGAAAGAACAAAATTGGTTGTGGAATGTCATCTTGGTGGAGTGGATGCTCCAGAGGACAAACTTGAAGGGGCAAGGAGGGAGATCGGACTAAGGGATGTGCTTGCAGAGAGAACGCAGAGCCAAATACTTTTGGGATGAGACCAGGAGAACGTTATATTTTGGGATACGTGTCTGGGGCAGGGGTTTTAATTGGATTTTAGGTCATGGACTCTGTTGGTAATGTGATGGAACCTATGGACTCCTTTTCATAATACTGTTTTTTAAATGCCTAAAATAAAAGTAAGTTTGCAATGGAAATTGGTTATATTGAAATGACAGTTTTTTTAGAGTATTAGATTTGTGATATATAAGAATTCATTTTAAATATAGGAGGTTAGTGAAAATGAAGTATTTAAATTTTTTTAATAAAGATTTTATTTATTCATTTGAGACATACAGATACCGAAAGAGAGAGAGAGAATGAGCATGGGCAGAGGGTGAGGGAGAAGCAGACTCCCTGCTGAACCAGGAGCCTGACCTGGGGCTCCATCCCAAGGACCTGGAGATCTCAACCTGAGCTGAAGTCAGATGCTTAACCATCTGAACCACCCAGGTGCCCCTGCAGGATTTAAATCTAATGAAAATTCTCATTCACGTTCACAGGTCCTTCCCAAGTTCATGTTTATAAGTTAAGAAGTACTAGCCTAAGGAGATGGTTGAGAGTCATAAGGTTGAAGAGGCTAGAGATGAAGGGTAGGGAAGGTTGGCCAGGTTTGTGGCAGCGGTATGTAGTGACAGCAGAGAACAGAGGAGACTGGTTCACTCAGGGTTCACCCCAGAGTCATTTCCTCTCCAGCAGATACTCACCTTTGATTTCAAAATTCTTCGTATGCAGATATCTTGAACTCCACAAAAGGAATACAACTTAAATGTAAAATAATATCTTGGCATCATTTGTTGCTATCCATCACTAAAGATAAAAGGAAAGTTCTAGCCATGTCCTTGCTTAGAAGTTCTCTGTCATAGTGCTAACACGCCACTGCTCCCATTTCATTCCTGTCAGGCTGGCTAGACTTCGAAGGTTTCTTGTGTGTTCTACACTTGGAGAGAAGTTAGTTGTTTTTTTAAATATTCAGACTTATAACCAGTGGGGAGGGATTTGAGGTCAGTGGAAACTAACCCTTTAAAAAATATCATGCTTTCTTTATTCCACGTCAGGATACTCGAAGTATTCTTAACTCAGCAGGAGAAGTGTTTGTACTTTCCTCTTTCTCCATGAGCTGGAATTTCCTGTTTTTTAAGAAGCTTTTATTGTGGGCATGATGCTTAGTCTTACTTACTTAGGTGGTTTTCTGCCCTCCCTCCCTGTCCTAGGATGAAACTTAGTGAACAACACCATTTTACATAAGTTATTATCTAAATCTTTATATATTTCCTTGGGATAAATTCCTAAGAAGTGTATTTCCTGAGTCAGAAGGTAAAGCATTTTATGGCTATTTTCCTGAAAAGTTGTACTGAAATGTATTTCCACTGGTGAGGACATAATCCTTAATCTGTTTTAAAATTTAACAAACACCCTGAGTTACTGAGAAGGTTTGGTACTTTTTCTTAAATACTGTTGTTTTCTGCTTTATTAACGTTAAATGAGATACAGAGGAAAATTTCTTTTGTATTTAAGGTGTCTCAACAAGCAGCAAAGTGTATTCCAGCAATGGTGTGTCCTGAACTGACAGAGCAGATCCGGCGAGAGATAGCTGCCTCTCTCCATCAGAGAAAGGGGGATTTTGCTTGCTATTTTCTAACTGACCTTGTAACATTTACGTTGCCAGCAGGTAACTCCAAATTTCAGTGTGAAAAGAAATTTTCACTTTATTCACTTTATTATGATTCTTTTTTTTTTTAATGTGTGAGTGAAATTGTTTCTGTTAGAAAGCAGATAACTTAAGCTACTGTATGTGCATTTTAAATTATTTGACTACCTGGAAGTGACCAGTACGAGGAAGAGCTCCTCGTAAATTTATGCTTTTGATCTGGTAGGAAGAGAGCAGCCGATACATCTGTTTTATGCATTTATTTTTCCCTTCAGATTTAATTTATGATGTTAGTGTACTCTTTTTTTTCTTTTTCATACCTATTTTAAAATTACGTGGGTATTGTTATTGGTATTAGCAGATAGGATTAGAACTCTGGCTTTTGATGGGTGGAGTCAGATCATTTGAATCAAAGATACTGGCATTTTTTTGCAAGTGTCATTATGTTCTTCACTCATTATATTAATTTCTACTGTTTGTGAAGCAGCTTTTCATTTTTCAAGTCAGTGACAATCAGATGTCTTCCAGGATGCTTTTTGTCATTTGGCACTAAATAAATGCACCAAACACCAGAAGTTTCTAAAATAAAGCTTCCATCTTGGTTGTGAGTGTCTTGAGCTTTTATATTGACATGAACAGGGGCGTTTACAAATGGTAGGGAGATAATAACTAAGCCTTTTCTTTTTTAAAGATGTTATTTATTTTAGAGCGTGAGCGCAAGCAGGGTGCCAGGGGGAGAAGAGGGAGAGGACCAAGCAGACTGCATGCTGAGTGCTGAGCCCAGCGTGAGAGTTGACTCTCGACCCTGAGATCATGACCTTAGCCAAAATCAAGAGTTGGATTCTTAACCGACTGAGGCACCCAGGTGCCCCAATATTTTAAAATCAGACAGAGTTTATTTGAAATGCACTCTCTGTACACTTGAGCTTACTCTGGGGATGTTTAGATTTTTATTTTGACTTGAAAATAGCCTAATTTTTTTTTTTTAATTTTAAGGGTAATGCTTTTTACTGTAGATTGCTCCATTAGTAAACTGAACAAAGCATGGAGAATTTGAGGAAGAACACAAAAACAGGGATCTGTGCACCAGTAATTAATGGTTCATTAACTTGTATAAGAAGATTCTAAAGTCTGAAAACAATAGGCCTAAGCAGAGGTTGAGAATGCAGGGCAGAGAAATATTTGTATGTTGCTACTGTTTAATCATCTTGAATATCAGCCCCCCCCCTTTTTTTCTGTTTTACTGAGGGATAATTGTCCTATAAAATTGTCAAATATTTCAAGTATCTAAGGTTAGGGTTTGGGTGATTGTGATTTCATATGTGCATATATTGTGAAAGGGTTTCCTCCATCTAGTTAATTAACACACCTATCATCTTACATACTCGGTTTACTTATCTGTTTTGGTGAGAACATGTAAGTTTTACTCTCCTAGCAAATTTATATTATATAGTGTTATAAAATACGGTTACATTGGTTTTGACATTAGGTGTTCATTTTTATTCATTTTATAGCTTGGATGTTTTTGTACCCTTTTACCAATCTCTCTTTTCCTCACTCCCCACCCCCCCCCACCCCTGGCAACCTCTTTCCTCTTTTCTACCCTGTTTTTAATGAGTCTGACTTTTTTTTTTTAAAGAGTCCACATGGAAGTGTTACCATGCGGGATTTGATTTGTCTTTTTCTGGCTAATTCCACTTAGCGTAATGCCCTCAAGGTTCTTTCACCTGACTGAATAACATTTTACAGCTCCCCCCCTTTATTTATTCATTCATTGTCTATATCTTGACTATTGTAATGCTGCAACACACATAGGAATTCAGTACCTCTTCATTTACCCTATTTTCATTCCCTTTGGCTATATACCCAGATGTGGGATTGCTGGATCATGATACTTCTGACTTTCTGAGGAACCTCCATACTGTTTTCCATGGTGGCTGCACCAATTTACATTCCACTAGCTGTGCACAAGGGTTCCCTTTCCCCAAATCCTCGCCGACATTATTATCTCTTATCTTTTTGACAATAGTTGCATGTAATCATTGGTCCAAATAATCTTTTTTTATTTTTAGATAACAGTTTTGCTAATGAAGTATAGAAAGGAAATCTTTTATGTTCCATTCATACACACATGTTATACCTGTGTGTTTTTACAAGAAGCCTTCATTGCAAGGGAGATTGTTTTTTGTTGTTGTTGTTTTTTTTAAGATTTTATTTGAGAGAGGGAGAGAGCACACGCACAAGTAGGAGGAAGTGGAAGGGGGGAGACTCTCAAGCAGACTCCACTGAGTGCCCAGCGTGGGGCTTGATCTCACAACCCTGGGATCATGACCTGAGCCGAAGCCAAGAGTTGGACTGAGCCACCCAGGCATCCCAGCAAGAGAATTACTTTAGAGGAAGTCACTGTTATATCCTCCTATCAAATTTATTAAGTTATGAGACATAAGAAAATCTTCTAAGTCTGTTTTTTGCTTTATAGATATTGAAGACTTGCCTCCAACAGTCCAGGAAAAATTATTTGATGAGGTGCTTGATAGAGATGTTCAGAAAGGTAAGTGTGGAATTAATGGATGTGATTTAGTTCAATTTCCATAAACTCTTTGCTTTTTAGGGCTTGGAGCAGTTCAGTGTATGGTGGATTTGTATTTTTACTTTAATTGAAAATGTAAAGTCCTTATGAGCAGTGTCACATAGTGCTGTTAAAAATGCTCATTCTGTTAATTATAGCTCGATAAAACTGGAAAAAAAATTTAAGAATGCTCATTCATGGCTCTTAACTATGATGGAGTAAAGGTATAAAAGTTTTTAAGCCTCGATTTTCTACTTCCTATTCTAGAATGAATATATAGTTCCATGTTAAACATTCTCAGCAAATAGTAAAGAATTTAGAAGTTGAGAAAATTTTTCTAGAGCCACAGATGTTTCACCTTCTCAGAAGGTTTGTATTCCTATTGATCAGATTTATTTAGGTGTTTAATAGTAAATGACACATAAACTTATCAACATCTAGAGAATAGGTTCTTTCTTCCAATGAATAGTCCTAAATTGCATGAAAATGAACATGTTACTTAAATTCCTTATGTAGAGTTAGAAGAAGAATCTCCAATTATAAACTGGTCTTTGGAATTGGCTACGCGTTTGGACAGTCGACTGTATGCACTTTGGAACCGGACTGCAGGAGACTGCTTACTTGATTCAGTGCTACAAGCTACCTGGGGCATTTATGACAAGGACTCCGTGCTTCGGAAAGCCCTGCATGACAGCCTGCATGACTGTTCACATTGGTGAGCTGTTCTCCTTCTCTGTGTAAAACCAGGCATGCTCTTGCTGCTTCATTTCCGTATAGTGTTGGGATACTTTTTTGCCTGTTACATTTTCTGTGGGAGCTGGGGGGAAAACTTTGGTTTTGCACATTGAGACACTTTGAACATTTTGATTGCTTTTGCTGAGCTTTTAAATAGAAACATTTGAAGTTAAATAGGTCTTCGCTCATATTTATAAGTGTTATGAATTCCTATTTTTGTTGAAATTTAAAAGATTATGTTAGCATTGTATTACGAGATTTTTTTTTCTTTCTGAGGCACATAGTTTTCAGACCACATTTTATTTTGCAAATTTTGAAATCCACAGTAAAGTTAAAAAAATGCATATACATATATCAGTGCAACAGACCCCAGTGTTTCCTTCATTGGATTGCCCAGTTGTTAACCTGTACCCACATGTGCTTTGTCTCTGCACATGTAAACACCTCCCTTTGCCAGTTGGTGTAAGTCACCAGATGCTTCCCCCTGTCCTCTCAGTGTGGATATTCTCTTACCCGGCCAGGTCCTTATTACCACATCTCAGAAAATCAGCAACAGATATCAGACTCTGTTATCCATCATATAGTCCATATCACATCTTCCAGTTATCTCAGAAATATCCTTTCTGTAGACAGGTTTCCCTGCTATCTGAGAGTAGAGCATTCCTGGGAATCCTTTTGTCAGATGAAATGGCTTAAAGCAAAGACGAAGTTACCATCTTGTAGAAGTGAAAATCCTCTTCAGATTTCTTTTCGGCTAGCAAAAACAGGTGCTAATATGGGTCTTCTGTAAAGGTGACGGGGTACAAAGCAAACTTTTAGATAGCAGGGAATCCTCTGTGTGTGTGTGTGTGTGTCTGTGTGTGTGTGTGTGTGTATTTTTTTTTTTTAACCTGGCATCCAACCAAGTATGTGACTGGTCTTAACTTACGGTATTTTCTTGGTTCTGTATATACATTATCTCTGTTATCATAAATGAGAAAAATTGAGGTTGAAAGAAGCTAAATTAATTAAAATGTGTTCTTTTTTCCTTTTACACCTAACAATAATGATAATGGCTTAACTCCAAAAAATTCTACTCCCCTAGTGCCTCTATGTAATTTTTGAGCACTTGTTGTAAATTTTATTGTCAGTGTTTAGGGATTATGTGAAGTCCATTAGATTATAAACTCCATGAGAACAGAGATTTTGTTGTGTTTCATTTTGGAAGATCTGGTGCCTCCAATAACATGACACATAAGTAAGTGCATAGTAAACATTATTGAATGAAAGTACTCTGTAGAATTTGAAAATGAAAGCAATTTGATCACTTTTTTGAGAGCTAAAGTATAGATCAAAACATAATGCAAGAGAGGAATTTGAGGTCACCTGAAAAAAATTAAAAAGCTCTCTGGCTGGCAAGCCTCGATGGTAACCTGATTGGGTATATAATACATAACAGGCATAACCTCGGAGATACTGTGGGTTCAGTTTCAGACCACGGCAATAAAGTGAAAATTGTAGTAAAGTGAGCCAAAGGAAACTCTGGTTTTCCAGTGCATGTGAAGGTTTAGTCCGTAGTCAAGTGTGCAATAGCATTAGGTCTTAAAAAATTATGCATACCTTAATTTTAAAAATAGTTCATTGTTAAGAGACCCTAACCATCATCTGAGCTTTCAGTGAGTCGTAATTTTTTTTGCTGGTGGAGGGTCTTTCCTCAACATCGATGGCTCCTGGCTGATTAAGGGGATGGTGGCGGTTTCTTAACAGTGAAGTTTGCTGCATCAGTTGACTCTTCGCAAATGATTTCTCTGTAGCATGCGATGCTGTTTGATGGCCAGTTAGAATTCCTTTCAGCATTGGAGTCCATCCTCTCAAACCCTGCTGATGCTTTATCAACTAAGTTTATGTGATAGTCTCAGGCCTTTGTAGGCATTTCAACAGTCTTCACAGCATCTTTACCAGAATTAGAGTCCACTGCAAAAAAAAAAACACTCTCTGCTTTTCCATCCCAAGCAAGTCCTCATCTGTGCAAGTTCTGACATGAGATAGCAGCACTTCAGTCTCATCTCCACGCTCGGCTTCTCATTCTAGCTCTCTTGTTATTCCCACCACAGCTGCGGTGACTTTTTCCACTCAGGTCTTGAACCCTTCTAAGTTATCTCAGAGGGTTGGAATCAACATTTTTCCAAACGCCTGTAAATGTTATTTTGACCTCTTTCCGTGAATCATGGATGTTCTTAGTTGCATCCAGGATGGTGAATCCTTTCCAGAAGTTTTTCCATTTCCTTTGCCCAGATCCACCTGCAGAATCAATGTGTATGGCAGCTGTAAGCTTACTTGGAATAATGACTTGAAGGTTGAAATTACTCCTTGATCATAGGCTGCAGAATGGATGTTGTGTTGGCAGGCATGAAAACAGTCTGGTTGTCCATCTCTGTCAGAGCTCTTAGGTGATCAGGTGCATTGTCGGTGAGCAGTCATAATTTGAAAGGAGGTTTTTACCTGAGAGGTAGGCATCAGGTATTTAAAATATTTAGCAGATTATACTGAAAATGAATGTGCTGTCATCCAGGCTTTGTTGTTCTTTTATAGAGTAGAGTATATATAGCATAATTTTTAAGGGTCCTAGGATTTTTGGAATGGTCAGTGAGCATTGGCTTCACAGTCAACAGCTGCATGAGCCCCTTAACAAGAGAGTCCGCTCGTCCTTTGAAGCCAGGCACTGACTTCTCTCTGGCTGTGGTCTGTCCCAGATGGCATCATCTTCCAATAGAAGACTGTTTCATCTACACTGAAAATTTGTTGTTTAGTGTAGCTACCTACATTCATGATCTTAGCTAGATCTTCTGGAGAACTTGCCGCAGCTTTGGTATCACTTACCGATTCACCTTGCACTTTGATGTCTGGAGACTGTGTCTTTCCTTAAACCTCATAAGCCAACCTCTGCTAGCTTCAGATTTCCCTTTGATAGTTTCCTCATCTCTCTGAGCCTTCATAGAATTGAAGAGATTTAGGGCCTTGCTGTGGAAGTGGTTTTGATACTTTTGTGAACACATGGGCTATTTCTAGTCTATTGTTTATACAGTGACCACATAGTAAATATTATACAGTAATGTAGAAATGTAATGTCTTTGTGTCCAGCATCTCAGGTGATTTGGAGTTTTTTTGGCTTTTGAACTTTTAAACCAATAGTAGACACTTGAAATTGATTGTTCTCATCACTAGTGTTTTAATTAAAGTTTTTGTTGAAAACTTGTTGGGTGGTGAATGAAATTTTGTGTGAGAATGTGTTAAATGATGTCTTCTAGCAGAAGGTGGGCATTTTTAATTTGAAAATACAGTGCAAACTGGGTAAAATTAATAAAATTGCTGATCTCTTTACATGAATTGTTTGAAGACTACATTAAATAAATGATTGGAACATTTATAGAAGGCTTATTTTTTACTGTCTTACTTTTTCAGGTTTTATACACGTTGGAAAGATTGGGAATCATGGTATTCTCAGAGCTTTGGTTTACATTTTTCCTTGAGAGAGGAACAGTGGCAAGAAGACTGGGCATTTATCCTCTCTCTCGCTAGCCAGGTAAGAATGCTTTGAGGCGTGTTGCTTCTCCGAGAACAGTAGGCTACATGCTCTAAATCCGTGGGTTTGCATGTGCAAAGTATGTTGGAGGCATTGGGGTATACACAAAAGAGTGATTGATTTGGCATCAGGCGATTTTGGGTTTTGACCGTGACTGCTGTCTGTTAACTGTACGACCAGGGGCAAGTCTGCATCACAGGACAGAGGCAGTAACGTGTTTCTTACAGTAAGTGATTAGAAATTGTCAAAATGAAAGTCGTACTGTGATGATTCCAAGCGCTTATATACTTTTTTCAGATTGCTCTTCATTTATATTGTCCTTTTAGGAAAGTGGCTTTTTGCCTGTTTTATCTCCCTACTGGTTAGCTCCTGTTCCGTGTCTGAGAGGACACTGAACTGAGATCACTGAGCTGGTGGCAGGCACTGGCGCTCTGCTGTTGGGCCCCGAGGGTGAAGGTGCCATGGCCAACAGGTGGAAGGATTTCTTTAAAATTAACCTGGGAATGAACTTTTAGAAAAACGAATCCTGTAGAGTTGTTCTTTTAGACTTTAGCTTTCATACTAGTTTTATTCCGTGAAGTGCGGTCAGTATATATATAACGTTCAAATATACACACAACAAACCATTCCTTTCTTTGCAGAAAGCACCATCATTTATTTGAACCCTGTGAATGAAGTACCTTCTGTCACAGTGGCTGTTTCACACCTGTGACACGTGCTTCCTGAAAACGGGTTGTCAAAATCATTATAGAAGGGTGGTAGACCGTGCACTGTTCTTGCCATTTACATTTGTGTGAAATAACAGCTCATCTTTTTACTTGGGGAGGACCTCGTTGTAGGGTCATACTCTCACAGGTGACTTAACAAGGAGGCCTGGAATGACTCCAGTATCCCTTGCTATCTGAATCTCTTGTTCTTGGGATCATTGTTCAACCAAATCCATTGGGTTCTTGGGATTGGATAGTGAAAGATCTTGTCTACATAGACTTTGCGCATTTCTTTTATTATTTCATTGGATTTTGCTTTTTGGAGAAGTTTACTCTTCGTTAGCTTGACAGTAATATTAATAATAAAAAAAAACTTTGGTCTAGTGTACTGAAGGGGGGGAACAGCATTGTGTTTTTTTGCACAGTAGTTTTCCAGGGCAGAAATAAATGTTTTAAAGAGAAATTGCTTTCTTTTATTCCATACAGCCTGGAGCAAGTTTGGAACAGACACACATTTTTGTACTTGCACATATTCTTAGACGACCAATTATAGTTTATGGAGTAAAATATTATAAAAGTTTCCGGGGAGAAACTTTAGGATATACTCGGTTTCAAGGTAAGTCACGTTCAAGAGTAGTTTAGAAGTCTCTTGTTACTCACCATGCAGCTTGCAGTCATATCCTGATAACCCCATGGGGATTTTTTCCCTCCCTCCAGGTGTTTATTTGCCTTTGTTGTGGGAACAGAGTTTTTGTTGGAAAAGTCCCATTGCTCTGGGCTATACAAGGGGCCACTTCTCTGCTTTGGTTGCCATGGAGAACGACGGCTACGGCAACCGAGGTGCTGGTGCTAACCTGAACACCGACGACGACGTCACCATCACGTTTCTGCCTCTGGTGGACAGCGAGAGGAAGTTACTCCACGTGCACTTTCTTTCTGCCCAGGAGGTAAGAGGCATGGTGCTCCTGAGAACACCTGAAATAGTAATACTGCCCCGCCCACCCCGCCGGGGGACACCTCGCCGCTGCCCTCTCTGCACAGCCAGCCCTGCTGCGTCTGGCCCGGCAGTCGGCTTGTCCTGTGCATACGGTCCGCCAGACCGTGACACGTATCTTTCCGAGCTGCTCTGTAGGTCCTGGGGTGCAGATGGAGCAGGGATGGGAAGGTGACAGTCTCTGCCTCGAGGCAGGGAGGGTGCTGAAGAGAAAACTGGAAAGATGGGGGGTGGTGGGCAGGGGGCTCATGATTGCAGTCGGGCTGTATCGGGAGGCGTCTGAGGCGATGATGCCTGAAACGAGCCCCGAAAGAGAAGGGAGTCTTGCAGAATGTGGGGGAAGAGAGCTGGACGGAGAGCGCACTGCAGGGTCCCCGTGTGGTTTGTGGGGAAAGGGGCTTGAGGGGCTCAGGGATGGCAAGGGGCACGCCCACAGCCTTTTAAAGCCGTGGCTTAGACTTTGGGCAGGCTGGGGAGCCCGTGGCCAGTTTGTCCGGTAGAGGAACACTGGCTGCTCCGTGTGGAGACTAGAGACGAGGTGCCTGGAGCAGTGGTGGGAGCAGGGGTGAGGGAGGTGTAGACTGGGCAGGGGTGGTGAGGCTGTGCAGAAAGAACACTCTCAGAAGACCTGTATTCTTACAAAATTATTGGTCTTTTATTTAATATACTGATAACTATAAAACTTTTATAATCACGACATTAATTAGTAGAACATAATTTTTATAACTGCATTCTGTAAATACTTTACTGAATAAACTTACCTTGTCATGTGTTTGAAGCTGAGACTTTTTGTCCCTAGCCTTTCCTTGGCCAAGCTCGGTTTCTTAGGGGACATTTGGTTTTTCCTGTTCTTTCAAACAAATTAACCCATTAGTAGGTGGTCCCCCCCCTTGAGATTTTCCTGTGAATTTTCCCATTGATATTTTTCTCTTTAACCGTAGAAGACTGGGTTTTATCATAAAATTGATGAGAGGCTGAAACCATGTGAAAAGTTTGTTGCTTTGACCTTTTTACTAGTAATCCTGCCAGCTGTGTTTTCATTAAACTTTTCCTAGCAGATCTCTAATCTGTGGTATTATTTCCCCTTTTCTTCACATTCCTCTAAAAGCTAGGTAATGAGGAACAGCAAGAGAAACTGCTCAGGGAGTGGCTGGACTGCTGTGTGACCGAAGGGGGTGTGCTGGTGGCCATGCAGAAGAGTTCTCGGCGGCGGAACCACCCCCTGGTCACGCAGATGGTAGAGAAATGGCTTGACCGATACCGACAGATTCGGCCTTGTACGTCCCTGTCAGATGGAGAGGAAGATGAAGATGATGAAGATGAATGAAAAAAAATCAAAGAGCAGAAGACCAGGGTATCAGCTCTGTGGTGTGACCCCAAAGCTAGTGTGGTGCATGCTCCAAGCAGAGCGCAAGGCGTGGAAGGAACCAGATCTGGCAGGATCCGCCCGGAAGGTCTTTTCTAATCCACACCCAACGGAGATGACGTATCTGCTGTGTGAGGAGACAGATAACTTTGTTTGGACTACAGTTTGTAAAAAAAAAAAAAAAAAAAAAAAAAAACCCCCTAATTTTATTAAGACAGAACTTTTTTCCTTTCAAATTGTAAATCTGTCTATAAATGTAACGCATGTCGTTGTGTAAGAAGTTGTGTAATAGGACAAGTNTGTAAAAAAAAAAAAAAAAAAAAAGAAAAAACCCCCTAATTTTATTAAGACAGAACTTTTTTCCTTTCAAATTGTAAATCTGTCTATAAATGTAACGCATGTCGTTGTGTAAGAAGTTGTGTAATAGGACAAGTTGTACCAGCATCTTCATATTATTGAGAAGTTTCTTCCAGCACGGGCACCTCCAAAAGCACATGGCAGATGACTCTTTTGTTCCTTTGAGATACTCCTTCTGAAGTAGAACCTGGCATTCTACTTCCATCTTAAAAGATCCACTTTACGTTGAGTCTCATTAGAGCTTATTAGAGATTTGGAAACTTTTTGTACAAATTATCCACAGCAAAACATAAAAATAAAAACAAGCTTTTATTTTATTAATTTAGTTCCTGTCGTGCCCAATAAAACGAAGTCACGTCTTTAAGGAACAAACTGCAAGGAAAGTAGAATTGTTTGAGTGGACTTCATACAGATGTCATTCCCTTGTTTTGGCAAGGGTTTTGGTTTCTAATTTTTCGTCTTTTTTAAGCTTCTGATACACCCCTTTTCAGTATTTAGGTATTTATTTGTTTGGAAGAGTGCCCTTAAAATGAGGTTTCTTCTCCCAGAGTCCAGGTGGCAGTCTTTTGGTGAGTCGTCATTCCCTGGACGTAAGTTAGGGAGGAGCCTGGGGAACAGGCCCACTTGTACCTATATGAGTTGTGTGAGATTCTCACACTTGATTCAGTTGACAATGTTATCCTCCCAAATTGCCGTGCAGAGGATCTTTGGATTCTTCCTTTTATCATCAACTCTGCTTTAAGCAAATCGTGTTAGAAAGGCATGCCTTTGCTTGGGCTAATGGGAACCAGTTAAGTATAGAATAAAGATTGAAAAATGCAGTAAGGTGGCAATGCATTGTATAATGAATTTCTCAGAGTAGTCTGAGAATTTTTGCATGTTGGTTAATTGTGGCCATTCTTATTTAAAACTATAATCTTAGATAGAAATCTTTTTATAAAAAGTATTATTTGACCACTTCAGGTATATGTTCAATACTGGGTAAAAATTTCAGACCTATCTCAGGAACACATAAAAGACTTAGTGTCCTGATAAGCACTTTGTAGATTATTGATGTGGCAAGGAATTTGGAAAGCAGCCCCATATGTGCGCTTGTGCGCGCGCGCACACACACGCATGCACGCACAACTGTTCCTTCCCTTTGATGAAAAGGCTGTGAAAAACCTTTAAATACTTGCTTCTTGTTTTAAGTTCTGTTCAGGTGGTGTTTGAAATGTGTGCAACCTCTAATTTGATGCTGGGATACTAAAAATAGAAAAACACCAATGAGATGTCATGTCTTTAGTTCCTTCTCCCCTCTTAGAACAGTGCAGAGAGATTCCCAGGATGAAAGGATCACTTGTGCCGTAAGCTAAAACTTGCGGGAAATTTTTCCATTTGATTCCATATAAATGAGTTTTGGTGTAATAATGGTAAATGTTACTGTTCTAAGTGGCTAGGTTTCCCTACAAATTGACTTTCTGGTTGGCTTTTGTTTTGGTCAGTCATTAAGTTTTTAGAAGGCTGTCGTTCTGACTACTTAGCATAGCACCTCTATAAACTTTTCTCCATACATAGGAAGAATTATTTAGTGGGCACAGATCCTATTCTAGTTGCTGTTAAGCAAAACTACCCTCCCAACTGAAGAAGCCAAAGAGAAACATTTGAGAGAAGCACCTAGTCACTGTGGTGTACACCAGTCAATGCTGTCCAGAGAGCACAGGCTCAGTAGTCAGCCTGTGTGTGGCGGTCTGCTGTTTCCCCCAGGTGCCTCTTTCTTATTTATGACCAGTGATCCTGGCCACACCTAGTCAAACAGGTACAGCATTCTTCCCTGTGGGAAAGGTAGAGCGTTGCATCCCCTAGGCTCCAGACGGGGTGGGGCTTTAAATGGTTTTGTAGCAGACTGGCTGCTAATGGCCAAAATGTTGGCGAATCAATGCTATGTTAAGCTCTTGAACTATTAAACAGCCATAATTGTTGTCCCGAGATAGAGTATGCAGTCCTTTTCTCAAAGATGAGGTCTTGGTTGACTCTGGACAGTAAAACCTTACCTGTATGGACTTAACCTTATGGTTCTTTTTTAGGGAGAATACAGTGTGGTGTTTTCTGTTCTAATTATTAAACAAAACCTAGGTGTACCATGGATTTGAACTGGCCTTTTTGTTTTTGATTCTAGGCTCACCATGTTCCAGACTTCATCCATGTTATGGGAATACTGCTTTCTTTAGGCAGTTGGGGAATTTCCTTTTTGTGCATGTGTTGTCATGCCCTCATTGAGAACACCCTGGTTACGACGAGGATGTTCAGCTCCCATTCCGTTTCCTGGAGTGATGGGTCGGTCAGTAACCCTGTGCTCCGTTTCTATCCACAGGAGGTTGTTTTACTGTAATTTTTCTGGGAGGGTTGGGATGGGACCACCACCTTCAAATGAGTTGAGGAGGTTATGTTCGAAGACCCCCATCATAGCCCCTCCCCCCTCTTTTCTTCATGGGGAGTGGGGGAGTGGGGGAGAAAGGAGTGATAGGAAGTCGGGTACCTGGCATTGGACCTGATGAATGGATTGATACTTGCGGATACCACTAGTACCAAGGGGTTTAATGCTATTCAAGAAGGAAAATCCTTTAAGTCAATTTAAAGTTCTTCACATTGAAATGGATGATGTTAATTATTTTGCAACATTTCTTTGTAAATATCATTTAAAAAAATTTTGAGATTCACTTCCCTTCCTGCATTAATGCTTGAGCCAGGTAATTTTGCTTTTGGGTAAATTAAAATCAAAACTCTCTAACCTGACCAATTTTGTTTCTTGAATCGACAGAGTTCCAACCCACTATTTCATGTTGAGGATGTCATGATTTGTAATGATGGACTTAATGGGTGGTTTTCCAATTCCTTGGTTATAAGCTGTCACAGGTAGGCGCCTGCATTCCCGAATCTGGTTATAGAATGGGCAGATGGAAAGGTGTTCATCTTTGAACCCTGGAGGAACACAAGTTCAAAACTGGCTAATTGAGAATGTAGTTGCCTTTAAAACATCTCAAGTAGAGAACTTTTACCTGGGTGAGATGTACTTGAATTTCAGAACTTAACAAATTTTTATTACTTTTTATTGAAAACTGCACTGAACGCTAAATGTCCACCTTTACAATAAACAGACACAGTAGCGGTAACTCACACTAAAACAAAACACTTCCGATAGCCATTATTTTTCTGTTTGGGACAGTTTTAAAGGATTTTTTTTGTCACAAAAACAGGAATGTACCTATACAAAGGCTCAAAATAGGCCATCTTTTAAACAAAAAGGCGATGATTCACAAAAGACTATGAATATAACATGTAACTAGTTGATACAAATCTAATAGGATTTGTTAAAATCAGTCACATCTAATAACACACCTGAAGTGTTCTTGTATAAAATATCACGTGAAGAAAAGAAGATTTATCAATGTCTAAAAAAGTGGGTTTGTTCATAGACAATCTGACAAGTTACCATAAAAAGTGTTTCCTGAGACATAAGGAAATGCAACATTATTTTTCTTGAACTCTTTTAGCTCAAGACTTTCCACTCAATAAAATAGCTGAGGATCTGAAACTGAGAAAATATATTTGAGTACAAACAGCTTGTGAAACTTAATACTTTTTTCTTTTTTTTTTTTTCTCCTTTTTTTGCATCATCAAGAGGGTATTACTGAATTCACAACCAACTCGCCCGCTCAGTACGCAGTTCGGATGGGAGAGACTTCTGTACAGGAGCTTGTACGCTCGCGGCGGTCTAATGGGTACAGTTTTCTCCCCCTTCTCTGTCGTAATTTAATCTTCCTCTCAGCAAAAGAGGTCACCAGCCCCTATGGACCGAAGGGACTAGAGTCATAGGAGGGGGATTTCCTCTTAGTATTTTTTATTTTGACGTTTGGAACTCCTGATGCAACATTCTAGAGCAAGGTGTTCAGGACCTGCTGTGCCCAAGGGGCTGATAAAGGAAAAGGATCTATTTATTCTTTGTGATTGGATGCACAGATGAAGAACGTAACGTAACACAATAACAGAAGTTGGTCGTTAATAAATCACGTCCTAGTCTTTCAGCGCTTCCGTCACCAGACGACAGCTCCAGCCTTCCCACACCTCGGCTTCTCGCTCCCCTAACACTGCAGCGTCAATGATGCATATGTCCGGAATCGGTTAAA
The DNA here is from genome assembly GCA_002007465.1 of Ailurus styani. Classification (NCBI taxonomy): domain Eukaryota; kingdom Metazoa; phylum Chordata; class Mammalia; order Carnivora; family Ailuridae; genus Ailurus; species Ailurus styani. The sequence continues at coordinate 6,770,237 of LNAC01000001.1, read as the reverse complement.
AAGACGGTCCAAGTCCTTTCCTTAGTTCATCTATTTTTCACTGTCTCTTGGTCCCAGGTTTATCTGAATGATGACCGTTCGTCATTCTCTGCTATTGCTCATTGGGGTGCTCTCTATTGTCCCCGTGTTTTGTAGGCTGGTTGGGAGAGGGAGCTTGGGAAGGGTGTGCCACTGTGGGGAGGTTGTGCGTCACCGGGATGCCTCCAGGGATGATCCCTTCCATGGCTGCAGGAAGTCCGCCTGGGGCCACCCCGACGATGCCTGGCGGGTATCTGAGGAGCACACAGAGGAAGGGCCAGTAAGTTGGGAGCAGGGAGGAGCCAAGCTCTTGGCTCTGCCTTTTTCTTTTAATAGGTTAGTTTGTCACTTTACCCCCAAAGCAAGAAGAAATCTACATGAAAATTACATAAAATAATGACCTTTAATTCAACAAAATCTATGTAGTCCTATCAAAACACTGTGCCACAGATGTAGCTTTCACACAATAGGAATAGCCTGTGTTAGGCGCCTGGCTGGCTCAGTGGGTTAAAGCCTCTGCCTTCGGCTCAGGTCATGATCCCAGGGTCCTGGGATCGAGGCCCGCATCGGGCTCCCTGCTTAGTGGGGAGCCTGCTTCCTCCTCTCTCTACCTGCCTCTCTGCCTACTTGTGATCTCTCTCTGTCAAGTAAAACAAAACAAAACAAAAGGAATAGCCCGTGTTAATTCTGTCCATGGATACGTATATACTGCACTTGGGAAACGTTTTGCACAAAAAAAAAGACATCCCAAGTTATCTGCCTTAGAAAGCATTCATTAGTTATATCGATGCTTTTAATGATTTCCCAACAGACAGGATGAAGTACTCTGACAGTAAATGTGGCTCCCTAGGGGACCTAGCTGTGCACTCTCGTGGCCTGAGATAGGAAATGGGATGCAGCAGCAGGGGAAGAGGTGAGCCAGCGAAGACTCCCCTTACATCGTGGGCACACAAGCTGCTCTGTGTGCAAGGACAGGTGGCATTAAGCCACCCACAAAACATGTGGTTCTTGTGCAAATGCGAGTCAGTGTATTGAAACAGTCCTAGGATAAAACAGACTTAAGAGGCAGGTGCTTTAGAATTGAAAGATTGAATCTCAACATTCTCAAACCCTTGGCCCATGGCTTCCCAACCTGCAGCCTGGCACAGCCGCTCACTAGCTGGTCAGAAATCAAGGACCCTCCGGGACTTGGGTGAGCTACAGCCCTTCAAGCATAAGTCGTAGTCCAAGGGGCCAGGGAGTCTCAGTCTGTCAAAGGGAAGAATTAAGATGTGGCCTTTAAAGGACAGGCCGCCAACAATAAGGAACAGGACCCTGGGGCAGAAGAGTAAAAATGGGCGGGACATTACCAGAACACAGCAAACCGAAATGTAGAAAAAGCCACGAGACCCAGGAAGAAAACTAACTTCCTCAGCGTCTGGGCCTCCATCTATGGTCCTCCTACATTTAACTACAGTTACACCTCCCCGACCCCGTGGCTGGGGCAGTGGTTCACAACGGGTGGAGCCACTTCGGTTATCACGGCTGGCGTGCTGGTGGAGGCTGGGGCCACCGGGACGGATCACATGGGGCCGAGGCTAGGCCCCGGGGGAGGTGATCCGGCTCGGTAAGTGAATACTGCCAGGGAAGGGGAACCGTGGGTTACGGTAAGACAGAAATTTCCTTCTGGAATTCAAGGCTGCAGCTCTTCTATAAAGCAGGACATTGATTTCCCTGTGAGCCCAGCCACGGTGGGGGGCGGGGAGAAAACCACGGGAAACTATCACCAGTGAAACCCTGCTCCCTTCCAGGGGCTATGTGGGCTCCGGGCCAGAAGAATTCAAATTCGGAAACAGATTCATCCACAAGCCCTTCCCTCTGAAAATCTGCCCGGTACCTTCTCACCCAGACGCGCTCTGCTTTTGAAGCAGCTTGGAACGCAGGGTGACTCCTCTGTGTTCAGACCCTTTGGGGGAATGCATGCCCATTCCCGCTCCTTTTATAAATAGGAAACCCCAGTTCTAGGCTGTATCCCGAGAGTTGTGTTTGCTCCACAGAAACCGGGCATCAGAAAAACTGCAAGGAATGCAGACTTGGTGCAGGGAGCACTCTGGGGTGGGGGCACTCCAGCCCAGGCCGGTGCCATTCTGCTCCTCACCTGTATGTGGCGCCGTTGAGCTCCGGATGGATTGCTTGCTGATCTATTACTGACCAGGGAGCTGTTGTGACAAAGAATTCCTTGTTCACACAGTTTCTTAAGCTTTCGGGGATGCGACCTGGAATATGACGATTAAAGTTAATCAGATGTATTTTGTAAGGTCCCAAGGAGTTACAGATCACACTCGGTAGCTGCTGCTGGGGGAACCCCCCACAATGTTTGAACTATGGAAATCTGAGGGTAAAGTCTCTAGAATGAGAGGGCTGGCCCTTTCATTTTCAGAAAAGGTGCAATTGCGGGGCCTGCGCCCTGAGCTCTTCACTCCGCAACCCCCCACCGCCCGCAACCTCCACAGTTTATGTTTACCACTGGCTGATTGAAAAGGAATCCGTTTCCTCTGAAATTGAGTGCAAAGCTTGGATGAACTGGGTCCAGCTCCTTCCAAATTTAATCAGCTTGATCCCTAAAAACTCCTCTGCCCGTAATAGCAGGCCTTGGGCCGCCTTCCCCGCCAGGCTGGCTCGCAGGGCTGCCGGGGGAGGGCTCACCTGTGATCGCCCGGCGGATCTCGGTGGCGGCTGCCTCCCTCATCTCTAGCGAGGCTTGCTCACTATACCAAGCTGTGTGGGGTGTACAGATGAGATTCGGTGCATCTTTCAAAGGACCCTGAGCAAAGCTAGATAAACGTACAAAAACAGCGAATGAGAAGAGCCGCGTGTCGCCCGCTGCCCTCCTCGTCCAGAGAGAGCTCGTGGCCAGGTTATCTGTGTCGAGGAGCAGTGGGGAGTACGTTTCCTAAAGGCGGGGAACGTAAGAACACACTGATCAAACTTCTCAAACGAGTGTCAGGAGGAAGGATCTCCGGAGGACCGGCAGGGCCCGCGTCTAAGCAGGCAGAGCCCCCAGTCCGGGAACAGACGACGCCCGCTCCTCTCTAGACCAACACGCGGTTCCTCTTCCTTTCAGACACTTTCTGACGACCCCCGCGGGCCCTCTGGTGCTTCTACCCTCCCTCACAGCCCAGCCCGAGGCCCCAGGGGAGGCCGGGAGCTCGGGGAGCAGACCCACCTGAAAGGCTCCGACTCGTGCACGTCGAGGGCTGCCCCTCGTATCCGGCCTTCCTTGAGGGCTTGGGCTAAGGCCTTCTCGTCTACCAGGCCGCCGCGGGCCGCATTCACCAGGAAGGCGCCTTGCCTCATCTGCGGGACCAGAGGGAGCCCGTGAGCTGCCGCGGCCCGAGGGCACCCGCCCAGGGCTGCCCGAAGCCACTCGGCACGTCGGGGGACCAGGGGTGGCGGCGGCAGCCGGGGCGCTTTCTGCACATCCTTAGAGCGCACCAGACGGCGGGTGGGCTGGAGCCGGGACCTGTCACCTGCCTGTTGCTTCTTGGAGGCCAAACTCCATCAAGACAGGTCCCTGCTCGCTGGGTCCTGGGCCAGGTCCTGTCTGTCCCAGCTCCAGGCGGCCCATCCCAGGCAGGGGCCTCAGCAGGCCCCTCACTGATGTCCCAGGACGGTCTTCCCTTTACATGCACGTGTTCACGGACCACTTCCCGCACCCCCCCTTTTGTGTTGATGGAAATTTCCAGGGGCTGAGGGTTTCTACGTCCAGTTACCTGCTTTATAGTAAAGTCATTGATGAGGTGGTGGTTATGCTCGTTGAGATTACAGTGCAAGGAGACGCAGTCGCTCTGATACAGTAAGTCCTGCAGGGTGTAGACCCTCTGAACGCCCAGAGACCGCTCTATCCCATCCTGCAAGTAGGGGTCATAAAAGATGACGCTGAATCCAAAGGCCTTGGCTCGAACAGCGACCGCCTGCCCCGTGCGACCTGTGCAGAGAGAGAGCGAGCATCCAGGTGAGCGAGTCCGCAGTCCCGCCGCTCGGCGCCCCCGCTGTCCCCGCCGGCAGCGGGACCGCCAGCCGGAAGAACGGCGTGCCCAAAGCTCGGTGACGCTCTCAGCCAGCAGGTCCCCTCAGCTTCCTGGGTGAGCAGTGCAGGGGCCTGGTGTCTGCACTGGGGGGGGTGTGTGTGTTCAAGTTCCCACGATGGACATTTTCAAGCATCAACACAGCCAGAGAGAATGTCCGAGTGAATGCCATGTGGTCCTCCCCCAGGGCCAGCCATCACCGTCGTCTCCCATTCAGATTGCTCTCTCCCGTGTTTCTGGGTTCGCAGCAGCCGCCTTAAGCCGAGCTTACTGTCAGAGAACATTCCTTTGCCAGTTAGCACTGGGTTTGCTCATGGAAGGGGCACAGGGACCAAAACGGACCCCTGCAAAGCGGCCTGAGCACAAACTGGCACCAGGACTCACCCTGATGGGGAGCGGGAGCCACGGATTAGTCTGGCTAATTTTTGGGTGTGCAGGCTGGTTCTGACCTGCTGGGGGAGCCCCAGGTCCCTCTCTAGCGGGGCAGTAACCCACACCGCCTAACAGGACACGACAGCCTCCCTGGCTCCCAAGTGGTCGTCATTTGCACAAACACACGGAACCCCATGGCACCCCACGGCACCCCACGGCCAGTGCCTCCTGCTTCCCAGAGCTGTTTTCGGCTGGAGCAGGCTCCTCTGGGAAGCGTGCAGAATCCGTCCTTGTCTGAAACCACTGCTCAACAGTGTAGGGGAAAAAGGGAACAAGGGAAGGTGTCTCTTCCCAAACAGGAAGCCCACGTGAGGGCAAGGTGGAGGTGGACCGTCTCCTGCTCCTGCTGGGCTTCCGTGGAGCCGGGCTGGGGGCAGAGGTCGGAGCAGGTCACTCTGCTGGAGGGCCAGCCGCAGGGTAACCAGTGCAGGGAACCAGAACTGTGGCCACACACCCCGGCGGAGAGGCGGGCACGACAAAGGCGACAGGGTGGGGGAACAGTGCCAGCGACCTACAACACGCCCCTGATGTCCCTCAAGTATGGGACACATGACCCCATGCTCCCAAGAACCGCCCCCTCCCTTGCGTGGCCGAACGCACCCTGCCTGGAGACGGGGCACTTCCCGGCTGCAGGGGCTTGAGCGCCAGGGGGCTGCCTGGGCCCCTGCATGATTTTCCCATCTTTGCTTTTCCTCAGTGCCCTGTGCCTTATCTTTTCACTGGCTTCTCTGTTAGCCATGAGGTTTTCCCGAGTTTCTAAAAGACCTAAGGACTTAATTCTGTTACTGACTTGATCAAAACTGAGCCTTGCAGGAGAAGCCAACTGTCTTGGCCTGAAAAAATTATATATATTGTTGCCCCTGGCTGGCTGTGCCTGAGCTCCATCCCACCAGCAGCCCGGGCTGGGCCACCCCCAACTCCGGGGGCTGCTGCCACTGCGTCTCAGCGAAGCTTCAGGCAAGTGAATGTTTCCGCAGGGAGGCACTGGGCAGCCTCCGACTATGCCTCTTCTAGTCGGGAGTCCCATCTACACGTTTGGAAGGCTCTAGACAGCCCTGAAAGGCAGCAGCGGACCTCAGAGCGCACGGGGAGCGGGGCTGAGACGGTGCTGGCCGACAGTATCGAGTAAACGGGGCTCAAACTATGTGACTGCAAAAAACGGCAAAGGGCTCGGCCACTGCGGGGGTTAAGGATGCTGGATCTCCGAGGGCCCCGCGCAGAGCAACAGGAGGCCCGGTGGGCGCCAGCAGAGGGTGTTGCGGCCCTCACCCAGGGCATCTGCGCTTCCTCTCGTTTGCGGCGTCCACTCAAGAAAAACAGTGTAAGGATTCCTTTGTAAACGGTGTAGAAGAATGTCTTCCTGAGTGCGATCACCCCTAACACCGGAAGTCTTTAGCCCCCCTGGGGAGTTAGATGCACACTCCCCGAAGACACGCAGCTGGCACGCAGAAGCCATCCCAGGCGTCCTGACCCTCGGCTTTCGGGAAACAGCTCTGAGCTAAGGGTCGAGTGACAGCTTGGGGAGTCCCCTAGAAGCCAGGCCCAGCCCCTGCTACCCACCCCACGTGCTGCTCGTGCCTTCCATGAATCCGAAGGGGCAGTCCCATGGATCATGCCTTTCCTGATGAACAGACTGGGGCACCGAGGCAGAAAGGTCAGTGAATTTCCTCAAGGTCATAGAATGGCTGAGTGGTGGGGCTGAGATTCGGCAGTAAAGCAAGGCCGCCCGTGTGCGGCGTGAGGCCCACTTGAGCCCCTGTCTTGTCAACACCAGGCCATCCGGCTGTTTTCCCCCACAGCTCACCTTGTCCTTGGTAACCCGCCCAATACGCCCCCGGGGCCACCAGTGGACTCCGGGAAAACCTTTCCCTGCCTCCATCCCGGGGGGCTTTCTAAGCTAATGACCAGACCATGCCACCTCCCCGCTCAGAATCCTTCAGGGACTCCCTGCTGTCACCCGGGCCTGGCATCTGAGGGCCTCCAGGGGCTGGCCCTTGCCCACAGCCCAGGTCCCAGCTCAGCCACTGCCCCCCCCCCTCGAGCCCCAAGCCTGGTTTCTCCCCAAGGCACCGCCAGCAGCCCCCGCGCGGGGCAATCCGCAGGCACACAGCCCCTCCTGTCGCCCAGCGGCGGACACTGCCCCTGCACTGCGTGCCCCCACCCAGCCCTGCAGACCCACCGCCCGGAGAGGGCTGGGCCCTGGTCGGGCTCGGCAGCTGCCCGTACCGAAGCCGATGAGGCCCAGCGTCTCCCCGCGGATGCGGGCCGCTCCCGAGGCCACCTCCCGGATCTGCTCGACGCTCTGGACCCGCGTGCCTTCCCGCAGCGCCTGGTACAGCCACGTGTTCCGCCGGTACAGGTTGAGGATGTGGCAGATGGTGGAGTCGGCCGTCTCTTCCACGGCCGCGGATGGGATGTTGCACACGGCGATGCCTGCAGACGACAGGGCCAGGCCGCGGGTGAGGACCCCCAACTCTGGAGGGGGAGCTCCGGGGCTCCCCGTGCGCCCAGCATCAGCCCCGGGCACGGCGTGTGCCGCGAGCCGCTCGGGCTCCGATGCTCAGAGGCCTCCAGCGCCCACATCCATCCCAGCCTTGCCGCACCCCCGGGCCCCCTCTCACCCCACGTCCTGCCCACCCTCCGCTCCCACACCCTGTGTCTCTGGGAAGCAAGCGGTGGGCAGCTGGAAGGGGTGAGCAGCCAAGAGCCGGGAAACCTGCCCGCGTCCGAGGCGCAGCAGGACGCGGGGCCCCAGAGCCCCTCCTGACAGCTGACCAGACTCCCCCCCGGGGGGTGAAAATGTTCGTACTTGTTTTGAGAAAGGGCAAGATGGAAGTAGGAACCAGCACCTCCCCTCAACACGGGCCCAGGCCGGGCCAGGACAGAGCAGATGCCCGAGTGCAGCCCTGGGCCCGGCGGCGGGGGAAGGGGAGGCCCTGCTCTTTGAAAGCGGCCCCCGGGGCTGCGGCTGCTCCCGGGGCTGGGCCGGCCCCGGGGCCGCTGGAAGAACCACCCACGTCTCCGGCGGGCAGAGCCGGGCGCCGATTTCCTCGGGAGGAGGGACTTTGGGGCAAGAAGGCAAATGCCTGCCAGACCCGGGGGGGGGGGCACGGGAACCAGGCTGGGGTCTGCCGGGCAAGCAGCTTCCGAGGGACACAGGTATCCAGCTGCCTGTCAGCCCAGCTCAGAAAACCACCTTTGAATCCCAGGTTTGGGACCCCAGAAACACAGTGGGCAGGGCCACCAAGACAGCCCCTGCCTTCCTCTGCCTTGTCCAGCCCGGCAGTGGGGACAAGAGCACCCGAGCCACCGAGTCCACCGGAGGGAAAACAGGACCACCGGACACCTGCGCCCCGTGCGGAGCACCCCCTTTCCAGTAGCTGCGCGACCCTGCGTGATGAGGCCCGGGGTCTCGGGGAGCCCGAGGAGGACAGACCGCTCAGAGAGGGGAAGCCCCCACGAGCATCATCCCACCTGGCCCCAGCCACCTGCCGAGGGGACGAAGGGCCTGACGGAGATCCAGGCCGCCGAGAGCTACAAGTCAGCTCTGCAAACCGCCACAAAGGAGGCCACTCCATGGGAAACAGGCAGGCCTAGAATTTGGGCTGCGCCAGAGGCCAGGGTTCCAGGAAATCGTCTGGCATTTGTGATGGTCTCCAGTCCCCCGAGGAACCTGAGGTGCTGTGGCCAGAGCCCAGCAGGAGGGTCCCGACAGCGGCGGAGCGGAGTGCGGAGCCTCGGCCGCCTCCCAGTCTACCGCCCAGGCCCGGGACCAGCTGCGCCCTGGGAGCCGAGACCGGAGGGGACGCGCTGGAGGAGGGGTCCCCACGCGGGTCCATGTGACACAGCACCGCAGCGGCCCACCCCCCGAAGGGAGACCCTGCTCAGCCTGAATGGGGGCGGAGACCAAAAACTGGAGGAGGGGCTGCGGGCACCAGCGGGGACCGTCCTGACCCAAGGGCAACAGCACCTTCCTCGGACACCCCAAAGCCCCGGCGACCCTCCTGAGGTGGGACTCTCTAAACCGTTCTTCAGGCCATGGTCTGCATCAGGGCGATTCTCCAAAGGCCACGGCGAGAAGCTTCTAGCACCCGCAGGGCAAGAGTCCCAGCCGTCTCACCCCAAGGCCTGAGGTGTCACTCTTTGCTGTCACCCCCGCTGAACTGGAAGCCAGATAAAGGAACTTGCTAGACAGGCGCACCTCTCTAGTGAGAGGCCTCCATCACCCCCCGTCCCCCGGCTTCCCCTGCTCCCTGGTTCTCGGGGAGACGCTGCAGACAGGCTGAAGCCCTCTAACTGCTCCAGGCAGGTGACACAGTTGTTTCCCCAGCTTGCCCGGCTCTCAACTCGGAGCGTCCGCTCTGGCCCACCATCTTCATGCAAAGGCTCCTGTGAGCACTGGGAAGGGAGCATCCTCACAGACCACCCTGCAGGCCCCGGACGCAAGCAGCACCTACAGCCACTGTCCTCATTTGCACGAGGTCTGGGGACAGAGTGATCTCTGGACTACAATTAGGAAACAGGACAGAGGCCCACGTTCCTCGTCCAAATTCCACACGTGCCAGGATCCATGGAAACCCCACGGCTGACATCCTTTTCCGCTGTTCCCACCGGCAGCCCCCCGGGAACACGACCTCCTCCACCCGGGCCCCCTCGCCAAGGGCAGCCGTGCGGCTGGGGGAGCGGAGCACCTTTGGTTTTAGGGAAACGAGGTCCCCTTCCTGGCCCAGGCCGGCTGCATGGGGACCGTGTGCACATGGAGGGATGGCAAGTTCCGCTCGGGAGACCTTCCCCGTTTCTCCCAGAAAGCAGCGGCTGGTTCCCATCAAGGAAACTCAACACGAACACCGCACCCCGGCCTGGGCTGCGAGGGGCGGACACAGAGACGGGAGGGCGGGTGCAGAGAGGCACATCTGAGGGCTCCCCCACCCCCGCTCTGTGGGTTAAACTATAGTCTCCGTTGCTGTTTGGACTTGGGATTTCAGCTCTACCAAGAGCACAAAGAACATTTGTTTTCTAGCAAAAATGTTCTTACTGGTGCCCGGGAAAGATGGAAAATTTCAGGGAATGCTAAACACGCTTCTGAGGACTCCTGTTCCCCCGAGTTTCTCTGTTGCAACCAAGCGGGGGCTCAGGGGCACCCCGAGGCTGGAAGGAAGCACTCGGGGCAGACACAGGAAGCCATCACTCCCCCCGGACCGCATAACGAGCCTGGATTCTGATGCCACCCCTTTAACTTGGGTACAGGGTGGATCCCCCAAGCCCCTTGCCACACAGCCCCTCACGTCCAGGATGGGGGAGGGGAAGAAGGCATCTTTTGGAGAATGACCACCTCTGGCCTCTTCCTTTGGGGTTCACCCATGCGGTGCCCCCACCTGCCCTATCCCCACGCTCAGAGCGCCCCGGCGCCGCCATGAGGAAGCACGAAACTCAGCACTGGTCAGGCTCCCTCTCCCCGGCTCCTGCCCCCCATTCAAGTGAGGGAACTAACCACGTAAAGATACCGGGGACCTTCACTCAAAACCCCCGGCTCGGACCCTGGAGGAGGAAGTGGAGGCCAGAAGTGCTTGATGCCGCGGGGCGCACGCTTCGGCAGGATGCCAGCTCAGCCCACTGTGCGAGGCATGGCACGCACGCAGCCCGTCCCTGGAGCACTGGGGCCCATGGGTCCTCAGTGGGGGGAAGGGCCCACCAAGGTGTCAGCACAGCTGAAGCTTGGGGGGGCCATCGAGGCCGGAGTTCTAGACACCTGCTAGTGGCCCTGGGGCTTCGGGCGCCCCCGGACTCGGCCGGAGCACAGGCCCACGCACCCAGGGGCGGATCTGGCAGATCTGTGGAACCAGGACAATGAGTAGAGGAGCTTATTTGGAAGGAGGGGCCTTGGGCCCTCACGAAGCGAGCGGGCCAGCCGAGGGCCGCTTGCTCTCATCGCTCGGCGGCGCACAGTCCTCGCACACGGAGTCCACGGCAGGGGGTGGGATGGGGCCACGCAGAGCGCCACGCCCCCACCTCTGGGAAACTGCCCGTGGGGCTCCACCTGCTGCCCCTGCTTTTCCACGGCGACCCCAACCCCGCTGCCAAGGGCTGGGCGGGAGGTGCCGGGCTTCGGTTCAGCCGCGTCCACGCCGACCTGGGCAGGTTTCTGGGAGGACGGCTCCACGCCAGGACTGAGACCTGGAAGTGCCCGACGCCCCCACTTCCCGAGCCCCACGCTGTGCGCCCAGTATTGGCATTTCCGGTGGCGGGTCCTGACCAGCCAACACCGACCTGCGGCCACTCACAGGGTCCCCTCTGCAGGGACGCGCCGCTGGCTCGTCTGGCCTCGCGTCCTTCCCAAGGGAGACAGCCCGGCCCCGCGGGCACAGGCACCAGGTGGGGCCCGGGTCCGGCAGGCACACTCCTCCTGCCTGTGTTTTCGCAGGGGTGCCCACCTCGGCTCCCGCGAACAGCCGCTCAGCGGCCCCGCGCACTCACCGAGCTCACCGGCGGCCTTGATGTCGACGTTGTCGTAGCCGCTGCCTATCCGCACGATCACTCTCAGGGCCTTGAACTTCTCCAGGTCCTCCCTGGTGAGGGTGATGGTGTGGTACATCATGGCGCCAACGGCTTCGTTTAGAACCTGTGACGGGCGAGCAGAGCAAGGCTGGACCCCCCCCCACACACACAGAGGGTGCGGTGTGGGCGTGACCGCTCCCCCAGGTGAGTGGCCCGTGGCTGTGCTTCGGGGTCTGCCCGTGGCTCTGGGTGACGGTGGAG
>LNAC01000001.1:6748385-6758823 GCA_002007465.1 Ailurus styani | reverse complement strand
GCCTGGTGGGGGAGGGGCGGGTACGAGAGGGCTCAGCCCCGGGAGACCTGAGGGTGGGGGTGCGCCCACCTTCTCGTGGATCTCCTGAGTGGACTGTGCATCACAGAAGGCCACCGTGGCCAGGTCCTTCAGGATGGGCATCTCCACGGTGCAGTCTCTGCCATCGAGCAGGGCCACCAGGGGGCGGGGGTGCAGGGGGCCGTTCATGATCTGGGGGCGGATACCTGTGAGGAGGGGAGGATCATTAGGCAGGTGGGCACAGTGGCCTGTCCCGACCTGGGGAACAGTGTCCCGCCCCCATCCATCAGGTCTGCAGGACCCCAGAGCTTCCTCCCACGCCCTGGGTGGACTGCGAACCCACGAAGCCGCCCGGGTTCCCTGGGCTCAGAGACCACAGGCTCCTTTGGAGTCACTGGGGGAAGATTCTGGGACCAGCCAAGGAGACCGAGGAACGCCTGCTGGGTCTGTCTGAGGGGACGCCTGAGGCAGACCTGGGTTTCAATGAGCAATCTCAAGTGCAGCGAACGGGAACCCAGGTCTGTTTCAGACACACCTGCTTCTGGCACCTGCTGCCAGTACCAGCCGGGCCCACAGGGGGCCCCGCCCCGCCGACACCCCTGCTCACTCCAGCGCCTTCCGAACAAACATGAGGGGTACAAAATGAAGCCAGAGGGACAGGTGATGGCTTCCGCACCCCACGGGAACCCCGGGACAGGACGGAACAGGCGCCATGGGCTCAGCTCAGGACCCCTCTTCACCTGGCCTGGGGGTGGGGAGGTGTGTGGGAAGGCCAGCAGCTCGCTGGGGATTTGGGAGAGCAAAGAGAATGTCTCCAAGGACAGAAAGCCACACTCCTCAGGGACCAGGACCAGTCCGAGCGGTCCTGGGTCCTGTCGCTGCCCAACAGAGACAAAGGACACTTGTCCCCGCAGCTCGGGGGGTGGTGAAGGGAGCCCAGGGCAGGCGCAGCCCTCCCCCCACGCTGCCCAAGTGCAGACTCTGCGGCTGCTCCGGGCGGACCAGCACCGCTGCTCCCGGAGGCTGCAGGCGGCGGCAGGAGCGGCTCCGGCCCACGCGGCAGAGCAGGGGCCACGGGGCCACACGAGCCTAGCGCTTCCTCCAACAACCCCGTCTCTTTATCCAGAGACACCACGGCACCAGGACGGTCAAGGTGGGACACTCCCATTTCCTCCACCAATCCGACACACGGTGCCCCAGGCTACAGGTCAAAGCCAGGGAGCCTTCGGCGCACCTCAGGCTTTCGGGGGTCAGGATGAACGGAGGGTGGCTGCCGCAGCAAGGCCAGGCTTGGCCTGTCGCTTCCTTTTTCCTGTACAGAATCTACTTGTCCTTGCCTCCGGTGGCCGCCTGGCCCGCTGGGCGGCTTGACTGGGCTCCCAGAGCCCCTGCCAGGGGCATGTGACATTCAGGCCCAGGTGGCCTCCGTGGGACCACCAGGCATCGGGTATGGAGGCTCCCGCTGCCAAAGGCAGGACCCGCTGGCCCAGGCTGCACTCGGCTGTGTGGTCTCCCGAAGGGCTTGTCCGCTGGCAGCCCATGGGGGCCCAGACACAGGAAGCCCCTGTGTGACCACCAGGGCTCGTCCCGCAGCGACACGCTGGCGTAAGGGCTGAAAGAGGAAGCCGCACCTGGAGCTGTGTCCGGGTTCCCACCAGCTCGGGATGTGGAGGCAGGGAGGGCGTCCCCGTGGCGCCCACCCTGCACAGTGGCCTCCGCTCTGGGATGGCACTCCCCCGCCACAGCTGCCCAGCTCGGGACAGTCACCTCTTTGAACAAGGAGCAGAGAAAAGGCTTTGGTCCTGGCCTCCGAATGGGCAGGGTGCAGGTTTCCTCTGGGCAGCTCTCTCTCCATCCTGAGCGGGGACTCGCAAGGGGTCCATCCCTCCCAGCCTCTGAGTGGCAACAAAACCACCGCCTAACCCAGAGCCTGGATCCCTGAAGCAGGACATCCAAGTGAAGTCGAGCCCCCAGCGCCCTCTGTACCAGGTGGGAAAACGGGGGCACCAAGGCTGTTTGTTGGGGGGCCGGTGAGCCCTCTGCCAGCGTTCTTCTGGGCCTAAGTGGCAGGCGGGCTCCACAAGGGGTCAAGGCGGGTGTGTGCGAATGGAGCGGTTTCCCCAACGACCAGTTGCCATCCTGAGCCGGGACCCCGGGAGACCGCCTTTTACCCCCTGACCGTGCAGAGCGAAGTGAGGGCCAGTAATTCACATGGTGGCCTACAGCCTCTCATTTCATCTCTATCCCCTTTAACAGGATGAGGACCCCGAGGCACAGAGTGGGAAGTAACCCCTGGAGTGAGCAGCAGGGGGGGAGGGGGGTAGATCGTGGCAACTTGATGTGCACACATTAAAGCTCCTGCCTCTGCCCTTCCTCTTGGCCAAGAAAAGGGTGGCCAAGAAAAGGGTGAGACTTTGGCCAAATCCTGTCGGGCTCGTCCTCTTCCACCAGACTCTTCTGCCCCTCCCCACAGCTGCCGCCAAGCCCAGGTGGGACTCCTACGGGACTGGTGGTCTTGGATTACGGGGCAGATTCACCTGCCTGTCCCAGGCTATCCCTCCCACAGCCTGACTTGACTCCAAAGGTGCTGGCAAAAGTGTTAAGCAGACCGTGTTCTTGGAGCTCATGATCATGGTAAGGAATCCAAGTTGTTAATTAAAAAGCAACCACAGAGAAAATGACGGGCAGACACAAGGCAGGCATCTAGAGCCCTCCAAGACATCTGGAGAGACTAGGGAGCCTCATCACAAGATGTCCATCCACAGCCTCAGTGCATGGATCCTGTTACCTGGGCAACAAGCTCCAGGTTGCCTAGCGATCGCCCCCCTCCCTGGCTTGGGTCGCTCCTCTTTGGCGAAACCCACCCTTTGCCCTCATTCAGGCTGGGCATGCAGAATGCAGCTGAAGCTTGTCTGTGAGAGCCAGGGGCTCCCAGACGAGGCCTTGGGCTCCGAAGTGGGCTGCAAGCAGGAGAGGGAGAGGCACATGGGGTTGTGCTGGGGATGGATGCTGAGCGGGGACAGCTGTGCGGGTGGTGGGAGAGGGCGAGACCCCCGTGTGTCCTGCACGGGGTGTAGGGGGCCGCACGAAACCCCAGTACTGGGGATGAGAGAAAGCTCAGCTAAGGCATTGCTGAGGTTTGCTTCTACTGACGAAGGGACCGTGCCATACTTGCTCCCTCAGTCTCCATCTACCTGCACACCAGAGAATCCCGCGAAGTTCAAGCCCCACCCCACCCAGCACCTGTTGTCCCTGCAGTCTTGCAGAAGTTGGGGAAGAGGTTCCCCCAAGAGCCTCGGAAACACCAGCAAGGCGAAGTTGTAAACAGACTACCTTGCCTCACATCAACCGACGCATCTCTCAGTGCTTCTAACAATTTGAGTAATTTTTAGTATATTAGGATGCAACCACCATGTTACTGAAAATAACCTTTTAAGGGACTACGGGAAATGGGGGGCCTGGAGGGAGTGCCTCATTTCCTCTGCAGCCACAGGAATCTGGGGGAGAAAGCCAAGGCATGACGAATCTTTAACGAGAATGGACTAAAAACTGAGGTCTGTGCCCAAAGGCTAGAGCAGCAATCACTAGACACTGCTCAAAACCCCATGAGGGACATTCAGAAGCCCCTGTGTTACTCATTCCCATTCTGTAGCCAGGGGGACAGAGCCGGGGGTAACCACAGACCATACCGAGGCATGACGAGAGCCACCTCACACAGCCCAGGGACCCAAAAGAGCCCAAGGAAACACTTGTCGACGAGGAGCCGGGGGTCCTGGTGGCCCCCGAGTCAAAGCGACTACTATTTTTTTGCAGTCTCGCCTTCTATTCCAGAACAATTCCAGCTGCCATTGGACACATCACACACACACACACACACACACACACACACCCACCTATCAGCACCTTCAACAACTTGACCAGTGTTAACTCTGCAGGGCAACGCTGGCTCCCCTGGTGTCAATTACTTGCTGGTTTCAGGCTCACCTCTGCACAAGCAGGGACGTGCTCGCCATCAGAGACGCAGGGCCTCCGCTCGAGGCCAGCTCTGACGGCTGTCCTTGGGCCCGGTGTTACTTAGAGACGGAGGTGCACATAAGAAATGGTGAAATTAGACATTCAGTGGAAAACAAAGACAACACCAGGCCGTGTTGCTGGAGTGGCTGATGGTCCAGGGAAAGACAAGTCCATGGGCCCCATGGATTCGGAGGAGGAAAGGGAGGTCCGTAGGGAGGACCGTGGCAGCCCTCTGGTCAACCAACCTCAATGCCACCTCATGTGAATAGCACGGTTTCTCAGGGGCTGCCTCTTCCCCAGGGAACGCAGGCTGACGGGGCTGCAGTCGGCTGAACAGGACAGGCTTCCCTAAGCAGAGCGAGGGGGAAACTGATCCCGGCACATGACGCGGCCCTGTGGGGTCTGAGACCCATTTTCTGCCTTTCCTGGACACTGTGTGAGGTTCAGCTGACGTGCTTCCTACAGAACTCTGCCTTGGTTTTGAAGATCTGAGTTGGTTTCTGTTGCTTGTCAACCCAGAGGCTTTTTGATTTTGCTGTTTCAAGGTTTCAGAAATGAAGCCGTTTTACCCCAGAGCAAAGTGGCCACAAATAAAGTTTGACCAGCAGGCAGAGGGCTCTTCTGACAACTGACTGGGTTTTGCTGATGCATCCCCACACCGCAGCCCTCCAACACCTGTGCTGGGCTGGCCAGGACTGCAGATGACAGTTACGAGTGACCGCTCCACCGGCTCAGGGTCACCCCCTGCTCGCCTAGCAGGGACTAGCCAAGTATGCTGGGAGGACCGAGCAGGGACAGGGCCTGCCAAGCAGCACGGATTCACACCAAGATCTTTACTGCTGTCCCGGGGCCGAAGAACACAGGCCAGGCCTCACAGGTGGAAACCAGCTGGGAGCCTCTGGCTGAAGGCAGTTGCTGGGATTCTCTGGGCCAGCACCAGCTGTTCCAGCAGCTGACACTGGAATAAGCACCTGGAAAGAACCAAGAGATCCATGGAGGCCTCAGGAAGATCTGAGATAAAATGCACTGTCCTGTATGCTTAGCCAGAGGCCCCAGACCCCATTGAATGGGTCATCAGCTCCCAGAACCTGTAAGGCGGTTTGGAAAGCACAAGGCAGCACATGGGGCTCCCATGTTCATGGGCAGGTGCCTGATGGCGGGGAGAGGAGATGCAGCCACACAGCGCCCCAGAGATCCGGAGTGGGTGGGAAAGGACACTCAGGTCTGTGCTTAGAGCCTCTCCAGCCGCGACCACTTCATGGGGGTCTGATCATGTTGCCCCCGACCCCAAGAACAGCTTCCGCTCAAATGCAGGTGTTCCCCAATTTAAAAAGTCACTTCCTACAACCCTGCACAAACCAACCCTCATTGGCTGGGCTCAGCAGTCCCAATTTCTAGAAGGCCAGACACAGACTCAGATCTAGGGTCTGATAAGGGGCCTATTTCACAGCCTTGCATTTCCACAGTCTAGAGCTGAAACTCATGACTGGGGCCAAGGTGGGGACCAGATGCTGACCTTGGGTCATAAATGAACCTGTATGTGCTCGTCCCCAGGGGTCCAGCATCTACCCCAGTGCATGGGGTTCCAGAAGCCTTGGGTGAAGGAGAGAGGTCTCCCTTGCTTGTAAACACGGTCTATGCACGTAGTAAAAACCGTCCTACGTGGTCAGCGTCTCGACCACAACTGTCCTGCTTGTTCAGAAGGTGGGTCTGGAAAGCCGGCCAAGGCCCGGCAACCGTCCCTGTGTCTGGAGGCCTGCAGATGGCACCCAGGCCCATGGCAGCTACCCTGCCTCTCATGAGAAAGACCGTGGGAGAAGACGAGGGTGAGTGGCTTCAAGGCAGCGACTGTAACAAAACGTGTGTTGCTAAATGTGGCACTATTTTCAGGTTGAAAAAACACGGTTATTGTTAAAACCTCATCTCTGGGTCCACATCGCGGTCTGCGTTTTCATCGGGGACACGTGCATTTCTCGGCGGCGGCCCCGCCCGGCCCCGCCCGCGGACCAAGAGCAGGTTCACGTCCGGCACGTGGGACACATCCTAGTCAACGCCTAAGTCCGGTTGCTTCTGGAAAACCAAGAGTAGCTCGCAGCTCCCAGCCCACTTGGCAGCTTTTGCGGGTGGAGGCCTCTCCGACGTGGAGCCCCAGAGCGGGGTCTAGCCTCACTCCTCTCTGACTGCGTGTCTCCGACAGGCTCGGACATGTGGGCCGGGCGTGCTTCTGGGGGTGCGCAGAGGAGCAAGAGGCTGCTGCTCCCCTCAGCAGCTCCAAAAGCACAGGGAATCCGGCTAATGGAAGAAACAGCTTTTCCTCGGGCTGCTTCTCAACCAGGAACACAAAGTGGGTTTTAATCAGGGCCAACTGTGGAAGGCAACTTTTCTAGCATAGAAGCTAAATGAGCGCATCTCCAAATGCAGCTCAGGCCGGAAAAGAGCCGCCCTTGGGCACCTCAGCACATTAGCTTCGGAAAAGGAGAAAGTACAGCAAACCTGCCCCAGAAACGCAAACACACACACACGTACTTTCTGCACTCACAGCAGACATCACTAATGGATCCCAGCACTTGTAGCCTCCGAGTCCCTACTGATTATGATGTCCCAGCGAGCCCCGTGCAAGGCTGGTGACAATTGCCTGCCACTCGTGAGTGAGCCCAATCCCCTCTGGAAAGAGGGAAAGGAAGGTAAAGATCAGAAAGGAGCACCGAGATGTAGGGAGGCCCCAGGAGAAGGAAGAAAAGGCCCACAACCCAGGCTCAGACCTCGGTGTGCAGCTGGACCTCCTCCGTCGCTCTAGGACTGCCCTCTGCTCTGCTGGGCTCCCAGGCGGGGGCCTTGGTTTGCACCCACCTCCTTCACTGTGGAGAGCCTCAGCGGCGCCCAGCACCGTTCATGACCGCCTGGGGCCACCCGCCTTCTGTGTGGGACGCAGTGCCCCCCTCCGGCCCCCGCATGACCTTGCTGCCCCCACGAGGTGGAGGGCTCTTCCCCAGCCTTGGAAATGGACTGGCCTCGGACTTTGCCCTGAACGACGTCACGCAGCAGAACCGATGTCTCAATTCCAAGTTGAAGGCATCAGGCTGTCCGCGCTCACACTGGAACCAGCGTGGGTGGGTGGGGGCACTGCAGACTGTCCTGCCAGGTGTGTGAGAATGTGTGTGTGTGTGCGCGCGTGTGTGTGTGAGTGTGAGTGTGTGTGCCTGCGATCTGACAAAGACAGCAGCATGGACACGACCCACGCCGGTGCCACAGAAACCCCCGGAAGCTGGTCCCCCGGCCTCACCAAGATGGATCAAGTCTGTTCAAGGCCCAGAAGACGTGTGCGGGGTCGGCGCCCCGAGCCGGGCTGAGCTGTGGGCCAGGCCGCTCTGCCCCACAGCGGACTCCGAGCCTCCCCTTTTGAAACAGCATCCCTGGAGGAGCCCCAGCTCTTGGCCTCCTCCCTCGGCAAACCCCAGAGCCTCCACCTGATGCTAAGACTTACGGCCGGGGCCCTAGGAGCCTGGCGTCAGCTCGCTCGCCCCGTCTGGAAGGAAGCTCTTCAACCGTCCCCTCCACGGGCACCGCGATCCCAGAAGGCGCGGGGTGCAGGCGGTGCCTGGCGGGCAAGCAGCGGCCCCGAGCTCCGCAGTGTCCCTGCACCAGGCCACTGAGGACCTTGCCCGGCAGAAAATGACTTAACTCAACCTGAGCCAGGGCTAGCCCCAGGCCAGGTGCAGCTCAGCGCAGACACTGTGTCCGGGGAGCACCAGCACCGAGGGTGCAGACGGGGCCCCCGAGCCCGTGAACACACTCGTAACCGCTGCATCGCACACGTCACCAGCATGACTGGCTCGGGCCGGCCGGGCTGCTGGGGTGATCCCCCCCCACCAAGGCGACCGCTCACAGAGCTGACTGTGTCCCACGGAGGGGCCGGATTTCAAGCCACTCCTCGGCTCTGATTTTAGTGTTTTCTGAAGTCGGCCGGAGGTTCGCTTGAGAGATGGCCATGGGATAAGGAGATGAGCTTCTTAAATAAAACATCGATCTTGATGAGTCGTGGCCCTCACAGGGAGGTGGCTTCAGGCCACCTCCCCTGCAGCTCAGGTAACAGCTGGACAGAAAGCTGACCAAGCAGGCAGCTCCCAGGAGCCTGGCCCGTTTCCCCTGCTTCCACCCGAGACTCGCCGGGGTGCGCATGTGCTCACCGACTTCTGGAAGAGAAGCAGGCGTCTACACTTGTTGGAATCACGTTCTATCACCCTGTTCAGAGAAAAGGAGAACTTCTGCACCTCCAGAAAGACAAGCATTTGTGGTTGTTTTAACTGGTTCCTTAGCGCAACCCAGAGAAACTGAGTCAGCAGTCTGATGAACTGTACGGTGTCCACACCACACTGCGGACCCTAAACAGAGAAAAGGGACAGAGACTTCTCCTTTTTCCAGCAGAGCTTCAAAACAAAACCAAGAACCATCGATCGCTCGCCTGGAATCATTCTCTTGGACAGTCACATGTGGCTCCGGGGGCTGCCCAGCTGCACTCAACGCACCCCTTCCAGAGTGGCTCCTGGCTTGGGAGTGTTTGTGCCCGTGACCCTCACCAGTCTCCAGGGAGCCTCATGTTTCGGGTGCATCCCTCTGCCCTGAAGAAGCTCCTGAAACAGGTGCTTTCCAGAGGGGCTGGGCTGAACACCACCACAAACACCACACCACCAGCAGCCTCCTGACGGACCAGCTCGAACAAGCGCAGAGGAGGAGGAAGGGCTTCCCCCAAGGTCTTGGGGAAGGGAGGAGCTCAGAGGACCGAGGTTCGACTGGCTCAGGGCCACAGGGACAAGACAAAAAACCCAGCAGGCCGCTGCAGGACATATTTCCACAGCAAAGCAGCCAAGGATGCCAGGTTCTGCTTGTGGTAAGATGCGATTCCTGTTCTGGATCTCCCCAAAGGCCAGGCTCACGTGGGTGGTCCTGGAGGCGGAAGGAGGGAGGAAGAGATGGAGGGATGTGGTCTGGGCAGACCCTGGGCTTGGGAATAGCCGAACCCCCAGGTTCATGGACTCCCCATCTGGGTGAGGTCACAATTCACCTCCCAACCTTCCCAGCATTCCTTGGCTGTAAAGAGCCACAGATCCCTGGCCCAGTCTCGTCTAGTCTGATGACAGGAGAGCCCAGCTCCTGAGCTCTCCTGGCCTTCGAGTTCCCCTCTCTACCGCTACACTGGCCATTTGTCAATTACACATGGTCACCAAATCAAGAATCCTCATCTGCGGGCGCCTGGGTGGCTCAGTGGGTTAATGCCTCTGCTTTCGGCTCAGGTCATGATCTCAGGGTCCTGGGATCGAGGCCCGCATCGGGCTCCCTGCTCAGCGGGGAGCCTGCTTCCCCCTCTCTCTCTCTGCCTGCCTCTCTGCCTCCTTGTGATCTCTCTCCCTCTGTGAAATAAATAAATAAAATCTTTAAAAAAAAAAAAAAAAAAGAATCCTCATCTGCGGTTTCTCACAGCAGGGATGGGCCCTTCCTTCCGGGGTCACTCTGGATTTTGTGGCCCAAGAGATGAACCTCAGGGTGGCAAGTGTCTCCAACACGCTCTTGTGGCACCAAAAATGAAACACCCCTCCCCCTCTTTGGTACCTTCCGAGCTGGGACCTCGACCGCGGCCACCCAAGTCCCTCCTTCTGCTGCTTGCCTCTAGTGCCTCAGAACCACGGAGACTAAAAGACTGCAACCACGCAAGTCAGAACACCAGAGAGTGGTGCGCAAGCTGCAAGCGCCTGGTCCCTATTCCCCAGGCTACTCTCATAAGGCTATTCTGCAAAGTGCCCTAAGACCCAACACATACCCACGGGCCAACATACATCCCAGTCCAGGAAATGCCAGCTTGGCTCTTGACCTCTGCCCCTAAAAGCTTCAACCTCGGGACTCCCCCAACACATGATTTCCAAGACCATCCCGACAGGAAGTGACCTACCGGGGGGCCTCCGGCACAGGTCCCAGAGGTGCAGGCTTGGAAGGAGGAAGTGCTTCCCCCAAGGCCTTGGGGAAGGGATGAGCCCAGAGGAGTGAGCTTCGACTGGCTCAGGGTCACAGGGACAAGAGCATGAGCCAGGCCTGGCCGACACGGCTGTGCAGTGCGGTGAACTGGATCGGCTGCGGGAACGTGTTCAGCCGATCACCAGCAGCCTGGGATGGATGGGGAGGGTGGGGGGGGAGCGGGTAGGACAAGACACAGTTTTGTCCCTTCTAAACAGTAACTGGGGAGACGGTCAAGCCATCAGGCTGCATCGATAGAGGACGGAGAGAAAAGTGAGTGCTCGCCGCCCAGAGCTCCCACACCAACTCTTTTTCCTAGAAAATACTGAGTGTGTAGGGTGTTTACCAGGCACCATATGTCTGTTTCCTTGGGCTTTCAATTAGCCTGGGGGGGGGGGGG
>LNAC01000001.1:6621759-6748263 GCA_002007465.1 Ailurus styani | reverse complement strand
GCGGGGGGGGGGGGGGGAAGGTGCGTCCCACATCCTTTGGCAGGAGCTGCGGGCGGCCGAGCTGGGCCCGGGACAGCTCTGCAGAGCAGCCCCCGAGAACCCGTCCGCTCACCTCCTCCTGCTCCTGCGCCGAGGTCCGTGTCCCATTTCGCTCACGGACGGTGCCGGACGACACGCCGGCAACGTGCCGAACCATCCTCACAGTGCTGTGACCAACGCGACACGGCCAACTACCCACGCGGCACTCACAAGGTCGCTGCTTCTCCGGGGCGTGGGCTTTGCCACCAGGAGAGCCACGTCCCAGAGGGCAGAGCAGCTGCGGGGGTGCAAACGCCGGCAGGCACCCCACAGGCTGCCAGCCGGGCCCGCAGAGTCAGCTCTCCACAAGGCAGCCGTTTCCCGAGCGGTCGGACACGGGCAACTGTGCCCCCGTCCGCCCGGAGCTGCCGGCCACGGGATGGGGAGCCGTGTGCTGCGGGCCTGGCGTCCTGCGCCAGCCCCGGGGAGGGGCGAGGGGGGCAGGGAGGGCGCAGACCCCGCGGCCCCGGGCGGGGGAGGGAGGAGCTGTCCCTCCAGGCCTCGGGGGAAGGCCCTACCTGCCGAGCCGCGCGGTGGGCTGGAGCGGGGGTGTTGTCTCATGGGAGTACTTCTCAAGTTCTAAAAATGGGCCCATGGCAACAACAGAAGGGGATGTTTGAGAAAAATAAAATGAAATAAAGATGAGAAAAGAAGGGACGGTTGCCAGAGGAGTCTGGCAGAGGCAAGCTTTGCACGCCCACTGGCCGGCCTGTGTGCCGTCGGCGTGTGTCGCGGGCTCACGCGGGGCGGACAGGACGCGGCGGGCATGCGCCTACCCCAACCGCTCTTCCCGGGGGCACCTGCGAGGCCTCGTACCCTGCAGGGGGCTGTGGCGAGTCAGGGATGCCCCTGGAGCGGTGGGTCCCCGGCCAGGGGTGGCTGAGGACACCCCGTATTCTCTTCCGGTGCCTGGAAGGGCCTTTCCTTCCAAAGAACAGGAAGCAGCAAGGAAGGTGCTCAGGTGACCTGCGAAGGCAGAACAGCCGTGGACAGCAAGGCCCCTCCAGGCTCGCCTCCCACCCCGGTCCTGCTGCGGCCACAGCCGGCTTGGAGCGCGGGCTGCCCCTGCGTGCCGGGCCCCCCGGGGTTTCCTGCTCACCACATGGGTCGCTGGTTCCCGCCCGGACTCCTTCGGTGGCCCTGAGGAGCAGACACCATGCTTTCCTCCTGAAAGGCCCTGGAAGAGCCTGGTGGACCCAGGCTTATTCTTCTGACCATACTGCCCGGGCCCCATGCTCATAAAAACAACGCCCTGTTTCTTAGCTACGGCAGCCACTGAGAGCGGAACAGGAGGTGGAAGAAGCCCAAGGTGTTCGGCTAACTCCGTTTTTCATGTGGCCCCAAAACCAAAAAGGAAAGTGATTCTAAAGGCCCTTCAACGGCCTTGCTATCTGGCGGGCCGGCGGCCGAGCGTGCTGTCCCAGGCCCCAGAGTAGCCAGGAAGCTGGTTTTCCCAAGCACAACAGCTGGTGGGCTATCCCCTCCCCGCTCTTCTCCTCTAGAACCTTTTTTTTTTTTTTTCTCAAAGCCTAATGACTTCTAAAGTGCTCCAGGCTCAAAGCCCAGTTCACAGGGAAACACTAGAACCCATCACAAAGTCATATTCATTCCATCAAATAAAAAGCATCTAATGGAGAAATCCCCAGTGGGGAAGTTGGTTAGGTTGAGAGGTCAGCTTTGAGCTGACCGTACGTGGAGGGAGCGTGGCCAGGCCCACGCTGTGCGGCTGGCGACAGTGTCCACCTCTCGAGGCACAGCCCCCTTCAACTGAGGAAAACTGCCACTTCCCCTTGGACTTGGCAATGACCGCTGCGGCCGGCTCGGGGAAGAGGCAGACAGCCTGGAGAGGAAATCGGAGGTCAGCGCAGGAACACAGCATCACCCCCCATCCCACCCCTCCGCCGGCCCCAAACCAGCTTATCGGGTGAGGCCCACTGAAAATTTTAACTAGTGTTTCATAAAAACTAGAAGACGACGTGCAGGAAGCGGTCATGAGTCACGGAGCCGCTGAATGGAGAGGGGCGGGCTGGGCCATAATGGGGCGCTAACACAAGAACGCAAACTGCCCGTCTACAGCCAGCGTGGATTCTCTGGACAGGTGGGCAAGGACAGGCCCAATGGGCTCATCGGTCCCTTCTTAGGCAGAGTGTGAATTAAGTGATCTCATTTCCCTCTTTACTTGGGTTGCTAGGAAGCCTGGAGAGAGTGCCTGCCTCCTGGGACACAAGACTGCGGGCCCTGTGTTCTGGCCTCTCCCCCAGGTTCCTCTTCTGTCATAGGCTTATTTCTCCATCTACCCAACTCTGTCCTTGGTGTTTGAGCCACTCCCCAGAGCGAGGCTTAATCCTCTCAGGACAAAGAACATACACACTCCATTTAAGACACAGAAGAATTCATTTCCTTGGCTCTCCGGAACAGCAGCAGGGTAGGAGGAAAGGGACTTGGCTCTGCTGCAGAGAGGTGGGCAGGGAGCAAAGCCTGGGCCCGCGCATGGTGGGACATGCTCCTCAGGTCTCTGGGGACGAGTGCAGCCCATCACCCTAACGTCACACTTGGGGAAATGAGCCTTAGAGCACCACAGGACTCCTCTGGAATCATCCACTTTCCAGTGTTCTTCTTGCTGACATAGACCTCAGCTTCCGGCTTGGGCTGGTTTCCCTTCCCCGCTCGACATCACTGTTGATTTTCCCATGTGACCCCGAAGCCCTGGGCTTGGTGGTTCACCACGGCACAGCGGCCAATCACGGGTTTGGCGTCAGAGAGTCTGGCTTCAAGTCCTGGCCCTGCTGTGTGACCTGGGGAAGAATACTAACCTCTCTGAGCCTCAAGACTGTTCATCTTAACAGGGAATTACTCAGAGCCTCTCAGGAATTCAAATGCTCCACACTATTACTTAGTGGGCTGATTCAGCCCTGGA
Organism: Ailurus styani; assembly: GCA_002007465.1. NCBI lineage: Eukaryota > Metazoa > Chordata > Mammalia > Carnivora > Ailuridae > Ailurus > Ailurus styani. Next base: position 6,745,268 of record LNAC01000001.1, on the reverse strand, counting down.
TTCTCTCAGTGCTGCGGAAGGACGCCCCGGTCCCCTCCCACCCCCCGCACCACCCGCCATCCTGTGGAAGTGGTGTTTGCCTATCGTTTTCATCCTGGGGGCCCTGGCTCCCCCTTGGCCCCACCGGCACTCTAGGTACCTGCCTCGGGGACCCAGAAGTCAGAGTTCCTGTCCTGAGCCTTCATTCTTTGTATAAACTCAGCCTCCCAGGATCCTTCCTCCCACAGCAATCTTGTTTAAACAACAAGTTGTTCCACTCACACTTGGCAAACCCTTCCTGGGATCAATTCTCAACTGCTCTCAGGAGAACATGTCCCCAGAGCCGCCCACCTTCTCAGCGGGGACGGGCATTTACAGGTTTGATTTTATGCTCTCCTAACAATTTGGCAAAAAAGTTGTTTTATTCATACACTGCGTACCGCTATTTGGCTAAATTTAACTGCAGTGTACCTTCCTGTTCCTTGAGCAGTGGAGGGAGCAAGAAAAAGTGAACAGACTGTTTTTTTCCTTTACATGAAAAACAACTAGAAAGTTCTTTGTGCAAGCCAGCATCAGAATGGAGAAAACACCCAAAAGCGGCGTGTTTGATTTCATTTAGGCTAACATGGGCTCATCGATTATGGACTACACGCATTATTTCTATTTCATAAATCTAAGAAACAAAAAACCCCCAAACTCCTATGTACCAGCAAGGCTCCTGTGAAACAGCTTTAGAATTCTTGGGGACAAGAAATTAGCTCCAAATGCCTGAAAATCTTCTCTTTCAATATACATCGGTTTTCTTTAAAAAGTGTCTATTTTCTTTGGCTGATTCGTCGCCAGATACAGATAGTGTGTGGCTCCACACTGCTGGAGCCTGGGCCCCCTCACCTAGCTCACCTCCCCTGAAAGCAAAAGCAAACGGGTGCCGGAACAACAGGACAGTCACACGCAGCAGAAGGTAGCTGGACCCCTACACCTCACAGCCAAGTACAAACTGGACTCAAAATGGTTCAAACACTTAAATGTTAGAGCAAACATGGTCAAACTCTTAAGAAAACACAGGCATACATCTTTATGACCCTGGATTAGGACACCAAAGTGCAAAGCAAGTGAAGGAAAGAACTACCTAAGTTGAACTTCATCAAAATTAAATCAAAACTTGTGTTTCAAGGACAATATTAAGAACATGAAAAGACGGCCACAAAATGGAAGAAAGTACTTACAAAGCGCATATCTGATACAAAAGCCAGTGAGGACTTCTGGTCTGCTTCCTGGGCTCCATGGCCCATGGAAGACCCAGGTCAAGCACTGAGGTCAATGACGCCAAATGGAAGTTGGAGAACCACAGTGTAGGGCAAAGAGCATGTAGGAGATCAGAATGGCGAAGAGATACATGAAAAGATGTTCAATATCACTACTCATTAAGGAAATGCAAATCAGCATCTCCACGAGATATCAACTTACACTGGTTAGAATGGCTCTCACCAAGAAGACAAGACACAACAGGTGCTGGTGAGGAGGTGGTAAAAAGGAAACCATAGTCACTATTAATGGGAATGTCAACTGGTCCAACCACCGTGGAAAACAGTATGGATGTGCTTCAAAAAAACTAAAACTAGATCTATCATACAACCCAGCCACTCCACTTCCGGGTAGATACCAACGGAAATAAACATAGGATCTCAACAGATAAGTGCACCCTCGTGTCTACCAAAGTGTTATTCCCAACAGTCAAGATGTAGAAACAACCCAAATGCCGATCAACAGATGAATGGATAAAAAAAGAGAAGATGTACATGTACAACAGAGTATTAGCCACAAGAAAGGAGGATATTTCCCATCTGCAACAACACGGGTGGGACCTTGACCACATCATGCTATGCCGGAGAGGTCAAAGACACGTACGTACAACATCACTTATATGTGGAATCTAAAAAGGGTAAACCTGTAAAAACTAGAGAGTGAGGGCGCCTGGGTGGCTCAGTGGGTTAAAGCCTCTGCTTTCGGCTCAGGTCATGATCTCAGGGTCCTGGGATCGAGGCCCGCATCGGGCTCCCTGCTCAGCGGGGAGCCTGCTTCCCCCTCTCTGTCTGCCTGCCTCTCTGCCTCCTTGTGATCTCTCTCCCTCTGTGAAATAAATAAAATCTTTAAAAAAACAAAACAAAACAAAAAACTAGAGAGTGAACAGGTTGTTACCAAGGAATGATGGGTGGGGGGGCCATGCACATGAGTGATGGTGTTTCAGGATGCAAACCTGGAGCAAGAGTAATCCACAGAGACCCAACGCACAGTATGAGGAATACAGACAATACCGTGTGATAGTTACGTAACACGACAAACGCTGCTACCCTGGCGATTGTGTTGCCATATACAAATCTATCAAAGCAACAAGCTGTACACCTTAAACTTACATGTTACATGTCAAATCTAATGCAGTTAAAGAATAAAAGTCAGGTGAGAAAGCACCATGGTAAAGGCTCAGTCCGCTTCTCCTTTTCTCGGGCAGATAATCTTACTAATAGTCACCTGCACTGTGGATTCAGCTCAGCCCCTTGTGCCCCTAACTCTGAGTCTTCCAGAAAAATCCATGCTGTGTGGTCGGGACTGCTGCCTCTTATAGATTTTGGAGAGGCAGTCATCCCTGGAGGACTCTAAGGGTGGGAAGAGATACAAAAACACAAACTATTCTCTGGAAGCCAAAGCCAAGCCTGCCAGGTCCCTCCCTTTAGGGCAGGGCCCGTGGGCATGGGCGAGGCCCCACTCTTCCTACAACAGGAAGACAGAGCGCCCATGAAGAGAGAGGGCACGACCAACCTGTCCCGGGCAACTTCGGGCCTGCTCAGGCCACACGAAAGAGGGTCCGGCGACAGAAGCTCGGGCAGAGGTGGCTGGTCCCCGACCACTAGGTTCCAGCTCCTTCCATGAGAACACGAGGCAGTTCCTTTCGGGTAACTCCGCAGGAAAGCACAGCCAGGACTGGCCTCGTTAACTACCTTCAGTGTCCTGCACTTCGGGCAGAAACCCCGTGGTGACCCTGCAGCCCTCCAAGAAGGCAAAGGGAGCCCACTTTACGCAAAGGGGTGGGGGCTTCCTGGCCGGTGAGGCAGAGGGCTGGAGGTGGAACCCAAGGTCCCAGACCACGCTCTTTGAGCCATCACTCACACTCACCCCCAGGGAGGGGTCTGAGCCATCAGTGCGGGGATGGAGGGCGCACCGCACAAGAAGGTGACAGAAATTCTCAGACACCCAGTTCTGCGAAAGGCCCACTAGCTTTCACAGGACTCAGGCCTGGGGGCATGGCCCTTGCGCCCCGATACAGCCAACGGCAGGGTCTTCTCCAGGCTGCCCGACCACAGCCGACTCGGACGCGGTCCTCCACGGACAGAAGCACCAGGTCACAGCCGAAAGGTCAGAGGAGGCTGCTGAGAGACCCAGAGCTGGCGGACAGGCCTGGCCTCTGAGCCCCGCAGCACCCCTCAGCCCAGAGCGCTGCGTCCGGCCTCCGAAGTGACCAAGAGATGACGATGAGTAAAGCACCATTTCCGAAGCAGGCCCGGGCTCTGGCCAAGGTCACGCAGGTCTAAAGATCTCAACACTCAAGTTACTTCTTCCTACGCTGGCTGCATCCCCCCACGCCCATGAGGCAGGTTCCGTTCCCACCTTCTTTTGACAGACACGGGAGTAGAAAGAGAGAAGCCAATACGGTCACCAAGATACACACCCTGCGTTCAACTACCTTCTGTTCCAGGGCTGGAGTCCTACTCTCCGGTGTGCACGGGTTTCCGAGGAACCCAGCAGAACTGAGAAACTCAGACCCCGTCCAGTGAAAACAGCTATAAGAACAAAGGGCGATACCAAGTTCAGGTTCTGAGTTTAGTCCGGTAAGGAGAAAATGACCAGCGTCCAAATTCTCCTAGACATGGACAGGTAGGAGATGATCGTTCCCACTCTGGGAAAACAGTGGTCAACAGTGAAGCCCAGGAGTGACAGGTCGTCCAGTGACCTCTAACAGAGGGTGGGGATCGTGGGGGGTCAAGGCGGTGGGGATGGCTGCATCTGGGGCCCTGAATGCAGAGACCAGGAGCAGCTGACCACCGAGGAGGCCACCTTGCATTTGGAGAAACATGAACCAAAGAGTCACACTTGACTCCAAACACATGCACAGGGGCCAGCTTGAGAGGCGGATCAAGTGCAAAAGCAAAATGAAAGCTTGCCAATTAATTTTATGGGCACGGAACACATTTCCGGTGTTGTCCTTGCTTGGAGAGGCTGGGCCGTCAGCAGCTCTGAAGCTCACGGCTGCCTGCTCCCAAGCCTGATGTGTGAGGGAGGTGACCGCAGGGAAGAGGATCCTGGCCAGAGGGAAGAGTTTTGGCTGAATGGGCTCAGACAAGTCCCCTTCCTGCTCCACCAGGCTGGAGTCGCTTAGCCAGGCAGATGCAAATCACTCCGTGAGAAAAAAAAAGCAAGCCTGGGAGATGACCTTGGGCGGGGGTGTCACAGAGCCGCAGCCAGGACAGGAAGGGTGTGACTCTCGCTGCCCGGGCCGCGTCCTGGCCCTTGGCCTGCCCACCGTGTCCGCGGCCTGATGGCTGCTCTGGAGCGTGTGCTCCGCCCTGCCTCTCCCTCCAGCACACACCACGTCCTTAGACCGGCGTCCCCAACAGCCCCAGGCTCCCGGAAGGCCCCCGTGTGTGTCCCTTGTTTAGTGGGCAGCACCCCACACCCCTGATGACGACACCTCAGGCTGCACAGCAACCGAAGACCGGGCTCGGGTCTTACACACCTGTGAGCGTCGCGCAGCGGACCGGGGGCCGGCCACACCGCTGCAGAGTCAATGAGCCAGAGCCAAGCTCCCAGGCAGCCTTCGTTGGTCCGTGCTCCGTGTTCCGAGGCGGAAGCGTTGCCCTACTTGCCCTACACCTCTCTTCAGTCAGACTGCGAGATCTTGCCAAAGTCAGGCTCCTTGGCAGAAGGGGCTGTCATCACCCTGATTCCCTGCAGGACCAGCTCAGGGTCATGGTCCCCAGATCCCCAGCCCACCCCTCCCAGGCTGGCTCCACGTTCGGGTCGGGGATGTCTGTGATCGGCTGGCTCTGGGGGCCTTTGGGGCCTCGTGGTGGCCTCCCCCTCCCACCTGATGGTTTCGGAGTCCTCACCCTCAAGCCCACGCATCACCCCCCTCTATCCTCCTATCAGCACTGACCCTCACGTGCAGAGGGTCCCTCCGAGAAAGCCAAGGACAGGGAAAGAATCCCCAGGTGTGTCCTTTATTCTGATTCTGAGACTAGAGCTTTGTCCCGCAGGGCCTTCCTACCTAGGAGGCTTGGGGCCCACACGGCGAGTTCGCACTGCGTCAACCACCACCACACATGTGACCAGCTCTGACGACCCGCAACACGGTGACAACCACTCATCTCTCCAAAGCCCCAGAGCCAATGGACCTCGGATGTGCCCCTGGGCAGCAGACCAGCTACTAAATGCGGGTCACAACACAACGAATCCAACTGCACCCAGTCAAATGCCTGGAAGGAGACAGACCCCCATGGCTGGGGAGGGGGCCATGCCCAGCTGCAGCCACGGCTGGAAGGTTCTGCAGCCTGGGCCATGGTCAACGCGGTCAGCGTGTACGCAACAGCAGATCCACCAGATGCGACCCTCACCCGGGTCTCACGTGTGCTAATCCCCCATCACATGGGGCTGGCAGCTGCATGGGTGTCCCTAACTGCCCGGGCCACGGACTAGCGGACAGCCCATTATCCCCACCCCCAAAGCCAACCAAGGTGAAGCAGGTAGTTCACGGACTGAGAAAATCAAGTGGGTGTTAAAACACCCAAAGCACGTCAAAGTAAAACCAGGCACTTAGAACCAAACACACAATCCACTGGAAACCTACACGTCGCCTCTCCCAGGAGAGAGGAGAGAGTCACCTTCCGGAGCATTCCCTGTCTCTCGGGATCAGAGCGAAGCCTTTTGAATGAGATCAAGACCAAAACGGACATTCACTCATGCCAGCTGTGCCGCCAATGACCGCAGTGGCCAGAGCTGGATCTGAGGACAGCCACCCCCAGCTCAGCCTGGCAGCACGGACTAGCTGGGGATGCCCCGCGGGAACGTGGGGTTCCCAGACTTTAGGGCTGGGTGTCTCCCTTACAGGTAAATGCTACCCTCTCGGGGGCAAAGTGACTGCTGGGGCTTGGTGACAGGAGCCAGCAATCCAAATCTGGCCGTGGATGCTATGAAGGCTGCCCCCGAAAATGCTAGTCTTACAGGCTGAAAGCTCCCAGAGCCCAGTTCCTACCCCGGGTTCCTGACATAGCGCCTTCGGGCGAGGGTCACAACAACGCACGGAGCGGAGCAGAAGGATCGAGGAGCAGAACGACCGCTATGGGATAGATCATCTGACAGAGACATTTATTTGCTGGCAGACTTCCGACTGCAGGCTTCCTTGGCACTGGCTGGCCGCCACGCAAATGAAACAAAAATCAATATCCTTTGGTCTGCAAAACAGTGTGTTAACAATCATACTCCAAACAACTTAAATAATATCCCTCAACCCCGCACCCAAATAACGGGGAATGTTTCTGTTGGAAGGCAGCACGAGATAAACAGAAGAAAGAAGAAAATAAGGCAATTTTACAGGTCCTCCTTCAGCAAAACCTTTCCAGGACTTCAATGAGGAGATAATCTTTCTGTGATTATGACCAAACCCTCCCGTTGCTTAGCAACACATAATTAAGGAATATGTTTTCAGATCCGCTTTGCAAGCCCGGCCATTATCAGATGAAATTACTGCAGCAACAAATGTCATCGCCATGCAAATTAGTTGGTTGCAAAGAAGGAATGTTTGCGAGGGAGAAGGTGCATTTGCTCTCTGCGCACCCATCTGAATTTCTCCTGCCGCACACTGATTAGAGGGAGGGGGGGAAGTCAAATACATTGTATGATCGAACTTAAAAAAAGCCACACTAGCTGTTTCAGCCTCCTGGTAGCCACGAGGTCACCAGCCCCACAGCCGTGACACAGAGCCAATCCAGCCCCCCAGGGTTTCAGGATCAGGCTCCCACACCGGACGACGGGGTGTTTGCAAACAGGTAGGTCTTATTTTTCATGCCAGTCCCTCCACCCGAGAACTCTAGTTATTCAGAAAACAATTTCATTTGAATGGGATTCATTTTCTAAATTGGGGCAGCAAGAAGGAAGAAAGGAAAAAAAAAAAAACCTGACGTAGAGCTTGAACTGTCAGTAAAGATTCTACGGTGAAAACACAAGCTAAGTGTTGTTCAGAGAACATCCACCTGGAACTTTACCCACAATACCCAAGGAAACACATCTAATAAATTATACGTGTCTCCTGTTTTCGAAGAGAGCCACCTAAGACGGTTCTTTCTTCAACTTGAAAACAAATCGTTCCCTACAAATAAACAGAATTCCCAACTGTATTTTCCAAAACGAGACGACGTCTGTCTTTGAAACAGGGAGTTCTGCGGGTGTCGTCATCTTGCTTTGTTGCACACACAAGCCTGGAAGACACCCGATTTTAGCTCTCCGGTGGTTCCTACCTCGGACACTGTGTGCGGAACCCTCAGAGCTGCGTCTCCACGCTACGAAACAGCCCTAATGGCAAGTGAGTGACGCACAATTTGTGGAGGCACTGTGTAAATACCCCGCTTTCCCCAGAGCCACCGAAGGTGAAGTGGAGGAACCCCCCACCGCCCCCGCCGGTTTCATTCTGTTCTGCGTGATCTCTGCGCTTCTCCCAGAAATGCGACTGTGTTGCATCCGCATGAAGGGGGAGCTGCTAATGAACTGGGGCAGAACCCGAGGACGGGAAGGCCACGCCGCTGTCCCGTGGGTCAGCCCGATCGCCAAACCGTCTCCCCCGGCTAGCTGGCTGCAGGGGAGCAGGTGCGCGCGTCCGGGTGGAGGGTCTGGTCTCCCCGCACACGGCGGGAGAGCCAACAAGGGAGGGCCCGCTGTCCTGTGCTCCCCCTTGTGCCCGCACTGTCCCCTCACCGTCCCGAGCGAGGAAGGGCAGGGAGGGATCATTACTTGGTTCCGGAGCCAGCATGGTGGACACGATGATGGGGGCCCCGGTCCGCCGGGCCACCTTCTGGTAGGGCGGCTGAGGCGTGTGGAGGCTCTGGCTGGCCGGCAGCAGTGGGGACGGCTCCGCGGGGACACTGGGCTTCCGCAAGTGCTGGGGGCTGCCGTGGGGGCTGGGCAGCGGAGACGCGGCCGCGCTGCGCTCCCGCTTCAGCAGCTCCATGGGCACCGTGTATGCTGTGGAGTAGGCGGTTCTGGGGCCCGGGTGAAGGGGCGTGGCGGGGCCCGGGTGAGTGAGGGCCACCCCGGCCTGCGGGGGGCATGTGGGGCCCAGCCGTGCCGTCAGGGTGCAGGGGGTGGGAGAGTTGTACCCAGAGTTGGAGGGGAAGTGGGGGGCCTGGGCGCCGCCCCCTGGGGCAGAGTAGGTGGCCGCCGTCTCCAGCAGGTGCTGGGACGGTGCGCTGGAGGGGCGGCGAGCCAGCCCCCCCGCCTGGGGGGATGCAGCCTGCAGGGGCCCCCCGGGCTGGGGCTGCAAGGCTGAGGCGCCCAGCGAAGACAGGTCGCCGTGGAGCTCGCCGCGATGGCTGAAGCTGCTGGAGCGCACCCGGGGGGACGCCCCGCCCCGGCCCTGCCGGCGCAGCTGCATCTCGGTCCGGCAGGTGCCGGCCAGGCGGCTCAGCACGCGGGCCTGGCCCAGGTTGGGCGCGACGCACTTGATGTCCGCATCTTCCATGGTGGCCAGGACGGCCGGAGAGTCGAAGCCCTGCTGCAGCAGAGCCACCAGCGTGGCCTCCGCCACCCCCTCCGCCCGCAGGAGGGCCAGGAACTCAGGCAGCGCGCTCCTCCTGCCCCCGAGCCCCTGGAAGGAGGACAGGTCCGCCTCGTCATTCTCGTCGACCACCCTGGAGGAGGCGCCGCCCCAGGCAGTCCCGTAGCCACGGCTCAGGGCTCCGGGGACCACCCCCGGGCCACCGTCAGAGGCGCTGGCTGTGGCGGGGTCCACGACCAGGCAGGTGGGGGCCGCCTGCCTGGCGGGGGCCGCCTGCCTGGCGGGGGCGGGATCCGCAGGCCTGTCGCCAACGTCGTTGTAGAGCTGGCTGGCCGGGTAGGCGGTGGCCTCGGCGCCGTACCTGCCGTCGGCCAGCTCCCGGCTCTGCGTCTGCGGCCCCCGGGCCGGCCCTTTGCCCGCGGGATCCCGGTCCAGGTGGCCGGCCTCCTGCAGCGGAAAGGCAGGGCCCCGGCCTTGCACCGGATCCCACGACATTCCGCCGCCCGGCACGCCGTAACCAGGGAGCGGCCGGCCGAGGCCCGGGTCGCGGGGGTGGCGAGCGTCCCTGGGGGCCCGAGCGGCTCCGGCCGCGTCGCCGTAGTAATCCCGCGGCAGGAGGCCACCGCGGCCAGACATCACCGCCTGCCTGCTGTCGTAGAAGGCGAAGTCGGCACCCGGGCTCCTCCCTCCGGCCACAGAGCTGACGAAGGTCTCCCGGTAGATGGGGGGCTTGGCGGCGGCCTGCGGCTCGTACCAGGGTCCCGCGGCGCCGCCGTCCGCCGCGGAGCTGCTCCTCGCCGGGGCCTCGACCACCTCCCAGGGGCCCTCGTACCAGCCGGCGGCATCCCAGCTCTGGGAACGGCCAATGGGGCCCTGGCGGCTGGGGACCGGCATCGGGAAGGAGGGACGGCGGCCCGGGCAGGGCAGGAGGCCGGTCTCTACGGATCTTCAGTGACAGGCATCGCCGCAGGCCCGCTGCCCGCCAGCCCTTCCCAGACGGCAGGGAAGACCGACTGGGGTTTTCTATTTCCAAGTACGGCCTGAATTATTAATCCTCCGAAACATTAGTAGACAAAACGCAACACTCACGGTAACGTCGCCTCAGTCCCCAACGGCAGCATCCGTCCCAGAAAGGAGGCTGCACCAGGCTGGCCGGCCCCCCTCCCTCCCCGGAGGGGGAGCTCACATGGACCTCGGCTCTCTCAGCGTGGGGATTAGGAGCTAAATAAAACCCCTAAAGCTTTTGTTCCATGTGACATCTCGTTAGATGGAGGAACACGGCTGAGGGCTCCAGCCAGGCCTGCTGACCTGTGACTGCCAATTACTTTCTCACTGAAGCTCTGGCTTATCTCCGTGGTCCTCACCACGGCACTTTTGGGATGAGCACGGCCTCCCCCTCCTCCCCATGCCTCCCCCCGCCCCTGCCCGTGATAGCCTAAAAGTGACAGAAGGAAAATAGGAAAAGACCGCTTTAATGTCGATTCAATCTTAATCCACCCTGATGAAATGTTAATCCACTGCACACAGCTAGGAACAAATTAAATGTGAACAGGCAGGCAGGATAAAAGGGTGGGGGGAGACTCATGCACAATTCTAGAACACGAGGCGCCCTGAGAAATGGGCCAGGTCTGCAGCCCGAAGCTCCGCCAACACTGAAATCTGGCTCCGAGGACTCTGGTTACCAATCACATGAGTTACGTCGCTCAAGTCCAGACGCATTCTTTATTTTATTATCGTAAAACACAGATCCCTTCATGCTGCCAGGGATAAACAAACCAAAAACACCTCTGTGGATAATCTAGAATTTACCATTTTACGACTGCCACAGAGGTCAACGACTAAACCCTGACATTATGAAGCAAAACCGGGAAGCAGCTGCAACTGAGGCAGGCCTGCCTTGACATCTGCTCCCGGGGAAAGCAGCATTCCAGCGGGCCGGGGCCGGCTGAGATCGCACAGACAGTTTTCCAATATTCCCACGGACTAAGATTTCTACATCCCTCACGAGGGGCTTTGGGTGCAGTAACGGAAACAACAGCAGTTATTTAATCCAGATAAAGGAGCGCCCCACCTAGGAGCATTAAAACATTTCCTAATAATAAATATCAAAGGGTCTGAAAGAAGCAACATCGTGGACAAAGCTGCAGGTTATACTCCTCCTTGAGGGAGCCCCAAGGCACGGAACTCACAACAGAACCAAAGCTCCCAACCGCAGGGTCCAGCAAGAACGTTTAAAACCGAGGTTGTGAGCCTCACGGCAGCCGTGACACCCAAGAGTCTTCACCCACATCTCCCAGTGTCAGATTTAATTAGAATCTTTCGCTTAAAAATCCCAGTTTTTGGGCTCTCTGCTCAGCAGGGAGCCTACTTCCTCCTCTCTCTCTGCCTGTCCCTACGCCTACTTGTGATCTCTCTCTGTCAAATAAATAAATAAAATCTTTAAAAAAAAAAATCCCAGTTTTTGGGGCGCCTGGGTGGCGCAGTCAGTTAAGCCTCTGCCTTCGGCTCAGGTCGTGATCTCAGGGTCCTGGGATAGAGTCCCGCATCGGGCTCCCTGCTCAGTGGAGAGCCTGCTTCTCCCTCTCCCTCTGCCTGCCGCTCTGCCTACTTGTGCTCTCTCTCTCTCTCTCTCTCTGTCATATAAATAACTTAAAAAAAAAAATCCCAGTTGTTAAAAGAAAAAAATTTTTGAATGAGTACTGAAAATTTACTGTGGGGGGAAAAGTAGGTACCAATCCATTTCTAGGAATTTGAGGTACACGGTGATGCAAGACGGTCTCAAGGGGGGGGCAGTGCTCCGCCCCATCTCCCTGCGTCCTGATGAAGACACACACTCCGCTTTGGGACAAGCTCTGTGGACGCCAGCGCTGCTCCCCCAAAGCTGGAGCTCTGTGGCCACCCGCTGAGTGTCGAGGAACTGGCGGGGACACAGCCCAGGACCCCAGTGTTACTCCAACACCACCGCCCCCATTTCTGACCCCAAAATCCCAACAAAGCCTTGAGCTATCTGGAAAAATTCCCTGGCAGGTGGAGAGGAGACCTAAATCCTCCTCCAATCCCCTCCACCTCCTGGGATGCACGGGAAGAAAAAAAAGAAATAACAAGCCGCCGTGCCGACGCTGGGTTTCCATGTATAAAAGATGGCTGCTGGCGCCAATTTCTCTAATCCCTCTGCTGGCACAACTGGCACCACGGGCTGAAAGGCCTGGCTGGGCAGGGGCGCGTGGAAACAGGCCTGGCCCCGCCAGGACGGCATTTGCGCATCTCACCAGCAGCGGAGGACGCGTGCACTTAGAAGATCCAACGGAGTGGCCAGGCGGATGTTCCAGAGCCCCGAACCAGATGGAAACAGCACTATCTGGTTACGGCAGATCACTTCCCGGCGCGGCTGGGCCGGGCCCCCTCCGCATGCTGTCCCCTCCCGCGGGCGCCGCTCGGAGCGTCCTCCCCTCGGGAAAGGAGCGGGCCGGGGAGGATGGCGTCTCACCGGGGACCCTTCTTAAAAGGAGCCCCGCAGACAGGCTGGCATGGACACAAGCCTGTGGGTCAGGCGAGACACAGCTCAGCCCAAGACACTAACCAGATACGCTCCGGAGGCCTCCGCCCGTGTCCACCTCATCACCCCTTCCCCTTCCAGTCTTGGGGTTTGGGGCCAAAAGGGGCCTGTTGGCCTCTCAGTGGGGACCGTGCCCCACTGTCCTCTCTTCCTCTGCCACCGGCCAGAGAACGTGGCTGGCTGGGCGGCACGGACAACCGCAGTCCTTATCCTTCAGAGGTGACCAGAAACCAGGCATCTTTGGTATCCCGTCTTTCTTACAGTTTCCTTATCAGAGGATGCCCCATCTGTCAGTGTCTGTACCAGGCGGGCGCCATCCTAGGTGCTCTGCCCATCAGTGACTCTACAAGCAGGTATGATGATGTCCCATCCCAGAGGCTAAAGGGAGCTTGGGAGCCCTGCCCAGGGCCATAGGGTATGGGACACAGGTTCAACGCCAACTCCAACCAAAGCTAAACACTCTGCTTTCCAGAATCCCCCGCGCTGACCCTGGGGAGCTCCGCCCCGGTGCTGGGAAAGGAAACCTCTCTAACACAGTAACCCTATTATCTGCTTAAGATGTTCCCAAACTCCCACGTATTGACAAGGTCGCCTGTAAAATTAACTACTTGAGTATTGGAAAGTAACTGCTGACCTTGGACTCTGCCAGCCCTGAAAGTGGGGCGCCTGGCGCTGCTGCCGGAGCTGGGAACCCCTGCCGAGAGCTGGTGATGGCAACTGCCCGAGGCCTCGCAGTAGCCCGTCCGGCCGTTTCTTCCTGTCTTGTAATAAAGAAACCGTAGCATCATGTGGCTCTAGGGCTCAGGGGCCCCATTCGTGATGCAGACACATCCCCTCGGAGGCGGGTGCATGGACCCCGAGAGCCGCCTGGGCAGGATCTCTTTGCAGTGGGGGTAGCTCGGGAGGCCTACCCGGCTTACGCACATTGCGTTCACAGCTCAAGTTCTCCAGGGGAAGCAGGACTGTCTAGAATGTGGACCCCACAGCTCCTAGGAAAGCACGAACGGGTTTTTGAGAAGGAGCAGAAGGTGTCATTCCAGAGGTGGGAGAGCAGCTTGCGGGGGGTGTGGGGTGGGGTGTTGGGGGGAACTACAGGTGGGTACCACCCTCTGCACCGGGATGAGGCGGCCCGGGTCTCCCTTCCATCACCCAACCCATCCTGCTTGGAAGCCACCCAAGCTCACGCAGCCCCGGCTCCACAAGCCGCCAAATATTATGACAGATGTTTTCCTGTGTTAGGTAAAAACACCTGTAACTGGACTCACACTTTCCTAAACACTCGGGCAGATTTTTTTTAAAGCACACTGCCGTCTTTTAGAGAGAGCCGCTTTTCTGAAAATCTCATGTTGACTAAATAAAGCAAGATGAGACCAATTTCTGAAAGAGCAATGAGTCTCACAGACTTAACTCTTTAATCCTGCAGAGTTTCACTACAGAAAATCGTGTCGAGTAAAAAAGGCATCATCTGAAAACTGACAGAGACACAAGCCAAATTCCCTTGCAGACAAAACGAACCCAAGCGAAAGCTGACCATACAAATGACCCGAACAGCAACCCCGGGGCTCTGAGCAGCACCGTCCCCGAGCCAATTCTTCACTTCCTGCACAATGCAAGGCAGACCAGAACACGCTGAGAGAGGATCTAGAAGGTTCCAGAAGAACAGGGCAGAAAACCAAGGAGGGGACAACCAGCCAGCCAGCCCTTCCGCAGAGCAGCCCTTGGGCGAACCACCAAGCATTCACATTCCAACCACTATGGTGACCTAGGAAACTGCTCGAAATGAATGGGAAACAGAGGCTAGACTGTGCTCTGGGGTCCACGCCTCGCGCTCATTCATAAACGAGGTCCGTCTATACCAAGGACGTGGTGGAGTCGGGCAGTCTGAACTCACATGAAGGGCGCTGGGTCTGCCGGACTGTCCCTTGGCAGCTGGGCCGTTTCCGGCCCGCCTGGTGGCCATAAACGCTTGCTCCTTCTCCGGAGGCGGCCAAGCCCAGCTTCGGAGCATTTCTGGCTGGCCTTCCATTTCTTGGTCCTCTCCTAGCCCTCGAGGCCACAAGACCACGGCAGCTCCGACGGCGGAGGTGGAAACGAGAGCCCCCGAGATGCTTCCCTGTGGCTGCTGGATCCCGGGACGAAGCCCCAGCAGCAACCGCACCTCGGCCTTCCACGGGCGACATCTCCTGGGGGGCTCCGGGGAGGTGAGTGGGTTCCGCGCTGTTTTCCGGCAGGACCAGCGCCAAAACAGGCCTAGGACATCCTGCTTCCTACTTTGCAATGTGTACAGGCTACGCTGGTTGTTTGTTTCTGTCGAGTGTTTTAGAATTTATGTTTAAAAACAGCTTCCTGCCTTTAAAGTTTTCTGTCCTTCTGTTCCCCCAGTGCCCCGATCAAAATAACTTACTTGGCTCATCACAATCAGAGGGGGTGGGGGACCCAAGCGCCCTGTGAAAAGAGCAGACAGGACATGGTAGTGGGGTTTTAAGACAGCCCGCGTCTACATTTTCACGAATGCAAAGAGAAAATCAGAATGTCTGGATGTCATTTCAGTCGAAGGAAGGACAGCACCGAGTATCCTGGGGTGCAGAACGTGTGCTCCCCATCTCTTAGTAGAAAGACGGAAGCTTCAGACCATCAGTGGACCCCAGACCCGACACGGAGCCTTGTACCCAAACCAGCCCTTCCAAGATCAGGAGTCCTGCGAACAGGTCCAGCCAGCATGTAATATAAGATGTACCCATTCTAAAAAGTGAAAACAAAGGCTTACGCGTTGCTCCTGACTTGATTTCCTAACTAGGTTAGGAATGACAGCAGTATTATGAAAATAAGGTTTGATTCCCACACGTGATGGGGCAAAAAGTCCATTCAAGTCCGTTCCTCTTTTAGGGCATGTTGGGGGGGGGCATACGCTGGAACCCCAGGCTGGCACACCGGCCTGGGCAAAAAGCCACAGGATAAAAATCTACCAGGAAAAGCTGACAACTCCCCACACAAGGTCTGCTCAGGCAGGTGTTAGACAAAAACCACTTCTTTCCTCCTTCTCTATAAAAAACCTCCACTAACAGCAAAAATCCCACAAAATCTCAGATTCTCGGGTAATCCCCACCCCACCCCGAAGCTGCCACTCCTCACCCCATCACACTGTGTTTCGTGTCCCTTCCCCTGTACTGGGTTCAGAAAATTCCCAAATCCCTTCCTCTCGCCTTTGAGATGCCCTAATCATTTCCATTCACCAGGGTCCAGCTCAAATAACCTACCTCCAGGAAGCTTCTTTAATCCACTCTGTCACTCTGTCCCTAAGTCCAAAGAAATCGACACCTATTAAGGGGGGAAACAGCGCCAAAATAACCCAGGAAATACATCAAGTGGCAGACAGCCTGTGGTTTTCTCACTTAAGGTGACAGAGCCCTACCCTTCCTGACATGTCTTCTTCTCCATCACATGCCTGTTCGTTTGACACAGTGAACAGACGGGTGTGACTACACAGGGCACAGGACTCGATGGAGACACCCAGTCCTTAATGCCCTCACGGCACATACCGGGTGATGGGAAAAATGACAGGTGTACACAGTCACCAGGAGGACCCTACCCAGGAGCGCCCCGGCCTCTGAACCCATGCCCGTGCTGAAGCACAGACGCTCACCTACAAGGGTCTTGCAAGGGTCCGTGCACAGCAGGCACTGAGCTGAGAGCAGATGAGGCCCCGGAGCCCCGCCCACCAACACTGCCTGGCAACAGCCCACACTGCCTCAGCCTGCCCTGCAAGGCACCAGCACGCGGGCACGCTGGTCGTCAGAAGGGCTGCCAAGGACTTCTGCAGGAGCTGAAGAGACCGACTCTCCACCCTGCTTTGAGAATCTGCTTCACCCATTCCAGGGTGCGAATGCGAAGGACCCTCCTGGCGCACACACTTCTCCAACCGGGACACGGGAAACAAGACCAGTCCCTCCGACGAGCGAGTCACATGGCAAGGGGGACAGGGAGGAGTGGAGATCACTCTGACCCCCCCCCCCCCCCGGAACCTCACAGCCCAGCTGGGGGTGCTGAGCTGAATTCTTGCCTGGACCCGGCTGGGCACCTGAGGCCCCCCTGGAGACAGAAAGCATGCCAAGGACCCCGAGCTTTGTTAGAGCAAGAGCCCCATCAACGTCAGGATGTTCCTAAAAATCAGTTTGCTGGCCTGAGTATAAATCAATCAGAAATAGGAACCTCAGTTCAGGGTATCCCTCGTAGGTTCTGAAAAAGGAGTCATGGTGCAAAGAGCTGGCAGCCAAGTGTATCCTGGGGTTCTGGTTTCATAGACCCCCATATACCTGTAATTCGGTTGAGCTCTGTTGGGACCTACCCAAGCCCAGGGACATCCTCCACATTTGCGTGGGGGGCACGGTGTGCAGGTCTTTGCTGTGCTGCCCTTGGACCTACTCTGATGAAGGAGACTAAGCCCGGGTCTGCGGGAACCCTGGTTCCTGTGAGACACTGAGCCTGAAGGGACACAGGCTTCCCTCAAAGGTGCCATGACCAAATGAAACACACCCAAAGCAAAGTAGTCTGGGAAGACCAATCAGGGGGCTCTCGGCACTTGGGAAGTTTGAGCCCAAACCCGGACCCAAACCCGGACCGAGACAGAATGCTGCCAACCCGAGGGAGGGCAAGATCCGCTGTGTTGGGGAGAGAGAAGGAGCAGCTGTTGGCTGAACACACACATCCCCACACCCCAGGTGGAAATGGGCGGCCCTGACACGCTGCTCGCAGAAACGTGGGGAGTTAAAAGAAATCCGCCAGCTGCAGCGGGAGCCCATTCAGTGAAATCGACAAGTGCAAGGAGAAGCTGAAGTCTGCATTTTACAGATGAGCCGCAGTAAAGGAAACATTGAACCTGACTCTCATCTGCAGAAAGTGAGGGCCTGACAGCAGGTGGGCAATTCTGGGAACCCCATCCCTAGCTGACAGACAATGGGCACCCCAGGGGAGGAGCCACGACCAGATAAGGGAAAATGTGGACTTCCATCCCTTGCAAGGGATTTCCATCCCTTCCATTAAGCTTCAAGTTGACCACACCCCTTCCTTTACTGACCCTTTACATGGGGCACATTGTGGCAATATCTCCGTTTATGCTTGGAGTTTAAGGTCATGTCTAGTTGACTATCGTATATTTACACAGCTAATGTAATTGTCGCTGATCACATAATTACTGGAAATGTGCATAATTGCCTGAGCCAAACATATAAGGTATAGCAACATTATGAATCCCCCTTTTAAAATCTACATTTTGGGGCTATTTAAGGATATTTATTAGAAACTACTGTGGACGACCTAGAGCTGGCCAGCTTCAACACAGTTTCTGTACAAAGTGCTGTTAAGTGCTTTCAAGACCGAAACAGGTAAACGAAATTGCATATAAATGAAAGACACAGTGATTCTGGCCTGGGATCGTTGACTCCTCTCTACCGTCCAGTCCTGCTCTACGGGCTCCGGTGGCTGTGAGCTGTGCCACGAAGGCCGCTATGAGGGAAGATCCCCCAGTTGCCCCAGTGCCTCCATGGACACATCAGCCATCTGGCAAACGTGGAGGCTGAGACATGTTTGCTTCTAGAACATTCTGGGACCATGAATAAACTTTCTTGGGGGAACACTGTGCTGAGATGGATTCTCACGGTGACACACTCCTCCCACTGAGAAGAGCAGAATGCCTTCCATAGAGGAAGGTCTTTTAACCTCATCCCTGCAACATTTTCTGACTCCATTTGTCCTCCTTGGTGACAAAACTGACACGGAAAGATTCCCAGATTTTATAACTACTCATGTGTTCAACAGGCATCAGTTGGTTTCTCTTTCCTCCGTCCATTTAAGCAGCCCACCTTCTCACCTCCTTTTACCTCTGTGCTCATGGAAACGTCCTAGAGAGTGTCGGATAGGACTGTTTACTTAAAAGAAGTTCACATCATTCATTTTTCTCCCGTGGAGGAAGGCGACAGTCCTCTCCTGAGTTATGTTATAAAGGGGATGCTAATTACAGCTCGACTGATAAAATCACCAAGACCATTTTTCCACGTGTGTAAGACAACAAAAATAAAGTAAAATGAAATATTCCTAATATTCCAACAAAATAAAGTAAAAGGAAATATCTACTTTTTTCAAATTACATTCTCCATAGCCAGAGGAAAGGATGGTGTTTAGTAATGTATTCTACCATAACCCACAATAAAACGTTCTAACAAAAAGTCATCAGCAAAGCCATTCTGGTATATTACCCTTCTACAAACCCAGAAAATGCTTTCCAGAAATGCTTTTCTGGGCCATTGTGTGAGACTGAATGAGAGTAAGCCCTCTGCTGACCAAAAGATATTTAGGGCAGCTCACACCAGCTCTGCCGTGATGTAGTAACAGAGTGAAACTCTGATGGTGGAATTCGCAAATGCAATGTATCAATTCTGCCTGCAAACTTAACAGAGTGGGAAACCAAGACCTAAATTATATACCTAAAGGGGGAGATGGCGGCCTGGCCCTGACCAGTGCCTGTTATCACACCCCGCTCCATGATAATTCTTACACAACACACTCTAGGACTGTTTGATATCAGGCATCAGAAAGAGCAGAGAACAAATGATGAATATCAAAATAGAGCAGTCACTTGAAAGAGAAAAATTAAAATCTGGCTTTTTAAGTCAGCTTGAAAGACCATTATTCCAACGGATTTGGATGGAGTCCCAAAGACTGGCTGGTGACAAGCAAAGCTATACCCTGGACTGTGCTTAGATCACAACAGAAACATCCTGGGGGCAGGGGTGGGGTGGGGATGCAAAAGTGCAGCCTGAGTTAGATCCTGCCTTCTACCCCGTCTTCCCTTGCCTTTGACTTGGAGCCACACGGGGGAGAGTGGAGTGGCCGCAGGGGACTGGGGTTCAGGAGGAGACCTTGAGGTTTCCAGGAGGAAGAAGCGGGGCCTTGGAAGGCAGGTAGGAATTCTGGAAGCAGCATCTGTGCAGGGATGATGCTCAGATTTCTCCAGACTGGCTCGGCTACAGCAGAAGTGTTCACTGGGGGTGGGGGGGGGGGTGGGGAAGAAGAGGGATCCAGGAGGGCCTGTCTGGCATAGGATCCCACAGCCAGGGTGTGCACTGGGGTCTTAAGGTAGGCGGGAGGACAGAATCCTGGAGTTTTGTTCCCAGAGACCAAGAGCCGAGATGACAAAGTTCCTAGAAGCCCAGAGTGGCTACAACAGAGCGAGGCAGCTTCATGCTTTTAATCACAAAAATCAAAAACAATGAGCTATAGGAAGTCCTGGGGGGGCAGGGGGAGGGCGGAGCATTGGCAGAGGGAAGGAGACAATAGTCTGCGGGGCTAGACAGACTTTCTAGAAGAATATTAAAGAGCAATTACTTCAGGTTTACAGAACAGATACTGGGGACAGTCTGAAGCCAGGGGGGCAGACTCATGAGGCCTTCAGGAGGGAGAAAGAACTGAATCCACGGAACTGATGCGAGGGAAAGGCTGGTAAGGAACAGCAGACTGCTCTGTGCCTCACTGGTCACAGCTGGGAAAGGAGGGCCGCCTGTCCCGGCCCCAAAAAAGATGCTAAGTCGGTGTCTCAACGCGAGGGTCACCAACGAAGCACCTTCCAACAGCTGTTCTACGGAACGGGACAGCAAGTCAATGTTTGGGATCGTGGATGACAAGGAATACCTGAGTCACTGAATTTCACAAGCCTGTCTTGATGGCGCCTACTGAGAAATTTAAAAAAAAATTGCAGCTACAACCGGCTCAGGAATGCCGTTCACAGATGAGGCAGATACTGACATTTTGGTTACTATAAAAAGTGGGTGGGAGGTTGGTGGACCGTGCCTGGGAGAGGGGGTCTAAAAGAGCTGTCAAGGGGTTTGCCCTTGCTGACAGCCCTAACACTACAGGGGGGAAAGGCCACAGGCTCTCCGGTCCCATTCTCGTCCCCGATGGGGTACATTAGATTAATCCCGGGATCCTGGCATAGAGGGGACGGAATCAGCATCACGGGCATTCCGTCCACAGCCTGGGAGAGGGGATTCACTAAGTTTTCCAAACAGGGGCCCCCATCACTAAAACGAAGCACCTTTCCACTGGAGGTCAAAGGTAAATTTAACTAAATGCCCACATGATCAGGTGAACCCAGAGGGTGAGACACGACCAACCAGCTGGCCTGAGCTCTTCAAGGAGTATCTCTGCTTCCGGAAGTCAAAAAGGCCAAGAAAAAGGGTTTAGACGAAGGGGACCAAGGAGACATGACAACTAAATGGGTCCCCTGGTGGGTTTCTGCACAAACCAAGCAGCGGGAAACAGATGTGTGCGACAGAACAGGTGGTCTGTGTTAGAGAATGCTGCAGTGAGGTACAGTCCCCCGGGGGGATGGGGGGGGGTATGGCGCTGTGTTTAGATCAGGAGAGGTCCTAAAAGGGGACACATACCATACATAGGTCCTTAGGCGGGAACTGCTGCATCTACAACTTCCCTTTCAATGGTTCTGGAAAGCCCACCCATCCATTCACACACACACACACACACACACACACACACACACACACACACACACACACGAATCGCTGTTTGAACATCCACAGGAAAGCAAGTGACAGCAAATGCTCTCCACCGGTGACTGTGGCTGAAGGGAGTCTCAGGGTCCATTCTAGCCCATCCATCTTTCTGTAGGTTTCAAAATTCTGTCATTTATCAAAACCTTTCGATCCCAAACCCTGGACCCGGCAGCAGAACCCAGGGCTGTAGAACCCCAGAGCTCTTGCCGGGTACACAGCCACACGGCACAACACGTCTTTGATGCCTCCACTCTGTGAGGCTAGACAAAGCATTCCAGGTGGGCGGCCGGTGGGCCAAGCAGAGTGTGAGCTGGTGGGGGGTTGGGGGAGTGCTGCGGAGGCCACACTGCCTGGGGTGGGGGGTGGGGGGGGCCTGCCCTCTGCAGCCCGTCACAGACCCCGCAGCCACGTCACCGGTCACCAGGCCGGACGGACCCAGTGGGCAGCGTGGCCATGGCTGCCAGGAGCACTCAACCCCACTCCTGGGGCCATGTGCTCCGGATTTCTTACCGTTCCCTAATTAGGAGGGGATGGTGTTTAATCAACATCTCAGAGGTTCGTCCCCAGGTTTCCATTAGATTTTAATTATGTTTATTTTTCCTTTCATGAATAAAACACTTCCAGACATGTTCAAAGATACCAGGGATGTGAACACATAATGAGGGGCAACGCCAGGCTCTTCAGGAATATCTTGGAATTCATCACCGTAAATATCTTAATCGGAAACAGATAAAAGTCCGGAAACCCCAGAAAGTGAAAAAAGATGGCCCTGTTACATGGTGTCCTCCATCTACAGGGTGACCTAACGGTGTGCGCAGACCAACCCCCCCCCCCCCCCGGGAGCTGGGCACCCCTGTGCACAGGTCAGGTCTGCAGGATCCGGGCGCAGGGTGCTCGGGCCACGGGTTTCTGGCTGCAATGGATTTCAGTCTGAACCGGGAACCAGGTCCCCACGGCTCAGCGGTGGGCGGGGCGAGGGTTCCAGGGCGGGGCTACGCACCTTTGGTTACAAACCGCCAATCGCGCTGGCTCTTACCTTCACAAATTCTGTCCAATCGCTGTCGCTTGACTTTGTGCTTATCCACAAGGGCCATTCTTTATCGAACTTTGCAACTCTCTGATTCAAAAGGCAAAGCGGTCCTCTAAGAACTTAGGGGAACGCGCAGGAGTCTGCGGGCATTACGCCACTATGAACCCTGAAACAAGGAGAAAAGAATCCTTATTCTCTGGACACCCTGGGGCAAGGACAACAGGTCATTCGGGATTTTACTGCCACTTCCTACAAGGGGACCGGCCGCCAGCGCTCCGTCTCCTCCCTCCCACACGGGAGATGGGAGTCCCGCTCCCGGGCTCCCGCCCTCCGGCTGGGACAGGAAGGCAGCAGACGCCCAGGACGACTGCTCTTTGTTGCTGCAAGCGGTAAACAGCAGCATCGAGAGCTCCTGCTTCGCACTTCAGGGCTGTCCACACCACCTGCCGACGACCCGAATCGTTAGTCATTTTGTTCTCCAGCGCCAGAGACCACGCTCCCCTGCCCTGCGCTGAACACGGAGGGGCGGGGCTTCCAGGGGCGGGGCCTCTATGGGCGGAGCATCGGGGCGGGGCCTCCGGGGGGCGGGGCAGACTCCAGACCCACCCGGACCATCCTCGGAGCAGGTGCGAGACCCACTGGCGCTGAGCTACAGACACACAAGGGCTACAGGACAAGTTCCCTTCCACCCGGCAGTTGACAAAACGTCCCCCCCAGAGCCGCCGCTCAGCATGCGCGCCCCTGAGCCCAGTGTAAGAGAATACGGAGCAGGAAGCCACACGACACCTAACCACTGAAGCAAGTGTGTCCAGTGCCATCTTCCTGGGCCTCCTTGGCACCTGGAGGGAGCCACAGATGGCCTCGTGACGGCAGGGTCCAGGCTGCTGGCCTCGACACCGGGGAGCAGCAGCAGCGCCCGCGCCTGGCCGGGCGCACAGGAGGGGGGCTCGAGTTTGGGTGGAGGGCTGTGCCACTCTCCAGAGGGAAAGCCACAGCCACCTGAGGAATGCGGAGCTGAGGGAGGCTGGGGGAGAGGGGTGGGTTTTGGAAGGCTCTGACCCTCACTTCCTGCTCACCCAAGGTACCAGTCGAGGCCACACGTCACTACCTGCACGCTAGTGTCCGAGCTTTTTGACTCGTTGCTGTGGTCTTATTTCAACAACGTGCACACGCACAGAAAAAGTTGTCCTTAGTTACCCAGCAAATGAGGGGAGATAGGAGACAAAAGTGAGACTCCAGGGTTAATAATGAGGATTATTATGTATGGTCATCAATTATGCAAAACGCTGGGACTTACTCTATCAAGGGTCAGAATACAGGTCTGACTAGGAGAAGGCAGACTTCCTGGTAGTTAATGGCTAATTTCCCAGCAATGAGGCGCACCCCAAAGATTTATGGCAATAATTACACTATTTTTTTTAAGAGCTAGGGAAAAAGCACAATTTCCAATCACATAAATAATTAATGCAACATTCCAGAGATACGAAGCCCTCTCCAAACCTGGGGAATTCCCCAAACCTGCACTGGCCACACCAGACTAGGGAGGAGTTGAAGGGTGTCCGAAAGCAAGCGGGTCAACGCTTGGGAGGCCCCTGGTGCAGATGTGACGGACTCATTCTAGAAAATTCTGGTTTTGCTTTTGCTGGACTTTAGGAAAGGCAACAACACAATGGAGCCAAGGGGGTGCCTAACTCGAGCAAACTGAAGCCAAGAGTTGCAGACAGAGGGGCCCGTCAAGGCCTCTCCCCTGAATGCGAGCACTGGTGCTCCTGAGACCCACGGGGCGGCCCCGGGGCCCCAGAGCTCCGCCTGGCAATTTCCATCTGCTTGGGTCCCGGTTTTGATCGTCGAGCCGCAATGTGGTCCCTCTCCTCCACGTCGGCGTGAAGTCAGAGCCTCGTGTTAGCCGAGGGGTGAGAGAATTAATTAGTTAATATTTGTGAAGTGACTTAGAGATGAAAAATGCCAGCATTACCATCCTAGGCAAGCTGGCTTTCACACCCTCCTCCTCCAATTCCCCAAGTGAGGCCTAATCATTCTTTTTGCTTTCCTTTGAATTTTAATTTGTATAATTAGATGGCGTCCTGAAAAATTGATAAGTAGAATCTCGATTATGCAATCAAAGGAAAGATCAGGCATCGGCTTACACAAATAGTCTGCATCCTATTATTTTAAAAAAAATGAAGAAAAAGGGCCATGGACTCCCACGTCTGGGTATTTTTTGGGGCTGGAGGTGTGTATGTGTATGTGTGTGTGGGGGGTCCTCGAGGCTGGCCCCTCCGTAGGGCCCCCTCCGGCTGTGGCACCCACCCATGCTAACAGTGAATTCAGACTCACAAGGCCACCAAGCAGTCGGTCAGGACCTCGTGGCAGTGACTGCCGGTTTGCGGGGCCTTGTCCCTTTCCCCTCAGTATCTCCTCTGAAGCAAGAATGTACGAAATGTGACATTTTCCTCCTTGGCTCTCCCGGGGAGCAAGCTATTTATGAGGACTTAATTAGCATAACCCTCTTCCTGATGACAGGGACAGGCCCTCCTCAGAGTGGAGCCACGAGCTGCGGTCTCTAACTGGTGTCCACGTGGGACGGCCAGCACCCCGCGCCCTCCATGCCGGCCCCGGGCTCCGCGGACAGCTCCTGCTGCGAAAGCCACCCTCTGCCTTCGCTCACAAATCAGGCCCCTTTCTGGCCCCGAATTGATCACCACTATCATCAGTTGACACTAGAGTCCATGTTTAACAACAAATCGAGGTACATACAGAAGAGAAAAAGGAGGGGAGAATGTGTCCCACTGTCCCTCTTTGGCTCAAACTGCACAACTTCGAACCATGATCGTGGTGTTGTCGCAAGGGGTTGTAAAGTCTAGAACGCACTCGCATAATGACCGAGGGGAAGCAGGTTCTGTGTTTGTTTTAAAAAAAAAAAAAAAAAAAAAAAAAGGGATGTTTTTAGGTTTCTTGCCCAGAGGAGCCATCCACGGACATGCTCCCTCCCGTGGAGCCTGGGAGGGTGACCTCAGTGGAACTCAAGAAGGGTCAGAAGGAAAGTCAGGTCTTCTCAGAAGTAGGATCACCAGTGCCAGACCTTCCAGAAAAACCACCGTCATCTTTCCTCCGAAAGGGAGAACCTCAAACCGCAGCATAAGCCCCAGAAGGGCCTTCCTGACCGTCTGTTGGCTGGAGACGACGGGTGATCCGAGGCGGAAAGGTTTTGGGGTCAGGGAACCTGGCTCACTGCAGGAGGAAGATGCCTGCGTGAGCAAGACACGGAGATTCTTGTCTCCAACCGGAAAGCAGCCTCAAGGGTGGGAGATTTGTTCCACGTGCGTTTCCATGAGAAACTTGAGATTGAAAAGGGGCAGCAAACCGGAAGAACACTTCGTCTTAGGACTTGCTTGTATATCAAACACAAAACAAACACCCAAAGGCGAGTACAAGAGAAATGGGTTGTTTGCCTCATCCAACAAGGTCTAAAATCTGGGTGGACCGATTTTACTAAATGTGACCATGAACAGCCCACCTGCGGGGACCAAAACTCCACAACGCACAGAAACCCCAAGTCCTTGCTCATTTACATTCATAAAAACACAAGTTCTAAAAATGCCTTCGGTTTCTTTATTCTACTTCCTCATCCTCGTAAACATTAGGCAGACAATAAGGTACACCAAGTAAGCGATGTCTTTCCAAAGAAAAAGTCCTCTAAAACCACGGCGATCAACTTCAATTCTTTTTAAGGAAACCTACATAAACATTACATTAATAAACAGACCAGGTTGTATGACGTGCTGACGAACTAATGTGATCACAATCAAGCAAGTGCTGCTCAATTCTGAGTAAACCCATCAATCTATCGCCGTGTTACGACGGCAAGGGGGCTAGAGTTTCAGTGTGAGAGGCTGAGATGATCCAGTGCAAGGAGAAAAGGCCCTTGCAGGCTCCCACCTTTCCCAGCTGGGATCCCTAAGGGGATGATGGCACCACTCAGGTCTCCTCCGCCCCAGCCTACAAGGCTCTCGTGATGACCACAGGCCTGTTCGCCGACCTGTGAGTGACCCAGCGGGGCCGCAGGCCAGGAACCTGCTGACAAGCGCAACGTCAGCATATTCAGTGCCTTGACCCTGCTGGCCCACTGGGGCCAACTGCCCAGGAAACTCTGACTCTCCATCGAGACCCAGGAGAGTTGGATTTTTTTTTTTTTTTAAAGATTTTATTTATTGATTTGACACAGAGAGAGATCACAAGGCAGGCAGAGAGAGAGGAGGAAGCAGGCTCCCCGGATGCAGGGCTCGATCCCAGGACCCTGAGACCATGACCTGAGCCGAAGGCAGAGGCTTTAACCCACTGAGCGACCCAGGCACCTTGAGTCGCTGGTCTTCAGGCTACCCCAAAAGGACCCGTTCCAGCATCTTCGGAAGCCAAACTGGAACAACAGATTCCTTTCTTGGGGAGACAGCTGGGTAGAATCCTCTGAACAGGGGCTGTGGGTTTTGTTTGGTAAAGTCTATCTGAAGAAATATTCTACAGAGGTCAGGGATCACCGGGAAAAACAGTGGCTTAGCCTTCGGAAGTGGTTGACATAACAACACAATTAACAACAAAATTATTAAAACTGCATTTTAAGGAAGAAAAAGACGCTTTGGGGGAAGATCAATTGTGGGAAATAAGCTCACTGAAGTCAGTTTTGTAAATGTTTCAAAGCTACTACTGCTCCTTGATTATTTCTTCAGTAGCTTTTGGGCATATTTAGGTTTTGTTTTTTGTTTTTGGAAGGGGAAACCCCCATGGTTTGGACATCACGTGGCAGAGCATAAGGTGTGGAGGCGATTCCCAGCCCCACAGCCCCCACCCCAGGCCCCAGACAGAGGTAAGTAGCAGGCCCCTTCCATACTTAAGCCTCACTCTGGTTCCTGGACCAGACCTGTACACCATTTGGTAAGGCTGCTCGCCCTTCCCGACAGCCCAAACCAAGGGTGACAGGGTCACAGCCTGGTCACAGGCCCTCCATCAATTCCATGGGCTCCACCCTCTGATCCTCAGACAGAAGTGCATGGCCAGCGTCAAGTGTCTTCAGCACAGGCCCACCACACTTCTCCAGCACCCAGGGGCCAGGCGAGCTTCAGAAGTCAGATGCATTTGGATCTTAAAGACGCCACAGAGTCGTTACACCATATTATGGTAGATTCCCAGATCTACCATTAAAATTTCTGCACCAGGACAGAAGAATATGCTCACCCAAATGGATAAACATACAGGATACAACAATTACCCTCAAGAATGCAGGCCAGGTCAAAAATCTGCTGCCAACTGGGTTACCGAAGAATCAAAGGTTCCAGAACTTTCGACAGTTTGGATGCGAGGCTAAGGAACTATGGGCCTGGAATTTTAGGCTTTCCTTCTGGCCCCCCCAGCAAAATATTCTCTGGGGCTCTGAGGGAGGGAGAGAGATGAAGAGTGGAGAGCCTGTAAGGTCACCAACCCAGAAAGCAAGTCTTCCAGCACAAGGAAGCCCAGGGCTGGGGTGTCAGGCCTGTGAGCCTGGAGGCCAACACCAGGAAGGAGCACATGTCAAAGCCACCCTTGTGCTGAGACCAGCTCCCCGGCCAACAGTGCCGAGAGTGAGTCTTTCTGCTTGGTCTATGATTCTTAGCACAAGAAAATGCCTTTCCTGTCATTAAATGCAACAACTCAAGAATTCTCAATATTTTCACTTGCTAGCAACCATCACCAAGAACAGAGGACGTGAACGAGGCTGATTCATGATTTTCCTAATTGGTTGTTTTGTGTCATAATGAAAATTAAGTGTTCATGCTGAAGGAAAGGAGACTCTCCCCTGTTCAGGATTTTCACACGTTTTTAAAGCACTTCACTTAGAAGTATGCTTCAAAAATTAATGCATTCATTTTTATAATAAAACGGGTCTTTAGAAACAAAAGCAAACAGAACAAAAAAGACAGAGGCGAATAAACAAGTGTTCATTGAAATTAAAGAAATGTAAAACACCTCCTTTTATTCCCATGGTGTTGAGACCGAGGAATCATGGGAACACAGGTGGATTTTTCCTTCCCCCGTTTCCTGACCCTGCCCTCCTTCGCCACGACAGTTCTGACCTGGAGCTGAGAAGTTTGCCTGGACAGGGCGAAGGGAGGAGCAGCCTCAAGTTCCATCGTGATCGGATAACTCCTCTTTTGCTACCTACTGAATGTAAGAAATGACTGTGTCTGCATCTAAGCGAATGACAGTGAACATCATACAGAGGAAACACCCAGGACGTCAGAAGGTTCTCCTGAAAGGCCTGTGGTGGGACCGTGAGCATGGTGAAGCTTTTGGGGTGGCCACTCCGGGGCCCCAAAGGCCACCTGAAGGTGATGTCTGCAGCCTGTGATATGAGGGTGTCCCTGCGTGCATTTGCTGTGGTCCAGGGCAGAGTAAAAGCACCAAGAATAAACTCCCACTAAGGGCCTGGACCTGGAGGGCAGCCAAGGCAGGAGCCACCAGGGGACGGCTCTCTGAGACTGTGAGCTAATGTTGTGCAGAGAGGTGCCAGGCTGGCTCAGTTGGAGGAGCATGAGACTCTTGATCGTGGGGTTGGGAGTTCAAACCCCACATTGGGTATAAGGATTAC
Organism: Ailurus styani; assembly: GCA_002007465.1. NCBI lineage: Eukaryota > Metazoa > Chordata > Mammalia > Carnivora > Ailuridae > Ailurus > Ailurus styani. The sequence goes on along the minus strand of LNAC01000001.1, from coordinate 6,716,702 downwards.
TTAAACATAAATCTAAAAAACTTTATTTTTTAAGATTTATTTGAGAGAGAGCAAATGTGAGTGGGGGGAGAGGGAGAAACAGGATCCCCTCAGAGGACCCTGGGATCATGGACTGAGCCACCCAGGCGCCCCAATAAACCAACTTTAAAATAGCCTATGGAATGCAGGGTGGGATGGGGGAGGAATAGGGTGGAGAGTAAAGATTTAACCCTTTCAAGGGAGTGTGGATTATTTGCTTATTCTAACATGAATTGCACTTGTATTTCAATGCCTAATAAAGGACAATTTTATAGGAATTAGTTGTTCGCAAACCGCCAAGATCTTGAATTTTAAAAAAATCTTCACGTTAGATTTCAAAGACCTCTGACTCCTGATTTCTTGCCGGCCAGCGGGAGCCCCCAAATCGTTGGCTGCCCTCTTGGAGCGTCTGCCTTCCTCAGGGAACACAACTGTTCCGCTACCCGTCTCAAGATTCCAGCCTGCTTGTCTCCTGACACCATGCAGGCTGGAATCCATGTGTGAGGGGACGCTCTCCACAGGCTTGGCTCATTTGCAAAGCTCATGGGAAACCACCAGTGTGGGGCGGACCTTCTCCTGGTCTAACCCTTCCCAGGAGCAGGCCAGGTGCTCAGCGATGGGGCCCTTTGGCCGGCAGAGGGCACTACATGCCCGGCATGGCCTTCCTAGGCCCCACAGCCCAAAGCTGCTATGCTGGGAACTCACCTTGTTCATTTCAATCTCAACTTGGACTCTACCAAGAACCTGGAGAAAAGGAAACCAGATACTTCCAGAAGGAAAGGTCCGAGATGATTTCAGGATGGCACATGGCACCTTCCCTCAATCTCCGGGTGCAAATCACCCTAAAACCACGGATGTTTTTGGGTTTTGCACCATGACCAGCAGGGGGAAAGGGAACCCAGGCAGTGCCCCCCGCCCCCCATCATCTGTGGTCTGGGCTGGCAGTTGAGGTTTGCCCCTTCGGAGCCGAGTGAGCCGATGAGGTGGGTCTCAGAGCAGAGGCTCCCTCCAGGAAGGGCATGGCCACCCTGAAGGACAATGTTCCATGACACCCACGCTTCTTGTTTAAAGACATATCAATGAGGAATGAGCCATAGTGATGAAAAATGACGATGACGTGGCAGGGATGTAGTTTCCAAGGAGAGGAAAGAAGAGGTGGAAACGGAGCAAAGGCACATCACGGTTTCCACCACGAAGCTCAACACCCCGTACACCTGGTTAATTGGTAATTGTGCAATTCTCCTTGACCCCCAGCCTCCGTGTTGTCAAACACAGATGACCTCAGAATACACAACCTTTTCGGGAGACACGAACTGAGAGAGGGAGGTGAAAAAGAGTGAATTTTTCCAACCACATTTGGGAATGAATTCTGACCAGCTGGCAGTGGCCTGCAGGCAGGTCTTCTCCCCGGACCCCTTCAGTGAGCACAGCAGAGGGAGAGCTCGCCTCCCTGGTCTTCCCCAACACACGGATGCAGTAAATCCGCTCCCTTCTCCACACCTGTGGGCACCCAGATGGTGCAGGTCGGAGAGGGAGGGAGGGGCTGGTTTTATCCACAGACGCTAAAGTACGGGTGATGCACATGCCCCTCCAATCTCCACACCTCCCCAAGACCAGCATCCTCGCCTAGCACCATTTCAAAGCCAGAGTTGCCATGGCAACAGGAAGCCGCTGGGCAGCACAGCTGACTCTTGGCCTGACTTGGCAGGCCAGGTCTTTGAAGGACCCCACCCTGAGATGCCGGGTGTCCCACCTGACCCCCAATTCAGCCTTCTCCGGGGAGCATCCTAGGAGCCTCTCCTGCTCTTTGCTCTCTGCATCGGACACAAGGCCCTCCCCGTCGTGTTCCCAAACACACTGGTCCTGTCCCGCCCCCTTTGGGGAGACGACCCAGGAGAAACAGGAGGAGGCGCCAGACATGGCCCACCAGGTCCGAGGCTGCCAGGAGAGGGGAAGGGGGTTGGTCTGCTGGAGATGAAATTAGCCATCTGAACGATGGGCTGGCTGGGTCCCCTTGTTCGCTTTCCAAAAGCGGGCATCTCGAAAAGATGATCTCCAAGAAACAGCTCCAAGAGTGCACTCTGAACCTGTCACCTGCCTGAAAGGGCAGGGAGAGATCCAGTCTCCCCAGTTTGGTGCCGGATGGGTTACAGCAGCCAGTTGAGGACCAAACCAGGGACACTCCTGAGCAACCCTGCAGCCCGGCCCGGCCCAGCCAGGGAAGAAACCACCCGGCACCCAGGGAAGGCCCCGTCACACAGCTCAGCTTAGGGCTGCTCACGTCAGAGGGGCCCACGCTGCAGGGCACACGCCGTGGGACAGGAGTGTTCCAAGTGCCTGGGGGTGGCCCATCCTTTAAGTGAGGAGTCGCTTACACAAAGACAGAAATCAGGAGAGCCAACTCAGACCTCGGGAACAGAGTAATGGTTTGTTTTCTTTTTTTTGAAGATTTTATTTATTTGACAGAGAGAGAGAGAGATCACAAGTAGGCAGAGAGGCAGGCAGAAAGAGAGGAGGAAGCAGGCTCCCCGCTGAGCAGGGAGGCCGATGTGGGGCTCGATCCCAGGACCCTGAGATCATGACCTGAGCTGAAGGCAGAGGGTTTAACCCACTGAGCCACCCAGGCGCCCATGGGTTTGTTTTCTGATGACAGATCTTTACAAACACCCAAAGCCCATCGTCACATTTCTCTACAAAAAGCCACCGGCTGTCGCCGTGGAGGCATCTGTAGGCTCACAGGGCGCCCCATCTCAGGCGGCAGGGTTCTGGAAATCAGACATCCAGAAGGTCCACTGACCGAAAAGCTGTTCTTCCCAGACTTTATCTTTTCAACCCGAGTCACAAAAAGGAAAATCTTAATCTTAGATGTCGCTATTTAACAAAATGAAATAAAATTGCTGGCTGCTGTTCATTTTGCTTGACACGGTTTCAATGTGGAGGATGGGGGTGTGTGTTGGGAGGGCTGGAAACTGGGGGGGAGGGGAGGGTTTGTATCCATGACTGCAACCAAAGGGGGGCGGCTGGCTGGCGATCAGATGGGGGAGGACACTTACATATCACACAGATTCATCTTTGCTGATCAAATCTGAGAAGGGGAGCCTCTAGAGAGCTCCTTTCGTTTTTCTGTCATAGGGTTTTCCTGGAGTATTTCCTCGGGGTTACCACAGGGGGCCTCCAGTTCTGTTCTCTGAGTCTTTGGTAGGTAAGCAATACAATTTCTACATTTATTATAGCCCAGAACATTGTGAACTACGGCTAAAATAGCCCTTAGTGTAGAGAGGCTGCTTGAATAGGGGGAGGCGGTGGCAACATTCCCCGTGAGAATGTTCCAGAGGTGTGAATCCTTGTCCTAGTGAGCTGGGTTCTTCACAAACAGGGCTACCATGGGACAGGTCAAGTGAATACAATCATCTGTTTAGATAATTACAGCTCACTGTGTGCTGATGCCCAAAGACCCTAATTTTACATGAAATCCTATTAAAGAACACTTGACAAGGTGATCGTCATTGAGAAATCTGTTTCAGCTGATCTATGGGGACGATGTATGCCTTGGAGCCCCAGCCAGAAGAACAGACAGAGGAAGGGAGGCTTGGAAAAGGTGGGATATCTGGACATCATGTTTTCTGTCCCCGGACTGAAAAAATGTGCAAATGACACAAGATGTCATTCTAGGGGAACGCAGCTTCCGGAATGCCCTTCCTCTCCACCCAAACTGCATATCTATGGTCTCATTGTCTGTATCGAAACACCCCAAAGCCTAACACACACTTTCAGCTAAGTTCCCTGGGTCACATCAAGGGTTATACAGACTGAATTATGGCCCCCACCCTACGAAAATGACATTCAAGTCAGATGTCCCAGTACCTTGGAATGTGGCTTTATTTGGGGACACAGTTTTTACAGAGGTAATCAAGTTACACCAAGGTCATTAGGGTGGGCCCTGGTCCGGATCCCTGGCCCTAGGGCCGGATCCCTCTAAGAACGGGGAATTCGGACACAGGGACCGCATATGAGGACACAGGGGGAAAGGTCCATCTATAAGCTAGGACAAGAGGCCTGGAAGAGGTCCTTCCTTCCCAGCCCGCAGAAGAAACCAACCCTGCTGACTTCCTGCTCTCAGACTTCCGGTCTCCAGAGCCACGTGACCATGCAGCCGGCGGCTGGTACTTGCTTATGGTGGCCGGAGCAGACTGATCCATGCCTACTGATGATATTGGGAATGGCTGTCCCAAGAAATCCCCTAGGACACTGCACCAGTCATGCTCAGGGGAGCACAGGACCACCTTGGTGGGGGTCCCAGCCATGCAATTTGTCAAGAATCCTGGCTTTGTTCAACACCCACGCCAAGTCAACCCAAGTCCAGCCTTGTGCCCGAGAACTCCAACAGATGCGGACACGCCCAGGAGCCGGGCCCCAGCAGCTGCTCTGCCAGGCGATCAGACTGGGCCGGGCTGGTGAAGGAAGGAGCTGCCAGTACCCCCTCCCCCGACTCCTGCAATACACGAGCCGTCGCCTCCTGAAAGACACCTGTGTTTTCAGGGAGAGACACAAAGCGAAAAATGCCCTAACCTTCCCTTTAAACCGTGTTCTGCTCCCCAAATCTGAGAATGCACTGTTTGGAACACACTGCGGTCACTGATACGGTAGTTCAACAGAAGAGATTAAACAAAACAAAACAATACAATGACACCCTTGTACAGCATGGGCCCCAGATCTGCGTTACCCACAGGACAGGGAAGGCTAACAGAAGGCCACCAGAAGGCTGTCACTCCTCAGCTGCCCACGCTGACCTGAGGTCTGTGATCGAGCTGCCTCTGTGAGCTCCGGAGCACACGACACTCTCCTCGCATCGGCGAGGCCCACAGGCCCGGAGAACAGAATGCCGGCGGCAGTGTTCCCGTACCCGAGACGCTTAATGCTTACAGTACACTTCCGGGCTGCATTCGGCGTGCACACAGAGTTGACGGGGGCACCCCAGGGTCTCCGCGGAGTCATGCTCACCTGTAAATCTGGGGGCATTAAACAAGATCTATCAGGGGCCGGGCCCCACATTAAGAATGCAGCCTTCCAGGCCCCCTGCGGGAGGGCAAGTCACTGGATAAACAGGCCCTCCTGCTTTTCTATTCTCAGAAGTGGTCCTTGAACTGCAGCTCTTATTAAAGTTGAGCTCTCCTAATCAGAGGAAAAAGAATGCAGGTAACATGAAAGGCGGTCCGCACAGAGTTCCAGAGCACACACAGCCCATTCCTGCAACGTGAACGACAGATGGGAGCTCTGAGATTATCAGCAGGCCGCACCCAGAGCCCAAAGGGCAGAAAAGGCACGGAGTGGAGCCGTGCTGCATGAACGAACGCACACACACACACACACACACACACAAGCGCACGTGCACACACACACACTCGTGTGGGCCTTGACGTTTTCTTGGAACCATGACATTTCTGGAACATTCTGAGACTTTTGAGAAGTTACCAAATCCAAACTGCTGCTTTCACAGATGAAGAACGTGAAACTCAAGGACTCTGGGTCACTCCCAGCCCATGTTTCTGCCCAGTCCCTAGGGTCCCCAGAACACTCCCCAGCCAGCAGCTGTGCAGGTGCAAGAAGCTGGAAGCCCAGGAGCCAGCTTGGGCCACACAAGCTGAAAACGTTGTGTGACAGCCACATCTCATTTAGCTATACCCACAGTCCCTAAACCACAACTGACACCCGCCCCTGCCCCTGGCCAAGGTGAAGCGCTTCAGACCCAAAGGGAATACCCACATGAAGTAAGCCAAGAGATCAGCAAAACAGAGACAGACTGGTTTGTAAACTCATTAGGAAACAGAGGCCAGGTACAAGCACACCCAGCCTTTGGAGGGGGGAGCTTCCCCTACACCGTACAGCCCTGAATGGCCGGGAGGCTTGTCCCTTCAGGACAGCGAGCACTCGCAGAGTGCTGAATGCGCACAGCCACTGCTCTCGGAGCTCGGGCATGAAGTCACCCAACACACATACAAGCAGCCCACCGGCAAGTTCCACTCTGCTGAAGTCAAGACGTAATTTTGCAGTCTACGCTGCAAACACACCCAGCACCACCTCGGTTGTCAAACCTGCTCTGGGTGACCCCAGGCAAGTCCCCAACATCTCAGATGAGCACAGAACAGAGGTGCTCCCCCAGCCCAGACGCTTTCACAAGAGTGAGCCCAGAACAACCCCAGATCAGGGCCCAAGGGGTCAGGGACTATGGCTCAAGACTCACCCTCTCCAGTAACTTGCTGGTCTTTTTTTTTTTTTTAAGATTTATTTTAGAGAGAGCGCGTGCGCACGTGTGGACATGACCGAAGTGAAAGTGGGGGAGAGAGAAAGAGACTCTCAAGCTGACTTCCTGCTGAGCAAGGAGCCCGACGCGGGGCTCAATCTCAGGACCCTGAGATCACGACCTGAGCGGAAATCAAGAGTCGGATCCAGGCGCCCCAGTAACTCGCTAGTCTCCCAGCTGTGCCTGCTGCGTGAGTTTCAGGGAAAAGCTCAAACACCAACACCGCCTTCCGGCCTCCAGGCCAGATCCCGTGTCTGCTCGAGTGGCGGTCTGCTCTGCTCGACTAGGCATGTCAGCTTCAGAAACTTTCATGGGTTTAGGACCTCCACCACCATCACTCCCAACCCCTGCCCCCGCCCCTGCCCCGGGCAGTGACTGTCCAAGTCACACAGGCTGCCATGATGTCGCCTACTAGAGAGCCACCTCCTGGTCACAGCCATGGGCTCCCAGTGCTTGCTGAACTCCAGTCATGGCACACATCCATGTGCAACACCTAGAGATTCTGGAAGGTTCTCTCTCACAGGGACATGATGGGGCGTTTCTCGCAATCCTGGTTTGTGCGTCTCCATTAGACCTTTTCTTCAAGCCACGACTTCCCTCAGGTCACGGGGCACCGGGGCCTTCTGGCTGTGGACCTGCCCAGCGCTGCGGGGACCTGGGGTGGGCTGAGATCCCCCGGGCCGGGTCCAAGAGGCAGAACGGAAAGTGGCACAAAGAGCAGGCGGGGTGATCTTATTCTCAGAGTGGAACTCAGGATGGGGCGAACGGAATTTGAGAAACAAAACTTGGGAAAATGGTTTCACTAAAATGCGATGAGGTCAGCGAGCAGAGAGAGCCCTAATGACACTTGTAAGAAGAAACATCTGTTGGTGTCGAAAGGCCGGCAGGAAGTGAGCGGGATTTACGCCGGCCTGATCTGCCAGACCAGCGCTCCTAGAAAGACACACACACACAGCTCGACTCAGCCCAGAGAAACAACAAAAAAACCCTTTCAATTGTCCTCTGACCAGCCCCCGCCGCCCTCTAAACCAGAGGCCAAACTCTGAGCCACGAACTCCATCCAGGACCCTGCCTGGCAATCAGCTCTTTGTTCATTCACCGACCAGCCACTGGGGCTAAGCGATTCCTGAATGAGCAGCCGTCTGGGGAAATGACGTCCTTGCCCTGGGCCTGGGTCGTCTCTCCCGGCCACAGAATCTCCAGTGCTCCGGTCCGGTTGGAAAACAACGCGGGGGCCCTTGAATAGCAAACGTTTCAATAAATCCATCATTACAAAAACCAAAACAAGAGGTTTCTTTGGAAAAACAGGAAGTCCTGGTACATAACATGGCTTAAAATAGAGCCAAGTTCATTTGTTGACAAAACCTCAGCCTCCTAAGCCTGTTGGCCTGATTTGTCCGCGATCCAACTTACCTTTTAATCCCTCCTCGAGGAGCCATCCTGTTCCCTCGGGCGACAGGCTGGCCTGCTCTTTGTTATTGCTCTGACACAGGTCACAGGGCTGGAGCCCAGCCTGGCCGCCCGCTTCCTGTCCACAAGCCCCGAGGACAGGCTCAGGGGAAGCCGGCTCGGCCCCTGCAGAAGTCAGGCCTGGTGATTTTCATAAACTGGGGGCCCACTTCGGGGTTCTCTTTGGAATCCCGTACAGCGTGGAGGCCTTCTGGAATTTATGTTCTGTTTGTTCCTTACAGACAGTTAACAGAGTTTTACGGACGTCCTGACTGCTGAGCCAAAATTCTGGGCTATTCCCTGAACTTAACCCCTGGGCAGTGGGCAAAACAGGGTGCCCGGCTTCATCCTGGTCCAAAAGAATGAGCCTCTTTCTCAAGACCAGGCGGGAAGGAGGCCAGGAATTTACTGTTTCCATTTGTCCCAGAGGGGTCCAACGTTTGAGAATCACAGACACAAGGAAACTTCCAAAGACATGACCTAGAAAGTTCTTCCCTAGGCAGAAAAAGGTACCGCCACACTTGAACTTGCATTTGTACACGAGTCCACAGGAGGTCTCCCGCACACACCATCCCGATCACCCATCCTTGCGCCCGAAGACCAGCCCTGACCCTGATCCCAACTAATTTTTGCCTTTCCTTACTGACCACCCAGCACGAGGACGGACGTGTTAGCACAGCACAGCGTGAAGGTGTATCGTAATCATCCCCTTGTTAAAACATGAAACCACACAATGCAGACACAGGGTGACCGGACAATCAAGTCAGCCCAGCGCTTACAGAAGCCACACGTTCACCAAACTCCGTTTCCCCAGGTCTGTCGGTCTTCGAGGACCCTTAAAATATTTATTCGCCACCAGGGAAGGCACAGGGAGGTTTATATATATATAGCCTGGCCTACAAATTTTGTACCACAGGCTCTATCTGGCTGGCCCGGTCGGCGGAGCGTGCGACTCTCGATCTTGGGGTTGTGAGTTCGAGCCCCACACGGGATGTAGGGTGCAGAGATTACACACACACACAACTGTATGCCACGTTAAGTAACTTTTCTGTGCAGTTGCTGACCCAAAGGGGAATCAAAAAAATAAAATAAAACAAAGGTCCAGACCTAAGTAGAAGCTGCTAAGTTGTTTCAGGATTCTGCTGAGTTTTGGGCTGCTGACTGAGGAGAAAAAAATCAGCCGTTGTTACGTGCACAGTAAGGGGCGTGTGCTCTCATTGAAGAAGTGAGAATTTAAACTTTAGTTTCAGCTTTGGGGACAACTGTAGCAAAAAACGGGAAGGAACAGAACACGTAACTTCAAAAGATAACAGGACTTGAGGCGCCTGGGTGGCTCAGCTGGTTCAGCATCCGACTCCTGATTTCAGGGTTGTGGCATCGGGCTCTGCACGGTCTGCTTGGGATCCTCTCTCCCTGTCCCTCTGTCCCTCCCTCCACGCATGCACGCTCGCTCTCAAAATAAATAAAATCTTTAAAAAACCAAACAAGCAAAACAACAACAACAACAAAATAAACTAACCCGAGAGGATTCAGAGGAAATTTTGTTTGCACCCAACTCTTGCCACCCCTGACCTGCCCCAATGGACAGCCAGGGAGGGGCGTGTCTAGGAGCCCGTGTGGGTCCGGCTTTGCTGCGGGCGAGATGGGGTTCGGGACAGACATGGGCTTCCCAGGCCGGCACTGGTGAAGCCCACGGGGGCCAGCACCCCGTGATCGTGCTCCGCGAGCCACTTTCCCAAGTCACCCTTCCGCACGGGGAGCGATCGGAGGGTCCGGACGCCTGCAGCGCACGCAGCCGCTCGCTCGTGAGGCGCCGTGTGCCGTTTATCCTCCCCCGAAACGCCGCCGAGGGAGTCCACGAGGAAAGTCGGGTCTGCGGCGGCTGCTTCGGCGACTCGGGCCTCCCGCTTGGACGAACAGACTGTCCCTGCGCACCGTCTGCCGCCCGGACTCCGGGGCGGAGGTCACAAATGAAGTCACTGGAAAGGACTCCAGTACTTTGTGTGTTTTTTTAAAAAGGTCACAAGTGGCTTTTAACTGGAAATGCCATGCTCTTACTCCCCACTACCGTGTACGTGCGTGTGTGTGTGCGTGTGCGTGTCACAGGCCATCTGCAGCCCCGTTCTTAGCGAGCAACCAACTCGAAACTCTGCTGGGGAAGAGCCAGCCACGCCAGGGAACGTTCCGGAGCCGGTCCTGGCCTGTGATCACGTGCAGGGCAGTCGTGCAGGAGGGCCGAGTGTATCCTGTGTGCCCAGACCCAGGACGGAGGACGGGAGGACGCCAAAAGGAGATCGTGGATGGATAAAGAAGTTTCTCGCAGTCGAGAAAAGCCTGACCCCGGGTGTGCACCAGGCCCCCTGGAGAGGATCCCCGACCCAACCTTGGACTTGGGAGTGTCGTCCCGGGCTGCCTCAGGCTGCGGCTTCAGGAGACTCCCTCACCGGCAGGGGTGCCAAGGTGAAAGAGGACGGGGAAGGACGTGCGGTTTCCCATCTGCAGAGGCTTTTATTCCTGTTCTAGAAGGTTCCGGCCTGTCCAGGAGGCGTGCCTGAGGGGACCTGCAGCCAGCCCCTATTTGATCCACGTTCTCGGGGCCCCTACAATCTTGAACTCTCACGAGATTCCCGCGGAGGCGAACAGCCGTGGTATGTATCATTTTATTTTCACTCAAAACATCCTTCCTGGGACCATCCCAACAAGCTGAGCGTACTATTTTCAACTAAGGCCCTGGCATTGTCTAGGAATGTTTTCAGGACTAAGCAAATTGCTAAAGCAAACATCTTATTTTTGTCTGCTAGGCCAGCCAAGCACTGTGACGACATTTCCCTGACAGGACTTCCAGGGGAACTGCCCCCTCTGGTGGACCCGGCTGCTCCAGACACGCGGGCCGGGGAAAAGGCTCTGGCTCCCAACACGGGGGTGGGGGCGCCCACACGGTCCCCGGGGGCGGTTTCCACTTCAGGAAGGAGGGAAAGTGGGGGTGGGGCTTTCCCTCTCCTCCCCGCGCCAGCTCCAAGGCACAGCCACGGCTTGCAACCAACCAATGGTCTTAAGCTCCGCTGGAGACGACAGATCCAGTCCTCACTGGAGGGACCCAGGACTTGGTCACCAGGGGACACATCACCCCCACACATCACTGCCAGGCCTTCGGCCCACGGTGGTCACAACAATGACTGGTGGTCGGACCACTGGGAGCTGCAGTGGTGACACTCAGGGAAGAGTCCCAGGCACTGTCCCTGAGCCTCTGCATGGACTCCGTCATTCCCCCCAGCAGTCTTAGGAAATAGGTATGTTGTTAGCGTCATTTAAAATGACAAAGCTGGGGCACCTGGGTGGCTCAGTGGGTTAAAGCCTCTGCCTTCGGCTCAGGTCATGGTCTCAGGGTCCTGGGATCGAGCCCCGCATCGGGCTCTCTGCTCGGCAGGGAGCCTGCTTCTTCCTCTCTCTCTGCCTGCCTCTCTGCCTACTTGTGCTCTCTCTGTGTCAAATAAATAAACAAAATCTTAAAAATAAATTAATTAGGGCGCCCGGGTGGCTCAGTGGGTTAAAGCCTCTGCTTTCGGCTCAGGTCATGATCTCAGCGTCCTGGGATCGAGGCCCGCATCGGGCTCCCTGCTCAGCAGGAAGCCTGCTTTCTCCTCTGCTTGTCTCTCTGCCTGCCTCTCTGCCTACTTGAAATCTCTCTCTGTGTGTCAAATAAATAAACAAAATCTTTAAAAAAAAAATAAAAATAAATAAAAAAATAAAAAATTAATTAATTAATTAAATAAAATGACAAAGCTGAGGCCCAGAGCAAAGCAGAACCTGCTCTAGGTGACAAAGCAGGTGCACTGGGATCTGGGACGGCCCTTCTGCCGATGCCCGTTTCCGTTAGCAGTTTTCAAAGGGCAGGACCAGGGGCACAGAACCAAGTGCATTTATAATGGTGTCTGCAAAGGAAAATGGGGTCAGAGAGGGGGGCAGCTGAGGTCCAGAGTCCACACCCCTCACCTCTAGAGAATTAGAAAGGTCGCCCTGGGGGTGGGGGCGGGGAGGTGGGAGGTGGCGACGGCGGCACCGGAATGGCTCATAAAGATCACTGAGTGCCCGAGCTGGCTGATGGCGACGTGAGTGTTCAGGACGCAGTTTCCTCTGCTTTTGTAGATTCTGAAATTTCTGTGTGTTTGTGTGTGTGTTTCAAGCTCCCCTTCTGTAAACCAGGGACGGTGTGCTCTACTCCGCAGAGCTGCCGTGGGCATCAGTGACGGGGAGCACTGACACCCTGCAGCTTCGTGGGGAGCCCGGAGGGAGGCGGCGGGGGCACAGCTGTGCTCAGGGGATGGCTCTGGGGTCCCATCCGCGGCCTCCCACAGCAGCACTGGGCCCACCACTGGCCCCGCACAAACCCACGGGGGCTGAAGCAAGAAAGAACAACGAGCAAACGATCACACCCTCCTCCTCCTCCTCCTCACGAAGAGATCTGGAAAGCTAACTACGTGTTTCTCCGAGCACATCTTCATTTCCGATGTGGAACCAGAGTGCTGTGTAGCTCCAGTGGGGGCAACATCATACTTAGAAAATCCGGGTAACTGGTTCATCCAGAAGCCACAAGCCTGCACATCTCACACACACACCCCGCAAGGCCCTTCCCGTGCCGACGGGGAGCGAACACCTGCGCCCAGCCTGGCTCTGGCCACGCGAGGAAGCAGCGAGAGAGGACAAGGGCCGAGCGAGCCCGCACCCGACACCACCGAGTCCCTCGCGGGCCTCCCCCGACCCCTCTCTCGCTGCAGCAAAACTACCGCGGCTCCTCTCAACGTGCACAGAAACCAGGGTGAAATTTTAGGCCTCTGGCTCCCCGCCATGAGTTAACAATTAATTACCAAATAAAATTGCTGATTCCTACCAAATGAAGGTCTACGATTTATCAAGCCGGGGATGGCGCAAACTCAATAGCGGCTTAAGTCCGTCACCTGAGTTATTGTCGTGTTTGGTATCGGTGACAGCTTCACTGGGAATGAAAGTTTTGCAAATTCATTCACATAGCACAAACTTCCTGGGTAAACCAAGGCATCACGCGGCCCCACGGCGGCCCCGCAGCTCTGTCACCGCGGTTCTCAAGGCCAGACAGTGTCTGGAGGACAAAGTGTCCCTAAACCCGGCCTGGGGTGGGGCCCTGGGATGTGCACCTGCAGCGGGGTCACACACCCCACTCCCACAGCATCACTGCGCAGGGAGGGTGCTGCCCTCAGACACCCCAAACCTTAGACCCCGCTGTAATTTAACTATCCAATTCCGCCTTCCCGTAGAAACCCAGTGATTTAAGATGCATTAAATAAAAAAAAAAAAAAAATCACCGCTGACTGCTTTTTTATTTTCATCCAGGGCAATGAATTGATAAGTAGCTTGTATGGTCCAGCAACTAGATGGAGCTCAACTTTGTGAAAACCACCTGTGATCGGCGAGGGGGAGGCACTGCCACACGTTCAAGGGCAGAAGACACCTTGATGCGAGCAGGAGCCTTTGCCTGGGTTGCTTTGGTTTTCCTCACCCTCATCCTGTGCTGTTGGGACTGTGGTGGGCTGGTGTTTGCTGAATCTGAACTGGGCAGAGCACAAGCAGGTAGCTTTCTTCCAGTCTACTCAGCAGGGGAAGAGGAAAGCACTTCTTCCAAACTCCCCAAATTCAGGCTTTTGGGGGGAAACCAACTTCGGGGGCCTGTTTGGGAGAGGAGCTCCTCCCTATACTCAAAGAATGCACTAGATGGTCACTGATCCTTCTTCAAAGCATGGAGAGCACAGGGGCACCTGGGTGGCTCTGCTGGTTGAGTATCTGACTTTCGGTTTTGGCTCAGGTCATGATCTCAGGGTCATGGGAACCAGCCCCACAACATGCTCAGCGGGGGAGCCTGCTTGAGAATCTCTCGCCCCCTCTGCCTCTGGCCCACCCCCCACCGCACATTCAGGCAGGTGCGCACACGTGCTCCCTCTCTCTCCCAAATAAGATCTTAAAAAAAAAAAAGTGGGCACTCCAACCCTCAAGGGAGGAGCACCCCAACTTAAACGGAGAACTCAAAACAAAAATCAGGAGCCAGTTTCTTGAACCCTCAGAGAGGGTATTCTTATACCCAGCTGGCTGATTTTCCCCATTTCCAGACTCTCCAATGTGTCTTAGGTCACCCTGGACCCCGCCCTGCCCCAGGAGTGAGGAAGTGGGGATGCAGCCTGAGGTCTGTGGTCAAGGTCACAGGAAGACAGAAGAATGAAACCTTTCTGGTTTGGTTACTCAGCTCAAAGCCAGTTTTGTTCTTTTCTTCTTTCTTGGCCAAGTTCTGCATATTTAGGGTCTGAGTTTCACTGAGTGTCCCTACCTCACTGGTTTTACTACTTAATGAGCAGAGCCGATTCTCCAATGAATATCTGAAATACTGCCCCCAGGTAAGCTCTCCGGCTTCATGGACAACATGAAAGCAGCAGCCTGAGCTGGCAAGCAAACGTCCGGCACCAGCACAGACAGCGAGCTGTCCCGCTGCTGGGATGGCAACCCGCCCTGCATGTGAGCTGTGGGTCACTCAGAAGGCGGCTTCACAGANGGGGGGGGGGGGGGGGGGGGGGGGGGGGGGGGTTGCGGATCAGGCTCCTGTTAACACAAACAAAACTCACACGGAAAGCCACTCTCCCTGCCATGAGCTAGGATCTGGAATGTTCTTTGACTCAGGGATCAGAGAGGCCTTCCAGAAAGGCCACGCCAGCACCAGAACCCAAACGAAGTCCCACAACTGTGGGACTCTGCCTGAGCTCAAAACCTGACAAGGGCTGCCAACCCCGTTGGCATGGCAACTCACTGCACTGCATATTCAAGAGTTTATATGCTTCTCTGTGGGCATAAGAACACTTTTTCTTTTCAAGTTTTTTAACAACCCAGGGGAGGGTCGACAGTTTAATTCGACTTATGTCTGGCTATTAAGTAACTCCAGCAAAAGACAAGAGAGAAACCACAGCCATAAGGCCACTGGTGTCACCAGCTGGTCTCCCTAATGCCCCTGGGGGCTGGGAGATCTGGGGCCGGGCAGCTGGAGAGGGTAGTGGCGTGGATCTGGTTGAAGGACGCTGGACCAGTGAAATGGCGAATCCACGCCCCTGTGCAGCCAGCCGCCCTCACCCCAGGTTTTACTTCTGTGGGTCTCTGAGCTGGGAACTAAGTGGGGGCCCCAGAGAAAGTGGGAAGTCCCGTCAGAGGAGGAGTCCGCAGCCTCCATGCATTTGGATCTGGCCACCGTAACAGAAGTGGAAACCTACCGAGGCCTAAACCTAAATTAATATGCATTCAGCCTCCATTTGAAGACAGGGGTGTTCGTTTCCCTCTTCTAGGTATTTTGGACCCGCCTGGCTTGTTATAGAAAGTTGTCAAAAAAAGGGGGGGAGGTTCCATCATGCACCCTGACTCTGAGCACCGGGCTGTCCGGCGGCGGTGCGGTTAGCTGCCCCTCTAAGCGTGCCACGGGCCAAAACCTGAACCCCAGCTGGGTGAGAAGTCAGACTCTGGAGGCAAGCAGAGCTACCCGCCGGCAGGACCCACAGGGCAGTCTAACCTTCAGGCCAGAATGCTCCGCCTTCTCAATTGTTCGGTGCACACCTGGTGCTGCGTGGAGTCAGGAGGTGAACAGGGTGGGGAGGCAGGGCTCCCAGCCTTTGGGGTGCAGTTTCCGCAGGGGGGACAGATGCATGGACAGGCACTAGGAAGCAGCCAGGAAATGCAGACAACCTCGGGCGGCACCGCCTCCGTCCCTCGGTCCTGCGATGCAAGGTCTGAGTGCCCTGCGCGCGCTGGGAGATGGAGTGCAAATGCAGAGTCTAAAATTCCAGCTCTGCCACTGAACTGGAGAGCCGTGCGACCTGTCGCCGCAGCCCTCCACACCTCGGTTCCTTATCCATAAAGGAAATATCGGGATTTTTACAATCGAAGAGGAAGGGTCCAGCACGCAGCAGCCTTTAGTCACATACACCTCAGGGGGACCTGAAGAAACTGCACGAGTCCCCGCAGTCAGGGTGGACAGCATCCGTGGTGGCAGGGGCTCGCCTGCAGTCTTGCCAGCTCCCACGGGAAAGTCTGCAGAGAACTGAACACAAGCAAGGCCACTGATGCCCAGAAGTCCCCAGACCCAGGGCAGGGGTGAGTCCAGGAGGCCAAGGTCCGAGGGAGAGAACCTCACGCCCTCGGTTCACCAACGAAATGGGGCCACTCGTCAGGGGCTGGCAAGAGTCCTGCCCTTCTTCACTTACAAAGCCCACGAAAGATGGCTTCCACGCAGCCCCAAACCTGCTTTAATCATGAGAAAACCATGCGACAAACCACAACAGAGAGATCACTCCACAAAATCCAGTTTTTTTGAGATTTGTGCCTCAAAACTGTCCCAAGTCAAGAAGGGCTGAAGGAGACAGACTGACTACGTGTAATGTGGTATCTGGAGGGAATCCGGGGACAGGGGAAAAAAAAAAAAGACATCAGGTGATCTGAGTAAGAGGTAGACTTCAGGTAATAACATATTAATATTGGTTCGTTAATTGCAACAGATGTACCACGCTCATGTAAAATGTTAGTAACAGGGAAGCTGGGTGTGGAATAAAGGGGAACTCTGCTACTTTCTCAGCTTACCTGTACATCTAAGTGTTCTAAAATAAACAAATAAATAAATACTTAAAAAGAAAAATTGCTTCTGTACATGCCATTTCTTAAACTTCTTGCCACTTCCACACTCAGCCCATTCTAGTTAACAAAACATGGTGTACACGTCCTAAAACACCCGGCGTGCTTCAGGGAGGGGTGTCAGGTTGCCTTCCCTGGCCCCAGGCAATGGGGCCCCGCCTCTGTAGCCGCCAAGGGCAGGGTCAGCCCCTGGGAACCACTGAGCTACAGACCCTAGAAGGGTCTGATCGGTGCCCAGAAGGGCCCCCAAAATCCTGGGCGGGCATCACTGCCCACTTCCTCAGGACGCATCACTCCAGCAACATCGGAGGACACCTGCTTTTTATTATTATTATTTATTTGTCAGAGAGAGAGAGCACAAGTAAGCAGAGTGGCAGGCAGAGGCAGAGGGAGAAGCAGGCTCCCTGCTGAGCAAGGAGCTCGATGCAGGCCTGGATCCCAGGACCCTGGGATCATGACCTGAGCCGAAAGGCAGATGCTTAACCAACTGAGCCACCCAGGCATCCCTCGCCTGCTTCTGAGAATAACCAGGTGTATCTCCCCTGGGCTGGAGTGTCCAAGAAGAAACTAGAAAGCAAAGTGAGGACAATGATGGTCTCAAGGTCAATCCTATCACAGGGCAGCAGCTCCCAGGAGCCTGACTGCAGGGGATCTGAAATACTTTAGGGCAGAGGCAGAATCCTGCCCCAGTGACTCTCCTGGCGTGTGGAGGACAGATCTGTCCTGTCCACAACTGTCCACTGAGCCTCTGCTGGATACAGACAAGCACCACAGAAGGACTGTCCCCAAATTCAGGAATCTGAAATTTCATCTGCATTAAAAGAACGTAAGTTATGTACAGAGGGAATAGGATAAACCAAAGTTATTTTGCACTTTATTATAAACCTGCATCCCATTTCCCTCAAAAGAGTAAGTTGTAAAAATCTAACATGAAAAGAAAGCGTTATTTACGTTTTGGATAACCAAGGTTTAGCGATTGATGAAAAGCAGAGTATTTCCTCGTAAAAGATCGGCTACAAGTTTCAATGGAGCATGAAGCACAGGGATCATCGAAGCAACGGAAGGTTCCGGAATTCACCTGCAGCCAGCACTGAGCATCAACACCCCGGCAGAGATGACCGTCCCAGTTCCTCAGACTGGTTGCTCGCACTAAGAGGCTGAGCTGGATTATTACCAGCGGCAGCCACAGAGAGGGGCTTCTGAGCCAATGCTGTTGGGCCCCGAGCGTCCGGGCCCTGAAGAGGAAGTGTGGGACTAGGAGGGCTTAGAAGGTGTCTACTGCACCACCAACTCCCTCACAACCTGGAGGCCAGGCTCACTTGGCTCCACAAGGTAAGACCAGGGCCCAGGCTTCTCCAGTGGGGCTGCTTTGCGCAGTCTCCGCAATGCCCAGGCCCTCTCCGGCAAACACGCCAGCCAAAACACTGTCTCCCTCTGCATGAGGTCCTGTGGACCCCACTGCTTGACCCTAGAGAACTCATTTCGTCTCTCTGATCCCCCAGCTCCTGATCAGGGAGGAGACAAGCCCCCAGAATTAAATGCAGGATGGCCAGGAAGGGCCTGGGCACACTAGGTGCCCGCTGTCCTCCCAACAAACAGCCCCAGGGCGGGCCCTCCTAGCCCGAGGGGGCCAGGAGCACCCACCAGCTCCCAGCCACTGAGGCCCTTCTGCCGATAACACTCACGCCGCGCGCCAGCAACATCGAGGTGCTGGGAGGCTTTAAACTCCCCAATCAGAATTGGGGAAGTCTAATCTATCAAACATCCTGAACAATGAGTTTCGCCCGGCATGCCCTTGCTCAAAGTTTCCATTTAGGTAAGTTTATTTTCCAGCACGAAATTCCTAAGCTGGGACATGGTCACCTTCTGTTTGTTTTGCTATTTAATCAGGAAATGGGAGACTGCGCACCAAACGCCTTTTTGATGGAGGTTCTCAGAAGAGAATCTTTTGTCATTTGCCTGCTCCTGACACCCCCCACTCCGAAGCTGCACATAAATCAGAGGCAGAGTATCTCCTTTATTACGGTTTGCACGTGCGCGTGCGCACACACACACACGAAGGAACTGAATAGCACAGAAAGATGGAAAGTTACCCTCTCTAAATAAAACTATGTGGGGAGTGCCTGGGTGGCTCAGTCGTTAAGCGTCTGCCTTCGGCTCAGGTCATGATCCCAGGTCCTGGGATTGAGCCCCACATTGGGCTCCCTACTCAGGGGGAAGCCTGCTTCTCCCTCTCCCACTCCCCTTGCTTCTGTTCCTTCTCTCGCTGGGTCAAATAAATAAATAATAAAATCTTTAAATAAATAAATAAAACTATGTGGACTTTAGTTGATGATAAGGTATCAATATTCACTAATTGCAACACATATATTCATGGAGGATGTGAATGATAGGGAAAACTGGGTGCAGGGCATACGGGAATCTTTGTATTATCTTCTCCATCTTTCTGTAAATCTAAACCTGTTCTAAAACGTAAATCTAAAGGGGCGCCTGGGTGGCTCAGTCGTTAAGCATCTGCCTTTGGCTCAGGTCATGATCCCGAGGTCCTGGGATCGAACCCCACATCGGGCTCCCTGCTTGGCGGAGAGCCTGCTTCTTCTTCTCCCACTCCCCCTGCTTGTGTTCCGGTTCTCGCTGTCTCTCTGTCAAATAAGTAAATTTTAAAAATATATAGCTTAAAATGTAAATCTAAAATATATTGAAAAAACATAAATCCTAGGACGAATGTGACCCGCAGTTCCCAGTACTACATTCCCGTAAAGAACAGATCCCCCTGTTGCTGGCGAGTACCTGCCCCCACCCGTCGCTCTGTGCTCGAGCAACCTTCCACCAGCATCCAGAGGTTTCTGTGGGCCTGGGACTGCATCGGCCTACCCCAGGACGGGCCCAGCTCCGCCGAGGGTAGACAGGCCGGGCAGCGGTGGTCAGGCTCACAGAGCCCAGGGGAGGGGGCCTGGGGCAGGGGTGGGGGCGCTCCATAAACCTGCGGGCTTGCTGAAGGCAGCCAATCCTTGGCACCAGACTAGAGGGCCAACCGAGGCTTCGGGGGATGAATGGAAACACGCGGATCTAAACGCAGAGCGCCACGGACGGAGGAAGTGGTAAAGGTCGCTAACAAATCGGTCGTTTGTGCAGTGAGCTCGAGCTGATGTGGAACAGGAAATTAATCCAACATGCTCAAGAGTCACAGTCCGATTCTTGGAACCAGGCAGGGGGGAACCCACCCCAAAAGTGAAGTCAGACCAGAAACACGGCAGTAAAAACTCACGAGACTCAAATTAAAACCGAGTTAATGGCCAGCACCGCCGGCCAGGGAGCCCGAGGACAGACCAGGCAGCCAGGTTTTAAAGAGCTCTTCAGAGAAGCAAGGCTCACTAGAGCCAGGAGGGAAATAATGGCAAAATAAAATCCATGACAGATTAGACGATAAATCTCCGAAACCAGAGAAACAGCCCAATTTTTTTCCAATAACTTTTCCTTCAACGACAAAACGATCAGCAAAAATCTACTTTGTAGATACCCAGAAACGGATCCCCCGCTGCCAAATGCTTCCAAAACAGACAGACACCACACCTTTGCAAAGATGTCTACCAAATGCTGTGCCTTCAGAAACAGAGAGAGAGAGAGAGAGAAAGAGAGAGGGAGCAGGAGCCGAGTCTGGCCATGTTTATGGAGGCCGCCGAGCCACCACAGTCGGCCGCATGGATGGAGAAGCTGCGCACTGGGCGGGAGACAAGGGGTCAGGATGGCAGGACAGGAACCTCCCCTCCACGCTCCGAGAGGGCTCGGATGGGGCCAAGGACATCCACCTTCCTGGGCATGAGCTTTCCTGGCCAGATTCCCACCCCCAGACGGAACCCAGCTGCGGCCCCATTTATCCTGCAAGAAAAGTCAACTGGCCGGGGTGGGGGCTGGGTGGGTGTCAGAAGCAAAGTCAGCTACCAGTTTGCAGGTCCACTTCCACTCCTCGTGGTATGTAAGGGAGAGCAGCCCCTCAATACGCTCCCCACTCCAGTTGCCAAAGGGAGCTGCTGGTACCCCAAGGGACCGTCTGGATGTCTCTGGAAGGGACACAACGGAGCCAACACAGGGCAGCAGGTGTCTCTCCCACCTGGCCTTCCAGGGCCTGAAAACCCAAATCAATAAAAAAGCCAGTCTCGGATTCGGTAGGTCCCCCTGGACATGTGCTTTGGGGCTAATTATCTCACAAGCAAGGCCCCAAATCATTAACAAAAACATTGATTACAGTTTTGGCAATCATTACTTAAGCCACTACTTAAACCGTTGGATGCAATAAATAGAGATATGACAGAATGGTAAACAGCTGAGATTCCACCTCCGGAGCCCAAGAACACTGTGTCAGAAAAAGAACAGAGTCCTGGCGGTTCCAGACGGGCTGGCCCAGCCCTCACATTCAAACCCTGCCCGAGAAACCATCCCGAGGATTCCTGCCTGGTTTGGCGATTTCCTGGTTTTCCCATTCCTGAGTTCTTCCTAATCTCTATGTTGGTAGTGTCCACAAAGCAGCTCAAAAGCATCTGATTTCTTCAATGACTCCCACATCTCTTTTAAATGGGCTCTTTACATAAAACGAACATATTAATAGGTTCAGAAACTGTATTTTATGCGGCAAACAATTTTCCGTGGCAAATCAACTACCTCGATCCAAACACTGGATCCTCAATATTATGGCTAAGACAGGTTTTCCTAAAAGAAAAATAAAAATTACGTTCCTTTGAGAATACAGGGGTTTGTCCTACACAAGGGCTAAGCCTCTGGGGTTGCTGCTGCAGCATCAGGGTCCACAGGTGGTGGGGACAAGTAAGTGACACAACTCTGTGCAGCCAGGGCCAGGTGCTGGGCTGGAGGCTGTGCTCACACCCCCACGGTTTACATGGGCAAACAGCCTCCGAGAGCGTTCAGGGATCTGCCCGAGGGATCGGGACTCCAGTTGGAGTCTCCTGGACTCAAATCCTCAAACTTGTCCAACACCCCAGGATGCTGAGGACCCCATGAACTACTTGAGGCTTCCTCAGTGTTGGCACTGTGGACACCTGGCCGGGAAATTCTTTATTGCTGGGGGCTGTTCTGTTCCTCGTTAGGCTTCACAGAATCCCTGGCCTCCACCCACTAGATGCCAGCAGCATCCCTCACCCGAACAGAACAACCAAAAATGTCGCCAGGCATTCCACAAGTCCCCTGAGTTGGGGTGGGGGTGGGGATTTGCAAGATTCTGGGTGGAGAGCTGCCACGTGACCTTGGCACCGGCCCTTCTCGTCAGGGCAAAGGACAGTTGTCAGCAGGCAACGCGGACACTGATGCCTGACGCGCAGTTCACGTGTGGCCAGAAGGACAAAACTTTCCCACCAAGGGCGGCTGGGTGGCTCAGTGGGTTAAAGCCTCTGCCTTCGGCTCAGGTCATGATCTCAGGATCCTGAGATCGAGGCCCGGAACGGGCTCCCTGCTCTGCAGGGAGCCTGCTTCCTCCTCTCTCTGCCTGCCTCTCTGCCTACTTGTGATCTCTCTCTGTCAAATAAATAAATAAAATCTTAAAAAAAAAACAAAAACAAAAAAAACTTTCCCACCAAGCAGAAGTCTGGTCTAATCCTTCTAGCTAGGACCTCTCAGGACAAGGTGGGATGAGCCCCCTTGGGTCTGAAAAACCTCTTAGCACCGCGGATGTGCAAGGCCCCACTGACCACGGGCCCTTGGCACAAGACTGGTGGGGATGTTGGTTGGGCCAGGATGGCACCCGGCTAGAAATAAAGGAACGTCTCCTAATTTTCACTATTTTTAGGCTAAAGAAAATGTTGGCCTCGTGATCATTTGTCCTTAAAAAGCGTTACATAAAAATACACACGTGTATTTTTAATGTCAATGGTCTAGTGACATTGACTACTCTGCCAAACTTTTTGGCAAGGCGATGATCTTTCTTTCCAACAGTTACTTCCAAACAAGTTCAACACTGTTCTTACAGTCTATGAAATCCTGCCCTGCCCCAGACTGAGGGAAAGGACATCTGCTGAGGATTCTTTTGCTGAAAGGATTCTGGAGCCTGTAAGCATCACGGGGTCAGCCTGTGCCCGCTGCCGTGGGACAGGGGGCAAGGAGCTGGGGCTGGTGTCCAGGGTACGGTCTTGAGGCTGTGTCCACCATCTGGGAGAATGAGTCTCGATTCACAGTGACCAGCTGGTCTCAACTCCACTTCCGCTCTTCACCCTCCCCTCAAAAGGGAGCAAGGAACGTAACAGCTCCCCCAAACATGTCCCCTCACAACGGCTCGCTACGAATCTTAAGGAAAACGGCCATTTGGCCAATAGTTTAAATCCAAATCCCTCATGGTACAGATGCTTTTCTATCCTTGAAAATAAGGTACACCTTAGACCTCCGTTGTTTCATCTAGAAAACCAGAGGCTTCCAGAAGATTCCTTCCAACCTCACATGTTGTGACCTTCCAAGCCTGAGGGCTACTTCACAATTCTGAATTTTAGAGAAATACACCAATAGCTAGAAGAACAATCTTAAGGCACCATTTCTTTTTATTTTCCAGACAATTTCTTGAGACAATATTCTGTATAACTCAGACCCAAAAGTTGCTTTTCTTGGGTGGGGGTGGGGGTTGCAGTTTTAGGCTAATCATCACAGGCCACAGCACCTGACACCACAAACACGCCACAGGCCAGCGGTGCCATGTGGTTCTGCTCACCACGAGGAATGTGGTGGAAGCACCCGAGGAGACAAGGGGTTCCATACAAACCATCGCCCAGAGACGATCTGGGGTCTCGCCAACAATGACCCAGCAAGTGGCCCTAAAGCCCACGGTGAGCACTGCCCTCTGAACACCCATGCAGCAGGACCAACCGAGTGTACACAGTGAATCACATGGCAGTGTTCCTTCCTGTCCTCCCGGGATCTCCCGTTCCTCGGAGCCGCCCTGCGCGGTACAGCCTGCAGCCCTGGGCCTTCCTGGGGGGCTGTCACAGCCACACACTCAGTGTTGCCCAAACCGGACAGGCCTCTCACCCGGGGATGGCCAAAGCGACAAAGTCCCAAATGCTCATCAACAGGAGGATGGACAAACGGAAGTATATTCAGACAACGGAATATTACACAGCAGTAGGAAAAACTCAACAACCGTTCACATAAAACACAGATGACTCTCATCATCCAATGCAAGACACAAAGGGTACAAACTGTAGGAGTCCATTTTTATTTTATTTTTTTAAAGATTTTATTTATCCATTTGACAGAGACAGCGAGAGAGGGAACACAAGCAGGGGGAGAGGGAGAAGCAGGCTTCCCACTGAGCAGGGAGCCCGACGCGGGGCTCAATCCCAGGACCCCAGGACCATGACCTGAGCTGAAGGCAGATGCTTAATGACTGAGCCACCAAGGCGTCCCAGGATTCTATTTTTAAGTGAAAAACAGGCAAAGGTAATCTAAGGTAAGTCCAAATCGTACCTCTGGGGAGAGGGATGGAGGGCGGAAGGTTCTGAGGTTGCCCTGGGGGGCGTGGGGGGGGGTTCCCACAGTGTATTTGCTGTGTAAACGCACCGAGCAGCTGCGCACTCTTCTGTTTGCATATTCTGTTTTCATTAAAATTTGAAAAGATGGATAAAGCACCCCGGGACTCTCCACTCCTTCCAGAGACTCCCTCCTTCCCTGAGAGAACTTCCTTCTTGCTTTCTTTCCACACTCCAGCTCCCCCATCCTCTAGACACCATCCCCCAACACCGGAGGCGGCACCCACCGCGGGACCCCTTCCCACCCCACCCCCGCCCAGACCAACAATGAACCTGAGCACGTGCGTCCTAGACTCCAGCGTGACACGACAGGACATGCCACGTCCGCTCGTGGGGGCCCGCGTGCGCGTGGCTCTGGGCAACACGGTGCAGAGGACAGGACTCGTGGGTCCCAGCCGGGGGGTCGGCTTCTCTTCCCGGCCTGGAAGGTCTGGAAGGTTCAGTCCTGAGCAAGATTGCCACCCCTCTGGCTCCTTCTCCTGGGAACTCGCCACGCTCCCTTCTTGCCCCCCCGCCCCCGCCCCTGCCCCTCCTTCCGGCTCCCCCGACCCCTCTGCAGAAGAGACCCACGGAGCGGAGAGGCAGGGCCCGTCCACAGGGCACGAGCTCACCTCCACGGGCCCTCCCGCCCACTGGATGCCAAAGACCCATCTGGCACAAAGGAACCTCACACAACCGAGAGCCAGCCCGGCCGGCCCTGCCTCGGGCCAGCGAGAGAGAAAGAGCAACGGAGCTGCAGCAGGGGTTACGGGTTGTGCGTCCACACCGGCCAGAGGCTGCTCATTTCTCAGGAACTGCTTACGGGTTTCCAGATCTCTTCCCAGGAGAGTTAGAAAGTCCAGAAAGGTTTCTTCCTTCCCAGACCCTCTCTTCATCCTTTTCCCTTGAAATTGCCGCTTCTGCCAAGAATCATCTGTCTTGCTGCTTCCTGCTGCTCCATTAATTACAATAACAAGAAATAACCCCGCGGTGATGTCATCCAAACTTTTACTTCCTGTAGTGAGCGAACAGGTCAGCCTGGCGCTCAGGCCAGCTGCGGCACGCCTCCGTTTGCAAAGAAAAAACCCAACGACCCAGGGCTGCTGCACTCCATGAAAGCTTTAAATGTTTACAGAGGCACTCACCCCAAAGGTTTTATAAGTTAAATAAAAATAAAGTGTGTGTCAGGCCCTGCTACCACCAAAATGTAGCTATTGTAAGGGAAAAACAAGCCATCGATTGTGCAAAAGCTGCGAGCATAGGTTTATCCGCATAAAGAAAAGCCACATTTTCAAGACGCACGTGAACGAGCTGGAGCGCACAGAGCACACCCAGTGTCTCCAGCATGTGCGGGCCGAGTCGAGGTGGAATCGGTTGTTTCTGACCCCCGCAGGGACACCGATGCGCCCGTGGGTGCCAGGCAGACGCGAGGAGTGAGAGCCGCAGAGACGGGGCAGGAGGCACCACCTGCCGGGGGCTCCGGGCTCCACGGGATCGCAGGACAGTTCCTCGTCCCCTTCACAAGACCTGGTGGCCAACACCGACGGGCGCCCCGAACTTTTGGAAGGGATCGAAGAATCCAGTGTGTTCAGCGACACGTGGGGGCAAGTTCTGTGCTGGGGGTTTCCAACAAAAAGGGCTCTTGGGGGGACCCATGGGAGCCTCCTTGGAAGGAAGGGGACCCGGGTTAGCCAAACACATGCCGGGCCTCCGTTCCTCTGCGCCCTGTGTCCAGCCCTGGTCTCCCCAACAGCACGTGCTCTGGGGGGGCCACCACCCGGAGCCTCCTCTGTGTCCTCAACACCGGGCATCAGGGTTTTCTTGGGTGACTGTTTCCAGGGCCAAGTCCGCACCTGGACCCGTGGGCCAGTCCGGTGCGGAGGTGTTGCTGCGAAAGGGACAGGACCCCGAAGCCATGGGTTCCCCAGCCCGCACGGGAAGCCCTCAGACCTCAGCACAACTCCTGCGAGAAAAGGAACGAGCTTCCTCGCGGGAGACCAGTGCGCTTGGGTAGTAAGAGCAATCAAGGGAGCTTCTAGAAATCTTTTTTTTTTTTAAAGATTTATTTATTTGACACAGAGAGCGAGAGATCACAAGTAGGCAGAGAGGTAGGCAGAGAGAGGGGGGGAAGCAGGCTCCCCGCTGAGCAGAGAGCCCGATGCGGGCCTCGATCCCAGGACCCTGAGATCATGACCTGAGCCGAAGGCAGAGGCTTTCGCCCACTGAGCCACCCAGGCGCCCCTAGAAATCATTTCTTACTGCAATGATGACTGGGCCCACACAATGCCCAAGAATTTTTTTTTTTTTTTGGAGGGGTCCCTGGTCTGCCGGCGGCCAGGTCTTATCAGCGATTTGCAGCTGAACCCTGTGGTGTTCCCAAGGACACCCCATCGCCCAGACCGAGATGTTCTGTGGCCACCCTAAGATTTTTCCACTTCCACAATGACATCAACCCTGTCCCGGCCACGTCCTGACAAGCTCCGGCAGGGCTGATTCCAAGAAGCCCCAGGAAAGCGCTGGGGAGACACGAAGGCAGAGCAGGCAACGGGCAGCGCGCTCTTCTGAGGGCAACACCAGTGTTGGTTCATGAGGGAGAACCCAGGAGCGTTTCTTCAGATACCCTGGGGGACCCGGTGTCTCCCCGACAATGTAATTTGACCCCTCCCAATCAGAAAGTTCTTTCTCGAACGGTGTTTTCCCCACCATGGATCATGGCCAGAATATTCCTTCTAGGCCAATCAACAAACTGGGGGAAAAGCACTCCAGGCTCGAGCCCTTGATGAGTTTGAGTTTCTCCGCCTTCCACAGGGAGTTTGAAAGCTGGGTGTGGGGTTGGCTGAGTCACCTGGTCACTAGTGTGTGCAGGAGGACCTCCCACCGTGGCCCCGGAGTCTAAGGCCAGCTGTCACTCTCAGCACACGGCACTCCTCCTACATCCGGGTAGGAGGAGGAGCACCAGAGAATATTCTTAACTCATCCACGCACCCGCCTGCTGGACCCCCTTCCACACTCGGGGTGCAGCCATTCAGTCTCAAGGACACGGTGCCCTTCAGACCCTCTTTCTACAGATGGAAACAAAGAGTGGGCTGGTTTCAGTAAGATCTGGAGAAACAATGGGGAAAGATCATTTTGCAACAGCCCATTATATTTAGAAAATCAGATCAAGTCCTGGCTCCACATAGCAGGGTGGACCTCATCCTAGCATGCCATTAATTATTAATTCTCCTGTAATGTCCCAATAAGAACCAAATGGCCTATTCCCAGAGGAAAACTTATTCTCATGACAAAAGACAACCAAAATATTTATAATGGTTAATTTGAATAGAATCAGTTCCAAAATTAGGACAACTATTTCAATGGTGAGTTTATTGACAAGGCATTTTCTCAGATGGAAAGCAGGGAGACGGATTTAGAAACCACAGGCCTTTCTCCTGTGATGAAAGCCACTTCCAGTATTAAGCACTCTGTGGAGAAGTGCTTACGTCTAGTCTTTCCCTTTGATTTTGAATGTTTGGGGCAGAATTTGAAAATTCCTATAACTGTGTTAAATGCTTCTAGGATACTGTACCTGAGCGTTTGAGTGATCATGTCCAATAAAATGTTCTTCCAAGTTAACTCTGCTGTATATTTATGCATTTAATATCACAGCTTACCGCAAAGCGCACAAATCATTTTAACAGAGTGTAAATTTAACTACCATGAAGGCATTTTATACTCTGCTTCACTTCTCTAAGGGGCCCGTATTTTTTGGAGCAGATAAATCAAGCTTCTACCTAGCTCTACTTAAGGGAACAGCAGTCAAACTTCTCAAGAGAAATCCCCAGCCACCCACCCCAAGGCTCTGTGGCTTCGGAGATACACACACAGACATCTACACTCTCAACCAAGAGGTCACCCTCTGTCACCTGCCTCCCCTGTTCCTGACCAAGGATGGGCAAGCCAACAGCACATCTGGGGCAGGACAGGTGTGGGGAAGTGATCGGTCCCCTCCCTGCCCCTGCTCGCTGCTCTCCTGACCTCTCTACAAGGACCCGGATTGACCACTGTTGACTTGAGAATGCTGCTAACCCCACGGGGGCAGACATCTGTGCTATGTTGACTGTCCTCATTAGAAACCCGATCTCCTATGGATCTTTCCTAAAATGAACTCTGTGCTCCAATGCCCAAAAGGTCTCCAGATGCACACAATTAAAAAAAAAAAAATTAAAAAAAATAAAGCAGGAAAAAGAAGAAACCCATGCCCACAGCAGCTGAAGTCATAAATTATTTACTGACTTGAGGGAACCCTAGCCATGGGCCATCTGGAAAGGCCAGACTTGGGTCTCATGCTGCGCCCCAAAGGTCGACGCGGGGGAGGCTCTGCTGGCCAGAGAGAAGCCAAAAGCAACAGCCTCCGGATTCGTGGACATGGGAGCACACTTCTATGTTCAGACTATGCAATCACAAATGTATCCCATCCAAATAAATACCCAACGCTGCCCATGCCCAGGTCCATATCCAGACATGGTATATAAGGGAAAGATACACAAAGTCACGTCCAGGATGACGTAGGGGAAAGGAAGGGAGATTGGGCCAGAAAGGATGGCAATGCTCAATGAGAGAGACACGTCCAAGAGGCACAAGAGAGAGAGGCCAGCCCGAAGAGGCACCTGCTGGCCAAGTAAGAAGCCATCTGGGTATCAACGTGCATCATGACAGTAACAGGATGTAACCCAACGGAGAGAGAGAAGGGCCCAGGAGTCTTCATCAAGACTCGCACGTAATACACCAACGGAAAGGGGAAGCTTCTTGGTAACACTGGGAAACACAGGAACGAGTGCGTGCGGCCGAAATGATGGAGTCAGGGAATTACCAACTGGCAACCATCATAATAACTGATGCTGGGCTTCGGGCTGCCGGAGGGCGGGCTGGATGGAGAGCGTGCACGTGGAGGGTGAGGGCTCAAGAATTCGCCAAGAATTCACGGAGAGTTATCAGTGGGCGTCAGGACTGAATTCACGGAGAGTTATCAACGGATGTCAGGACTGGCGGCGGAAGAGCGTGAAGACTGACTGCACATTTACACGGTTGCAGCATCTCCCCGCAGCACTCTCGTTCATTAGGGCCGCACGAACAGAGACGCCACCGGAACCCAGTGAGTCAGGTTCACGTCACCAGCAACGAGAGAAACTGGCATCACTCGGGGCCCCACCAGGAAGCATCATCGAGGACACGTGCCCACTTCTGAGGAACTCCTGCCAAGCGCGCATCGCTTGAACCTCTTCAGGACTAGACGTGAAGCAGACCCACACGGAGGGCTCCGTCTACAAACTAACCGGTCAGTTCTCCTGAAAAAGTCACCGCCACGGGACAAGGGCAGGTAGACAGCGCGCCCAGGGGAAAGAGGATTAAGGAAGCGGGGCACTCGAACTTCCCGTGGCAACGACGGAGGTTCCTGGAGAACCGGCCAAGTCCCCACGAGCTCTAGCGACGGGATGGTGTGATGACCCGTGCGACTTTCCCGATTCGGACGTCGGTGCTGTATTTAGGAAAAACCTTTTTTAATCTCTAAGTACTCCTCTGTTTGCATATTTGCTAGTCATTCTCATAGGGTTTGGGGGGAAAAAAACCACCACCAAACTCCAGTGCCAGTGTGTCTGTGTGAGAGAACACAGCAGATGTGGGAAAAGTGTCATTCGGGGGTGTCGGGGGGGGGAGAATTAGAAATTCTTAGACACCCATTCTTACCACTTTTCTGTAAGCCTGAAATTACATCAAATAAAAAGTTTAGATCAATGTTTCCCCCACAGGACCTAAATTTCTGCGATGGGTTTTTACTGCTCTCAAACCACCAAAAATAAAGCAAGATTCACAGCATGTCAGGGGCTTGAGGCGGAAGGACAGGTGGGCTCAGGGAGAACAAGGACCCCCCCGCCCCCCAGTTTTAGTGAGGAGCGAAGATAAAGCCAGGAGAGGCCTCCTGCAGACTGGGGTCCCGCGGCCCCAAATAACTGCAGTGTTCTGAGAAAGGCCTGAAGAGATCAACCAGGAAGGGCTCCCCATGTCCTGAGCGCCTTCCTTCCTCGGTCTGAGCTGGGGAGTCGGCCCGCCCCCCACGCAGACGGAGAAACAGTTGAGCCCCGGGCCACATCCCTGGCGTGAAGGCAGCAGGTGGGGCCGTGGCCCCCGGGCTGCTGGGGTGCGGGCCGGACGGAGGGCAAGCACGTGGAGGATGGGGTGCTCCAGAATTCACCAACCCTCCGTTCAGACTCCGCTTCACACGGCCGTTTCTACTGGGCCCCCCGGGGATGCCGCAACCAGCCCAGGTCCCAAGGCTGAGCAGGGCCCCCCAGTGGCCTGGGCCCCAAGCCTGGCCCCTACATGGCCTGGGGGACGGTCTCCCCCCTCCCCGGGGCATCAGCTCACAGGCCCGAGGCAATCATACCTTTTAAAAATCCCAAGCTCCTCAGAGGCAACTGACAGCCCCCCCCCATTTAAATGCAGCCCAAATGGTCTGTCTCTGGTGAAGACAGAAGACTGTGGGTTCCCCCAAAACACGTTTTCGGTAACTAACCTCAACCTTCCACTGATCAATTGATTCTTATAAAAATTTAATGTACTTCCTGCCTCAGGTAACAATTTTCGGCTAATTCTGCCTCTCCCCCTTGTGACCAGACGACGGTAGCTAGGCGAGGCGATTCGGGGGCACTCGATCCTAATTTTTTTTTTTTTTAAAGATTTTATTTATTTATTTCACAGAGGGAGAGAGATCACAAGGAGGCAGAGAGGCAGGCAGAGAGAGAGAGGGGGAAGCAGGCTCCCCGCCGAGCAGGGAGCCCAATGTGGGCCTCGATCCCAGGACCCTGAGATCATGACCTGAGCCGAAAGCAGAGGCTTTAACCCACTGAGCCACCCAGGCGCCCTCGATCCTAATTCTTCTCCAGTTTTCAAAGGGACGAGGCCAGCCGGCTTCAGCATTACCTTCTTCTCCTCAGATTCTTGCTGCTAGAAAGTCTAGCTCCGAAGCTCCTTCTCCAAGGACAGGGCTTCCAGAAAGTCAGCTCTGAGGGTCCCTTCCCCTGAGCCAGACAGGGTGGTGCCAGCCTGGGACACGCGGGAGGGAAGGAACGTCTCCCAGAGGCCAGGGGTCCCTCTGTCATCTCTGCATCCCACCAGTGAAGCTGAACACCGTCAGACGGAGGGAGCTAAAGGCAGCACTAAATTGGCTAGACTACTGTCTGACCCTGAAACTGAAGGTGTCCCTCTGACACCAAATCCAGGGACGGAAGACCACGGGGGTTACCACACATTCCAGACACACTTTCCCCAAACGAAGAGAGCAGAGCCACATCACTCAGAAAAAGCTCGCAGTGTAGCTTTGGGGTCCAGCGAATTTCCCCAACATGCCGGTGGGAACATCGGGCTGCACCACGAAGCCCCGGGTCCTGCACCAGGGACGCCAGCAGGTGGACACCAGGCCGGGCGGCTGGCCTCATGCTCGGACCCTTGAATGAGGACCCAGCTCTCCGAGGCTCAGCTTCCCCACATGTGGGAGATGACAAAACACCACGTCACCAAGCCCGCCCTAACAAAACCGCTGCTGAGGTGATAGAAGACGACAGGGCAACTGAGGTCCGTGGCCCAGGATCCCGCACTGAACAAGGAGCGCAGCCACAGCAGGGGCGCCTCGTGAGCATGTTCACTCTCTGCGGGTCCCCGAGCCCAGGGTGCTGAGGCCAGAGGCACTGGGCCCCACCGGGCGGTGGGGGGGCAGTCTAGCCATCCTCCTACTTGGAGCCACAGCAGCCATGAGGAAAGGGGACTCACGAGTAAGAACCTGGAGGAGAGGGAGGTGCTCGAGGCCACTGCCCGCCCCAGGAGGGCCACTCCCCCCCTCAGTGGAGTTCCTCGTGCCCTGCTGGCATCGACCCTACAGCCTCTCTGGGAAGGGAGGCTGCTGGGAGTGGTTCCTGAGGCCACCTCCTCAGCCCCAAGGCCACATAAGTTCTTGACAGTGGTCCCAGCCCATGTAGAATTTTCTTGGCCAGTGAGGTCCTCAGAAGTGCCTTCCGCCCTCTCCCTGCCATCCTTTGTTCTCCGGCAGAGGGTGGGCCTGGCAAACACAGGGCGGGTCCTGGCCCTACCCAAGCAGCAGCCCCATCATGCCCCCTCCCACCGGTCACCCCCTTCCCTGCCTTGTTTCCCGACCAGGGCTCCTTCCCGCCAAGGTGCCTGGTGATCCCGAGAAACATTTCCCCGCGGCTGCCCTCAGCGCAGCCCTACAGGTGCTGACTTCTCCACCTGGGACGGCCCGTGCTCGACACACAAGCCTGGGCAGTCCTGCCTTCGCCACGTCAGCAAATCTGTGCCCAAGTGCACTTCCCTCGAACATTCCCTCGGCTCCATGCGAACAAAGCCCTCTCCTTAGCAACGGCTCACTGGGCAAAATGCAGAGACCACCCAGCCTGGAGCTGCTCCAGCATCCTGGGTCTCTGCTCAGGACCGCCCCCCACCCCCGGACCAGGGCAGCAATGACCTACTGGCCCCCCACCCCCCGCGCAGCCTGCGACGCCAAGTCATCAGGAGCAGACACGAGGCCGACTGCAAACAGCTGTCGAGCTCCAAGATAAAGCTTTATTTTAGTGGCTAAGAGAGAAAGTGGAGAAAAGGCGCCAACATTTTTACTAACAGCATAATTATATCAGGGAAAGCTCCTCCTCCAAGGTTCCCGCGCTGCCCGACAGCACTTTCCGCTGCTGGAAAGAGGGTAGACGGAGTCACCGCGGCCCGCGCCCGGCCCTTCCCCCACGCGCCTCTCCTTCACGACAATGACAGAGGCGATGGGGACCTATGGCGAGGGGGGCTAGCCCCGAGTGCACCAGCAGGGACGGGAAAGTGCTCGGTGGAGGATTTCGACCTTCTCAAGATCCCAGTAACCGGAGACCACTTCCGTCTCGGCGTCCAGGCAGAGCCGGGGGGTCTCCGTCTGAAGCCGGGGCCGAGAGCCTCCGGCCGATCCTGGGGGCGGATCCTGGGGGCGCAGGGTGGCGGGGCCGGCAGCCTCGTGCCCGTGGGCTCCCGCGGCCGCCTCCTGACAGCGCGGACCCGCTCGGCCCACGGCGCGGCGGCAGAGGAGACTCTGCTACGTGGGTCCCCCCGACGGTCCCCTGGCTGCCGGCTGCCCCTTTCTGCAGACACACCTAGGGCTGAGCTGGGCTCTTTTTCCGAAACTTAAATCTGATCCAATCGCATGGTCCTCGAATCTCTCCAAAGGGCTCCCGCTGCCTTGATGGTTGAAAGCAGGACGCGGAGGGACGGCCAAGGGCTCGTGGCCCCCGGCTTCCCCGCTCCGGATGGGGCTTCGGGGGGTCTGCAGTGGCCACTCCCTTGGCCTAGCCCTCCCGCTGGCCAGCCTGGCACCCGAACCCTGCTCTCAACACTGCCACCCGGGCGCTCTGCCACCCGCTCCCAACCTGACGCACACCTCTCAAGAAAGCGAGCCATCGGGTGTCTCATCCTAGGCAACAGACGCCCAGTGACCGCTTGTCCACTGGGACCACGGAGCCCTGAACGGTCCCTGGCATACACCTGTACTCGTGGGTGCATACTCGTGCGTGCGCGCACACACACACACACACACACACTTTGTCGATGAGCAAACGATGGAGTCTGATGAGAGCGAGCGTGGGCCAGCCCTCACCTCGACCCCGAGAAGGTGGGCTCGGGCAGGCCCTTGTTGAGGACAGAAGCATCTGCGAGGCCCGTGGGTCCTTCCAACACATGTAGAAAGAGAGAGAGAAACCCCGGCCACGGACCCTCCATTCACGACAGGGGACGCGCTGCCGGGCCCCCAGAGAGGGAGTCTGTCTGCTGAAGGTCCCCAGGCCACCTCGTGCTGCAACCCCGCCAGCCCCTCACCGGACACCGGCATCCCCTCCTTTCATCCTCCGCTGGAGTCTTCCTGTTCGACCAAGCAGGAGCCCCCGCGTCTGGCCGTGCGCCAGGCACCGGAGGAGTGGGGGGCAGAAGACCTCGGGGGGCTTCCGTCGGACCGCGCGTGCAGCAAGCCTGTAGGCCGGGACAGGCGGCCCGCGGGGTAGCCCTCCGGGACACAGTCGAGTTATTTTTAAAATCCTTTAGGTTTAAAAAGAACTCTCTCTGCTTCCCGTCTCCCCACCCGGTTCCGCCTTCTGGAACAAACCGCCTCCCTTCTTTGCCAAGACACTGCTCTGAGGGCACGTGTTTCTCCCCCCCACTCAACGGCCCCGGGTCCCCCAGAGGCCCTGCCCGACCCCTCTACCTCAACCCGGCTTTGGGGAGCTCTTCGGAGGTTGAGGCGCAGCTGACCCCTGGCCCTGGAATCTGACCCCTCGCTCAGGCTACAGAGCCCACGGAGCAGACACCTATTCGCCTTGTGCCCTTCGGCCTGACGGGACTGGAAGCCGCACAGCCGCACGAATTCCTGTCCAAACACAATCAGCACCTACTGTGTGTCAAAGATGCAGCCGAGTCTCTCAAGAAGCACACGGGATGGTACAGCAGTCAGTCAGGAGGAGTAACAAAAGAACCAAGATAAACAGAATAGGAAGTTGGTGGAAGGTGGGGGTGGCTGCTGTTGGTTACAAAAAAAGAAGGGGGGGTGAGGAAAGGGGGAGGGAGGGCTTGCACAGGGGAGAGGTGGCAGATTAAAAACCAGGACCCAGAAGGAAGAGTTAAAATATGCCAACCCTGTGTCTTTGCCCCTCAGCAAGGGCCCGTCTGGTGACCCGTATGCCATTCCAGCACCTGCTCTGCCAGCGAGGGCTTGCCTCTCAAGCAGGGTTGGAGCACTGCTCATCCATCGACGCAGGAAAGATCCTAAACCACCCGGATAACCTCAGGACGCAGTCTCTGCGGCCCATTCCCTTCTCAACTGCACGGAATGAGGCAAAAGCATCTGAAAAGGGTCTCTCTCCTTGAAGTTACAGTTTTTGAATGCTAGAAATCAAGAGTCCTTTGTCAGGCCCAACTGGGGTGAGTTTCTTGAAAAATCGCACAAGATGAGGAAGCAGGCAGCCCCCATCCTCATTCCCACTTCTCGCTTCTGGATAAGCCCGTCGACCTTCAAGAAAGGCCCCAAACGAGGAGCCCCAGCTGGAAGGGGTGCCCCCCAGACTCCGCTCTCCCAACCAGCCCCAGGGGCCAGCGGTCAGCTCCACCGAGCAAAAGGATCAAGATGGAACAAAATAGGAAATAAGCCATTTTCATGTCACAGCCTAACAAATATGCCTCTGACTCTAGGCTGGGATTCGACGGTCTGTTGCTGGCATATAAAGTTGGTGGTGAGGCCAGGGAAGTGGCGTTCTAACACGCCGACCCCGACCATTCAACAAACAGGAGGGACAGCTCCCACAAAGCCTCAAAGCACAAGCCTCAAAGAGGCAGAGACCCACACGGAATATTTCTGAACCGGATACTACGCCACACGCAATTTTTTTTAACTTTAAAAATATTTGCTCTTAAAAAAATTGTAAAAATTAAAAAAATTTGTTCTTCACAACATACTTGAGAACCAGAATAAAAATTGATTTTTTTTTTAACAAGAGTAGTGAAAAGGAAAACAAACAGTACTAATGGGATTTTTGTTCTTAAGCATTGGGAGTTTCTGACAAATCAAAGGTTGAAGCAAAAACATTGAACTCAGGATACCAAAAGTGCCAGTAGCGTCGGTGAAGTTATTCTGTGAAGGCGGATCACAGTGGAGGACGGGGGAACTGGAGGCCTGGGGGCCTGGCCCAGGGAGGGCCCAGCTCCAGCAGGCAGTTAGCAAATGACAGTTTTGTCAACCCAGAAGCCTGTCATCCACCAACAGACGGCCTGAAACTATTCTGGCCGCTGCTTATCTGCCTCCCTCTTTCAAATCCATGTGAAGTGTGCGCACCAGGCCCAGAGGGAGCAGATGGAAGCTGCAAGAACCTCAGGAGAGAGGAACAGGGAAGCACACGGCTCAAAGCAGCTTGGAGCCTGGCAGCCTCCCAGACTGACTTGCACAGAATCCGAGGCCCACCCCTGACATACAGCAGGCACTTAATAAATGCCTTGTCAAGAAAAGAAACCACTACTTGCAGCCTGGCTGCTCGGGGGACCCCATACTGGGTGAGATCGAATCCGAGGAGAATCATCTTGGCCTGTCGGCCTGCTTTTTATGAGCCCCCCCCATCAGCCCCCGTGAACACTTCCGACTGGGCTCCACCTCTGCGCTTGCTCTGCTGGGGGGCCTCTGGGGGCGTAGCGGCCCCGTGAATGGACCTGTCCCAGGAGGCCCCTCCAATGCAAAGGCCTTGAAGATCCAACCAAAACCGTGCTACAGACAGACAACATCTGCTGGTCTGGGCAGGAGGAGGGGAAAGAGCCGGCACAAATAGAGCACAGTCTTCCCTTAAAAACAGAAATTCGTCAAAGGCATGTACTGGAGGGGTAGGCTAGGGATGGGTGATGTACTAGGGCAGCTAAATCCAAAGAATACAGAACATGAACTGAATGATATGCTTAAAGTATTATAATCTGCCTATGTGGTTACAGATACGGAGCGGAGGGAGACGGACACCGGTGGTGACGGAAACCAGGAAGATGTGAAAAACGACAGATGAAACACACATAGGAAGCTGGGTCTGCAGGTGCCGGTTTACCCCGTTTACAAGCAGTAACTCACCGCGTCCTTAAGAAGTCTACACACTAGTGTGCTAGTGTGCAGGGACTAGTGTGCTGTCCCTGTGTTTAAGGGGAAAACAGGCACAGAGAGGTTAGCCATCTCCCCAAGGCCGCACAGCTAGCATACACTGTCCTGCCACGAAAAACAATTTATTTATTTATTTTTTTAAAGATTTTATTTATTTGACAGGGAGAGAGAGAGCACAAGTACACAGAGAAGCAGGCTCCCCGCTGAGCAGGGAGCCTGATGCGGGGCTCGATCCCAGGACCCTGAGATCATGACCTGAGCCGAAGGCAGAGGCTTTAACCCACCGAGCCACCCAGGTGCCCTCCCACGAAAGACAATTTAAAAAGGGGTGGGGTGGAACCAACCTGCGAAAACCTAACACCTGGCAGGTACACAGACCCCACGGACAAAATCCCATGTCTGCACACATACCCTAAGACAAAAGGCAATACCGGATGGAGATCCACTGTATCAAATGGGGCTACAAGCATGGCAGGATTTTTTCCTGGTAAGCCAACACAAGTCGTCTGTATGTTCACGCATGCCTGCATGTTCTAAGAAATACAAGGAGAACACAGATGGTATCCTGAATATCAGGGAGGTAGGACAGTCGGCTCTGCCTTTATAAATCTCGCATTGCACTGCCCCCTCCTCCCTAAGCATAGGACCCCTCTGGAAACAGATGACCAGCACTTTTTTCCCATTTAAAAAAAAAAAAAACAAAACATATATTCATTACAGAGCACTGGGATGGAAAATGGGGAAAAGAAAAAAAAAAATCACCCAAATTCTACCAATTAAAGATAACCACTATGAAATATTCATCAGGTTTCCCAAGAGTATTCTCTGTGGTTTTAATTTTTAAATGTACATTCAATATTAAATCTTTCCACTCCGAGACAAGCCTTCTATTTATGTTATCTCAAACTGTGAAGGCATCGTTTTTAAAAGAATTAGCTATTTTCCCCACTGTTGGATGCTTAAGGCATCTTTTATGCCTTTAAATAACAGCACGATAAAACATCTTGAGGGAGTAAAGCTTTTTTTGGCACCAGGTGGGGAAGGGAGATTAGTAGGTCAAAGGGCATGGGGGCTATTTTGGAAGGGCCGACACTGGTGGACACTGGTTTCCACGTCTGAAGATTCTGACAACCTCTGACACTAGCTTACTAACCCTCCTCCAATGGACACACCAATGCGCGCGCACGCACGCACACGGCAGGGTCTCCGTCTACTGGGTTTGGGTTTGGCTCGGAAGTAGAGTCAGGCCCCTGGCGGGCCTTGGAGGGGACCAGTGGTGGTGGCCTCTCCGGGCGCAGGTGCCCAGCCTCTGGACAAGCACACAGCGGAACAAACTGCTGCTTTTCCTTAATTTTTTTTTTTTTTTAGATTTTATTTATTTATTCAACAGAGAGAGAGAGAGAGCGATCACAAGCAGGCAGAGAGGAGGAAGCAGGCTCCCTGCTGAGCAGGGAGCCTGATGCGGGGCTCGATCCCAGGACCCTGAGATCGTGACCTGAGCCAAAGGCAGAGACTTAACCCACTGAGCCACACAGGTGCCCCATGCTTTTCCTACCAGCACCGGACCCAAGCGATGGCCTACGTTTATGAGCCAGGGCACTTAAAAAACCCCCACGGTTACAGGAGAGCTTCCTTCGGTGAGATGCTCACAGCTGGGGCGTTGGTGACGGACCAGGATCACAGTCCACCTTCCAGAGAGACAGGTAAGTTTAAGGGAGTGCCCGGCCCGGCGCACTGCGCGGCCCAGGAATGGCACCCAGCGCAGGGGACCCCAGGACTCCCGGGCCCGAGTATCTCTGTATCTTTGCTCTGCCTTTCGCTCAGCACCCCCTGCAGCTGACGGCCTGCCGGGACCAGAGCCATCCGTCCCTTGGCCTGTCTGCTCAGCAAGCACCTGTATACTTCTAATGGGGTTCAAAACACCCCAGTGTTTCCGAAAGATGGGTCTTCGCTGCCTGTGTCCTATGATCTGGGGGATGGGGAGGACGCACCCACAGGAACCCTGGGGCCCACCAGGAAAACAGAAGGCAGGCTCAGCATCACCGCGCTCATCAGAAAGGCGCGTGGCCCAACCGCCCCCCTCACCCCCTCCGAGGGCGCGTCAAACACCCCTTCCGTATATGGGACAACCACTTCAGCACGTCCTATTTTCGGCAGATTTTCCACATTAGAAAGCAAATTGGTTAAAATCATTGTAAGATACACCTCCCACTCATGACACTTTGTTTAATTCAAAGTCAAATAGCAAAGCAGGAGAGTGGGCTGTTTAGCACATTTATAGATTTATAAATGGCCTTTCTGACCGGCACCCAGGCCGCCCTGCCCCCCCTCCCTTCTTGCAGCCACAGCTGGGTAGGAATTCACTGACCTAATAGCACTGGACAGATAATTCCTTGCCTGGGGGAAAGACTGGCAAAGCCCATGGCATCTGCCATTTCCAATCTATGTTTCGAGATGGTGACCAGGGGCTTGGTTCGAGGAGGGGGCCAGGGGGTTGGGGCCGGGAGGTGGGGGGGGGGGGTGTGTGCACCCCTCACTCTCCGTGTAAACTTTACAGCCCTCCTACAGCTGGCGGGGATGCACGGCTTTGCATCGGAAAGTCCGGGCCTCTGATTCAACTCAATCATCTCAAAGCTGCGCTGGAGAAAATAATTGAATTAAAGAGTTGCCGTAACTCATTCAAGGGACAAAGCAGCCATCCGGTGGGAAACAGAGACAGTGCCGTTAAAATCCGCCGTCTTCTGGAGATAGCGAGAAAAAAGGCAATATAATGTGGTTCAAAGGACAGATGGGACTTTCCTAATTGTCCCCAGATTCCTAGCAGCAGGGGTGGTAACTAAATGGTTTCAATTAAAAGTTAAAGAAACAGGGCAAAGCAGGCGGTAAGTTATGCCTCGTGCCGATAAGGCTCGGTCGGTGCAGACGGCGGGCTGCTTCGTCCGGATTCCCGGCGGCCCAGGTCGACGGCGCACAAGCAGGGAAGCCGTCCCGACATGCCGCCGTGACAAGGGGACAAGCAAACGTCTGTCCGATGCACGGTCATGAAAGCCCGTGTGAGTCTTATGGAGCCGAGTGAGGCAGGAGCCCACGTCTCCGTGCCAGGCCCCTTCTGTCTGCCGGAGCCGCCGCCTCCTGGCCTCCCGGGATGCGATCGAAGGATGGGATCAAAGGGGCGAGCGAGTGCGGGCCCAGGTGTGGAGGGCACGCGTCTACGGGAAGGCTGCAGAACCGGCCTGGGCAGGGCGCTAAGGGGAGTTCAACCCTGCTGCAGGCTCAGTGCCCGCGGCTCAAGAACAACAGGCATGGAGTAAACATCTGCCCCTTGAAGCAGTGATCTCGGGGGGGGGGGGGGGGGCACTTTCCACCCCAGGCCCATTTTGTGACGTCAGGACACATTTTTGGTGGTCACATGGGGCCAGGGAGGGCGGTGGACAGAGGCCAGGGGTGCTGAGAAAGCTCCTACAAAGCACAGGACAGCCTCACAATGACGAATGATCTGATCTAAAATATCAACAGGGTCAGGCTGAGACGCTCCCTTAAGGGAATCCTAAATTAAAGCGTCTGAAATTCAAAGGACTCAGAAAGCTAAGAAATAAGCTGGAGTCAAGTACACACACGTTAATCCATCACCCGCATGGGACAGAAGAGACTTCGCGGCTGTGAAAGGGACAATTGGAGGCAAAACGATGGGGTCAACTAAGTGCATCAAGTGAGCAGAGTAGATGAACAAGAGTGAGCCACTGCCCCCACCCACNCCCCAGCCCCGTCCCCCTGAGGAGGAGCCCCGTAACCACAGTGTTCTTGTTCGGGGCCACGAGCCCAGTCCGGCCCACAGCCCGGCGCAGCTGACGCAGACA
Organism: Ailurus styani; assembly: GCA_002007465.1. NCBI lineage: Eukaryota > Metazoa > Chordata > Mammalia > Carnivora > Ailuridae > Ailurus > Ailurus styani. The sequence continues at coordinate 6,676,190 of LNAC01000001.1, read as the reverse complement.
CGGAGGCTCCCGGAGATCATCCGGCGACCTGAGGAGGCAAGCAGCCTGGATGGGCATTTTGCAGGGGGGCGGGGGGGTCTCTCTGTGCACACTCGGTCCACGTTACATTTCCCATCCGGGCCACCCACTGCCCTACACCTGCTGCACACCTATGAACAGATTTCAGAGTAAGTACCAATTCGCTCTCGGTAAGAAGGTCCCTAACTGACAAAGGCAAAGACAGGGCTGGAGGGTCCCAGAAGGCCACGTTCAATGGATAAGACCCTAAAACCAGTAACCAGCAGCCACCAGTCCTATGTCCCAACTCTCAGGACGTAGTCTTATCTGGGCCCAATGGTCAGTAACCGGGTGGGGGAAGCAGGGTCCTTGCATCCCCCTAGAAGTTACAAGTCAGTCTTGTCAGGTCCCCAGGGCCCCGGTCCTCACGGGTTCTCCCTGGAAGCCCTTGGAATAGCACGCCGAGAGGTGAACCAGGAGAAGAGAAAGGCAGTGGAGGTCACTTCTTTCCTCCCCCTTGTCAATACGTGTGACTGTTCTTTGTCCCCATTGTAAAAACAAAAACCCCACACCATGGTTATCGTAACAACAAATCCGGGAATAAGAAAGAACATCTGAATATTCCGTAATTACACAGCACCACTAATAATTAACTTTTCATCACTACAGTTAATATTTCCTGCTGTTTTTCGCCCCCCTGAGAGTAGGTTGAAGAGGAAGAAAAGACACCAAACCCAGACTTGAATCTGCTCTATGGGGCGAGAAAAAAACCGCCCAGAGTTATGAGAAGTGGAAAAGCAAACACAAATGCGAAATAAAGTACTATAGTAATGACAAAATTTCCCATGTGATTGGAGACAGAAGCCTCAGGAATCCAGCAGTGACTGATCAATACTGCTTACTTCCCACCTCAGAAGCAGGGATAACAGATCCCACGCCCAAACCCATAGGCCAAATAAAGAACCAAGAACGACCATTACGAGCCACTAGATTAAGCCATTAGATTAAGGCACGCGGTTGTTCACAGGTCTATGTGGAGACCCCTCTACTCGGGTCAAGTGAACAGACACAGTTCTGCCTGACAAATCCTCTCCTCTGAGACAATCATATACGTTAAGGTTTAAAAAAAGACAGGAAGCTAACCCAGGTAAGAAATACAAAAGTCTATGTAGCATGAAATATCTCCAAGAGACTTGTTTGGTGAAATTAACTAGTGGTTTAATAGGGGGGAAAGCCTGATATACAAGAGTGCCCCAATTTCTTCAGAGAAGTTAACATTTCAATCCTGTTTTTATCTAGAAGTCATTAAACTGTGCAACATGAATTATAGGAACTACAGCAGCGAATTAACTCTATTCATCAACTAAGTCCAAACACTTTAGAGTGCATCTGTAATGAAAAAATAGCTCTACATTTCTGCCTCTTCTCATTAAAGTAAACCAGTTTTCTCTCTCTCAGTATATAAAACTGTCTTCTCTTCATATAATTTATATTACCATAAGCCGGCTCACATTCTAAACTATTACACGCCTCCAATTAATTTTTGCAGCTTTTGCCTGAAAATTTAATGAGATAGTAGTGGGTGAACCTGCTGACTCTAGATTATGTGTGTGCTCCCAATATTAATGTTGGCATAATAAAATAATCTGATCCATACTTGATGAGAGCGTCCCCCGTTGCCCCGTGGTAAAGGTAACGTGTAAAACAGGGTGACTGGTTTTCCTCTTTTAAATCCAATTACAAAATTTACTAGCCTCAAATTAACATGCCCCCACTCATCAACCTGGGGAAAAGGAGAAGGCAGCAGCGCCGTGTCATTACCCCCCAGCTCCATTTCTATAAACATTTCAGCCAACGGTGAAGACGGATGGCTGTTTGTCTAAGACCGAGCTCTCTACCGTGGAGGCTAGAGAGAGGCTGCACTTGTCAAAGCTGATCCCGAGGGGCAGCGAGGGCGATCGCCCAGATGAGGACCGGAGTCCAAGGACTCTCTCACCCAGTCTAGCTGCAGGCACCCCTGGGGCATTCATGCCACCAGCGGGGTCCATATTCCCACATGTGCCTGTGTGCAGACAAACATGCACCCCAATGCTCAAGTTCAGCCAGAGACGGAATAGCCTGGACGTGCAGACAACTCAAGGACAGACTCGACAGCAGGTCCTTTGTAGGGATTAAGGGTCTAGGTGCAAACAAAAGGGAAAAGAGGCCAAAAATGACAGTGCAGTGGCAGCAGTCAATAACCACCATCCAAAGGACCTGCCATGCAAGGGTCTGGATCGGCACCAAGAGGGGCTCAGCCATTGTCACCGGCCTAACGGAAAGCGGGAGGTGCCGGCCACGGAAGCTTCGGCAGATCCCTCCAAAAGCAAAGCCCGAGCCTTACCTACAACGGTAAGGACCCTTCCACCCACCATCGCCGGTGGCTGAGAATTAGCGGAGACAGGAGACTACCCAGCACCGAGCAGAGCGCCTGGATAGGGCTGGCCCTTAACACATCATTTAGATGGAATCTGTGTGTGTAACAGCCCGTAGGAATGCCGGGGAGGGAGTGGGGCAGGAGGGCCTGGAAGAGCCTCCCGTTCAGCCGCTCTCCTGACTTGGCCCACACCCCCACCTGCACCTTCCTGATACCAGGGAGGCAGCTGGGGGTCTGCTTCCGCTGAACAGACACACAGACGGACTCGGAGGTTTGAGCTGCCGGGCTGGCACCAGTCCAGCCCGGGTGCCTAGGTACTGCCGTCCAAGGGGCTTGTCCTTGGCTGGGGCCAACCCCACAAGTGGGCTTAGTCTGTGGGGGAAAGGAGCACCAAACCCCACACATGAAACTCAACAAGCCCACCTGACCATGAGCACTTAGCCCAGTGGGACGGCCCGTCCTAGAGATGGTTTGTTTGTACCCAAACCTGCGGATGTATAAAGACTACAGAATAGCTATCAAACCAACAGCTGATCAGGAACATCCAGCATCAGACCTTTATATACCCAATGTCTGAGCTGTTTGGCGGGGGTTTGGGGGCAGTGATGGCGTAGAACATGCTAGGTGTGATCAATCCTGGACCCGGGTTCAAATCCCACATCTGTTCCTCCAAGTCCCAAGAGAAGTCAATTAATCTCCATTATCCATTAACGACCTAAGAACGATGAAATAAGGAGAGCTCACCCTGCAACCCTCGCAGGCCCAGCCACATACATGGGACCAGATGAGGCCACGTGCTTGGGAGTGATGGGCATGGTGGGCGGGCAGCATCAGCTCCCCGGGCCTCCCTGGCCCTCCCAGTAAAGTCACTTTCAACTCTGCTTTCCACGGCAGTGGAAAGCCGGCGACATAAGCCCCAAGCCCTAACACTTGGGCTCCCGGGAGAAAAAAAACCTGCCTCCCCCAACTCAACCCCACAGAGGAAGCCTCTCCACCTCCTCCAGGCAGCACAGAAAGGTGCAGCTTCTCACTCTCCAGTAGAGAAGTCGGGACTTCCTGGTTCTGCAAACTACCTACAAGTGGGAATATATAAAAAAACGAGGGGCTCCCGAGTTACCCAAACCACTGCCCAAGGGGAAGCGAAACCAGGGAAGGCAGCACCAACCAGGCGGACAGAGGGTTCTAAGGACTGCCCGGGCCCAAGGTCACTTGCTCTGAACACAGCGCTCCAGCCAGTCTGGTCTAGGCTGGACAAGGCTTATGGGGGTCCGAGACCGGGGCCGGCCATCCTGGACTCTTCCCAGAACCAATCCCAGCACAGTCTGGCCAGAGGCACCCTCAAAACAGGATTCTACAGGGGCTCAGGCCTAGTTCTAAGGCACTAGGAAAAGCCCTCCTCCCCCAAATTCCCCATCACCAAGGCCCTGGGGAAGACATAGTATGTCTCAGCAAGGTCGCATATAGATCGTGAAAACCTTCTCCTGTGTTGAGGAACAGAAGCTATTAACTGTGTTACTGGCAAGCACAGATGTTGTCTATATCTAAAAATTCCCAAATAGATCAATTAGCATATTATAAAGAATTTACTTTCATTTTCCCTTGGCAGATCATAAAAGCCCAAACACAACACTCAGTTTGAAACTGACAAGTGCATATAGCAGAAGATGCTCTATTAAATGCAGACAACAGGAAAAGTAAATGGTATTTATAATGATTAGCCACCTAATTAATTCTAAGAGTAGAATGTCAAAAGCTATAAATCCATTTCTTTGGTAACCGAAGCTCGACATCAAACAAGTCACTTCTGTGCTGAGAAGGGCAGCCCTAACATCTCCCCGACATTCGCATTCAGCAACAGGGCTGTCTCGTGGGTTTTCCAGGGAAGGTATTCAAAATCTACGTGGAAAAGCAACAGAAATAAACACACTTGCGTGTGTGTGCGTGCACACACACACACACACACAGAAGTAGCAGCAATAGAATCTAAAATGAAAACAGCTTCAATGCTACGAATGCAGGTAAGAATTAACCGACTCCTAGGACACGTGCTCATCCCCTGCTGGGGCAATTAGCTCAGTTTAGAGGAAGAAATCGTCAGGCTCCTGGCCCTGTGAAGACATCTGGGGGCCTTTGTGTTTCTTCAGCTTCGCCAGGGAGGGTGTAGGTGGTAGAGAATTCTCAGACAGACCGAAGTATGACAACACGATCACCCTCTGAAACTTTGTGCCCTTTTCTTGCTTGTGCCTTTAGAAACCACCTTCGGGGGTAGGGGAGGGGGAGGGAGAATAAAGGAGAGGGAGAAATGCAGAGGCAGAGTAAGGGCAAGAATAACATGGAACCAAAACTGATAACAGATGCAGAGCTGTCCTTCTTCCCATACTTCCTGAATTCTCTTCCTAGATTGCAAATCAAAATCTGCATTTAAATAGAATATTTTTAATGTAGAAAAGAGGAAGCCCTAGGGTACAGAGGTATTGCGTTCGATATCTATGGGCACAACATTGCATTTCAAATGAGATGCGGCATTTTGAAATTTACTGAATATATTACATATTCCAAATTGTCTCGTTATTACCACTATTTTTACTCAATTCTCCTATCCTAATAGGTGTGTTTCTTTTATGACCAGGACTGTTAATAAAAGTAATGTGATATTACATCATGCTATCAATTGAATCTTGAGAAAAGATTACAATGATCCAAGGATCTCATAAGCCCCTGGCTCTGATAATTCCAGCCATTATTCAGTGTGAAATTCAAACAGTCTGAATTCATTAACATTGGTTGCCACAAATCTGCATTTTCAGACTTTGCCATAAAACGCAGGAGTCCAAACCTGGTGACCTGAATGGAACAGCCTTTCACGGGAAGTGGCCCCACTCAGCGGCCTGTCCCTGCACGGCTCTGGGTGCTGGCCCTCTCCACGCCTGACCCACGGCTGCCGGTCTCCTACTTCAGGTTCGGTCATTCGGGCAAATCGCAGACACCTCGGGCCACAGACAGGAGAGTGATGGTCTGTTCCCAGGAAAAGACCACGTTGCTAAATGGATCCCCAGGTTGCCGGTCACATCCAGGAACAGAACGTTTGACTCCAACACCTACCTCCCTGTGGCTCAGATCAGCTCACCCTCACGAAAGCAAGAACTCAAATCCAATGTGCATATGTGAGAAAGATTTCAGGGAACCCCACACCCTTTGCCCTTAGTGAAGAAAGGTCACTGTGAGGTTGATTTGGGGGGAGGGGGAGATGCCTCACTTCCGAAGTCTCAAGAGGAACCCACGATGGACCTGTCATGAGCAAGTCTAGCATCCTGGCCACGTTTCATCTAAATGTTCACGTAACCTTGACCACAGGTGTGTGTTTTCCAGCTGTGGGCAGGTCACTAGGGCTGCTGCCCCCCAAGCCCACAGCACAGCCTGCTCATTTACTGAAGCTGCCAATAATGGAGAGGACAGAGAGCAGCAGTCTTCCCTAGGAAGCCCTTTCTGTGGGCCAGGTACCTGGCTCAGCCAGGGTTTCACTGAACACCCAAACTGCGGTTAACCATTCCTATTCACCCCCATCTGACAGAGCGGGAGCCTGAGGCACGAAGCACAGGAGGCTCCAATCTGCCCAAGGTCAACGTCATCAGGGGTGACCCAGGTGGAGCTGCAGGCATTTCCTGGCCCCGCCCTCAGGACCCTTCCCCCCTCCCGTCCCCAGGGCCTCGGCCAAGTCTTTGCCTCTGCAATTGGAGCCTTTCTTTACCTTTCCCGTGCAAACACGCGGAAGCCGTGCCAAAGCCGTGGGGCAGCTGCTAGCATGCGATTCCACGCTAAGGAGCTGGGCTGCTTCCCAGCCGAGCTGAACGCTGCATCAATCTGCTCTGTTTAAACACAGGCAGAAGGCTTTCCGGCCTTAAACAGGCCTCTGTGGTGCTGCCACTTAAGCCCGTGGGAGATCAGAGTACAAATCAATACGAATCCTCCTTCCTGGAGGAAGTTGCAACCCTACCTCGCGGTTTGGAGGTCATCTTTTGCTGTAATTAGGAAGTAGCAAGGAGTTTCGACTGAATTATGAAAAGCCAGGGCTCTCAGAGTTAAGGTTTTCAACAAATGTGGGGCCGGTGCTTGTCAGTTCCACACGCAGGAAATGCCGGCTTCCAAATCGCCCAAGGCAAGCAAAGCAGGCGGCCACCAGGATAGGTCCATGGAGGAATTTGATACACAGGCCATCTGTCCTCTAGTCTCAAGGGACCTGGGGCCACGAGGCTCTGGGAGCCCGTTGGGCCTTCTCGCCGTCCTCGTGGTCCCTGCTCAGATGTGGTCATGGGATCTGGATCTGCAAGGGCCCTCGCCCACAAAGCGACGGCAAGCCACACTGAATTCAAACTCCCCACCCTACCTGCAGGGAGGGGAGGCGAGGCATTTCTTTGCCTTCCCACCTCCGAGAGCTCAGGGACATATATACCTCCCCCCGGACAGGTAGTGTACCATGCTGCTTTGCCTTCTGTCTGCAGAAAACACTCCGATATAACACAGAGAATGAACCCTGCCTTCCAGACCGAGGCTGGATCCGGCTCCCCTCCCCGGCCCTACCGCAGCCTGAGATCCACTCATTCAAGAAGGGGTCCTGTGGAACCAAGAACACGTGGCCCGTGTACAGAAAAACGAAGGAGATGATGGGAGCAGCGGGCATGGCTTCCCCCTCAGGAAGCTTGCGGTTATCACTCTGGACAGTTTCACGGAATTAGAGCCCTGCTCCTTCACCTCTATCGAGTCCGAAGGCGTGGCATCATCAGGGAGTAAAATCCCAGGGAGAATCCGCACTAACAAGGACTAGACGGGCTCACCGCAGATCCCGGGCCACCGCAGATCCCGGGCCACCGCCTGCCCTCACCCACGTGAGTGAGTCCCAGCAAAGCCGGTCCCCGTAGATGATCATAGAGAGAGACGCAGAGGAGGCCAAGAGGCCAAGGGCAGCTCAATGGAGTCTGGACCTCCAGAAACTCAGTCCTGAGTTCCTGAAACGTGGTGGCAGACGTGAGTTTTCGGTCCGCAGAGGCTGCCGGGACTGGCGGGGCCCGAGGGGCGGCGTGCCAGTGAACCTGACCCGCCCTGCCCTCGTCCCAAGCTGCCCTGGGAAAACGGAGCAAAAGCACCAGCCATCTGAACAGCCTCACCCCGCGCCCGATGGAAACCGATAGCCCGCGCTGCCTTGCTCTAGCTGAATTTTTCAAGGAGGTGCAGGTTACACCCTGTCCAGGCCAACAAAGGTTTCCTTTGAGTTAAACAATGTATAGCTGAACCGGAAGAGGGAAGGCGACCACAGAAAAGGTGTTGGGTTACAAGGCTCAGGAACCAGATCGCTTTACCGCCAAGACTTGCTTTCTGCAAATCTCCCCGAGGAAAAGGCCGCACGACACAGTCCGACAAATCACAGCCCACTCCAACAGATCCGATCGGGGGCTGGTGCGGGGTCACCCGATCCTGTCCTCCTGGAGAAAGACCGGGACTGGGGGACCGGGGTCCTTGGGAGCCACTGTCGTTAGTGCGTATTTATGAAGAAACGGAAATCAAACACGGGGATCAGATGCTCGGAACTGCTCCTCATGCACGGTTCATGATTTCCCCCCCCCGCACGTTAACCTGTTCCCCCTAATGTTCTATCTTTTTGCCATATATAATTAATTCTAACAGCCATCTCCAACTTACCCCACAGGCTGGTGCCGGTTCTTTTAAACAGCACACTGCTGAGAAATTGATTTGTTGGCTCCCCGTGCCTAAAGAACCCACATAATGAAATATGTATAAATGTCACTGGTTGGGCCGCTTCTGAGGATAGAGTCCAGGAAGGCGCTCCTTACACACATACACACCCTGGAGTCCACTCGTGGTACACATCCTCATGTATTACTCACGTGCCCCCACACAAAAACCAATGAATTACACTGCATTTTCTTTTAAAACCTCCTATTTATCCTTAACTGGTACAAGTCTAGGGGAATTATCTTAATTGCTATGTGGAAAGAAGGAATTGCAAAGGCACTCGGTTAACCAAGAAGACTTTATTTTTAACAGCATGGGGCCAGGTGGGAGTGGCCGAGTTTGCCAAAAATAAAGAAATCGATTGATGATCAAGCAATCAATCAATCAGTCGAGCAGATGTGTTCTGCTGAGAGCTAGCTCGGAGCCCCAGGCAAACAGGCCCGGGGACCCCACTTCCACCTGGGGACAACTGGATTCTCAGCTATTTCCCAAAGGCTGGATTCAGAAAATGTTTAAATCAGGATCCAGAAATTGGATGATTAAACACTGAAAATACTAGGACTCTCTCCATGTCACACGGGCTGTATGTGGAGTATTTTAGCGTCTGAAGCAGAGGGAGGGAGGCTAAATTTAAAGTAATGCCAGATGACACTTGAACCTGGGGAGGCAGCATCCCTCCATTAAAAAATCTCGGTGGGGGCACAATAGGAATTTCTTACAACCCAGACCAGGCTCAAAAAAAGTTCCTGGTCTATGCATACTAGAAGTCGTAGTAACAGTGACAACACACAAGCCCTACCCCAAAATACTCCTGCGATAAAACCACCTTTTCCTCTCTTGCTAATTGCCCTCGGAACGCCCGATCAGAGGTCCCAACGATTCTCACTGGAGAAAGTTCACTTCCTCACCCACCCACACACCAACATACATAATCCTTATTATGAAGCTTACTGTAAACAAACGATCACTTCCTTCCACCAGCAGAGCCCTAACCCTCAGGCCATCACCTCCCTCCGCTCTTCCCGGTTCTCCTACCACCCACACCTCCAGCCCTAGGGAAAGGACAAAGGATCCGTCCACTGACGATCGCCTCCGTTTGTCCCAGAACGTGGGCTGCTGTTCCCCAGACCACTGGGGGGACCAGGGGTAGGAGCCTCTGCCTGGGGCTTGTCTGGGCATCTAGGAAGACTGGCCTCCCAGGAGCTTTCTCTGTGTGGCCACCCTCTTGGGGGCAAGCGGTCGCCCACAGTCAGCCCCCACTTCCCATGGACCAGGTGCGAGGGGGAGGGACAGACTCATGGCACACTTGAGATCAGGAACACACCGGAGAGCAGGGGGCCCCAGCAGTCCTCACCAGCTACAAAGGGGTCCTGTGATGATGCTGGCACAGCCGGTCACGCTATGTCGTGTTTCAGCAGAGGACGAGGGGAAGCCTGAGCTTGGGCTACACGGTCAGGGTCTCTAGCTCTATTCTCTCATAGACCCCACATGCCGGCAAGGACATCTGACTGTCAAGTTCCTCACTTTTCCGGGAAAGGGAGATGGGCCACACATCCACGTTTCCCAGCATGACGTGTGGATGGTGTGTGGACGGTGTGTGGATGGTGTGGACGGGGTGTGGGCGGTGTGTGGACGGGGTGTGGGCGGTGTGTGGACGGTGTGTGGACGGTGTGTGGACGGGGGGTGGACGGGGTGTGGACGGGGTGTGGACGGGGTGTGGACGGGGTGTGGACGGGGTGTGGACGGGGTGAATGGTGTGTAGATGGTGTGTGGACGGTGTGAATGGTGTGTGGACGGTGCGTGGACGGTGCGTGAATGGTGTAGACGGTGTGGACGGTGTGTGGATGGGGTGTGGATGGTGTGTAGACGGTGTGGACGGTGTGTGGGTGGTGTGTGGATGGTATGTGGATAGTGTAGACGGTGTGCTCCACAAGGTCGCAGCTCCTGCCGCACGACCGCTCCCCGGCCGGGCCCTCCAGCAGCAGCACAACGCGGCAGAGACCAACCCTGGCCCGGAACCCCAGGAAGTACCAACAGGCTTGCTTCTTCCGGACACACGGATGACAGAGTGAAAATTAAGACCCTCTGTTTCGTCCCACGCCTCCCTGGCTGGTTAACCGGCCATGATTGGAACCAGCAGTCTTGAGGAGTGGGACGTGGGCAAACAGGATCAACAGCAGAAAACAACCCCCTAGGACGAGTCGGGAGGCTGGCCCGTGTGGCGCGGACAAGGAGAAACTCCTGAGAACAGAAACAAGGGGGGGTCTTGGCTGGACGATCTCTGTGCTTCTACGCAGAAGCCGCGGGAGGGTCTTGAGATCCTCGGGAGGAAGGAACACGGGCTGAATCAACACCTCCAGAGAACGGCTCCCACGGGAGCTTGGATCCGCGGCCCAGGAACAAAATCCGAACAAGCCCCAAGCACCCAGAGCCCAGCTGGGGCCCTCCTCCCCTCTCCGCAGCGCTGGCTGAAGCCCCAGCAGCATCTTCCACCCCCCATCCCGGCCTCCCGACTGTTCCTCGTCCAGAGAGTTCCCCTACACATAGAAGGCCCTGCGGATCGCTCTCTGGTTTGTGGTTTCCGATGTTGGCAGTCTTGTCTCTGGCCGAAAAGCTGGAGCGGGATCCCACGTCCCCCGCGCAGGCTGAGAGCTCAGGAGGACCCTGGAGGCCGCGGCGCCAGGACCAACACACCCACCCACGGCGGAGCTACTGGCTTCTAGAGTCAGGCAATACCCCCTTCTGTTTATCTGAGAAAGAACTCAGTCTTGGCAGAAACGGGGCAGCGGCCCCAACAGCCAGGCGGAGCGCTTCACGGAACCCTGCTGGCCCGCTCAAGCCCCACTGCGGACTGGTCAGCTCAGCCTGGTGCCCCCGGCAGGCCCGGGTGACGCTCTCCCCATCCAGCAGGCACAGCCATCGCCGGTGCCCTGGGGACCCCTGCTTGCCACCTTTCCTCGGGGGCCTGGGACGCAGACCGAGCTTGCACATCCTTATTACAACCGGTCAGAATAACTCGGTGGGCAAGCCTCTCTGGGCACAAGCAGCTGGATTTGCAGCCACGTCCCTGCCAAACCACAGCCACCACGACCCCGCCATCATTTTACGGAATAAAGGCCAAGAGCTCCGATTTGCATTTCCACGTATCTCTACACAGTTTGCAAAAAGCGCTTCTTCCTCCCTACCTCTTCTGTTGCGATCCCAAGGTCACGGGGGGCTGCTGCAAGGGTTAATTTTTCAGTGACAACAACGACCCGTCTGAACTGATGGAGGACAAATTCTGGTTCCAGGCGAGATCGGCAAACCAGAGAGCATGTGGGGTTTCCATTCTAACAAGTAGCAACATACAGAACGAAGAGCAAAACTACAAAAAAACGCCAAGATGTAAACTTCGCGTGTCATGATTCATTCATGATGACAAAATGAGCCTCTTTGCAGGAAGAAAACTGAAATGTTTCATGTGAAATTTATTTTTAAAATGGCTATAAACCAAAATAATGAAGTCTAGAATAACAGGCACACAACGCTATTAAGTGAGGACGTCCTCAAAAATACCAAGGTCAGAAAGGCCGTGTAAACAGCTCGGGAGCCTCGGAGGTTTGCCATTCGGTGTCTGTGGCTTTTCATGAGTTTTGTGCAAAACATCTACTTCCTTCTTCTCTGGCCACATTAAACAAGATTTGTCTAGACCGGGGACCTCAGCAGGTGAGTTACCGGGTTGAAATCAACACATGGTCCCTCCTTGGGTGGCAATGCCAGCTGTCCCTCTGCCAAAAACGGGGGTACACCCTCCTGGGCAGGGACGAGCCCCAGACAGAGCTCTGAGAGCCAGCACATGCCTCCAGGGACGTGCGGGACCCCAGCCCCCCTGTACTTGTGAGGGTGGTGGGGCAAAGGGAAACTCCCCAGCAGGATGCAGGGGGGGTGGGGGGTGGGGGGCTCCAGGCCAACAGGGTTTGGTCGTAGACAGAGCATCCTCCTTGCACAACGGCCATGCTGCGACTGCAGTTGACCCCAGGGTGGTCCTCAACACCTTGAGCTCCTCCAAGGGGCTATCTAAAACTGTTTCCCCGAATGATGTCCAAACACAGAAGCGGAACAAGTGCGTCAGGCCAGTGTCTGAGCGCCTCAGTTCTCAGGAAAAATCCGTTCTCAGGAGCCATGTTGTAACCTCATTCTAATACAGATGCATTTATGCAACGTGAACGTTCTTCTCTCTGAGATCAAAACCATCGATAGACAGGAGCCCGCGTGGTTCAATTACCAGGTCAAGTCCAATGAAAACGCGGTTACTCAACCATTTTTGATATATATATTTTATTTTAAAAAAAGCCCATTTCATCCTTTACTATGCATTCCCACATTCCTATCTTTAGGGGAAATAGTTTTCCAAACCTGTGGGATCTATACAATGTACCAAGCATTACCCTCCAGTTTTGGGTAACCAACAGAGATGTTTCCCTGGCCGGCAGGTGAGCCTCAAGCACCTTTCAGTGAACGACTTGACACAAGGCACCGCCAGCATTTGGACACAGAACTGGACGCCTGTGGGAGGGAGCCCGCTGGATTGCCATCACCATGGCCGTGACCCACCGAAACCACCTTCGGCCCCAGCACCCAATACTGAAACCAGCGGGCCCACAAAGATTCTGTAACAACATCATCTCTCTGCCTGAGAAACCTGGGTTAGACTCCAGCACATGGAGTCTTCAAGAAAAGTTTCTTTGAGAAGAATGGGTGAAAGAAAAGAATTAATGTTGGCCTTGAAAGGCAAAACTGAAAGGCTGAACGTGGCCATCGTGACTTACTAATAAATACACCCATCTCCCCCAAAGAATGTTCAGTATCTCTAGTCTCTCGCCCTGGCCAGCGCGAAGTTCTTAGAATTGTTCCAAGAACATGGAGTCTCCTCTGATCAGTAACCCTCTGACCCCTACATTCCACTGTGGCCTTTGGTCGGGCAAGCCCTCTCGGGTCACTCCTGGGAGAGGCTTCAGGATTAGGACACCAAATTTAATCTTAAAAAAGGCAGGGAGTTGGGGAGCAGAGACCAGCTACTGAATCCCCATGCAAGAAGACCTGCACATGCCTGGAAGAGGCCCAGGTCTCAGGGAGTTTGCTGTCAGGATCTCTAACTGCCCCTGCGCCATGGGGACGGGGACACACACACGCGCGCGTGCGTGAGGAGACCCTTCCCTGGGCCACAGGCCTCTCTGCTCGTTAGGGTCAGGCTGTGGTTGTGCTCAGCCTCCCCCCACCGGTGCTCACGGAAGACTACTGCTCACAAGGTCTCTAACGGAGCCCGGCTCCAAGGAAGCTGGGCCCAAACCTGCAGGGGCGCACCTGCCCATCTCCGAACCGGGGGGGGGCTCGATGCTGTCCAACACTTTGGGCAACATGCCCAGGGGTTTGACAGAAAGGACACCAAGAAAATTTGCTCACACACTCTTTGTCTTGCTTTTAAATGACACTGTTAGCTCAAGGAGAAAACATTTTTTTCCAGCAGGGTAAACATCAATCACTCCTGAGAAGTTGCCATTTTGAGACTCTGAGTTAAGATGCAGGTTTTGTGAAAAATGGCAAGCGGCGTGTTGCAACTAGACTCTGGACCTCCAAACCTTGCTCTGGGTAAAGGATTGAACTACATCGATCGAGGATTTTCTCAGCCACACTGAGGGAGTGCAGGCAAAATTGAATGCTCCCCTCCGAGCACACCCACATCCGCAATCAACTCCAGAAAAAAATCATTTCGTGCTCAAGACATCCTGGAGGTTGGTAACTCTTAAAATCTAAGCTCATTAGAGATGTGCCTTCATCAGCAAGCTGCTTTCTAAAGACGTCCGTCTACCTTTTCACTCGAGCGTCTTTGGGGTGGCAGGAGACTATCTCCCTAATTCATTTTTATTCTTTGTAATTAATACGTCGAGAAGTCCTAACACGACTTCCATTCTGCCTTGAGTTTCCTAGTAGTATAATTTCCGTTGACTTATCTCTGTAGCAGCAGCAACAGCAGAAACAATCACTTTATACTGAGCTATATTGCTTCAGAGTTAATTACATGTATTTTGCTTTTGATAAATGAAAATACCAGATGCAATTAATTGAAAGACAATCAATAGGATCCTGCTATTAGACATCCCAATGAAACATCCAGAGCCTGCTGGCAATCCATAGTAATCAACTAATTGAAAACGCATTCCAGAGGGGTTTTAAAAAACCTGAGCTTTTACCTGGAGATATTTTACAGTAACTCACCAATATAAATCTGTCCACAAACTATAGTTCACACGATGGGCTGTCCGTCTTTTTAAGGGAATCCAGCTTCATTGGTTCAAAACCATTTAAGGCGATGAAACTCTGAAAGTACAATGAATTGGGTCAGTGGAGCTGAAGCAGTGATTTTTTTCCTCTGTTGTTTACATCTAGCCATTCCTTAATTGCATTTTTCCAATGCCTTCGATTCTAAGCTACCAGAGGTTATTAAATGGTTTCATTAAAAATACTATTTGTCTTGCTTTAGTCACACACCAGATCAAATTAAACAGTAGAGCACCAGAACAAATGAACCCTTTCCATCTATTCTGACACAAAGCCAAGTGTGCAAGACCAGAAGGTGATACTGTGTCATCACCGTGAAAATGTCATTTACATCTCTTTACATCTCCAAGGAGCCAGCACAGGGACAACACAATCAATACCTTCAAGCAAAAAGTATTACCAACTGTTGGAGAAATATGGAAGTATGAAGTGCAATTCACAAGCCCATGGTTTATAAGAGCTATTAGCATAAATGCTGACAACTGTTAATCCACTGTAACTCTGATTAACGGTTGCAGTTGTCCATTAATAGAAGGCATTTTAACTTACTACTGAAATTGATTACTCAGTTAAGAATTCAATCCTAATGTTCAATAAAATTGCACTTTCTTGGCAAATGCAATATGAAATGAGGTGATGCATTAAACAGCACTCACATTTATTTTACTATACAAGGGACGAAGGGGAAATCTATTGTGCTGTCATCACTTATCTGAGCCACTTCCTCCAGGCACAGAGTCCTTGGAGGGCCAGGAAGCTACCCCTGGTTCAGACAGAACAGGCAAGCACCCGGGCCGAGTGTGTCTGAGGGCCTTTTCGGTGACTTTCCCATGAAGAACAGACAGGATTGCAACACTGCCGCTGTCATGCAACGGGACCGTCCATGCTTCAAGGTAGTATTTCTCAAGGCCCGTGAGAAAGGAGAGGGATGCGTCCCGGAAATGAACTGTTGCAGCCAACCCTCGCCATTCCCAGGCCCATCGTATAATCAATCAGGATTCACGTGGTTGACTAATATTTTTAAAAGGGTATGAAATTACAGAAACCAGTATCCCGGCTACACTCTGCTTTTCAAACCATTCGAATCTTAGGAAGCTAGAGTTTCCTAATATACTTTTCCCTCCTTTATTTTTATTTTTAAAGTAGGCTCCACGCCCAGTGTGGAGTCCAACAAGGGGCCTGAATTCACAACCCTGAGAGCAAGACCTGAGCCGAGAGCAAGACCTGAGCCGAGAGCAAGACCTGAGCCGAGAGCAAGACCTGAGCCGAGAGCAAGACCTGAGCCGAGAGCAAGACCTGAGCCGAGAGCAAGACCTGAGCCGAGAGCAAGACCTGAGCCGAGAGCAAGACCTGAGCCGAGAGCAAGACCTGAGCCGAGAGCAAGACCTGAGCCGAGAGCAAGACCTGAGCCGAGAGCAAGACCTGAGCCGAGAGCAAGACCTGAGCCGAGAGCAAGACCTGAGCCGAGAGCAAGACCTGAGCCGAGAGCAAGACCTGAGCCGAGAGCAAGACCTGAGCCGAGAGCAAGACCTGAGCCGAGAGCAAGACCTGAGCCGAGAGCAAGACCTGAGCCGAGAGCAAGACCTGAGCCGAGAGCAAGACCTGAGCCGAGAGCAAGACCTGAGCCGAGAGCAAGACCTGAGCCGAGAGCAAGACCTGAGCCGAGAGCAAGACCTGAGCCGAGAGCAAGACCTGAGCCGAGAGCAAGACCTGAGCCGAGAGCAAGACCTGAGCCGAGAGCAAGACCTGAGCCGAGAGCAAGACCTGAGCCGAGAGCAAGACCTGAGCCGAGAGCAAGACCTGAGCCGAGAGCAAGACCTGAGCCGAGAGCAAGACCTGAGCCGAGAGCAAGACCTGAGCCGAGAGCAAGACCTGAGCCGAGAGCAAGACCTGAGCCGAGAGCAAGACCTGAGCCGAGAGCAAGAGTCGGACGCTCAAACCAAGTGAAACACCCAGGTGCCCCACTTGCTCCTCCTTTAAAACAACAGGGTCATCTCTTGGGATGCAATCCTGTAACATAACCTGCCCGATTACACAGCAAGGCAGAGAAAGGACCCACTGGACCTCCCAGGTCCGTGTACTCCCCATTCAGAAGACCATACTTGGGATTTCTATTCAGGGTAATGAAGCAGAGCCAGCTCCCACAGCACAGCCAGAACCGAGTCAAGGCCAAGCATGGTTCTGAAGAACTAGTTAGAAGAAAGGTAACCTCTACAGTCAGGGTTATCACACCCAAGGGCAAAAATAATTCCACTCCCACACCCCCTCATGCCCCCAACTTTCCAAATCAAGGACGGGTGGGAGGGAAGGGACGGAGACACGTCAGCCTCAATTTATTAAGTGCTGGGAGGGGAAGAGCCAGCAGAGGGTCTCCGCAGTGCCCAGCATCTAACGACACAATTACGTTTCGTGTTTAGTAACTAAGCATTTACTCTACCTAGGAGCCATCCTGAAATTTTCAGGAAGCAAGAGCTTGCCAAGCAAACTCCTGTTCACCCTTCAAAACCCATCTCACAGAGATCTTCTGTAACACCTTCCTTCTCCAGCTGCCAGGCTGTTACATACCCTGACATCTATCTCCAAGTCTCTTCAGTGTTGAACGTCTTGGTCGCTTTCATCTCTAGATTTCTCCAGGTGTGGAACATAGTTGAAAATAAAATATTTAACCAACTGCAAAACGGAATCTACCTCCTTGGTCTAGCACTGCTTCTCCCAGTAGGCCACAGGCTTCCTTTTTCTTTGTTTCCAATGCTTTGCACAACAGACACTAGGATGTCTATGTATACATATATATAAGTGATGCATTTCCAAAAACAAAAGGAAATTATAGGTACACCTGACCCTCAGATGACACAAGTGTGAAGTGTACGGGTCCACTTACGTGCGGATTTTTTTTGGTGGAGTACAGTCCCATAAACGTATTTTCTCTGATTTTTATTTACTTTTTTTTTTTTTTAAGACATATTCATTTATTTGACAGAGAGAGAGAGAGACACAGAGGCAGAAGGAACACAAGCAGGTGGAGCAGGAGAAACAGGCTTCCCACCGAGCAGGGAGCCCAACTTGGGGCTTGATCCCAGTACCCTGGGTTCATGACCTGAGCTGAAGGCAGATGCTTAACAAGTGAGTCACCCAGGCACCACTTCTGATGATTTTCTTAATTTCTTTTTTTCAAGCTTGCTTTGAGAATACAGCCTATAATACAAATAACGTACAAAATGTGTCAACTGGGACGCCTGGGTGGCTCAGTTGGTTAAGCAGCTGCCTTTGGCTCAAGTCATGATCCCAGGCTCCTGGGACTGAGTCCCGCTTAGGGCTCCTTGCTCAGCGGGGAGGCTGCTTCTGCCTGCCGCTCTGCCTGCTTGTGCTCTCTCTGACAAAAAAATAAATAAAATTTTAAAAACAAACCCCCCCCCCAAAACAAAAAAAACCAAGATGTGTCAGTCGACTGTTTAGATGGTGATTAAGGCTTCTAGTCAATGTCTGGTTACTGGTGAAGTTGTGGGGAATCCAGAGCTTGAGATGGATTTCTGACTGCAAGCGGGGGTTGGGGGGGCGGTCGGTACCCCAACCCTCCCATTGTTCAAGCGTCAGCTGTATAATAGGAAGAGGTCCCTTTTGGAAAGGAGGGAGGGAAGACAGGGTTATTGGGGAAGTGAAATGGAGCAGGGTGTGTAAAATAACTTCTTATATTTAAACAAAGCTTAAAGAAAAATATACTAACACGTTCACATTTACTTAACCTTGGTAGATACAGAGTCTTACTTTGAGATAATGCTTCACAGTGAAACCAATTCAGAGAACAGACAACTCGGCCCTTAGGAAGGCTTCACGGAGGAGGTGACAAACTCAGGAGCGCCTGCACTGCCCAAGACAACCAGACGACTTATACAGGAGATTAAGAACACCAAAAAGGCTTGGAATACTGCCAAAATCTTGAAAGCCAGTGCCCGCTATTACTCGAAAGTGGTAAGAAGTACTTTTAAGAACTGGGGCCGCAGAAAGGCTACAAATCCACAGGCCTTGTTTCCGCAGATCCTGAGGGTTGCACCACGGGCAGGAGGACCGCGAAGACCCGCCAGGATTTAAGAACTTCCGAAAGCATGCAACAAGACACAGAACCACAGCTCCGACACAAGCCACCTCGGGAGCCCGAGCGGGCTGTCCCACCGAGTGTCCCGGCCACGGCGGGTGAAGGCCAGGCAGCTCCCGTGTCTGGCCAGGGAGGAAGGCTCCTATTTTGGGCCTGTACCATGAACCTGGGTAAAGCTAGTAAACAGCACTTGGCACGTGTGTTCCGCCCATATGTTGGGGTAACAAGGGGCATGCACGTGAGCCCTGAGCCCAGGCTGGGGAGAAACCGCAGCACCCAGACCCTGGAGGAATCTCAGCCAGGCTGTGTCGCCCATGGGGCTTTCTATATACAGGAAACAGAAAATTCAGGACACCTTGCCTAGAAGGATCCTCTCCTCCCGGATTTCTAGTTCCTTCTCACTTGAAGTCAGGCCAAGGAAAAGTTACTGTTAGGTATCCAGTGAGACTACTTTCCTGAAATGGAACTGAAATGTACGAGAGGAGTACCTGGGAAATCTGCAAAGGACTGGAGCAAGGTCAGGTCTACAAAGGTCAGGCGGGGCCGAGGCGCTCTGTCCTGGCTCATTCTAGGAGGACCCATCACGCCTGAACTTCAACGGTCCTTCCCCACGACTCCCGTGCCCTCCAGGACCCAGACTGCAGGGCGGAGCGACCCCGGGGGGGCTCTGCCTGGGCTCTCTGACCCTCCCAGCTGGGCAGGCACCACTTATGGAACAAAACGCCACTGACTCGCACCTGCTCCGTGTGAGTTCTTCTCACACTACTTCTCGCATCTCGGGCTCTGATGCGCCCGCTCCTGCTACCACTTGGGGCCTGTCTGAAGCCCGCCTGGATTCTGTGCTCTGACTCACATTTGTGTCACGCAGGCTTTAAAACACCCGCCCTACTGTCCTGCCAAGAGCGGTGGGGGCTGCTTTACCTGCTGGTTCGAAGTGGGGTTCCTCCTCCCCTCGCCCCCCCTCATCGTCATCGTCCCCAGGTTGGTACAGTCCTGCTCAGCTTGGGCGAGTCTGAGAAGGGAAAAGACCCTCGAGTGGCAGATGTGGGCGGCGTAGATGTTTACCACTTAACAGGAAACCTGAAAGCAGTCCGGCAAGATCATCCCTCAGGCGATCGTGAATTTATTGCAATAAAGGGCCGGGAAGGGACAAGGGGAAGAGCAGAGTATGAGCAGGACACCGCACAGGGGAATCCCAGACTCCATGGGTGAGGAGGACCAACCCGCTCCCGAGGCCTCTGCCCCGCCAGGGACGGAGAAGAGGCACCTGCTACATGGGAGACAGGGCCCTTCCAAAGAGATAAGGAAGCCCAGCCCAGGAGTCGGTGTCCCTCAACTACTCAGCAAGTGCTAGTCATCATTCGCCTCAGCACTCAGCTCCAGGACAAGCTCGTCATCATTTAAAAAAAAAAAAAGGGGATGCTAAAGATTGATTGATTGATTGATTGATTTACCAGAGAGAGAGAGAGAGATCGATCACAAGTAGGGTGAGAGGCAGGCAGAGAGAGGAGGAAGCAGGCTCCCTGCTGAGCAGGGAGCCAGATGCGGGCCTTGATCCCAGGACCCTGAGATCATGACCTGAGCTGAAGGCCAGGCTTTAACCCACTGAGCCACCCAGGCGCCCCATCATTAGCATCTTATAAAAACCAAACCCACCTCTGCCCACATCATGAGACAAATGGTTCCTATTTGGCACAAGAATGCAATACTCCTAACTGGGTCACGGAGACCAACATGCCCCCATCCCTCCTAGCCCTCACCTCAGTGCAGCCTGTACCCAGGCTGTGGTCAGAGAACAAACAAGAGACTGCGTGAAGAAGCATCTGGAACCCCAGCTTTCCCTCTTGTCAATGTTCCCTTGACACAGATGCTGCCAACCAGAGCTCAGAAGGGTCCCCATCCTTAGGACACTGAGGACAGAGCCGACCTAACATGACAGGTCGGCACTCAGGGCCCGCCCACCAGTCCGGGGATCGCCCACCTCTCCACGGGCCGGGCCACGAGGCCCCATCCATCCTGCTGTGCGTCTGAGCCAGAGGGCAGGGCACCCCAGCCTGCAAGACGGGCCCATGGGGCTGCTGAAAGAGGGGTCCCCAGGGAGCCCCTCATGACCTGAAGATCGGTGGGCCCACCCCCAGGCAAGACCTGTCTCAGTCTATTCTCCCCTCCTGCTGGAGACCTAGGCCCCTGTCACTGTTGGGGGGCAGCCATCTGAGAGGGCAGTGACCCTTAGTGATGGGACCACAAGAGGGATGTGAGGGCGCAGAAAGCGGGCACCAGGGGCTTTCCCTGATATCCACAGTGGGGCCTCTTAACCGCCTCAAGTTCAAAGGCAACAGATAGGGAAAAGTCTCGGGCAGACCTGGAACCTGAAAGTTCACGGAAAAACCAAATGCCCACCTCATAAAACAGGCCCGCCTATATCACAAGTCCTCCCAGCCACGTGGACAGACACACGCCCACAGAGGCCACATGCCACGAGCATCCTGGGCCCCTGTTCCGGAAAACAAGGCAGGGCACTGGGTTCTCTGTGTCTACACCCGGTCCTCCGTACCAGCCCCTGCTTCACACCCTGGCCACCTCGCTGGTCTCCCCACTGGGAGGGGGAGACCGTCCAGCTCCACATGTGCCCCTCACCCTTCAGGGTCCCTCTGAGGATGTGTGGGGCAAAGCAACCCACAAGACGACGGAGATGGCACCAGGGCCTCCCCCTGCAGAGTGGGCAGAGCCAGGCCATCTAGAGGCCTGGGGAGGAAGGCGGGGAGAGGAGGCGCCGGCAGGGGGTAGGGTGCTGGAGGTGCGGCCTTCTGCCGGAGCACACGGGGCCACAGGTGCCACCGACCCTGCAATCAGGATGCCAGGCCAACGCCGTGATACGTAAGCCCCAGGGGCCTGTAACGGCGCCCCCCACCTCTCTGCCACCCAGGCTTTAATGGTTAACTCTCCCCGAAAGGCCCAGCCCATCTGGCCCGGAGCAGTACAGAATTCTGGTTTAGCCGTTACATGGGGAAAAGCAAGCAATGGACAATATTCCCCAGGGAGCAGAATGTTCCCTGCACGTCGGACAGGACGGAGTGGACACAGCGTCGTCTGAGATGCCGTCACCACAGTGCGGCCAGATTACTTCTCCCCAGGACTCAATCCCACTCACGACCTCCTAATAATAAATAAACCGTATTAAATAGCTTTGAAACAATTAGCCTTTATTCAGGGGAAGGAAAAAAAACACCTCCAACAGCCCCGCAAGCTAATTCTTTCCAGGTCCCTATACGGCCCACATTGGCATCGAGACACTTAGGGTCAAATCAACACTCCGTTATAATCCCCTCCAATGTCCAAGAGTTTCAACTTCAACAAGAAAAATGCCCTCCGGGCAGGAACTTTACATGCACAGTCTTTGTGGCCAATGTTTATGGAAATTTTGTAATATTAAATACGTTCAGCTGGTTTTAAGTTTTAAGAAAGTAAGGGCCCAACAGCCAAGATTTCAGAACTCTTGTCTTCAATTAGAAGGGCGGCCAGTGGGAAACTGTAAGGGGAGTCTTGGAACTCTGCCACTCTTTTAACGAAAACAAAATAGGATATTTTCTTGGTGTTGTCTCAGATGTAGTCAATTAATTTGTCCCTTTCTCGGCTCCGTTCGCAGCTTTTTACTTCTGTGCCCTATAAGCGCACGCATTTGAGACAGGCCAGGTGCCCTTGCAGTGCCGGCCAGGTGCAGCAGCAGTGCCCCGTCCTGAGCGGCGGGTCCACCAGGGCAATAAACAAGGACACGAGCGCGCCAGGTTGCGAGGGGAGAGGGGGCAGCGTGGACACCAATTGCAAAAATGACCATGGGAAGCAGATCAATCAATGGGTGCTGCTGCTCGGGCCTGGCACAGGCCAAGGTTCTTGGGGGAAAGTAAGTAGATCCATAAGCATCAACCCACACACGCAATGACGTCATCTTGTGAATTCCAGCTGCGTTCCCACACCCCAAACTGCCCAGCTGGCCAGGGGAGGGAAGGCAGCTGGCCTGAGCCGTCTGACCCTCGGCTCGTAGAAGCCTGTACGAGAAGTCAGACAGTCACGAAGCTGCCGTGTTAACTGGGAAAAGACCAGAGGAGTGGAAGGAATCCCTGGCCAAGGGGCTGGGACCCCCTCCACATCAGCCTGGCTCTCAGGGACGCCCGGCCTCGGAGGCCTCTTCTGAACATACCAGGACCCAGTTTCCAGCAAGGGAGGAACGCGGATAATCTCACATGGCAAATCAGAGATGCCATGGTTCCTAACGGTAACCGAAGAGGAAACGAAGAGGCCGAGGCACACGCCCCTCTGTGTAGGAGGGCCTGGAACCTGCCAGGAGGGCAAGCAGAGACGGGCTCCCTGAGGACAGAGCCCAGCTGCTGGAACCTTCCAGGCCATCTGGAAGGCAGGCCCGGGTTTTCTCCCTGGTAGAGGGGCGGGCCCCAAAGAGAAGAGATGGTATCTAAGCTCCTTTCCTCCAGGCACCCCATCTAAACCCCAAGCCACAAAGGGTCCGACGGGAAGCAGGGGGTCTCCTGATGCTCAGTCCCACTGCAACATGAAACCTACAGGCTGACGATCTTTAAGATAAAATCCACTGATGACAAAGCAGAATGCTGAAGCATCAGCGAGACAAACAACCCGACACACCGCGGTGGGACGAGGAGGGCTCCTTTTCAGAAAAGTGAGATTTCATCCTCGACCCCATTCTACCCCTAGGCAGGGTCAGAGGAGGGACCAACATTTACATAAAAATAAGAAGCCACCTACCTAAGATGCCCCCTCAATAGTTAGGTAACTATCTCTCCTGATACACAGCAGCTATACACCTATATTTCCTGTGTCTACATAACCTGCGTTGTGACACCTGGGTCAACAGACTATATAGCTTAAAAAAAATTAAATACTTAACACAGGAAAAATACTTATCGGTTAAGTGGAAAAATATGAAATACACGGAATAATCCAATAGTAATTCTAAAATATTCAAATGATTTTAATTTTTTTGTATATACTTACATGTAAGAAACAAATCACATCCAAAGTGTTCTTTCTCTATGCTAAGATTAAAGGTGATTTTTTAAATGTAAGTCTTTCGGATCATGAAAACCATTTAATTTTCTTCATACTCTCCTTTATTTCTCCATGTCCTACAAAGAGCAGATTTCCTACAATCTGGAAAATGCACAGTGGAGATGCTGTGGGCTCTTGCGTCAGGAGGCAGGAAGCTGGGAGTACAGAACGGGAGTGCCCAGGTCACAGCAGCAGCTACGCAGGTGGGTTACGAAGCAAGTGTCTCCCACACCCTCGAGCAAGTTCAGCCTGTAACAGGGTGTCCCTCCTGGGGACTCTGATACCTAAGTTTGAATCCCAGTGGCCAAGCAACCTGGGAGAATTGGGGGGGGCAGGGGGGGTGTTACTAACACAGCGGGGAATCCCTGGGCTCCAATGGGGAGCTTCCGCCCATGCATCCCCGGGCTGCTGGAGAACACCACAGCACTAGCCGCAGAGAACAGGGCAGACTTCTCAGCTGGCGCGGCCAAGCTCTGGGCCACAGATCAGACCGCAGGAGAATGAGCACTGAGAAGTACCTGAGGATCAGGAGCGGAGTCCTCAACCCTTAAAAGAATGACTTACACGAAGAGCGATCAGCTTTCAATACCAACACGATCCATCAACAGGCTCCACGTGGAACACCCAGCAGGGCAGTGAAGCTGGGTAAGATTCAGGCGGAGCCGCAGCCCTGCTCTCCCCCACACTGCGTCCTCGCCCCTATCTCCTCATATACTATAGAAGCCGATCACGGCTGCGCCGGTTTGGTGACTGGTTTAGTTGGTCAGCTCCGTGACAGCAGGGACACATCTGATTTTTATGCTGGAGAACTTGGACTCCAACTCACAGTCCCGAGCCTTGGAAGGAGGCTGTGGTGGTCCTGGAAACGTTATCATCCTCACAATGCCTTCCTCTGCTGAGCCCAGGAGGTGACCACCAGCACCGTGTTTGTGGGGATTCCTGGGATACTGCAAGTAAGGTGCTCCGAGCTGGGCTCAGGGCACACCGGAAGCCCTATCACTTAACACGTACTTTCTTTACTGACACGACTGGGTAAATTCAAGAATCCAAAGTCCTAGAAAGGAAAAAAAAAAAAAAAAGCCTGCAGGAAATTGGGCTCCGTTTTTATTTCAAAGCAAATTTATTCAAACCCAAACATCAAGGTTCAGGGAGGATTTAAGTGTAAAATGAAGTACATCACTGCCATCAAATGGAGCAGCTGTGGTACCTGCAACAGAGGGAAGACTCTACTTTTAAAAATCCATTTATGAGGTCGGACGCTCGACAGAGAATCGCACATGGGAAACAGCAAATACAAACACCAGTGAGGCACCGAAGGTCTAACTGAGGATTAATTCATGCATCCAGAATGTACTTCGTTAGTGGCAACACCTTTATTTTTAAGAATAAATCAGAGTCAGAGGAGATCTTCTCGAAGGAAAAACTGAGACCCAGATCACTTGGCCCATCAGAGACCAAGGCACAATGGAGCTTGGCTTCGTCCTTAACACACCCCACCCCGACACGCCGTCAGAACACAAAAACCCCGAAAGAGCCAGGACAGCCTCTTCACCTGTGACCCCAGCTCAGACCACCCGTCGCATAATCCTGGATACAGATGCCCAGACCTTAATCCAAAGGAATCCAGGACCAGGAGAGAAAAACCAAATTCCAGGCCAGCCCAGGGCCCCTCCCCCGACCGCAGGACCCCATCCCAAGAGCCAGGTGGGGTTTGTTTTTTTCAGCACAGGTGCCTCCCAGGTGCGGGATCAACCTACAACCAACAGCAAGGCCGGTCCAACAGCCTCGTCTAGGAGAAAGAACAGAGGCGCCCCTAAGGAGCATGTAAATATTACCTATTGATCCATTTACATCAGGTAAATAACCCTGTGGAATCCCACACCTCATTACTCAGGTGTGTTTCGTTAATTTTGAAAGTACAGACAACTTTTTCGCACGGATGCTCACGAGGGCAGTAACTGCGCAGGGGTGCCCTCTCTTACAAGATGAACGTGTAAACACACACATACCTGTGTGCACACAACGCAGCACAGCTGGGCTTCCTGCAGGGCCGGCGCCTCAAACGTGTCCCTCTGGAATTAGGTTCCCAGGATGTGTGCGTTGGGAGTCGTCACGAAAGCACGCCAAAGCCACCCGGGGGCCGTGCGGACCCCCGAAGCCCCGCAGACGCTGCCTTTCCCTCCTTCGTGCATCAAGCCTGCGCCCCGCGTGTCGCTACTGTCACCGCGTGACTGCTAAGAAACAAAACCTCCAAATTCCGTGATCTGTGACCCCAAGTTGGGTGTCTTCACATCCTACAGTCAACGAGCACGCTGCAAAAGGCCCTCAACACAGATGAACAAAACTCCCCAGGGGAAGGCAGCCCTTTCTGGGGTTACCCAATCCAGGCAAGGCGAGGTGGCAGAAGCAACTCCCAAGTCACCGTGTGGTTGGTCACGGAGACAGGGGGCGAGCGAAGGGGAGGCCGGTGACGCCCAGCTCGTCTTGACATCAAGCAACTGGGCAGAAGGGAGATGGGAGGGCGCTTCAGTGCTCAGGTCCCCACAGTGGGATTTTTCTTCCCACTTCTGGTCTAAGACTGGGTCAGAAATCTTTGGGATGGAAGATTCCTCATTAATAAAAGAGAACAAACCAGTGACACACAAAACAACCTAAATGAATCTCCAAGGGAATCACACCATGAAAAAGTTCAATCCCAAAAGGCCACGTATTCTCTGACTCCGTGTATGTAACATACTTATGTGACAAAATTAGATGAAAGAACAGATTCGTGGGTCTGGCGGGGAAGGACTGGGAAAAGGGCAGGACACTCCAGCGCTCAAATGTTCTCTGAGCAAGTCCGGTCTTGGCCACCGGAAGAGGCTGTGGCTGTAAGTGGACAAAACAGGGGAGATCCTTGGGGCTGTGGAGTTGTTCTGTATTTTTTCTCTTTAAATTTTATTTAAATTTATTTATGCGACAGAGTGAGAGATGGAGAGTGAGCACAAGCAGCGGGCAACGGAGAAGCAGATTCCCCACTCAGCAGGGAGCCCGACGTGGGGCTCGATCCCAGGACCCTAAGATCATGACCAGAGCCGAAAGCAGACACTTAACTAACGGAGCCACCCAGGCGCCCCTGTACCTTGACCACAGTGGGGGAGCACGCTGGAACCAACACTTTGTGGTACCACAGCACAGAAGTAAACACACACCCAAACAAACACGTGAACGCTGCGGAAATCGAAGGCTATCTGGGGATGCATCAGTATCAACTTCCTGGTTGTGTTAAGTGTTACTATTGTTTTGCACGATGTTACCATTGGGGGAGGCTAGACAGGGTATTATTACAACTACATGGGATTGGAGGATTACTTCAAAATAAGTTTAATTACAAAAATAACCAGGTTTGTCCTGGTTGTTTTGTTTTGTTTTGTTTAGTTGGGCTCCAGCTGACCACAGATAGGGTGACTCCTTTCTTTTGTGAATTGCCATGTTTACAAGGAGGAGCCACGAGGAGCCAACCCTGTGAAGAGGACTTACACACGGCCTGGGGCCCACGAGCCCAGCCTGTCTCTCAAGAGCCAGAGCTCCCCGCTCCTGAACCCTGACCTTCGCCGCCGCGGTCGGCAAAGATGCTTGCTGCGTGAGTTCCTTCCTGGGAACAGGCGCAACTGGCTGCTTTGTCTCTCCCAGCGGCTGTGGACGCCCGGCGCGCCCCAGGTCACATGGGACAGAGGGCGCCCTCCCTGGCCCAGCAGCCCGGGAGAGAAAAATCAGCCCCGGGAGCTGGTCTGCGCTGGCTGAGTGGGCACCCTGACGGGAACTGCATCCAGGCCTCCCCGGTCCAGCCTGGCTAAATCGAAACTACAGGCAACAGGCTGGAACAGGCCAAGACCGTCCCCGGCGGATACGCACGGCTGTACCCTGGGCTGGCCACTTTCCAACACCCAGCTCGCGCATAGAAAGTTCTGGAGCTGAAGTGTCCCGGCCGATCACCGGGGTCAGGCGAGCCACCTGTCTGCGTGGACCCACAGCGACATGCCCGCCTCTCCGGCAGCCTTCGAGGACAAAACTTAATCACACTGTATCAACCGAAAGGTCTTTTGTGGCATTCTGTCTGTCCTCCCAGATCCCCCGTCGCCTCTCTTTTAAAGAGCTGGCAGACTCACTCCTCACGCTCTCTGGTAACCCCCTGCTGATTCAAAGAACCCAAGGAAGCAAATTACAGGAGTGTCTTGGCTGTTTCTGCCTTTTTTGTCTTCAGGGCTACACTTTTTTTGATTCTTTCAATGGGAGTTTATGCTTAATGTCTCCCGGAGAAAGGAACAAAAACGTGTCCCTCTCCCCAAAATGTACCATTAGATACAGTGTACAGCGGAGAAGGATTGCAATAATAATGCTATTTCTTTCCTGCTTCTAGAAACCCTTAAATAGCCACTTACTCAAAAAGCTGAATGTTTTCAAATTGCCCAACACTGCCCAGCTTCAAAGCCGCTGAGGAAATAACCAGCAACTCTTCCACGGAAATAAAAATTACATTCTACATAAATTAAATATATAATTTGATTAAATGTGTTTATGTCTTTGTGATGACATTTAAAATAGAAGCAATCATTTTCGTTCTTAAAAGAAAAACTCTTTCAAATATAATTCGAAGCTGTCAAACCTACCTTCTGCTACAGATCTTTTAAATGTCACATACCTTCAAAAGGGGATGGCAGTTTCCTTTTAAATATGCAATTCCAAGCAGTGCGTTCTGAATCAAGCACGTATTAAAACACACTGCTGGCATTTATCCTGATTAAGTGTAGCCTCTGTACCCCTGTTCCTGATGGACTTGCTCAGGCACCGGCCTGTCCCTCTGTCCCTCCCCATACTACTCCGCTTAGTGCCCCGGTGGCTGGTTGCAAACCACAGGGCCCAGCACCAAGTCACGCCCCTAAAGCCTTAAAGGGGCAAAGGTATCTTCCTGTGATTCCTAGTTTCCCTCCCAGATATCTCGCTGAACTCTGTGTAACCCAATTTTGGCACAGTATCAACGGCCCAATTGTAAGACAGTGTTAAATCAGATGCAAAGAAAACTCTGAACTCATTCTCCCAAGTCAATGACCTACATACTCAATTGCTTATTCTCCAACTCAGTAGCAAACACCGTGCTATATTTAAACATGGAGCACAGATATAGCTTTCTTCTGAATCGTTAGTGATACAGACAAGCGTTCTACTCCAGCCCTCCCCTCCTCAAGTTAAAAAGACTGTAAACCTCGTCAATATCAACTGTGGAACTCTGAAGGGAACACGCCTGGCCCGTGTGTCTGTTACTTTAGTAAGGTAGCAAGTGTCATTTTTGTAAAAAGCATATGTGAGCAGCATCTCCACTGGAACATAAGTAAAATGAAGCCTGGTTCACCCCCGTCTCCCCAGTACTTGGCAAGTAGCAAGAGCTCAGAAAGAAAATGGTTCATGACTTCAAGTCAGTTAAGCGTGGGTAACAAGCATGTCGCATACCAAGTGTCCAAAGGGGATGCAAATTCCCCCTAACTTGAATGCTGACACCCAAATAATCTTACAGCCAGCAGGGATGACAGCAAAAGGAGCAGAGAGCTCTCAGAAGCTCTTGGTAGGTCAGCCAAGTATGCTGAAGTGTGGGCAAGTCAAGCCCCCACAACCAACAACAGAAGAGGATCCTAAGAACATTTGAAGAAGTATCAAGGTAGGGGCGTCTGCCTTCCACTCAGGTCATGATCCCAAGGTCCTGGGATTGAGTCCACACTGGGCTCCCTGCTCCACAGGAAGCCTGTTCTCCCTCTCCCACTCCCCCTGCTTGTGTTCTCGTTCTCTGTCTCGTTGTGTCCGTCAAATAAATAAGTTAAATCTTAAAAAAAAAAAAAAAAAAAGCATCAAGGTAGAGGGTTTGAAAGCCAAACAGAAAACAGCCCAGCCCAACACCTCAATAGGTACCTCCTTCCTGGGAAAGGAAAGCTGCTGGGGGTGGGGGGGAGCAGTAAGCAAGAAGCCAGGGGAGCCTTCCAAACAGACTGCAGTGCAGTGGGGAGAAGAGAGGACCGGGGCGACTGGAACACACTTGACAACCAAAGCCCAAACCTGGGCTGTAGTTTGGAGTCCTTCCTACGGGTATCTTCCTGCCTTGTCCAACTGTGTGGCAAATCACCTTGCCCCTCAGAAAGCATCTTCTCACAGGCATGGGAGAGGAATGCCACCCGAACACACCAAGCCCCTCTAACTCAAGTTCTAATTCCACTTAAAAATAGGCGATTGTGAACATTAAAGCCAATCCCTAATCCTCAAGGGACCAGCGCTTGACAGAAATCCAGAGGGTGGAAGAGGAAGTTATTGCAAAGGGGTTTCTCCTTTTCTTTGGACTCAGGTTAAGTTGTCTTCATTGGGCCGCAAACTCCAGCCCCACGGCACAGAGAAGGGCCAAGAAACATCACGCATGAGGCCAGACCCCAAAACCTGACCTGTGACACCAATGGGGAAGATGGAAAACACAGGTGGTCTGAAATGCTCAGCAGAGCAGTCATTCAGTAAAATCTTTTTGTTCCTTTTGGCCACACTGGCCCTTCTGCGTGGTTCCTGCTCCCCCAGGCTCCTCCTCAGAGGAGCCTTCCCAGTTAACACCACTCACACGCCCATCTCCCCACACCTTGCCCACAGAAGTGATCAGCCGAGTTCCCCCCAGACATCCCTCTGGGGCTCCACTAACCCTAACCCTTTATGAGCTTGCTATCAACTTTTCCTTCCTATCGCCTCCCCCTACTGCCATAGATTTATTTACTTTCATATATTTATTAACATATACGTTCAAAAAAGCTGGTGTGGACTCCTGATGGTCAAAACCAACAGCCCTTTCTCAGCTGCCATTGAGCTTCCTGGCTGGTAGACAGGCCCCCCCCCAAACACACAAGCGTGCGCGCACACACACACACACACACACACACACACACACACACCACCCTCTACCCTCTACATTCAGATACTGCACTGAGAAGCAGGTACTATTCTATTAAGAGAGGCAGATCTGAAGATAAAGGAGACCTAACCTTGACTTCAAGGAGTTCCAACAAGGAACAAGAACAGAATGCCAGAAGCAGGCACGGAAGGAGAGATTGCGGTGTGCCTGGGTGGCTCAGTCGTTAAGCGTCTGCCTTCAGCTCAGGTCATGATCCCAGGGTTCTGGGATCGAGCCCCGCGTCAGACTTCCTGCTTGGCGGGAGGCCTGCTTCTCCCTCTGCCTCTGCCCACTCCCCCTGCTTGTGTTCCCTCTCTCACTGTATCTCTCTCTGTCAAATAAATAAAATCTTTAAAAAGGAAGAAGAGATTGCCCCTCTGTCGGAACTCCCACTCAGATGCTCCCAAGTCCATTTCCTTCGGCCAATCTCCCCCGGGAACTCCGTGTGCGCCTCACACACGCCCACCTGGCCCTCAGACTCAGCTCACCCCCATCATCGCCCGACCACTTGGGAGTTCCTGATTGACCAGGCCAGCCTCCACGTTTGTCCACCTCTACGTCTGAGAGATCGGCGAG
Organism: Ailurus styani; assembly: GCA_002007465.1. Taxonomy (NCBI): domain Eukaryota; kingdom Metazoa; phylum Chordata; class Mammalia; order Carnivora; family Ailuridae; genus Ailurus; species Ailurus styani. The sequence continues at coordinate 6,645,011 of LNAC01000001.1, read as the reverse complement.
TAATCTCAGTGTCACCCCTATACACCACTCCGGGCAGGAAGTAAAACTCCTAACCCTCATCTCTAAAACATCCATCAGAAGCCCAGCAGAGTGAGGTTTTGGAACAGAGAATGACCTCATCCAATTCGACTGGTCGATAGCAACTGGCCTTGTCCTTGAAGCATTTTAAATTCCTTTCCAAATCAAGTGACCACCCTAGAATGAGGGCTCCTCACAGAACGGCTTCCTCTAAATTGTCCCTCAACATGCTTCTGACTTTTTCCAGTGGACCCAGGCACAAGCCACAGCGGGACACGTGCCACCAGACTTCGGTTGATATTAACTCCCTATCCCCGTACACCGCTCCCCTGTAATGGAGCATTTCTCTAGGCGATGGGCTCAAGGGCACAAGCTGTCTCCCTAAACTCAGAGAGCTGTTCATGGCCAACTGTCCTGAAATTAAAGGTCGTTGTATTTGCATTTTTTATCAACTCTGGTCCTTCCCCAATCTCCTCCCCTCTTACAGCAGTCTATTTTCTTGAGTCCTCAAAGTACTTTCTCGAAAGACGTAGGATATAAATAAGTAAATGGAATCCACTCAAGGACACATTAGTAGCCCTATAAACCAGGTCTCCAAACCTACTGGCCCCAGAAAACTTGGAGAAGCTTCTTCCCTGAGGCCAGTGAAGCCAACACACCCACATTGCTGGGTTTTTGTAGGGCTCAGCTCACAGGGGAGCAGATCGGCCGGGGGGCAGGGGGTCTGGAACAGCACCTTAACCAGTACCTTCACACTGAAAAAAACTAGAAATGCATGTGCGACTACGTGATTTATCAGTGAGCTCCAGAAATCAAGTGTGGGCAGCCGGAAATGCAAACAGGTAGGCACAGATGTTAAGAACCAGGAACTAAAGACCTTGACCCTCATGCTTCACCGAAGAACACAGCATCTGGCAGGGAGGGGAGACCACAGGGCAAGGGAGAGGCACGAGAGGGGCTATCAACGATCATGCTGAATATCCCGGGAAAGCCCAGACCAGCCGGCCCCCTCTAAATACAGAGGGCATGGCTACTTTTTCCAGAGCGAGTAAACTCCACGGCCCACTCCCAGTGGCGCAAATGGGGTAGGTAGACTCTGCGTCTGTTTTGTTAATGGAGGGACCAAGAGAGGAGCATGCCCCCTACCCACTGCACCGGACTCCGGCAGAAAGCCAACCTTCTCTTAAATGGCTTAAAAACAGCTCCATTTCCTTACATGATTGGTAGCACTATAAAATTTCATAACTGCTTTAGAAAACTAAACAATATACCTATTCTGTGACCAGTAAATCCATTTCCAGGAATTTACCCAAGAGAAATGAAAATGTAGGTCCATAAAAAGACATGTGCAAGAATGATCTGGAGCAGCTTTACTGAGACTAGCCCAAAGCTGGAAACAGCCCAAGCATCCATCAACAGGTAAATGAGTAAACAGTGTGGCAGATTCCTACGATGGAATCCTACTCAGCCACTGAGAAGCAACAGGTGACCGACCCAGGCTAAAACATTCAAGCCGCTCAAAAACACTACGCTGAATTAGAAACTGCTTTTGCAAAAAGGTACATTTGGTATGATATATGCGAATGCATAACATATATGTTATCTATGTACATTATACAGTATTGGTTTCACGCACAAGCAAAATTAATCATGGGGGTGGGGGGGGGGTGGGGGATGCCCAACGTGATCAGAGACAGGAGGACGGACTGCCTGGAAAGGGCCAGAAGGGAAATTTCTGGAGCAAAGCCACGTTCTGGATCTCGAAAGGGCACAGGTGTGTGCATTTGCCAATGAAGCGATCGGCACCCTTAGGATCTATGCACTTTCTTTTACCATATGCCCCCATCCTCCCAACACCTCCCCGAAGTTTCACCTCAAAGGAAAACAAAACAAAAAGGAACCACAAGCAAGTCCCTGTCAGGTAATGAGATGCACGCTGAGGGACTCAGGGGTCAAGGTGAGCAAGATCTGGAAAGGTAGCCAAAAAAACACTGCTAAGTAAAAGCCAGGCTGCGGGGCAGAGGACAGGAGGGCGCTCTAGCCCTCGGGTGGGGGCAGGCACGTGTCCACCTGGGGAGCCTCTCGTGCAAGTCCGTCCACAAGAGTCCTGTCTCTGGAATGAGGCCCCCGGGAACCCTGAGAGGCACGAGCCACTTCCCCAACAAGAGCAGGAATCGGGGCAGCCCAGGAACATCCACCCCAAATTCAAGTGTGGGAACAGCCTGCAACCACGTAACGTCCACTCGGTCCACGAACAGACTTCGGAATCCAAGGAGGCCAGGCCGGGGGCTTGTTTCGGACTGTGTGCCAACTCGGGCTGATAAACCAGGAGGCCCCCAGCCCAGGAAAAGAGCCACTGTCTGAGTACAGCGTCAGGGGTGCCTCTGCACTGGGCGGGTTCTGGTGTCTTGAGGCCCTAAGAGCAGGCGGCAGGGTTTTGGGCCCCCCCCCTCAAGCCTCTTCGGGGGTGGCACAGCCTTTTGGCCATACACAGCTCCCCAAGAGCCAAATGATGACCAGGGCCCGTCTGCAAACACGTCGTCAATGCCACACGGCTGTGACCCAGCTGTCGGAAGGGCCATGTCCTATCAAAGTCGGGACTCCTCCGTCTCAAGGTGTGTCCCCAGGACAGGGCCCATGTGGGCTGGACGGACCAGCCTCTCGTATTATTCAAGAGGCTTTTAAAGGACCCAGCATAGAAAACACATGCGCGAGTTCCCAGGTGAAACAGGGCGTGCGGATCCTCTGAAAGGTCACCCACTCCCCTTTCACTCCGGATCCTTCACCCGATCCTTCACGCGGGCAAAGGACAAAAAAAGCGTGAACAGCGAGGCGAGGGTAACGGAGCTGTACCCTGATGGAACCCTGGGCTCGCACTAGGGCCACACCTGCACAGGCCCCGCGTTTTAAGAGTGAGGCAACGTGCACGGGGAAAGGAAGTGTGGCTTGCTGCCCACACGGGAAGAAATTCCTGGGCACTGTCCCTTCGACCTACTTTATGAAGTTTGACGTGTGTGAAGAGTTTGGGTCCTCCAAAAACAAGGCCAGACAAGACGAGCTATGCAAGAGACTTCCCCAGGGACACGAAAAGGGAGTCAGAGGAAGATTCGGGTCGGGCTCCTGCACAGGAGACAGGGAAGGAAGGAGTCCGGGCGGGAGAAAGCTCCACCTCTTGTGCAGTTCAAGGCCAAAGGGCAATGCTCAGGCAGAGCCGGCTGGCTACTAGGAGCCCTGGTCTTACAGGAAAGGCCTGGGGGCACCTGGGTGGCTCGGTCAGTTGGGTGTCCAACTGGTCATTTGGGCTCAGGTCATGATGTCGACTGAGGCCCGTATGGGCTCCACGCTCAGTAGGGAGCCTGCTTGAGATTCTCTCGCTCTTCCTCTCCCTCTGCACCTCCCCCTACCCCTCACCCCCCATCTCAAGTAAGTAAGTCTCTAAAGGGAGGGAGGAAGGGCAGAAGAAAGGGAGGGAGGGTGGAGGGATCCCTGGCATCACCCTCACGCTAGGCCCCAAGCTGGGGGCATCCCGTGGGAGCTGAGGCTCGGAGCACCAAGCTAGATTCCAGATGTGGAACACAACCGTTGGGAACCCAGTCGATTCCACTCCCAGAAGCAGGAGATATCATAGCAACACCTTTTCATGGCTGCCACCCCATACCCCGTCCCCGCTACAGTTTTACCACCCAACACTTTGTTGTAGAACTCTCCTAACATTGACAATCCACCCTCACGGCCACCTGGCTGCACCCCAAAGTGCGGGGGTGGCTGGCCTTTGGCAGGTGTGAGGCCAGGAGCTTTGCAAGGATGCCCACCTTCAGGGACTCACACCCTAGCAGGAGGGCCCCCCCCGCAATGGCAAGCAAGGTGGGGGTGGGAGATGGAATCTCCAGGATGTGGCCCGTCAGTGGACACACGGCGGCGATCGGGAGAAGGAGCCACCTTCTCACTGAGGCAGAGGGTGATGCAGGGTTGGCGTGGATGGACTATCGAGGTAATCAATTTCCCAAACTAGGGTGTTAGTTACAGTCACGCTGCTTCCACAAACCCAGAACGGAGTAACCGCTCAGCACAACACGAGCTTATCTCTGTCACACAAGGGTCAGCGTTCCCGACCGTGGGCAACCTTCACAGAGCGATTCAGGGACCCAGGATGCTAGGCGACCTTCCGCTGGGCAGTCAAGGGTGGAAACAAGAGAAAGTGGGTAAAGCACACTTGTTTCTGAATTACTTCTGCCGGGAAGGGACACCTATCCCGACCAGGACTCCCCTGGCAGGAACGGTCCTGGGCCTTCAGGGAGATGCCCAGGTGGCCGCCGGGCAGCCCCTGCAGCCTTCGGTCCCCACCAGTGAAGTGTGGGACTGCAGTGCACACCTGCTCATCACCGCCACACACACCTGCCAACTTGGCCTCAGGACAGGCTTATCTTGGAAGCAATACAGACCCTCTGGTTCTCTGCACACAGGAATCCACGGTGATCGGACCATGAGACCAAACCTGAAGGGAGAGGCCCATCCTAGAAATGCGTCCCTTCCATCTTCCGGGGGTCACACAACCACGGCCCTGAAGTGGGAATCTGGTCGCAGCTCGACTTCCACTGATCGACTTAGAAAGTTCTAAGTGTTACCGAAAAGGCCCAACCCTAACACTTCCAAATCTGCAAAATGTTTTCATGTCCATCAAGTCTAAGATACCATCAAACCTGATACCCAGCACTCTTTCATAAGCCGCTGGGAAGGAAAAAAAATACTGTCCATTCCACTGAGGCACGCAATCAATTTCGTGACTGTCCAGTCCCAGAGATGCTAAGACGGTGAACACCAAGGAAGTAATGGTGTTTCTGGTGAAGTCTCTCAACAACCCAGGAAAGAGGACAGACATCACCATTTCACAGACTGGGGGCTCAGCCCCCGTGTGGGGTTAGGTGACCCGCCAGAGCTTACCCACCTGTGTGGACCAGCCCGTCTGCCAACCCTCAGAGACCAAGCCACCCTCCTCACAGCCATTGAGGCTCTGCTTCAAATGGCAAATCAAGTACCTTGGAGAGAATATTCTTATAAACTCATTTGAATTAAAGAAAAAAAAAACAACAGTCCACTAACATATGGATTTTCATCTGCATAACACTCTACCAACAAATTCTGCGACATTCGAGTGAGAACAGATGATGTACTGAGACATCAAAAACAAGAATCCGATTTGCTAAACAGCTGAGTGCTATTTTCACATCATCCTAATGAATTTAGTTTCAATAAAGGCGAATCAGCAAACACTCTGAAAATTCTAATGGTATGGCACAAAATGATGCTTTGAATGACAGCCCCAGAAAGTGAACTCTTTCCAGCAAGTGACAGATACCACAAGAGAAAAATCAGAACGGATGACTCTGTTCAAAGGGTCCACTTACGGCTGACGGGTCTGAACTTGGCCCTGGGCACGCTGCCCACATCGAGCTCCCCGGACTGTGAGGGAAGCCAGCAGGAGCTCCAGACCCCTGGATCCTGCTCAGACGGCTCGATCTGATAGCAGGTGCCTGGCACGTGCAAATATGTGTACAGCAGGTGGGTCAGCCGTCACAAAAGATGCCGCACTGATTTCTGGTCAACCTCCTGGCCGGGGCAGCCTCCTGACTCTCGATCCATCTCGGCAGGGCCCCCAGTGAAGGAAGTGTCTGAGGACACGGATGGGATGCAGGCCTAGCCGGGCCCCACTCAGCTGCCTGCCCGCCCACCCTCTACGCTGTGTCTGAATCCGGTGGTGCCTCTGAAAGTGGTACCAGGTTAAACCCCAGCAGTGACTTCACTAGTACTTCCTACAACTCCAGAGTGCCGTGAGCAGGAGACAAGGAAAAGCAGACACACACAAGCCAGCTCTTCTGAGAGGGGTCTGGGTAGCCTTCCTCTGAGCCCCTCCTCTTCTCCACCTGAAACAGGGGCTGTGGTTGGTAGTCTGTCCTGAGAACACATCTGAACACAACGGTCAACTACAAACCACTATAAAAAGACTGGGCTGGTCTTTGGAAGTGACGTTTTTACCGTGGACAATTGACAAATTCAGAGTCGTTTTTACAAACAAGAACCCCGAAGTCTAAGAGCTTCCTCAAAAAACAAGCGAAGCCATCTCTCCAGACTGGGAGCTCCGTGCGGACAAGGAAGTGGCCCCTTCTTACTGTGTTCCTCCTGGAGCCCAACATGTGGGAATCAACACATGATTCACTGACTCCCAAGAGCCTGACAGATACTTCCTGGCCGTGGCCCCAGGATTACAGGAGTTTGTGTTTTTTTTCTTTTGCATGGACAATGAAGTTCGGTTCCAAAAAGAAAGGCACATAAAAAGCATTTAAGACCTTCACTGGAATGATTTTAAGCACAAAACAAGATCAGATTTTAAGACCATGTCAGCAGCAGGAACAAACACAGGCACTGAAAGCCACAAGCATGTGATTTTCCACTTGCTGTGCGTGCAAGGACCCAGGTAGCCAGCCCCGATGGCCAGACCCAGGCAGCTGGAACTCTGAACTCAATCACGTAGTCCCGTCCAGCAGCCGCTCCATCCAATAACCGTCAGGACTCCCCAACGCGCAAACACGGAGACGGAGGCTCGGCCTCATGCTACAGTCACGGCGGCAAGAGCAGAGATTCAAACCGAGTTCAGCTCCAAAGCACCCAGTGGAAGGCCACTCATGACCTGCCCAGCAAAGGCCGATGGGGCAGGAGGAATACGGTGACACGGGATCGCGCTTCAAGACGGACTCCCATGGAGAATTCAGGACGCCCCGCTTCCTGCCACCCCTCCCCCTTCACCCAGGTGGTCGGAGGGGGTATCACACCCCCAGCTGCGGATTCTCCGGCCAGCCTGCTGGCCGGACTCCTGCCCCACCACACTAACCCCCAGTGGCCTCATCCCAGCACCACCCAGGCGCCCAGGATCTTGGGATAGTTAGAATCTCAAACCCTTTCCCGTTCCTAATAAAGGGGAGGCAGCCAGATCCCATCCCACAGGGGGCCACGGGGCACCGCCACCCGCTCAGCCCAGCTACAAGAGCCTCTCCTTGGCCCAGGAATCACACTGGTACCGTGTGGTCACTTCCTCCTCCGTGGGGGCCCCAGCTCCCCTCAGCACCCCCACCCCAGGGCCTTCACCAAAACCAAAGCCCAGTGATGGGCAAGCAAGACAAACCCCGGCTGCTCCTCAGGGCTCTCCCTGTTCCCCCTTCAGCACCCACCCCACGCTCTGTGCTGCCTCTCCCCGCTGGCCCGGAGGGTGCGGCGCGCAGGACACATCTCTCCGCTCCCGCCCCCGACGACGTGGAACCCCACGCAGGAGCTCTGAACGTAGAGAACTGTCGAGAGATGAAGTCTTTCCCTTAAAAAATGCACATAAGACCCTCCCGACCCTATCCCCTTGACCAGAGCCATTTCTGGGGCTCACACCCGCCCCCAGGGATGGAGCCAAGAGGTCCACAGGCCCGAGCCCTCTCTACAGCCTAGTCTCCTAGGCAACAGCCCACTTTCCTTCCCACTGACCGAGGCAAGAAGATCTGGACGCTCCTGAAGTTACTTCTCAAGACGCAGGAGACGCAGCTTTCCTTCCTTATAAGCAGGAGGGACCCTGCGGCAGCTGGGTCCCAGCAGCTAGGGCTCCCCCACGCCCCCTCACGTGCTCCCAGGCACCTGTCCTGCAAACCTGACCCCACTTTCACTCCAGGAGAGGCTTGTAGAGGACACGGCTCAGCTCCAAAGACCCTCACCTGTTGATGGGGAAGTGGCCGGTGACTCCGGCTTCTGACACTCGGTGGTGAGTGGCGCTGGGTCACCTGGTGTCTGGCCCTGCAGGACGAGTGTGCCTGTCACGTCGGATGCACGTTTGGGGAGCTGTGCTCCCAGGAAGGCTCTCTCTGCCCAGCCCCCGTCTGTGGGCCCATGCCTTGTGGCCCACGGGCAGAACGGCGCAAGTGGCCCCAGCTGGGGGCAGATCAGCTGGGCGGTGGCTCTCTGTCTGGTTGCCCATTAGAATCATCTGGGAGTTTTTCAAATGGCCCAAGGCAGGTCCCACCCCAAGGCAAGGTCCCACGTTGACTCAGAACCTCTGAGGGTGTGGCTGGGCTCAGGCCATCTGTCAAAACTCCCAGGTGGTGTCAGGTCCAGACAGGGGTGAGAAGGATGGGGCTGCAGGGGGCCAGGTGGAGGGCAGGGCAGCCTCTGGGTGGACAAGCTGGAGGGGGACTCAGGCAGCCCCTCCTCGCCGCCCCCTGCAACTCACAGCCCACAGCCCACTTCCTTCAAGACTCCTGCCCTGGCCTCAGTGTATGTGGCCGGGAGCCGGGGTCCCAGTGCTAGGACGACCATGCCCCCCCCACCCCGCCCCTGCCTGGCTCCCCAGCTTGCTCACTGCCCTCTGGTTGGGAGGTCTGCTCCTTGCGGGCAGGACCACACCAGGCTTGTCCAGGCTGCCATCCCCAGACCCGGCACAGCCCCGGCCACACTTTGTGCCACGCCCCACCCAACAGCTCAGTAGCCCTGAAAGGAGGAAAGGACCAGCCCCCCTGTGTGTGCTCAGAGGAGGAGGCAACAAGGAAAGCAAACCCCACCCCAGAGAGCCCACCGTCTCAGGAATGACCCTTCTCAGCACCTTCCAGGCCTCCCTACTCAGGTGTGATTTATTCCTGAAACCACCCCCTGCAGAGAGTTCCCTGAACTCACACTGTGCACCTGCCACAGGCCAGGCGCTCAGGAACTCGGACCCCACAGTCGGTTGCAAGGCACCATCCAAAACACTGTGACTCCCTCCAAAACAGCTCCCCTCGGCCACGGACATGTAGGGACGGACACATACAATGCGTTCTCCCCAAAGGCTAGCAGAACGTCTCCCCAGAGGTGCTGCCTGTGGCCTTGAAAGAGGCCAGAGCGATTTCAAATGGGCTCCGGGCAGGCGGAGGTTGGGGCGGGGTCAGGAGTGGCCAGGTCACCAAACTCTCCCCACCCAAATCTTCAGCAGTGACGTCACCTCCAAGATAGGAGATGTTTATTTCTTTACAAGGTCTGATGTTCTGTTTACCTAAAAACCTAAGTTCCCCATCTGGGTCCTGCACATACCAGTGGTGCCCAAATCACAATTCAGGAAAGCACTGAAAGCACCAAGATTTCAGAGAAGGGGTCTAGAAGGAAAAAGGGACAGGGAAATCAAGGTGATAGAAGAAAGGTCTAGGAGGAAAAGCTCCAGTCTGATCAGAACGGGTTCTGTGTTTTACAAAGGGCTACGATGCAGCCTACAGAGATGGGGGTCCCCCTTCTGGGCACAGCCCCGGTGACGCAACCCAGAGCAGGACTTGAGAACCCCCGGCCCTCAACAGCCAGGCCCCTGTCCCCACTGTCTCCACCCCCCACCAGGCAGCCAGCAGCCGGTTCCCTTCAAGGGTGGTGAACAGCACACACAGTATCAAGGGTCAGACTTTATCTTTTAAATGCACAGTGTGCCTGGGCCAAAAACAAAACAAAAAGGCTTTCCAAGATGCTTTCCAAATTCCAGAAACACACTGGGCTGGAAAAACGGAGCCCGGTTTCCTCTTATTTTTAATCTACATTGGCGAGGTTTATAATAAAAGAGAATTACCTATTTATTTGCTTACCTTACTTGGAAAGACAATAAATTGGAAAGGCTTCATAAATCTCACAGGGAAGTCCTTTAAACAAGGACTGTCAGCAAAAATCCGTAAATAACCCTCTGCCAGTCTCTAGCAATCACCTCCACCACACATTCTTTTTCCTTCCTGCTTTTGTACTAATCTTCTAGCAAACAAATCCAATCAAGCACCAAAAAAAAAAAAACACGTTTTTATTCTTATCGAGGTAAGGCTCAGAAAACACCAGGGTGTCACCAGGCTGCTGACGAAGGCAGCCCTGTGAGAATCCACAGCAGAGACGGCCCCAGGGGGCAGGCCGAGAGATACCTCTGCACCCCCAAACTCAGCCACACTGGCCCCCCCGCCGATTTACCGAACCCTGGTACATCAGCATTAATCTGAAGCACGCCACCAGCCCAAACACACAGACACCTAATGACACAAGGTCCTGCTCAGACTGATGACAGGCGGCAAGGAGCCCACCCACCGGGGGTAGGCTGGAGACAACAGTGTGTTTGCTCCCCACCCGCCCCGCCCCCAGAACCCCAGGGTCAATGGAGCCGCCCGGATCCAGGCAGCCGCTGGTCCGGTCAAGTTCGCCCATCCCTGTCCTGCCAAGAGCGAGAGCGGAAGGCAGCAAGCTCCCGCTCAGAGTGGACCACCAGGCTCATCCAGGAGGCCCCGTTCCTCCCATGGTAGCATGACTCGCAAGGCAACTGGTGGATGCGGTTGATTAAAACGACCTTCGGCAGCTCAGAGAGAGCAGAAGATGGACAGTCTCACACTGAGGTTTCAAGGACTGTGCTAAAAATAAGTTTAAATAAGAGGCAGAAGGAGGCTCGTGGATAATCAAATGAGCAAGACTTGAAAGAGCTGCTGTAATCAATTTACATATCAGGAAAGGAAAATTACCATAACCGGAGGGAAAATTTCTCCAAGCCAAAAGGTTAAAAAAAAAAAAAAAGACCAGCAAACCACTACCCAGATGGAAATGGAAACTGAGTACCACCCTCTTGAAATGCCTGTCCGCTTCCAGAGCCTGGAAGCTTCACGGAGAGACCTCCATTCTCAGGGGCCCGTCCACAGACTCACGCGGACGGTCAGCTCTGCGAAGGAACGGACTCTTGCCTCCGGTCCCACTGAGGTCCCCGTGCAGCAGCTGTCACCGAAGAGCTGTGTCCCTGGGAGCCACCGAGCTGCCCCGAGCCGAACACATGGGAGAACAGCCAGCCCGTGAGAGGCACTTCCTTGTCCTTACTACGGATGCACCAAATACAGGTACTTTTACATCCTCCTCCTTGGCACATCCCCGATACTCCAGAATAAGCACGGTATTATTATTTACCTACCAAAGGGATGTATTTCTAGTATTCCTGAACACACGTGGAGGCCTTTTCTTAACTGGCTCCCTTTGAAATACTCACTGGACAACGTGCACACCTCAGGAATGTTATTTTCCAGCGGGGCCTGGGCATACGGTAACAGCACACGGTGCACCCCTCCGCCCAAGCAGAGTGGCTGCCCATTCACTTCCCTCCCGGGCAGCTGGAATGTCAGGATCCACCCAAGGGAGTGGCTTCTCACCTAGAGTTTACCCTGTGGACACAGCTGCGAGTCCACGGAGGGCACTGGGAAGGCCCTGGGAGGCCTGGAACCACGGCCCTCCTGTGCGATCACGGCTGAGCTCCACGGTCACGGGCAAAGACCCACTGAGAGCTCTGACTGCCGCGTATGGCGCCGCCTTGCTTACTGACACCCTTCAGGACATCAAACACTTTTCTGTTACCTGTATGCATTCAACTTTTCCCCCGTAAGAAACTCCAGCCTCTGAGCAGGTGTCTCCCCTCCCCCCAAGGGTCACGCAGGAACCGCGATTACAAGGTTGTCACGACGGTGTGTGGCTGGGGAAACCTCACCGCAGCCACACCCTGTAGGTTCTCCAGCCTGGGACAAAACCGTCCTCTGAAGGTCCCCTAGGACATGGGATGCCAACCTTCCTGCTACTAACCCTAGGCTCCAGTCTCCTTGTACCGAGAAGCCCCCAAAGTCCTATATGCACGTGTCCGCCTCTCCATCCACTCACTGGATGGCAGCCCACAGACAGCCGTCCCCAAGAGGCCAAGGACGCTTAGACATGAACTTCAGGCCAGGACCAAGGTCAGGTTGAGTCGGAGCCTGCAGGCCATCAAAGGGTTTCCTGACACACGCGCGTGTGTGCGCACGCACGCGCACACACACACACACACGATGCACCGCAGGAGGAACGCTCTCACCCACCCAAAGCGCTCGGGCCCTAGTGGGGAAGCAAAGAACCAGCACTGAAGATATTTCCAGCAGCAACTGGAAAATCAAATGTAGCGATCCCCAGCTACCAATTTAAAAACTTCCCAGACTCATTTCACAAAATTCCCCCAACTGAAGAGAAATAGGAGAATATTAAATACTATGAAGAAATCAGTGGACTTGGGCCCCCATGCAGTGTGACGGGGGGCGCTCTCCTGCACGTCCACACTGTCTCATTAAATACCCCTCCTCAGAGAGACCCAGACCCTACCTGGAGGGGAGGTACTGGGGTGGGAGACTGAGCGGGCAGCCCACTGCTGGATCTGGCAGCCACTGACCTTACCACAGCAAAGTCCCCTAGCCCCCCCCTCAGGCTCTCCCCCAAAGCATCGCAGGAAGGCAAATGGGGACCTGGGTGCCGCCCACTGCCCGTGCGCCCCCAGGAGTCAAGAACACGGAATGGCCACAGCACGCAGTAAGTACACCGCCTGCTCCAAAGCCACTTCCCCCGAGCAGGAGGAAGGAAGAAGCAGCCAGGGACGTGGTGGTCACTCCCGATCCCTCTGGCCCTGGAGCCAGCAGCCGGGGTGGACGGAGAAGCACCTGTCTCTGGGCACCTTCCAAGAGAGGCTGGCAGGACACTGTGTGGAGGAGGGTGAGCAGCTGTCCCAGGACAATGGCCCAAGGAGCACCCTGGCCTGTACGTATGGGTCTGGGACTCACGCCTCTGGGGAGAGAAAAGGGGACCTCTGCGGGTTTCATGGGGCAGACAAGACCCCAACTCCAGCGACTGACCCTGGATCCCCCTCCTCCAGCCTGGGCCAAATGCCTGAAGTCTGACTTCCTTGGGATGGCATGGGTGCCCGCCCGTCAAGGAGATCTATCCGCTGTGACAGGAGAGCCCCCCGTGCCAAGTGAGACCCCTGGACATCAGAGACGCACCTCGCAGGCCACATCGAGCTACCGCGGCAAACTCCCGAGGCGGGCCTTTCTACTAGCAAAACGGGGCGATTTCATCCGTGGCCGGCAGGGGCAAGCCCTGAACACGGGACAACTTCCCTCGGTGCTGAGACTTGCTCTGCAGCCACGTGCTGTTTACATATCTTTGGTCCAAACTTGCAGAACGGCAGGCGGAAAGGGTGCATCTGACCGTAGATAAATTACACCGACGTAAAAGTTTCTCAAAGTCGATCCCCACAAAAGACCGAAACAAGCAATGAAACAGACGTCCTCTCCTGGGCAGTCAACTGCCGTCCCAGAGCCTCCAGCTCCCCCCAGGAAATCACCTCCGTCCCAACCCCCACCCCCAGAAGGGTCTCCATGTGGGCGGGAAGGACCCCGCTGCACACACACTGGCCGTGTCCCGGAAGCTCAGCTGCGCTTTGGAACAATCTTGTCAAGGAAGACACTTCCGTTGCCGCCAATGGGGGAAAGGAGAAATGAGGCTCCCCCTCAACTACCGTGCCTCGACTGCTCTTCCCCTAAAGTCTCCTCCATCCTCAGAGGAGGTCTCTTTAAGAAAGTGAGCCTTGGGCGCCTGGGTGGCTCAGTAGGTTAAAGCCTCTGCCTTCAGCTCAGGTCATGATCTCAGGGTCCTGGGATCGAGGCCTGCATCGGGCTCTCTGCTCAGCAGGGAGCCTGCTTCCTCCTCTCTCTGCCTGCCTCTCTGCCTACTTGTAATCTCTCTCTGTGTGTCAAATAAATAAATAAAATCTTTTAAAAAAAAAAAAGTGAGCCTTGTCACTGTCCCTTTTATCTAACTGCAAAGACATCTGATCAAGCCAGGCTCCGCCGCCCCTTCAGGAAGATGCCCAGTGGGGCCGGGTCTCCCCTTGCTAAGGGCCGCCGCTGCCATCCCAGGGAAGTGTGGGACAAGCCAGCAGCCCGAGAGCCCCCGGAGCTCTCAGGAGGTGCTGGGACCCCAGGCGTGCCCCAATCCAGAGAAGCCAGGGACCCCCCACTGAAGGAGAAACAGAGGGGCAGCGCTGGAGTTCACCCGAGGTCACAGAGCAAGCTGAGGGCAGAGCCAGGACAAGACCCGAGCCATCCCTTGCTGGCCCCTTGGTTAAAGATCACCACCACCCCTGCCCCTGAAGATGACCGATGGTGGGGGCGGGGACTGGGGGGGGAGTGCGAAGAGGATAAAGTGACCGTGACAAAATAGCCTTCAGCCCTATCCTGGCACCTGGACTTCTCTGCGGAGGAACAGAACAGGGTCATGTCCAGGAGCCCAGGATGAAACAGACACTCAAGCTCTGGTGTAAAATGAGCTGGGTGAAGAGGACGACTGGGCCACCCTGCGGCCTGAGTCCTGGAGCAGAAGCCCCAAGGTGACTGGGCCACCCTGCGGCCTGAGTCCTGGAGCAGAAGCCCCAACGAGCGACCCACCGTGCACGCAGCCCAAGTACCACCACCCGTCAGGGCCCTGGGCCTGTCAGTCTCAGCGCCGAACACCCTCCCGACAGCTCCTCCGACCCCAACGCTGCCCACCAAGGCCCGAGTGGGTCTAGCTCCCCATGCACCATAGCCAGCGCTCTAAAATGCCATGTCTTGGGGCCCCGGGTGGCTGTCGGTGAAGCATCTGCCTTCAGCTCAGGTCCCCATCCCAGGGTCCTGGGATCAAGCCCCGCGTCGGGCTTTCTGCTCAGCAGGGAGTCTGCTTCTCCCTCACTCTCCCTCTGTTCTCTCTCTCTCTCGTGCGCACGTGCAAAAAAGTAAATAAAATCTTAAAAAAAAAAAAATGCCATGTCTGGCCATGGTGATCTGATCTCAGGGCCACCCCGCACCTCTCTGGGCCCTCTCTTTGCCTCTTCAGACCCAGGGTCCTTCCCACTCCCACACCTCATTCTCTGCACCCCAATGTTAACTACTACTACGATAATAATAATAATAATAATAATAGTTAATGCCCAGACTGGAGATGTTCCTCAAGGCACATGTCAAGGGCTTTCCATACATTAATCCACTTCTCCCTCGCAGATTCCCTGAGCGCCCATCACCCCACTGTGAACACCCTTGGGCACAAGGAAGTGGGACTTCACCAGGGGGCAGGTGTCCTGGGACCGAAGTGCCCATCTGGAGGTTATGTTCTTAAGCTCTTCACGGCACATCCTCAGTGACAGGAGAGCACCACGAGTGTCTTTCAATTCCTCCAGCAGGCCAGCATCATCTACTGCCCACCCACCCCTGAAGAAGCCCCCGGTGCCCATTCCAGCTCTTATAAGGTCACCACTGTGTTGCAGAAGTTTAGAATAAACCCTCCTTGCTCTCGCCTGGAAGCTGGCGCATAGTAGGAGCTCTATTTGCTGAAGAAGGTGGATTTTTGTTCAACAGGTCATTTTCAGAAAAAGCAAATTCATCTCAGTGTCACTGCATAAATTTCCATAAATCAATCCAAATTGAGTTACTTTATCATAGAACGTAAAAATTTTAAACCCTATGCATAAAATATGATGCATCTATTTTTATTCGATCTACAAAATTATAAAGCTTTCCTAAATCTCTTAAAGGTGGTTTTTCCAGTAATGCATAACTGCTTAATTGGGAAGTGTACAAAACATAATTACATCGCCTAACACTACAATATTGCTTATGGGAATATCTTCGTTCATGCATCCTGCTTTATTTTGTATTTAATCTCTATTAAGATGTCTATGTGAAAACAGATAGGTACGCTAGTCTTCATAAACACCATAAATCATAAAGTCATTTCCTTCCTAACCCAAGTCCTAAAACAGCCCCCAAAGAAACTGCTAGAATCCAAAGGCTTCCACTTCTCATATTCATGCAAAGTTGTGGCCCCAGACACCTGTCCCTGTGCCACTTGGCCAGGTAATAGTTAAGGTAATGGCTGGAATTTTCTCTCACCGTAAATGTCTCTGAGTGCAATTCAAAAGGTATTCCAATCTTCCCCCAGAAAGCAGTTACCCAAACCAGAGAGGGCAAAAAAGCCAAGACCACAGTTAACGACCTCAGATCAAGGAGTATGAGGCCCCTTAAACACTCATCTGAGGACACCATGCATACCCCTCCTTCAAGTTCACCTTGACCCAGCACCTGGAACTCATGCCAAAGGCTCCAGATTCTTCGAACCAGGTAGACTTCCCCACACCCCTGCCTTGCCTTTAAATTTGTACACACACCCTCATCCTTAGAATTGGATTATCTGAGGGGCACCTGGGTGGCTCAGTCTGTTGAGCATCTGCCTTCAACTCAGGTCATGATCTCAGGGTCCTGGGATCGAGCCCCAGGCTGGGCTCCCAGCTCAGTGGGGAGTCTGCTTGTCCCTCTTTCTCTGCCCCTCCTCACACTCACGCACAGGTGAGTGCAAGGGTGCACACGTGCGTACACATTCTCTCAAATAAATAAAATCTTTAAAAAAAAAATTAAGTTATCTGAGTACAAAGCCACTCTTCAGACAGCTTGGTATTGGTAGAGAAGAGGCAAGTCAGAACCAGCTCCATCATTTACAAACTGGGAGCAGCCCATCCACGTGGCTTGTGAGACCCGCTCCGCGGATTCCCCAAGTGGGAGTAGGTGACCACATCCCCTCACTGTCTCAGATCAGGGTTGTCGCTAAAAAACAAAGTACCCTCGTGTATGACAAAGTGTCTCTACACACAGAATAAAGGTACGCTGTCATCTATGCGGAAACATAAGCTATCAGCCTCAGTGAAACCTACTAGTCAATAAATCCACAGATTACGATAAAAAGGGCCTGCCACAAAAGGTGTTTACTTACATTTCTAAAACAGAAGGTGTTGTCCCCAAATCTGTGTTTGGCAACGCACGGAAAGAACGGCACCCGCTTACGAGAGCTACTGGAGGTTGACTTGTTCATTTGCGAAACATCGCGGCCGTGCCTGGCGCTGACCTTGTCCACACACGCGGGCCAGGGTGCGAGCCGCCAGCCCCGCTGCTGCGCCCATCCTTGCCTTGTGTACGCGCATTTCCAAAGTGTGCTTCCCTAAAGGGACTCACACTGTACTAAAATGTAATTTGTAAGACCGACTTCTCCCCTGGCCAGCAAGCTGTGATACTCAGCCCAGCCCCCCTCCGTGGACGCCGCTGACTGGGCCGTAGCAAGTTCCATGGCAAGCGCACCTGAGTACGGACCGCTGTTAGTGGGAACGAGCGCAAATTCCCTCCCATCCCCAGGAAAGCCTGGTGCGGTTCTAGGGGGTGGAGAATTCCTCTTGCACCAAAAAAATTACAAAAAAAAAAAAAAATCAGACTAGTTCGGGCAGAAATCCACATTTCCGTTTCCAAATCTATTCATTCAGATTTGGAGGGGGAGGGGGCTATTCAAGACATATAAAATCTTTCAATCATTCGTCGTGCCCCATGTTCAAGAACGAGACTCGAGTGTATGGATGTGTGCTGGGGAGGGGTTTGCTGTTCGAGAAAGGTAGTCTGTGTGCAGCTGGCAGGCTCTGCTCTGGCTGCGCGAAGAGCCACCGGGAGGAGTTTGCTAAAAATACAGCTGTTCTGGCCCCACCTGGAGCTTCTCCCACAGTATGCTGGGTGGGGCTCCGGGAGACCCGCTCCTGGCCAGAGGGTGCCCCGGCCAAGCCCTCCTCCGGAGGCCACCGTCCCAAACCACGTGGGCACAGGCCGTCCCTGGGGAGGGCACGGATCACTCATGTGAAAACCACCAAGCCCACAGCCCGCTTCGGACTGCTAAACACACGCACTGAATCCGTGGGCTCCACTCACGGGGCAGGTGGGAGCAGGACCTGGGGCGGGGGCAGGCTGAGGGCTGCTGGCACTTTCATTGACCCAGCAGGGCACAAAGGACCCCTCCGTGATCTGGGACTCTAATTCCAACTTGATTTTTTTAGAGGGATGTAGCAAGCCACGCAGGGTAGAGCTTGAAAAAGGCAGAGGTGGAAGGGAACTCAGTCTCACTTACCTGACCACCCACCACAGCCCCGGGTACTAGCCATGGGTTCCCACTCCTCTTAGACCACCGCCCCCACCACCAATAATGATGATAAGACAACCAGCTAATGTCTGAGCCCTTCCCACGTGTACCAGCCTTTAGTCGCCACTCCCCAGAATTGGCAAGTGTGGAAATACAACATTTTGGCCCCTGACCCCTGAGATGCCTTCACATTCCAGCACCAGCTGCCTCCCAAGGGCATTTTCAAGGATCATCTTGCTTTCCAAGGGAGCTTTTTTTTAATGGCATGAATTGAGCCCAAAGAAACTGCTGGTCCATGAAATGACCAGCCCAGCCTGAAGGCAACAAACTGTCCCTTCCACGGACCCCAGTAGGACAACTTCCAGAGCAGAGTCCCCACCGGGCCCCGCCTCGCCATTTCATGCTCAGGGGACCCTACTACTCGAACCTGCAGCCCAACACGAAATGCAGGGTGGGAGCTCTGCCCGGACGGTCAAGTGCGCACCCACAGAGCGCCTGGCCCCAGTGGGCTCCCCATCAGTCCCCCTGGTGGATGTCTGCCCTGGGAGGGGATGAGCAAGTACCACCCTGTCTCCAGGGCCAGGGGCGGGAGCACATGCAGCAGACTGGCCTCCCAGCTGGGCCCGGGCCGATCACCAGAGCTGCCACTGACTGAGTGCCCACCACGTGCCAGGAAGGCAACCCCAACAAGCCATTCTCCGGGACAGGAACCAACCCTCGACTGCCTGCGCGGGACCCGGAGATGGGACAGGAGCATGTGAAGGCAAATGCTGGCAGGGAAGGGGGCTGGCACAGATTCCTCTAGGAACGTGGCCAGTCAGGCCCCCCTGCACTGTGTTTTATCAACTCCATAGAGAAGGTGCAGGGAGCACCTTCAACACGGGGCTGCCTCTCCAGCGGACCCCCCTGTCCAGGGCAGATGCAGCTGGGGTCCCGAGCCCCCCGTGGGCCATCCTCAGGCAGAGGTAGGCAGCACCCAAAACTACTCTTCCTTCCTTCTCTGGAAAGGGAAAGTAGCTCTTAAAGAGAAGGTAAATATTTTACTGGGTATTTCTCAGTTAAATCAGGTCTCAGAGTGACCTAATACAGAGTAACATTCCAGTCTAAAAACAATCTGAATGGTTTTCGGGTTATCACTCTGAGAATCATCGAGAAGATGGTTGCTCCCTGGTCTAACCAGCCACCACCCCCACATCCCTGCTTTTTTTTTTTTTTTTAAACAGCACCAGGATCTGGCTCTCCCACCCTCACTACACACCCATTTCATCTGACACTTCCCCAGGCTCCATAAAATTCACCCGTCCTCTGTGCGCAAGGATTAAATCTCCCATCCACGTGGGACCATTTCCCCAGGACACGGCCCAGAATCTGTGACAAGCAAGCCCCATCTCAAAGCCCAGGGAGCCTTCTCTCCTGTCCCCCAACACTCAAAGGATTCCCCTCTTTCCACTGCCGAGGTCAGGATTCTCTGACCTCCAATGTGGCGGGATGAGGGACACACAAGGAAACCTGCTCCAATGGGTACATGGCACCTCGGGCCAGAAGTGGTTGATTTATTTGTCTACATTTTGTATTTTTAAAAATTTAACAAATACCTACAACGTGTCAGGTCCCTTCCGAGCAGTTTATAATCCTGACCCTCATTTTAGATTCGGAAACGGTTAAGTCTTCTCCAAGGCCTCAGTGAACCCCACAGGCAGTCACGCAGCTTTCCCTGCCTCCTTTGCCATACACTTTCTGGAACCGTCTGTCCCACCTGATGCCTCTTTCCCATCTGGTAAGTTCGTTGTTGCTTCTCCTAGAATCTTGAGGACAGGAGCGACTCTCCTCAGGCCCGGCAACGGTCTGGGAAGGTTGACATTCACAGCCTTTCCGTGGGACCTCTCCTCTCCCTCACCGATGCGCCCAGGCAGAGAACACAAGTCACCCCAGGCTCCCAAGTGGGTTGCTGGGATGGCCCAGGGCAAAGCTTCTGGATCTGACCCCGGAGCCTGCCATGCCAAGTGATCACCAGGTTGTAAAACTCCCGGCTCCAGGCAAGGCCACAAAGTGGTCCCTGCATGACCCTCCTCCCCCAAGAGAACCCAGACCGGCCTCCCACCCGTCTCTCTCCCCCTTGGCGCCCGGGGTGCCCCCAGCCTTGCCTGCCAGCTGGCCACAGCTCCCCAGATGATGAAAGGAATCACAACAAAACAAACCAAAACCCAACTTTGTAATCTCTCTTGTGGAGAAACATTTTAAAGAACCAGAGTTATACTCGCAATGTGCGTTTCAAGTGGTTTCGCGGAGCTGGGGAGAGGGGGGCAGCTTCGAAGCTCTCGGGCCCACGTGACGCACACGGTTAAGAACACAACCCCAACAGCGGCCAGTCACAAGCCTCTTCCCCTCGTGCCCCTGGGACACGGGGGACTCAACTAAGGCAAGGTCACAATTATCACAAAGAAAACTCAAAGCACGTGGAGCTGCTTCCTTTGCCCACAACTCGGAGCACATCTGGCCAGCTCAGGAAGGAAAAAAAAAATTACCCACGGTTCAAAGTCCTCCTTAAATACTCAGGAAGACATCATTACAGATAGAATTCCAACTTTAATTCTGAAATCTCCTGGCTTTTGTCAGTGGAAGCCACATTCTTAATCCCAGGCTTAGCTGAGAAATGAGAAGGAAGGATGTGTGTCTAAAAAAAAGAAGAAAAAGAAAAACCCTCAGTCCTGACTGAAGAGCAACAAGCATCTTGGAAGAGCAGGAGAATAAACAGAACTCTGCACAGAGGCCGAGGTGGAAAAAATCAGGTCTTAGGAAGCCTGGTGCTCTCAGCACGGCACCAACACGGGCATGTGGGACACTAATCAGATGGCCCGTGTCCCGCTGGAGGGACCTGGATGCCAAGCTCGGGGGCCTTTCTACAGAGCCAGGGAACCCTGAAACGTGGAACAGGACAGGGACACGGACAGGGACACACACCTTCTACACCACAGATCCGAAGGCCGGGTCTGAGGCCACCCACGACCCCTGGGCCCCCACGGAGAAGCTGCATGGTAGGGGCAGCAAAATCCGACAGAGCTACAAAGGACATCAGAGTGTCGTCTAGGCAGAGATGCCTTAAGCCCCAACTCCGTTCCCTCTCCAGGCAGCATGGCCCGAAGCGGCAGGATTCTCCCTTTTCCTGTCCCACTGAGCCCCACTGCCGCCCACCACAGCCCCTCTCCTGTGGGGACTGGAGCAGAACCGAGACGTATTTGAAAACTGCACGGGGGCCTGAAAATAGAAAGAATACAATCATTACCTGAGTCAGAGCTGAGCCAGCACACTGGGGCTGATGTGACCGGCTGATCAAGAGACACCCCCTTCCTGGCCTTTCCCCTCAGGCCTCCAGACCAGGAAGAACCCAATGACTGAGTCAGATGGGGCGTCTGTGGAGTCCCCCAGACCATGGCACTGGCGGGGGCGGGGGGTGGAATACCAGCAAGGATGTCAGGCATTTCCCAGGCACACTCGTGTTCACGAAAGGGAGAGCAGCATGGCAGGGCAGGGAGGTAATCTTGTCAGTAAAGGAAAGCCTGTTTTTCAGGAAAATCTCCATCTCGTGGGGACCTTACCCTAAAGGAAGCCAAGGTCAGGGAGAGCTCTCACGTCACCTGCTCTGGGTGCCTTTCAGGTGAGTTAATCACCCAAGCAGGCTCCTCTCCCGATTTCAGGACACACCCAACTTTGTGCCATTCCCTTTCAATTCTCTGATAGACTCTGAAAAGAAGGCTGCTCCTTTTGTTCACGAGTATGATTTCAAATTCCTTTCTAAGGCCAACACAAACGCAGGGCAGCCACCCAAAGGAGGTTTACCCAGCAGAATCAAGTTTCTGGCCGGTTTTTACAGGAATGGTGCAAACAGACTATTCCAATTAGATGAAATCCTCCCCATCTTCCCTGTCTCCTCTCCCAGATCCCCCCCCACGTAGAACACAGGCAGCAACTCCTGCTGGAAGAGGTGCAACATAATCCTGTTGGCAAGTGAGCGGCAGCCAGAGGGAGGGAAGGGAGCATCCCATCCAGCACCTCCAGCCCCTCCCCAAAGACAGGGGCGCACACCAGGAAGAAGGGGGGCTGGCTTTGAAAAACCCTGAGGTCACTAACCTAGACCACAAATTTGGAGATTTGAGTCTGATAAAATGATACCTGGCCACCAAATCCAATTTTACCACCAAAAACCCCTCAGCACTGTGAAAGCTATCCACATAATCGTTCGTGTGTGTGTGTGTGTGTGTGTGTGTGTGTTGGGAGGGGGAGGGGTGGAAAGCAAGGGAGTAAATGAGATCAGGAGCACCGAAGGGGTCTAATTTGGCATTGGGGCGAAGCCATCCCCAGTTGTACCCAAGTCCCAATTAAAAGCCCAAAGTCTCAATTACAGAGAAACCAGCTCAAGATGGACTGGGAACCAACTAAACTTCTGCACCTTTCTGACCCTCGGTTTCTTCACTGGTAGAACACCATCACTTCTACCTGGGAGAGGATCCGAGGGTAAATGAAGGAACGTGGCTGGAGCAACAGCACTGTGCCAAGCTACTGAGGTCCTCCGAGACGTCTCCTCTCTGCCTGGACAATGCGTCCAGGATCCAGAGGGGCAGACTCTCCCCCTGCATCCAAGGGGGCCCCTGACTGCTAAGCCTGCCCAGGGCTTGATCGGGAGGCACACTGTTCATTAACCCAAAAACTGTAGGGAATTTAAAACAGGCCTTGTCCAGGAAACCGTCTCGAAATTCCTCCCTGGCATTAGATTGTGAGATCCTAACAAAAGATCACTAATCAAAGACGGAAATTAAAACAAGCCAGACTTCTCATAGCCTCATGTGATCTGGAAGGCAACCCGGGCCTGAGGAAGATGACTGTTCCTGAGAAGCCCATTTGAATCCTGGGAAGAACATGCCAGATTTGGGGTAAGCCTGGAATTCTCACTTCCCTTCTGCTCTCAGGGTGACAGGACAGGCTTCCGACGCAGGAGGAGCTCCTCCTCTGCCAAGGAATCCTGCCGGAACCCCACTGCCAACAGCCTGGTTCGAATCCCAGCTCCACCCCTTGGGGCAGGGGGTGACAGGCAAGTCACCCCAGTGCCGTCTGCACCTGACATCACCCCACCTTACTGTGACGAACAAATACAACATATACCAAGCATGGGAGTGACAAATATACTAAGTAAATGCTCAATAAACCGTAGTTATATTGTTACCTTAACAAAAAGAAGAGTAGGGCGCCTGCGTGGCTCAGTAGGTTAAAGCCTCTGCCTTCTGCTCAGGTCATGATCTCAGGGTCCTGGGATGGCGTCCCTCTTGGGGCTCTCTGCTCAGCAGGGAGCCTGCTTCCTCCTCTCTCTCTGCCTGCCTCTCTGCCTACTTGTGATCTCTCTCTCTCTCTCTCTC
>LNAC01000001.1:6572265-6611374 GCA_002007465.1 Ailurus styani | reverse complement strand
CGGGGGGGGGGGCCCGAGAGCGGGGGTCCTGGGCTCGCGCGGCGCCCCGACGCCGCCCGGTTGCAGTGTGGACGCGAAAGCCGGGGGCCGGGCCGCGCGCCGCCGCACCTACGCTAGATTCGGGGCCCGTGACCTGCGGCGTCGGAGCCCCGTTTACGAAGGGAATCTAAGGATTGGGAGGGCTCCTCCCCTGCGCCCCAGGGCCCCTCGAACGCCTCCCCGAGGTGCCGCCCGCCGTCCAGGAGCCCCCGTGCGGGCTGAACGGGGCCCCCAGGGTCGACGTTTTCCAACTGTATTGAGATGTTACGGACCGGATTGAGATGTTGAGCAGGAAAGGCACGAGGAGGGGTGTGAGGTCGGGCCTTGGCAGGCCGCAGGCATGGCCATCGTGGGAGCCCAGGCGCTGGGTTTGGCCCCCCGCGTCCCGGCTCGGCACCCCAGCCCCCCGAGCCGAGGGAGCGCCAGGTGAGGCCCGGAGGAGCCGCGGAACCCTTCCCGAATCCTGAAGGAGCTGCTCTGGGCCTGTCAGTCTGTTACCATTTTTCAGACTCCAGCTGGGCAGAGGTGCTCACTGCGGGTTTGCTAAAGTGCACCCAGCTGTGGCAAGTGCGGCCGGCCCTGGGGGGTGGGGGTGGGGGGGCTCGACTCCTGAGGATTGTTTCATGGTCAAACAGTACGGTTTTAAAACACAGATGGAAGCTGGAAGACCTCCCACCATGATGGCAGCGGGGGGGTGGGGTGCATTTCACACCCGCCAGCTCAGTAACTAAGATGTCCGTGGCACGTTGTCACACGGCCTCAATAGGGCAGCCCAGCTACGTGGCCCTTAGGTCCGTGGTTCAGTTGGAAAGACTCCCAGACGTGCCCCCCAGTTGTCTCCATCACCTGGCGACCCCAAATCGTCACAGTGTCAGGACCCTCCTCTCCTCAGCAGTGTCGCCTCAAGGTCATGGGGCCTAGGTTAGATCAGACCACCCACCCCCAAGCTAGCAGGTGATTTTGTTTCTTAGGCATAAACTATAAATGACCGTAACTATTTTCTGCTTCCTCATTTCACAGATCATCATTGGTTCTGAGTGGCCCCCTCTTCTCACCCAGAAACCACAAAAAGTCAGCTGGTTTTTTTCCTATCACTTGTTCATTTTCTTGTCTAACAGGAATGGGATTAATTTAGGAATTCCACATCACTCTTCTTGTTTGGAGGGTGTTTAAAAAGAAGGCATCCTCAAAGCCAAAAAATTATTTTTCACTTCAATTTGACACCCTGTATTTTAAAATATCAAACCCATTTACCTCTTGCGTGTAAATTATTTAAAACTCCAATTGTTTTTTAATGTTCCAAAAAACAAACCAAAAACCCAGCCCAATTCGAAAATGGGCAAAAGCTTGAACAGACATTTTTTTAAATAAGATTTTGTCAGAGAAAGAGAAAGAGTGAGCACAAGCAGGGGGAGTGGCAGGCAGAGAGAAGCCGGCTCCCCGCTGAGCAAGGAGGCTGACGGACTCAATCCCAGGACCCCAGGATCAAGACCTGAGGTGAAGGCAAAGGCTTAACCCACCCAGCCACCCAGGCATCCCTTGAACAGACATTTCTTAAAGGAAGACACACAAACGACCAATGAGCACATGAAAAGATGTGCAGCATCACTAATCATCGGGAAATGCTAATCAAAGCCACAGTATACACCACTTCATGTCCATATGGATGGCAATTATAAACCATAATAACAAGTGTTGGTAAAGATGTGGAGAAATGAGCGAACATGAGCACCCGCTGGCAGGAATGTAAATTGGTGCACCCACTGTGGAAAACAGTGTGGCAGCTTCTCGAAAAGTAACATAGATTTACTATATGATCCAGTAATTCCAATTTTAAGTGTTTACCCAAAAGAATGAAAAGTGTCTCAAAAAAAAAATTGAACACCAATGTTCATAGAATTATTCACAATGGCCAAAAGGTGGGAATAACCCAAATGTCCATCCAAGAATGAACGGATAAACAAAATATGGTTATATGCACGAAGTGGAATATTATTCAGCCTTCAAAAGGAATGAAGTTCTGATACCGGCTTTCATGGGGATGAACTTTGACAACATTATGCTAAGGGAAATAAACCAGACACGGAAGGACAAATACTATCTGATGCCACTTATATGACCTACCAAGAATAGGCAAATTCACAAAGACAGTAGGACAGAGATTACCAAGGGCTGGGGCAGGGAGAAAGGAGAGTTATGGTATAATGGGCACAGAGGTTCTGTTTGGAGTGCTGAAAAAGTTCTGGAAACGGGTGATGGCAGTGGGTTATGAAACATTGTGAATGTGCTTAAAGCCACAGAACTGTACACTTAAAAATGGATAAAACGATACATTTTATGGTATGTACATTATACCACAATATTTCTTAAATGTTACAAATTCGCTTTTTCTTTCAAACCTCTTGGTTTATTTCTTTACTAGATATAAAGGTATTTTTCAATAAGAAAAACACATTAAGATACAGAGAAAATATTGTTAAGTATAGTTCAGTTAATTTACGGAATAAATGTCTTTTACCAATTTTTATCTGTGTTACCATTATAGAATATCATACTGAAACGTTAATTTTTCAGTACTGTCCATGATCTCTTCCCATCGAATCCTGTTTAATCGTCAGGTTCAACTTTTAGTGTTCCAACATGGATTTTCACAGACACAAAAAAGAAGAGTCATAAAAATAACAATAGCAGGAGCGAATGTTTCTCCATGGCTCACTAGGGTGCCTGGCACTGGGCTAAACCATGGACATGCATCTTTAATCCTCATAGCAGACCCTTAAGAGAGATACTAGTATTATTCCCCTTTTACAGATGAAGGAAACTGAGCTTCAAAGACTTACTGACTTCCCCAAGTTCACACTGCTGGGGAGCGAAGAGGTAGGCTTAGACTCCTGTCTGACTTATTTTGAGTTCTACCCCATTTCAAGAAGGGCTTCTATTTACATACATACACATTCATTAGCATGGACTCAGAAAAGGCAATGTTAGTTTTGTTTTTGTTTTTTAAAATATTGTATTTATTTATTTGTCAGAGATAGAGCGAGCACAAGCAGGGGGAGCGGCAGGCAGAGGGAGATGCACTCCCCGCTGAGCAAGGGACGACGTGGGACTTGACTCTTAACTGACTGAGGCACCCAGGTGTCCCAGTTAGTTACTTTTGAAACATATCTTTAGCATCTTATTTGGAAGGTTTTGTTTGTCTTGTTTACTAATGTGGCTGCAATCTAATCTTTAGAGGGGGTTAAAAAAAAAAAAAAAGAAAGCCCAAGAAGTAAATGCGTTGCCAGACACTGGTTACAAAATAAAAAGACAAATGTGGGGGTGATTTTAAGCTCCCGAAAATCAGTTTCAGAACAACAACAACAAAAAGCTATGAACTAGAAAGTAGAAAATAAACTTTTGATTACTGAGAATAAGGATTCCACATAGTACTTTCATATTGAGGAAGAAGAATGCATATAGCGTTCAAAAGGTTACATTTAACACTTTTTTCCCCCTTGTAGAAGAGCCGGAGTCACTTTGTCCCAGTGGTCTGAGCTACAAAAGAGGAAAACCCAGTCCCTGGGAATGCTTCATTTGTTCAGGTGACCTCATTCACCAAGCTTCCAAAGTGGGAGGAGTTTGAAATGTACACACTTCTCCCAGATGTAGAGGAAGCTTCTTCTTTATTCTGGGGAACTCAACTCATTTACCTAGGAACCTCCATTCCCACTTGATGTTGCCAAGGAAAGGTCACTTCATGTCTTCTGGTTTGATTCTGTTTCTTCTGAGTGAACCAGCTCTTTGGGTTCATGGGTCTCTTTTGATGCATAAAGTTCAAACTCCTTACCAAAGTGATTTCTCCCCTGTTTGGGGAGTCTCTCTTCTTTTCTATACTCGAATTCGGGATTCAGGTGGAGGGTGTTTTCCAACCCTAAGGCCCTGGGGGAGGGGTCCTCGCTCTCTGGATGTGATTCTGGCCCAGGGGAGCCCCAGTAGGGCAGTGTGGGGTCTGCTGGGACTGGCACGGCTCTCAGCACAGACGGGCAGGAGCATCCTTCCTGGGGCCAGAACCATTCCCCTCCTGATGTAAGCCTGGCACAGCTGATTCTCGGAGATGCTGCCCGTATCCTCCACAGCCTGTTCCCCAACCCCTCCCACAGGGCCACCATCCCCCATGCATACCCGGGACTTCTCAACTTTCAGGTGCTTTCCGCGTCCTCCAAGAAACCATGGGTCCATCCTACCACAGGCCATCAGTCCAGTTACTTCCTTTGGCCATCCTCCCCTCCCCACCACTACTCTCTCTCTCTCTCTCTCTCTCTCTCTCTCACACACACACACACACACACACACACACACACACACACACACACACACACACACAAACGGAGTCTGGGGGAGGCAGCAAGAGCTGGTTCAGATTCTCCCTTAACCCATGGGAGTTTCCGGATCTCTGCTCTGCACTCCTTCAAAAGAAAATAAAGTTCATCTCTCTTGAAGAATTAATGGTTTGCCTTTTTTTTTTTAAGATTTTATTTGAGAGAGGGAGAGAGAGAGAGACAGAATGAGCTGTGGGGAGGGGCAGAGGGAGAGGGAGGCTGGGCAGGAAGCCTGACTTGGGACTCAATCCCAGGACCCTGAGATCATGACGTGAGCTGAAGGCGGACCTACTGAGCCACTCAGGGGCCCCTAATGGCTTGCTTTTAACAGATAATTAAAACGGTGTAAATCACCATGATTCCTTGTTGCCTTGGCTCATAGGGAGCTCAAAGTCAAAGTGCAGTGCTCAGTGATGCCAAGCAGCCTATTGTCATGTTCCAGGAAATATTCTCTTCCTCTGAGAAAAGGGATTCTGAACTTGCGCAGGAGAGAGGTGTTGTTGGAAGAGGCATCTCAAATATTTTCATATAATTTTATATCTGGAAAACAATAGTTCTGATAATACAAATTATGGGCAATAAAGCTGAATAAAATATGCTTGCTTGGTGATGATACCCAGGTAAAACAAGAAGCATTTCCTGCACTTGAGAAACAGGACTGAGAAACGGTTGGAAGGAGTTTCTGATTTTTATTTTGACTTGACGATTATTAATTGGAGGGCTGTAATACCTGTTTTTACTCTAGTCACCTAAAGTACTTTTTTTGGAAGTTGGTGGGAGAATATTAACAAATACTTCAAAAACCCCAACCCTTTTGACAGCCCTGGTTTAGGGCAAAGGACTTTTTTCTTAGGAGTGCAATGGCACAGAGAGGGCAAGAATTGCTGTCAGTGACCGTTAACACATTTCATAACCATGAACTTATGTGATGGTTTGATGTGTTGTAGAGGGCCTGAACCACAGGAGGTGCTTAGTTAAGTATTTCATGGATGGAAGGATGGGTGGATGGATGGACAGACGGATGGATGACTCAGGGAATGTATTTCAAGACATTTGAGCTTTACAAATAATGACAAAAGTCATATATGCAAACTGAGAAGACAATCAGGTAATTTTAACTGGACATATAAGTATTAGTGAGGTAGGCTTTGAGGTTATTTTAAAAGATTTTGTATCACTATTTTGTTATTTTTTTAAAAGATTTTTTTATTTATTTGAGAGAGAGAGAGAGCAGGGCAGGGTGGGTCAGGAGGTAGAGAGGAGCAGAGGGAGAGGGAGAGAGAAACCCAAGCCAACTCTGTTCACAGCATGGAGCCCGAGGTGGGGCTCGACCTCATGACCCTGAGATCCCCACTCTGAGATCTCGACCTGAGCCAAAACGAAGATCACTCAACCGACTTCGCCACCGAGACGCTACCTTGTTATATTATTTTTGTAATTTAAAGAACAAAGGGGTAGGACCCCTGGGTGGCTCAGTCGGTTGAGCGGCTGCCTTTGGCTCCGGTCATGATCCCAGGGTCCTGGGATCGAGTCCTGCCTCGGGCTCCCTGCTCAGTGGAGAGCCTGCTTCTCCCTCTCCCTCTGCCTGCTGCTCTGCCTACTTGTGCTCTCTCTCTCTCTCTGTCGAATAAATAAATAAAATCTTTTAAAAAATTAAAAAAAAATAAAGAACAAAGGGGCAAAGAGATGATGTATGCAAATAGTTCAGAAAAAATAATACATACATAAAGCAAATGTAGCAAAATGTTAAAAACTGGTGAATTAGGGTGATGGCTACAGGGGAGTTCTAACAACTCACCTGTAAATTGAGAAATTATTTCAAAATCCAAAGTTCTTAAAGAAGTAGTGAAAGCAATTTAATCCATAGTACCAGTGCGAAGTGTGGAGTTGGTAAGCCTTGTCTTTCTCCCGTTTAGCAGCCTTTAAACAGGAAGGCATAATTCCTTCCCTGCTTTGTGCCTCCCTCCGAGCCGCTTTGATGTCTCTCAAACGGGGGCGGGGGCGAAGGGTGGGGGGCACCTATAAAAGGCCCCTGGGACAGGCCCGCTGCCTGCCGGAGCTTTCCCTCTGCCATAATCACAGACCTCCAACCGACGGCCTTATTTCTCAGTTCCCTATCTCTCTCCTGTTTCGTTTCCAGGAACCAACGGTTGTAGGAAAAAAAAAAAAAAAAAAGATAGTGGCCCTAGATAATAGTGGGTCCTTTTAGTGGAACTGTTTTGTGCAATAAAATGGACTAGTTGCGTGCACTTGAGTATTTCAAGGGCCTGTGCGGCGGGAGTGGTTGCGGATGGGACTGGGCCCCGCGGTCACTCACCTGGCTGTGCTCTTCATCCTGCTCCCTTCAGAAGCGCAATTATCTGCAGCTCTCAGATGCTGTCCTCAATGGAGGAGGGAATTCTGCCACACTATTTTGTGCCATAGCTGTGTTCTTTGTGGCTATGGTATAATCACGTTGTGATTCATAATTAATCTAATCACTGAGTCCATATCGCTTTACAGATGTCGTGGCCCCGTTCAACAGTGCTTTCAGCCTCCATGCCCTATGGGGGAGGGGTGCAGATCCGAGTCGGGGAAGCTCTCCATTTCAAGATTTAATTGGCATTTGGGTTTAAGCCCATCACTTTTTCTCCCCATCACTTCTATTTTTTAATTAAACGCACGCGCGCGCACACACGCACACACACACGTGCGCGCGTGTTCACACGCATGCACACTCTGCCTGAATTCTTTGAAAAACCAGTGTCTCTAGTCCCAGGAAAACAAAAACAAGCACTCAGATCCACAGAAATGAGTGAATCTGTAGTGTAACATACGGAGGAAATAAACAAACAGATTGAGCTACTTCTCCTCAACAAACATTGAAGGAGGGTCTGCTCCATGCCCGGCCTGGGCTGGGACCTTGGTACAAAGATTCACCTGAGCTGCTTTCTGCCTCCAAGGATAGAAGATCACAGGGATGCTGCACTGGCCTAAGTAGCGTCTCATTTAATCCTCACCCTAATTTGAGGTGGGGGTTAAACCCCACAGTCATCTATGACAAAGGTAAAGCTCCCAGAGGCTTGGGTGTGGGGCCAAATCCATGGGCTCCGGCCGGTGCATTCACACGAGCCACCCCCCTCCCCCAGAAGGGCCCCATGCTCCAGTTCACGCTCTGCAGTTGCCATCTTGAAATTCTTCATAATTTTGAACAAGGGGCCTTACAACTTCATTTTGCACTGGGCCACGAAGATTATGTAGTTGCTACTGATTAAGTGTCTAGTCTGAGGTCCCTCAGCCAGCAAGCGGCAGACCTAATGTGCAGGTGGTTCTTCTTTGCCTTTTTTGTTTTGACGACTTACTTATTTATTTTTGAGAGAGAGACAGAAAGGGTGTGCGAACAGGAGGGGCAGAGGGAGAGAGACTCTCAAGCAGACCGCTTGCTGAGTGTGGAGGCCAACGTGGGGCTCGATCTTACGACCCTGAGACCCCAACCCTGAGACCATGACCTCCGCTGAAACCAAGAGTCAGATGCTGAACCGACTGTGCCACCCAGGTGCCCCTATGGGGTGGTTCTCAAACACTCAGAACTCACTGCCTGTCAACCACCTTGGGAAACTAAATACTAAATCAAATAGGCCCAGTCCTTGTACAGTGGAGCACAGCGTGGGAAAGCCAAGAATTCTCTCGGAGTGGCCCACGGCATCGAGCCGAAGCCAACGTGAGTCTAAAAAGTCCCCCTGTCCTCGTGATGTCACATGTCCAGCCTTGACCCTCCCCTCGGAGGGTTGATTTCCCTCCAGCAGGGCAGCCTCATGACACCCAGACCTTGAGACGTGTGAGCAGATGTGACTAAGACCAGAGTCACTCAGCCGCTGACGTTGACTCAGCCCCTGTAGCTGGGCCCCCCGGGGGGGGGGCTGTGGGGGGACCCCCGCTGGGAAGGGCCGAGGAGGGACATGGGGGCGTGGGGATGGCCAGCCTCCTGGAATTACCGCCCCCGGGGGAAAGGAACGCCATCATCAAAGGAAGTAATTTAGCTCCAACTAGAGTTGGTTTGAGGGTCTAAAGCTCTCCATGTGGCTGCAGTTCACACACCTGTAAAAGGCTCTGTTGATGGAGCTGAGTTCAGGGAGAGTCTGTCCTCCCCGGGGAGCTCAGTACTTTAAACAAAAAAACAAAAAACAAAAAACAAACAAACAAAATCATTCATCCGTTTTTTCCCCCTGAAAATCTACAAATAAGGGCCACGTTCCTCAGGTCAGCAAGTCAGGGGAGCCCCTGCTTGCCCTAGCCGCTGTTCGGGGCACACTCACTGGACCCCGAAGAGCATCGTTATTCATGCAGCTAGGGATGCCCTCGCATTTCGGATGAGGATGCTGAGGCTCCCAGGCGGGGTCACTGGCCGAGGCCTCCCTGCAGACAAGCTGGGGAGCCTCCCGGGTTCTCCCTGGCTCTGCCTGCTGGCCCGCCTGGTGCCCGCTGGGACGTGGGAAGGTGAGTGCCCTCGCACCCCCTTCCTCCCCGGGCCTGTGTCTCTCTGGGGGCTTGCCCTCACATTTAATTTGTGGCAGGAAGAAATGAAGCGGTGGTCTGCTCTTTTCTCTCCCCAACTCCAACTTTTCATTTCAAGACTGTTCAAATCTCTAGAACAGTTGATTTCATAGCACAATGCAGACCCACGGGCCCACCACCAATTGGAATCAATTGTTCACATTTTGTCACATTTGCTTAGCTTTTTCCTCTCTGTAGTCATAGATACTATTTTCTCGAACCGTGTGAGAGTAAGTCGCAGACATCCTGATGTTTCGCCCCTAAATACTCCAGCATGTGAGTCCTGGAGAAGAGAGATCTTCTGCTACAAAATCCTAATATCTTATCACACCTACGAAAATTAACAATACCTTTTAATACCAGGGCTCTTAGTTCAGTGCTGTTCAAAATGTGACCAGCACACCGGGCCCGACCTTTTGTAACAGGATCTGCAGCCAAAGCGATTAAATCACAAAATCGAGAGCAGCCTTTCAGAAACATTCATAGCAATCTGACAGGACAATTTTAGATCTGTTCAGTTGAATAAAGGATCTGAGCTTACGTTTATATATTTTTAATTTTATTTTCAAGAAATTCATTTTCCTTATATTTTACAAAAGCGTCAGTGAGAGTCACGCCGAAAAACGACCACCAAAAACTCGTCCCTCACCTCTGAGAATTGGGGAAGCACTAATTCCCAGACCATTTTCAAATTCCCCCAATTGTCTCAAAATGTCTTTTGTAGATTTTTTTTTTTTTTTTGGATCCAGGATCCAGTTGAGGTTCACACATTCCATCTGGTTGTCATGAGGTGTGCAGGCGTTTTGAGCAGATGTTGGGCCATCTTCCTGCTTCTCTTTGGAACTTGAGGGTATGCCCAGATTAGAGCCAGTAACTTCAGTATTTGGGGGCCTGGATCAGGGAAGGTCTGCAGCCCTCCGGAGCCTGGAGAAATTACTGTTCATAAAACTATGAGCATGTAAGTCCCACGATCTGACAAATCCGTGGTTTGATGGCAAGAAAAAAATGATACACCATCTCTGGGGCATTTTGGCAGCCTTAGATTGGGTGAGGCAAAGAAACCCGTATTTATGTGAAATCTCAGCCTAACAAGAAATTTGTGATTTTCTGATGTCATAGATGATAATCAGGAAAGCCACAACAACGTGGAGAGGCAGAGCTCAGGCCAAACGCCTTTGCCCAAGGATTGAGAGTTGTCAGCTTTGGCTCAGGGTAGCTCTCCGCCAGCAAGTGGTACAGTTAGTGTGGCTTGAGGGAGTCCTCGGCTACAAAGCAACAAGCATTCATCTAAATTTATTCCCACCGAAGAGGACTATTCGATGTGATTGATATAAGGAAGGATACAGACAACTAACTTTTTATTCTTGCACGTGTAAAAGCATTCGCATGGTGTCTGGGCCCCAGCAGACACTTGGAGCAGATGCCGCTCGGCCCCCCAGCCCAGCCCGGCTCCGTGGCTGCAGTCTGAGCAGTTAGAAGGACTCTGTGCTGGTTGGATTTTCTGTAGCTCCCATCTTGGCATGTCTCATTATTTTTCAACAAGGTACCCTGCATTTCCATTTTGCGTTGGGCCCTGCAAATAGCCAGGCCCGCACCCCTCCCCGCAAATCTTTTTGACCCGCCTCTGATTTTAATAGCAGATGAAGGGCAGGGTGGGATGAAAGGTCTGGCTTTCCGGGTCCTGACAGCACACGCCTTGTGCACAACCTGCGTTCTGCCCCGAGCGCTCTCCAGGATCAAAGAGTCTCATTGACCTGTACTTACCTACAGCCCCGAAGGTCAGCGGAGATAAAGTGTGCGTAGGGGGGACTCCCACAAGCAGTTGCCACCAGGAGGACAAGAGCCAACAAGTAAATGCTCTGGGCCCCTGCTCTTCGGACATACAGCTCTGAAATGCGTTCTGTACACTTTGCAGGGTACCCAGGATCATCGAGGTCCTGAGGCCCATTCGCCCTCCCTACACCCTCACTCTTGCTTCCTGGGATCACTTCCCAAACAAACTCCCTTCCCCCAAGACCTTGTCTACAGTTCTGCTTCTCGGGAACCCAGGCTAAGGCAGTTTCCGCGGTAAGTGCTCCATAACTGTGTGTTTGTGGATCTGCGAGCAGCTCGTAAGATTATTGACAGGATGCAATGAGATAAATTATGGAAACATCTGGTTCAGAGCCTGGCACATAATAGGAGCTCAGTGAGGGGTAGAC
Source organism: Ailurus styani (assembly GCA_002007465.1). Lineage (NCBI taxonomy): Eukaryota > Metazoa > Chordata > Mammalia > Carnivora > Ailuridae > Ailurus > Ailurus styani. The sequence goes on along the minus strand of LNAC01000001.1, from coordinate 6,600,240 downwards.
GCCGCTGGTGTAATTCCTATCTTACCCGTCTAGTTTCTCCTTCGGCAGAAATCGACAGGAAATGTGAGATCCACAGGGCCGGACCACAAATTAGGTGGCTTGAAGCAACTGGAATTTGTTCTCTTGAGTTCTGGAGGCCAGAAATCTGAAATTAAGGTGTTGGCAGGGCCGTGTTCTCTCTGAAGGCTTGAGAGGAGGATGCTTCCTTGCCTCTTTCAGCTTTGGGTGATAGCTGGCCATCTTCGGTGTCCCTGGTAGGTGCATGGCTCCGATCTCTGCCTCTGTCCGCCTGTGTGTCCGCATTTGCATCTCTGTTTTCTCTTTTTATAAGGACACCATCCGTCACTGGGTCAGGGCTCACCCTCACCTGGGATGACATCATCTTAACTTGGTTACATCTGCAAAGACCCTATTTCCAAATAAGATTGCATTCGTAGGTGTCGGGGGTTCGCCCTTGACATGTCAGTCAAGGGGACATACTTCTACCCGTCACAGATGGAGAGTGGGCTCTATTTAAAATAGATGTGTAACACTTGGGGCCAGGGCTTGATTTTTCCTTGGGTAATTAGCAGAATAAGGCAGCTCAGGCCCAAGGATCATCTCTTCCTCTGAGTTCATGTGTCACCTAAATGGCATTTTCACTTTCATGTCACTGTGGGCAAGCCAGACTTTCTGGGCGGATGGCAGCCATGTCTTGACATGGCCTTTTGTGGGTGGGCCAAGAATTTAAACTCCTGATACAGGCCAGAATCCCAACCGGGCTTTTCCCACACAGCTATTTATCAGGAGCCACAGATGTTGATGATTTTTTTTTTTAATGTTGATGAGTAACACACGTGAAATACTTGCTAGGCTCCTTATTTATGCCAGGCTCCTGTATCAGGCTCCAGAGAGCCAGAGAGCTGGGCACAGGGCCTTGAAGAGCTCCCTGTGTGCCCTCACTAGTGATGAAAACTCACAGATTCATGGCAAGAGCGTGTCCTGAGTGTCTACTGCATGCACAGTTGGGACTCCGTGATGAGATTTTTGCTTTCTTTCCATCTGCAGTCCAAATGGCCTGCCCAGAAAATTGTTCCCAGCAAAACACAGACACTGGAGCCCCAGCTGAGAATCACCGAGGCTCACCAAAACCGGAAGCCTGATTCTTTCCTTCTCTCTGCCTTTCTTCTAACCATGTGGTTTGGGGCAAATCAGGCCCCGGTCGGGGCCTCCTCCTCCTCCCTGGTGCAAATGAAATGAGATGATCATGCAAGGCTCATCAACTCTTAGATCATTATAGTCAAGAGAGTCTACTTAGACATTTATTAAGCACTTACTGTGTGCCAGGAGCAGGGCTGAGTCCTTGCCATGCATTATTTCACTTAGTTTTCATGACAACCCTGTGAGGTATGGATTTTAATTATTCCCTTTTACGGACTGAGAAACCGAGGCATGGAATGAGTGAGTCCATTTCCACAGGTCATAGAGAATTAACCGTTCGAGCTAGGGTTTCAGCTCAAGCGGTCTGATCGCAGCACCAGGCCCTTGACAGGTGCATGGGTACATCTCCCTGCGCAGCGGGGCCTCCGCCAGGGAAGTCCAAGGAGGGAAGTCTCTGTGAGTCTTGAGCTGGCAGAGAGAAGCAGCAAATTCCTTGCCCACTTTCCCTTTGCATCTTTCCCCCATAGAACGGCAGCGGGTTCAATGGAGAGCAAATGTCACTGTGTCCACCTCCTTCGGTGGAAAGTCTTGCTCCGGAGCTTGTTTTTACTCAGTGGACACCACACACCTCCCTCCTGGTGGATTGCCCTCATGGTACTAGTTCCTAGGTAGCTCAGCTCCCAAATCTGAACTAATTCTAGCAACCAGATAGAACCTCATAGGAGATATTTTATATACTCTCGTTGCCCCTGGCTTTGTCTCATTCATGTATTCTTATTTGCCTTTTATTCTGGTGTGCCAGATGTCTGCCGTTTGCCCTCCCCATCCACTCTGCACCCTTTCCTACCCTGCCCTCTGCCTTGGGAGGCACGTACACTGTACCGATGTTCACCTGCCCACTGGCTTCTCCTGGGTTCGGCCAATAGGGAGCCATAGTTAACCAGAGGGAGGGAGAAAAGGGAGGTCAGTGTATTTATTTCTCTGGGCTGACTCTGCCTTTCTTCCAAAGGTCATACTCTCTGCTCCTTTTTAAAATGTATTAAGGGCACCTGGGTGGCTCAGTGGGTTAAAGCCTCTGCTTTCGGCTCAGGTCATGATCTCAGGGTCCTGGGATCGAGGCCCACATCGGGCTCCCTGCTCTGCAGGGAGACTGCTTCCCCCCCCCCCTCTGTCTGCCTCTCTGCCTCCTGTGATCTCTCTCCCTCTGTGAAATAAATAAATAAAATCTTTAAAAAAAAATAAAATTTATTAAGATATAGTTCACATACCATAAATCACAACATTTTAATATACGCCAGTGCAGGGGTTTATAGCATATGGATAAAGTTGTGCACTAATCACCACTATCTTGTTCCAGGACACGCTCATCACCCCGAAAAGAAACCTGGAACCCATCAGCGGTCGCCCCTCCCCCAGCCCCTAGCAGCCACAAACGGACATTCCATGCCTATGGATTTGCCTGTTTGGGACATTTCCTATACTTGGGCTCATACCCCGTATGGCCTTTTGTCCAGCTTCTGTCGCTTTGCATAATGTTTTCAAGGTTCATCCGTGTTGTAGCAGGTGTCAAGACTTCCTTTCTCTCAGGCTTCCGTGGGACACTCCACCTGTCTCCCTTTCTGGGTTCTAGTAACTTCTTCCTTTCCTTGCCCTTTGGACCTGGAGGCGGTGGCGACTCCGCTGTGGCGAGTCCGGGGTTGCTGCACCATCTCGTGGGGGTTCCTCGCACCCACGTTCTTATAACTAAACTCTTCTCGAGTGATCCTCTTCGGAGTGTGCCTTTGTGTGCCCTTGGGACCCTGACGAGCACCCAACTTCCTCATCCACCGTTTCTTTTTTGTACGCATTTCCATAATAGGCTTCACATACTTTCTCACAATGACTTGGGCTAGAAATGAATGCGTGATAGGTTTGCTGATAACACGAAATGTGGCCGGTGGCTCTCATCGTTATAGCCCTTGCTCGTTGCCAAACCCCTGAATGAGTTCAGGAATTTTGGGGGGGGGGGCCCTTACACCCTTCGGCTCTGCTGTTTCTGGAAACACTCATCAGGGAAAGCCTGGCACTTGGCGGCGTTTTGGAAGTCTGTGCATTCCCTTGGCTCGAGTGAATGTGGGTGGAACTCTTAGAGCATGGCCAGACTGAAAAGCGGCCATAACTTTCAAGTTCACATGAAGATACACTTGGGAAATGTGCAAAACCCTCATTTGAAAGAGGGGGCTCCTCGGGAGGACGTTAGTAGCCGACAGAGAGCTGTTTCCTTGCTTTCGTCTTGTCACCCCTGGTGGCTGGGAATAGACCGTCCAGCCTCTGCCTACTCCGGAGGGTTCTCAAAGAGTTTTCAATAAATTTCATTTATTAACAAGGAACTGCTCTATTTAAAAAAAAAAAAAAGAGAACCATTTGCAAATAACCTCCTATTACTTAAGGCTTTGATTTTTCCTGTATTACGGAGGAGCTGGCGGGAACAGCAGAGTGAGACAATGGGCCCGTGTGGAGGACCACGAATAACAAGGCAAGGTTTTCTTCAGCTTGTCACTCAAACCCGAGGGCTTCTTTCTGGAGCAATCTTTGATGTGAATGCTCAAAATGCCCCAAATCCAATTGCAATTTAAATCTTAATGATAAAACTCAAGAGCCCGGCAACTGTTTAGAACAGGAAAAGGATACTGAAAGCCCAAGAAAACAAAGGCTTGGATCCCATATTGCGGGTAGAAGGAGAAAATTGAGGTCAGCACTGCCAGGCTCATAGACATTTTATCTTGAAAGATAGCATTTAGCGGCTGCCATTACAAGGCAAATGCAAATGTCTTGCTTAATATTTCATCTACAGTTGTTTAGGGGAAAGTTTAAAACTTGAGGGGCATTCACTGTTGGCTAGAAGCAAGGAGAAATGCCCTCACGTTCCTGGTGAGCATTTCAACTGGTACAACATTTCTGGAAGCTTTGGTGATTTGGACTCAGAGGCTCAAAAAAACAAAAAAACAAAAAAAAGTGGCCAACAAGCATATGAAAAGATGCTCAACATCAGTAAACACTAGAGAAATACACATCAAACCACAACGAGCGATCGCCTCACACCCATTAGGATGGGTGGCCACGATTGAAAGAACAGAAAACAACAAATGTTGGCAAGGATGTGGAGAATTTGGAGCCCTCGGGCGCTGTCGGGAATGCAAAGCGGTGCTTGCAGCCTCTGTGGGAAACAGGATGGATTTCCTTGAAAAATTAAATATCGAGCTACCCTACGATCCAGTAATTCTGCCTCTGGATATTTACCCTGAAGAACTGAAAGTGGGATCTTGAAGAGATATTTGCATACTCGTGTTTATTGCAGCGTTAGTCACAAGAGCCGAGAGGTGGACACAACCCAGGGTCCGCTGATGGTTGAAAGGGTCGGCAAAATGTGGTCCATCCTTACCGCGGAATATTATCCAGCCTTGAAAAGGAAGGAAGCTCTGATACCTTTAGCTGCAACGTGGATGAGCCTTGAGCACATTATGCCGACGAAATAAGGCAGACACAGAAGGACAATACTGTATGATTTCACTGACATGAGATCTACAAAGTAATCGAAATTATAAAAACACTAAGGAAAAAGGGGTTGCCAAGGGCTGGGAGGAGGGGGAATTAGTGTCGAATGGGCACAGAGTTTTCGGTTTTGCACACTCAAGGAAGACTAGGAATCTGCTGCACACCAATGGGAACGTACTTACCACTATGGAGCTGTCCACTTAAAAATGGTTAAGTTAAACTGTAGGCGTTTGTAAGCACCATTAAAAGTAAAAGGAAAGTTAAAAAAAAAAGTCTCAAAAATGTTTTTACCCTTTGTCCAAGAACTTTCCTGTCTGGAAGTGTATCCTGAGAAGCTCTCGGGGTCTCCGCACACGTGGTTTGTCACAACATGATGTGTGTCAGTGAAGAAATAGAAGCAGCCTGAATATTCAACGATAGGGGCAGAACAGACAAAACATCATACATCCTCCACTGGAATACCCTACAGCCAATAAGAATTTTGTCATAAGAGAGAGTCTCGTGGCATTGGAAAATGATTATGACGTATTAAGTCAAAAAGGCACATCAGATCGTAGGATTATAGAGTGATCCTAGTTTTGCAATAATTCAGGCATATGTGCATAGAATAAAGGCTGGAAGGTAGATATCAAAACAGGAAGAGGAGTCGTCTGTAGGTATCAGGATTTGAGTTGACTTTTGTGTGTTTGTCTCTATCCCCTGAGAGGAATACGCACCACTTCTGTAATCAGATATAAGCAATTTTTAAAAAGTGGGAGAGGAATGGATTTCCAAAAGGGTTATGCCGCACTCTGGGAGGTGATACGGGGGCAGTTGAGATCTACTTTCATGGACTACTTTATGTAATTTTTATACTTTCCTGTATAAAAACGGGGAGACAGGACTCTCACAATTAAGAAAGAATCGGGGTGCGGGAGTGGCTCAGTTGGTTGGGAGTCCAACACTTGATTTCAGGTCAGGTCATGATCCCTGGATCCCGGGAAGGAGCTCCCCGCCCAGGGCAGAGTCAGCTTGTCTTCCTCTCCCTCTGCCCGCCCCCCAAAAGAACAAATAAATCTTTAAAAAAGAATGAAGTCCAAGCCAAATGCAGTAACTGCCATCTTTTCCATTCCCAACCCACCAGATGTCTTTTCACAATCACGGCTTAACAGAGATCAAGTACAAAAAGCACCTGCTGACCGTGTAGGAAAGAAGTCCCCACGATTGGCACTGCCCGCTCTATGAGTTCCAGGCTCTTGTTGGTGTCCTCCACACACAGGGGCAGGCTATGCCTGAGTGGGCAGTGTTGGGCAGAAGTCCTTCCTCAGGGCGCCTGGGTGGCTCAGTGGGTTAAAACCTCTGCCTTTGGCTCGGGTCATGATCTCAGGGTCCTGGGATCGAGGCCCGCATCGGGCTCTCTGCTTGGCAGGGAGCCTGCTTCCTCCTCTCTCTCTGCCTGCCTCTCTGCCTACTTGTAATCTCTCTCTGTCAAATAAATAAATAAAATCTTAAAAAAAAAAAGGAAGCCCTGCCTCAGAGCCGGCGGTGGGGGGGGGGGAGGACGAGAGAGAGGGACTTGGTCCCCAAGCAAGTGAACTGCGTGCCTCCGACAGAAGGGGGCACCGAGTAGGAACCCTCTCGTACAACAGGTGCAGCTGTCCATTTTCGGAATCTAGACATCACTGAGCAGCAAAGAAGACAGGGAGATGTTTCTGTTTTGACAAAGGAGGTGTTTGGGTTTTGGAGACCTGCCCAAGTGCGCAGAAGAAGCATTTTATATTATTCACTAACTGTCCTGTCAACATACTTGACGGAGAAGCCTGTTCATCGCACAAACAGAGTCACCGCCGGCTTTACCTGCAAAGGAACGGTTCTGAGCTCAGAAGGACATCACAGGAGTTTCAGGCTTGGCACAATTGCAGCTCAGACAAAGTGTGCAGTGATCCTCTTGAAGGAAATCGGAGACAGGGAGGGGTCTGTCTTCAACTTGTCTAGCTGTTTGATTTACTTCATCAAGTGAATATTGTATTTCCTAAATGGTTCTCCATTCTTAGGGCAAATGCACCTTGCCTTTCATTTATTACTATGACATAAGTGTATTTTTCATGTAGTAAAAATTCCTCAAAAACCTCCAAAATGGTATATAAGATCCCATCATATGATGATGCCATAAATTATGCCTTTGGTTGCCATCAAAGTCGTTGGCAATTTTATTAATATTAACGCAGCTGCAATTCATATTTTTATGCCATTAATGCCATTTGTTTGCATCAGGTGATTTCCTTGGGACCAAGTCCGCAAGTGAAACCGCTAGGTCAAAGGCATGCTCATTTTTCACTTTCTTTTTTTTTTTGGTCAAATTTTATTTTGTCTTGCTTGTATATATTTTTTTCTTTTTTTCAAGATGAAATCGCATTTTCTAATGGTAAGAGAAATGCCCACTCAGTGTAAATGATTCAGGTAAAAGATAGATACGACGAAGTGAAACTGATCAGGCAAATCCATCGTGGATAATTACTGTTGACATTCCTTCCAGATCTTTCCTTATGTGCATCTATAATAAGAGAATTATCTATCTATCTATCTATCTATCTATCTATCTATCTATCTATCATCTATCTATCATCTATCTATCTATCTCTATACATGTTCACCTCTAACATATGAACATCTTCCTAATAATTTACTAGAGAACTATATAAATCTTTTGGACTGCATAGTACACCACTGTGTGGAGGGAGTTATGCTTTATGAACCCAAGATTGAACATTTTTAAGGCTTTGGCTCCTATTATTCAAAGATTTTCCAAAGGGCTTATACCAATAATATCCACTCCATTGTCAGGGTGTGACAATCCTTCTCACACCCAGTGAAATCCATTTGCAATGTTCTTTTTTTCTTACTGAGATGTTTCTAGCAAAGAGTGGTGCCAAGAATCTTGACCGGTGAGTTTAGAGGTTTAACTGCTTCTTCTGAAAAGAATCTATCTCCCATAGAAGCTGGCTTATTTTTGAACAGTAGGTTGAGAGGGGGTTGGAGCAGGGTCCCCCGGAGGACCGTGGCTTTCCATAAATATAATTATGTATTTATAAAACCTATGATCACGTCTCTGAATTCAGATGGGGGTTTATTTACTGTGATGCCAACTATCTTGGGGGAACATTGCATACAGATATTCTAATTAACTCAATCTAAGAATCACGATTCTTGTAGTTAACAGAATGCGACTCTAACACTCTGATGACGAACCCTGCCCAGAAGGCCAGTCTCACAGGAAGCAGGAAGCCTCCTAATTACACAGGACTTCCAACACGGACTGAAAATTGAGATGTCGAGGGTCAGACAGGGAGACACACGGATCTGCGCTGTCACGTACGAACGGCGTGCACTCACGACGGAAGCATCCTTTGCTCCGCCTGTGAGAAGGGTAAGATACGGGGCGCAGCCCAGCTCGCACCTCCACAGTGGCCACCTACGGGGCTGGAGGGGCCTCTGATCACCTGCTGTCTGGCACTTGGGGCCAGGTGCCACCTACCCTCCTAAGTGCAATCTCTCTCCAGGTGGCCCCGGGGAACTGAGCTGCCCCAGAAGGGGAGCTTGGGATACAGGCGGAGGGCACCGGCGGGGGGCGTGGGAGCTCTGGAGGAGGCTTCCCACCGTCTCCCTGGAAGGACTGGGAGGCTGGGTTTGATCTGTGAACTTTTCAATCCTATTCCTTTCCCAAGGCATGTGCACAGAAGAAAACACTGTCCTGCAAACACAGCACACTCCTTGGTCAGGTTTGTTTGTTTGTTTGTTTGTTTGTTTGTTTTAGGATTTTATTTATTTATTTGAGAGAGAGCGAGCGAGCACAAGCAAGCAGAGGGACAGAGGGAGAGGGAGAAACAGACTCCCCGATGAGCAGGGAACCTGATGTGGGGCTCGATCTCAGGACCCTGGGATCACTACCTGAGCCGAAGGCAGACTCATAATGAACTGAGCCCCCCAGGCGCCCCTGGTCAGGTTTTTAATACTCCTAGTTAAGGTCCTGGGAGGGGGGACACCAGGCCACATGGCAACATCTAGGAATGAGAAACATCGGCAAGTCGTGGTTGTCTCTTACACGCGGACCAGAGGTTCCCTGTGGCCTTTCCCTTTTCCATTCTGTCTTGTGGAAAAGCAGACAGCAGCTGAGAAAAGAAAGTTCTTCAGACCAGTAGCCACTGGCCTAGGTGCTATGGGCCAGAGAGCCGGCAAAGCCAACTGACTTTTGTTTTGATTCACGAGCCTGAGCCTCTGTCTCTGTCTCAACACACAACACAGACACCCACGCACACCCACTGTGTCTTGCCTGACGCCGTGCGTGGCTCTCTAGGAGCAGACTCGATCCGGAGCCAGCCCTGGTCCTGGCACTCTCTCTCCCTGAGCTGGAGCTTTGTCTGCTCTGCGAAAACCACAGTGCACTGCCCACAGCGTTGTCATGGGGATTGGATGAGGGGGACCGGGAAAGAGGGTGGCAGAGAGCCATGCACAGGTGTTTAGCAGAGGTGGCCGGTTCTGATCCGAAACTCTGCGGGGGGAAGCGGCTCTATGGCTGTTCGTGTCTTGGTCCCTTCGGGTCTCTGATCGGCCAATGCCTGGAATGCCCACCAAGGCTCACGAGGCAGGGACCGGACAGACAGCCCCCAGCGGACCCAGGCGCTCGGGAGGCCTTCCCTGCAGGCTGGCCCGACGTACGTGCTCAGTAAATGCCTGTTGAATAAATAAAGGAAGCCGTGAGCCCGTGAATGAATGAACCAGCTCTTAACCTGACAGCCAGCCGCCATGGAGACACACAGCACACAGGTGTGTGCACGTCCCACACCCGCAAGCTTAGCGGCTCCTCCCAGGGCTGTCGCTGTTCATCGGGAATGCCATCTCTCTCTCTCCCTCTCTTCCAGCCTCCATCTTTATCTCTAGTCTCCCCGGCGTGCCTCTGTTGAGCTCCTATTCATCCGACAGAACCCGTTTCAGAGAACAACTCTTCTGGGAGGTTTGCCTGCCCCCTTGGGAGGAGGTAGGCCTTCCCTGCCTAGGACTCTCCAGTGTCACAGGCGCCCTGTGCCTTTGTTTTGGAATCCTCACCTCAAGCCTGGGAGCTTCTGGGAATAGACTTGGTCTTACCCATCTTTGTATCTGGAGCCTCCTGTGCAGGGTCTGACATCTCAAAGATGTGTCCTGTGTTTTGGTGAATGGCGGAATGTCACAGAGTTTCAGGCTTTTGTAAGCAGGCTGGCCCCATTTTGCACTTGAACCCATACCCAGGATTCATTAAAGTTCTCAGTGCCCCGAAACTGCAAACAAGAAACATGGCAGATGGTTCTGCTCTGTGGTTAGTTTCCAGGGGCTTCTAGATGATTGGCAGGCTCTAGGACCCCACACTAGCACCAGAAGACAATGGAGCGACATACTGAGGGATCATCAAGAAGAAAATCTAATAAAGAAATGCAAATCTCTTTAACCAGAGATCCAGCGCACAAAATGGTTGTGGCCTCAGAGGGGGTTTGCCTTCTAGAAGTAATATGAAAATAACCAGGATAAAGCTTTTGGCTTTGTAAAGCTGTCCTTGTCAGCTGGTCCTCCCTTGCAGCAAGGCTGTAAGCAGTGAGTAAAATGCCACCATCTTCGGGTTTGCTCTTTTCCACCTTTGGTTTCAGAAATTTCCACCGTTGCCTCACCAAACATTGGCTGGCCCAGGGGATAGAAAGCCAAGGTCAGGTTCCTGGAGGAGCCGCAGGAGAGTCTCTTCAGTAATCCAAAGGCTCTGAGATACTCCCGCTCCCAGAGGGCTACTCCACCGTCTTGGCAGAGCTGTGGCCCCCGAGTGGAATTTGGAAGGGCTGGTAGTATCTCCGTGGGTGACAAGGAGGAATAAGAGCACAGACAGAAGGCCATGCATCTGCTGAATCCTACTTATTATCAAAGTCAGTCCAAATTCCTCTGCTGGCACTGAGGGCTCTCCTCCTCCGGAGTCTTCAGTGGCTCCCCAGTTCAGTGCTACCAAGCCCAGGGCAAACTCCTCGTTCAAGGCCATCCACATAGAGCTCCTCATGGTGTCACCTGTCGTCTCTTCCTCCCCAACCTGGAACGCTCTCCTCCTCCATGTACACCTTCTGAGGTTCTTCCTACCCTATCTCCCCCTGGGACCGCAAGCTCTGTGGTAGTCACCTTGGGAGTCCCTCTGGCACCCAGCACAGTGGGAGCTCAGGGAGTTTGGATGGTTTGGAGGAATCTCTCCAGTTGGGATGAGTGCTCCCCAGGGGCAAGGGCACTGCCCTCCTCTTTGCTGGGGGAACACGGAGCAGCCCCCCGGGACTCCCCTCCCAGATGGGAGCAATTGACCAGTGGTTCTCTGACTGGTCTTTCCTCCTACTCTTTGGGCCAACTTCAGGCAGCGCCTCCCGCCTCCTCGTCCTCCACAGCTGTGTTCCAAGGGGGCTTCCAGAAGGACTCTCATGCAAGAGCAAGAACCCAAACTCCCTCCTTGTTCATTCTGTTATTCATTCGTTCAGGTGCCAAACATGCACGGGACACATGTCGTGTGTCAGGCACGGTGACGGGCCTCAGGTACTGTCGCTGTTCCTCTCCCAAGGGCCTTCCAGGCGAGAGGGGAGTCAGAGCTGGTCACAGGGAGAGAAGGCCCGAGAGCCGCGGTGGTCCAGAAGGAGAGAGAGCTTGACCCCGGGAGGAGGCGGGGGAAGGAAGGCAATGCAGCCAAACGGTATCAGAACAGCGTCTAATGAAATGGTTCGAATGAGGATGCCTGCTGGTATGTGCGTACGTGTGTGTGTGTGTGTGAACACGCATGTGCTTCTCCAAATGTGCATGTGTGTGATGAACATCGGTGTGTGTGTGTGTCTAGGTGTGGGTGTGTATAGATGTGTGAGTATGTGTGTGCATGTGTGTAGGTGTGTGTTTGCAGGTGCACATGTGTATAAACACGCATGTATACATGTCCGTGTGTCTGTGTGGGTGTAGGCGCGCCAGCACGCATGTGGGTTCGTCCCATGTACGGACACACGTATGAGGTGTCTGTGCACATGGGAGGGCGCACAAGGCAGAGGGACAGCGTATGATGAGCCGCCGTAGGGTGGGACTGGAAATCAGTTCGATGGCCGTTTTGCGGTGGGCGGATGTTTAGGTAATAGTGTGAGGTTTGGGAGCAGATGGGGGGAAGTGTTTGAGTTCATTTGTTCCTCGAACACCCGAGGAAGCAGGACTGCATTTCTGGAGCACCACGGAAGCTCTGGGGAGGGAGTGCCGTGGCCAGAGCAGGTCCGACACCCAACATCCACCCTGACATCCGAGGGCGGCTCTACGGAGGCCGGCTGAGAACCAGCTGCAGGCAGGTGCACCCCAGGAGGTGAGGGCCGGGCGGAGAAGCCTGGCTGCCAGTCGTCCAGCTTGGGCGGCCTTCAACTGAGCAGCTGGGCAGAGACAAGGAAGGAAGGCTTGCCCCTTAGCTCCTGGTTTGTCCTCCCTGCTCTTCCATTTCCGTGGTTTTGCATTAAGCAGTTACTACTCGAGTCACTAGCCGGTGCCGGGAGCTGTTTGCGGCTGCCTGGGGCTCCCCCAGCCGCAGAGCCTCAGGCTCAGGTGACCCTCTTGCTGGGGGAGGGATGACCTCCCACGAAGACCTGGGCACATCTGGATTCTGCTGGGGAACCCAACGCAGCCCTCTTAAAAAAATAAATAAATAAGGTCTGGATTTTGAACAAACTCTTTTTGTGGGAATAATTTTTATGTTGGGAACATAAATACTTGGGGAGTATTTGTGGGTTCAGTTTTGCACACCATTAATTGTACTTACAAATGCCTCCTTGAGGGCACAATTAGTCACTAGCAACTCATTCTAAAGGTGCCAGAGGCTAATTGTACCCCCAAGTGAGAAGTTTCAGGTGTAATTAATTATTCTTTAATTATTAAATTTATTATTCATTGGTTGGATGCACAAAGTCGTTCTCAGATGAACTTGCTGGCATACGGAGGGCTGGAATGGCGGGGTCTGTGCCACCCTCTGGGCCAGCTGCTGCCAAGGAGATGTGTGAAAAGAAATACAGTGTTCTCTGGTTGCCGGGCTCAGCGTGGGAAATTCCTCAAGTGACAGTGAGGAGCCTGCCGAATTGGGCGGACAGTGGGAGGGTCCCTGGGTCAGGCAGAGGGAAAGGCTGGGGTCTGAAGTCGTCCAGGTCGGTGGGGGGGCCTGAGCAGCCCACACTCCTCTCTGGCCTCACCTGCAGAGCAGGCTAGCAGTGCTGACGGACCTCCCTTGAGGAGACGGAGAATTGTGGGCCTCACGTCGGGACTTTTCCGCAGACGTCAGCTTCTCTGAGAGGTGATGCTATGCGTGATCGTGGGAAAGTTCCCTGGAACCAGACTTTGCAGTTTAGAAACCCAGATAGACGCATCAGTCGTGTGACCTTGGATGGGCCAGGTCATCTCTCCGGCCTCAGTTTTCTTATCTGTAAAATGGGATTTCATAAGAGCAACCTACTTGTGGGGTTGTGAGGATTGAGTGAATTAGCCCACATAAAGCAAGGCCTATCCACAGTAAACATTACCAAGTGTTTGCTCTTATATCTTTTGTGTCCTTCATGGTCTCAAACCTGTTTCCAAAGGAAAAACCACTGCACGAAGTTAACCTGCTAACTTCATGTAAAATGCTTTCTGTTTATGCCGCTTCCTGACTCACGGAGAATATCTCTTTTTTTTTTTTTTTTAGGATTTTGTTTTGAAGTCATCTCTACACCCAGTGTGGGGCTTGAACTTACAACCCCGAGATCAAGAATCGCACGTTCCACTGGCTGAGCCAGCCAGGCGCCCCAGAATATTTATCTTTTGTAGCCAAGACAGGAGGAGCCTCATTAAAATGTTCAAAGTGGTTATTTATATCTGCATGGTGAGATTATTGGTGGTCATTGTCCTCTTTGTCTTTTTCACTCTTGTTCACTCTTTTTTTTTTTTTTAGTTTTCCCTGGCTTTTATTTTTAAACTCCGCAACGTGAACACAAGACCAGAGAATAAGGTGTGTGTTTCCAGGCACTTCGGTGTATCCTTCTGCAAACCGATCTGCACGCCCAGACATGAGGTGTCCTTCAGACCAGGACCACACCGTCCTGGTGTCTCGTCCTCGCTCCTGCCCCTCGCTGTGCCACCCCCCAGCCACGAGCCATCTTTTCTCCCAGCTCTTCCATGTTCCCCGACCTTCTGGATGACACGAGCACACTCTCTGCCTCCTGGCTCTGCGCTGTCTTGACCCTCAGCCCTTGTGCTGTGTGAACTGCGGGAGGCCCGGGTCTCTCTCGGCATCTCACCCCTATCCCCCAGGGGCCCAGCCAGGATCTCGGCCAATGGCTCCTGCTCCTGACGGCTAGGAGGGCTTTCGTTTCATCTTATGATTTATTAGGCCAAACATTCAGAGAAGCATCTTCCTGGTATACCTCCCGCCCCCCCGCCCCGGCTCCAAGGTAACCACTGACATGAATTTGGTGAGTCTTTTCCCCATTCAGTTTTGGGAATCTTACTGCATATATATGCATCTGTAAACCATGTATGGTGCTTTGTGTGTTTTTAATACGCTCCTTAATGCTACCATTCGGCAACATGATTTTCCCCCCGAACTGCCTGTCCCGGGGCTCTGTCCGCAGCTCTGCACGCAGATCCTGGTCTGCAGATGGGCCAGGTGACTGAGGCCCGCAGCCAGGGGACTGTCCCTCGTGCCCCCCTCCGTGTTGTGTCAGGCCCCTCTGGCTGCCGGCACCCCAAGCCGGCACCCAGCCAACTGAAGCAGAACCCGAATTTATTGACAGCTATCAGGTGGCATGAATTATTGAAGGGAGGTTTAAGAACAGACAGAGTCACAGGGCAGTCCCTGCAATCTAGGCCGCAGAAACTGACTCCTACCTTGTCTGAAGCCACTGCAATGAAGGTCCTCTGGCTGACATTTTTGGGTTCTTCTGTTATTTCACTCCAGACCGAAGGTCCTGCAGAGAAAGCTTCACTCAGTCTGGCTGAAGCCAGGGCAGACCACAGGCTCACAAGACTGTCAGGTCCAGTGTGCAGAAGCCGAGCTAGTTTCGGGCCCAGGCGAGGTCCCCAGGACTCGGCCTCGCCCACGACTCAGGTGGGGGTCCCCCGCGGGGCTGCCTCCAGGGTCCCCTGCTGCTCTAGCCTCCTGCGTGCTCAGCCCTCACCGTGGAGAGGAAAAGGGGCAGCTCAGGGCCCAGGCTTCCCGGGAAAAGACTCATGGCCCGGCGTTGGCCCCGATGCGGTCGCGCGTCCATTCTGAGCAAACGACCGTGACCAGAAGGCAGCCTCACTGGCTGACACCTGCTCACGGCCTCTCCCCCACGAGCCCTGGCTCAGGGCAGAGCCCGCTGCTTCTCAAGGCGAACTTGGCCGTCTGACCCAAATAAGGGGCCATCGAGGCCCAGGTGGCAAAAAGACAATAAAGGCCACATTCTGACGAGCAATCACAGATAAATGAGAGAAGAGATGTGAATAAATGGAAACTGGGCAGCAGACTAGCGGACGTGTCGTGGCCCGTGCTGGGAAAGGAAGGACCCAAGATGCAAGGGTGGATCGACCACATGATGGTCGGAGTAAGCAGCTTTCTTTCTTTCTTTTTAAAGATTTTATTTATTCACTTGAGGGAGCAAGAGGGGGAGGGGCAGAGAGAGAAGCAGACTCCCCACCCTACGCGGGACTCGATCCCAGGACCCGGAGATCAAAACCTGAACTGAAAGCAGAGCCCCACCATCTGAGCCACCCAGGCGCCCCCAGGAAGCAGCTTCCTTAAACACACTGGCACCCGTCGGCGCGGCTCCCCCGTCCCCCCAGCAACACCAACGGGTGGACTGCGACAGCCGGGCCCTGCTTCTCTCCATCTTCCTTCCCTTCGATTACTGTCAGATGATGAACTTCAACCACAGACTACATTTTCCTGGGATCGTCCCCTCCAATGAATTATGTGAATAATAAAGTTTCAATATTTTTCATTCGGCAATTAATCTTGGTGAGCACGAAACTTCATTTAAAGTGCTGGTGCCTGGCTGGCCTCCATCAGTCAGGGTGGCGAAGGAGCCCGCCAGGCACCAGCTCAGCCCGGGCGGTGACATATGGGCCCTTCTCGGACACCGGGGGGGTCCTCTCCAGTTGTGAGACATGTCCCGTTTGAGGCACAACCCTCCCCGGAGAGGGGAGTCTGCCTGGCGTGCAGGCCCTTTCTCTCTGATTCTTTGTGGGCAAACCTCCTGGTAGGGTTTATCATTCACCAGAGTGTTTGTGGGAGGACAGAGATGATGGGAAAACTAGCTCCTAAACCCAAACCAGTCGTTATTAGAGTGGCAAAAACACGGTGCTTATGCACGGAATAGTTTACGTTAAATTAAAAACCATAAGTTATCTCTGAGACACTCCATTTAGTACATCTGAGGTTAAATATGGTTCAAAGCAGCTCTTTCAATTAAATTGTTCTTCCTTGGCTCTAGTAAAGTGTATTAAACATAATTTCCTGAAAAGTAACAGAGATCATTACTCTGTTTGCAAATTGATACCATGTATTAAAAATAGGAAATATTTGCAGGGATCGTTCAGATCACTCTATTTTTGCAGAGAACCTAATATTGGCAGTGAGGATACATCTGAAGCCCAGATTTCTGGCCCTCTCGTCAAGGGGAGGGTGGGGAAGAGAGTGTGTGGGCTGTGGGAAGAGAGTGAGGGGCTGTGGGAGCATCGGAACGAGTGGGTGGGCACGCCGCGGAGCCCCCAGGCTCGTCCTGGGGACCCAGGAAAGAACTTTCCTCGAGTCCTGTTGTCTGTCTATTCTGCACCCCAAGGCCCTCGTAGCTGGAGAACTGCAGCCCTGCTAAGCTTCAGGCTGTCTATTCATGTTCAACTTTATGGGTTGTCATTCCACTCACATAAATGGACTTTATGGCTGGAGCTGCCTTTTATCTTTGCCTGTCCTATTGGAAAGGCCTGTAACATTCAGAAATAGCAAGGCTGGCTCTTACCTCTGCTCCCTGAGTCACTGTCACTGAATTATTTCAAGTTCATAAACCAAGCCCCTAAATGGCTTTTTCCAAGGCTTGGTGTGATTCAAGTGGAACAAGATGGGGTTTTTGTAAGACTCTGTTGCCATCCTCCAGCGGTTTGGCAAGGGGAGGAGCTGAAGTCCCAAGGACAATGATCCAGTGGCAAAGCCAAATGAAGCCTGTGCCCTATGGGCCCACATCCTTTGTAAGGGGCAGAGTCTCGGGGAGCCAAATGGGGTGTTAAGTCAAAGTCCCATCTGTAGCTGGTGGTAAGGTGTGACATCAGGGCTGCAGCGGGGGTGCATTTCATCACCGGGAAACTGCCCAGAGACACGAGGAGATTGCAGATGTGTCAGAGAAGTGAGGGGCCCTGCTCGGACGGGGGGAAACACACCGAGGGGGCTTTAGACCCAGTGCCATCATCCGTGCTGGACTGCGGTGATTCAGGGTAAGCCGAGCAGAGGAGCCCTTGGGTCACGGTCACCCTGGCCTGTTCCACCGAGCACGCAGCTCCCACCAACTCCCTTCCAGGCCCCCGTGGGCCTGCCTGTGACCCGGATGGCACGCTTCTGTGTGACGAGGACAAAGCAGCATAAAGCAACCAACACTTCAAGAAGCGACATCGCAGGGCAGGTGGGTAAGCGGGTTGGAAAGTGTAAAAGGTGCTTCCCAAACTGCCCTGCAAAGGGCGGAATCAACTTGCACTTGCCGGTGTGAGACGGTGCCCCGCCCCCCAAACCCCTGCCGGCCACTGACCTTACCCAACCGAACACTTGGGCCAATCTGGTGAGTTAGAAAAGCTACCTTATTGTTGCTTTACTGTGCTGTTTCCTGACTCCTCGTGAGGCACAGTGACCTTTCTTGTGCATATCGGCCGTTTGTTCGTGTTTCTTCTATGAATTGCTCTTTGTAATCTTCACCGATTTTTCTATTGGGTTGTTGGGCTTTTTAGTATGAAATCGAAGCACTTCTTCATATAATCAGATTACGGATACTCACTTTTTTCCCAGAGACATGCTTATTCATGTGCAAGAAGCCAAGACAAGGATGACCCCTGCAGCACCATTACTAATAGTGAGACACCGGAAATGTCCCTCTGTCCGTCAATAAGGGACTAGTTACACACATCGCAACACATCCATACTAACTATTGTCCATCAGCTGCAGAAAAAAGACAAATGAGGCCAATGAATACATACTGATTTGGAACATTCTGTAATGCAAATTGCAGAAGAATGTGTATGGGGTGATACCACTTAAGTAATAAGATCCAAGCAGATTAAAAAACCTCAACTGCATATTTCTTTATATGCTATTTTTATATGCACAGACTCATAAATGCACAGAAGTAGATCTGGAAGGATCCACAGTACAAAATGCCAGTAGAGACTTTGGGGAGGAGCCTGGAATCAGAGGTGAATTCCTTAAGGACTTGAGTTGTGTTATTTGTATTATTATTAGTTGTATTATTTTATCTGTTGTATGAATATTTCATAATGAGACTGTGTTTTGGGCTAAATGTTTGTGGTTCCCCAGATCCATATGTTGAAACCTAACCTCCAAGATGATAGTGTTAGGAGGCGGGGCCTTTGGGAAGTGAATAGGTCATGAGGGTGGATCCCTCGCGAACGGGATTAGTGCCCTCATAAGAACAGAGCTTGCTTTTCACTGTTGTCTCCAGAATGGGAAGATACAAGAAGAGGTCAGCCAGCTGCACCCGGAGGGCTTCTATCCGAACCTGACCATGTTGGCATCTTGACCTTGGACTTCCAACCTCCAGAACAGAGTGTGGTAGATTTCTGTTGTTAATAAGCCGCCAGTCTATGGTAATTTGTTATAGCAGCCTGAGCAGTCTAAGTCGGAATGTACTTCTGTTTGATGAAAATTATTGAAAAAGAAAAGCTGGCACGTAACACAGGCTCCAGCAAATTCTGTGAGATCAGCAAGAAGGCTGGGCCCCCCTTGGCCCATCTGTGCCATCTCTGTTGAATGCACAGAGGCAACCCAGAGCCATGGGGAGTGAGGAAGAGTGGAGGAAGATGTGGGATATACTGAGCATCTCCTGTGCTTCTGTCCTCTTGTGGGCATTCGACTCAGAACCACCAGAGTTGAGTTCAAGCATTGACCTTGCCATTTATTACCTGTGTGATGCTGGCCAAGACACCTAGCCATTTAGCTTCTCTGGGCCTTAGGTTCTTCATCTGTAAAGTGGGTCCTAACAGAACCGAAGAGCCTCAGGGAACCCACAGACCTAGGTAAGAGAGAGTGTGTGAAAGGGGACACAGATCGAAGGGGCTAGAATTGTCTTCTGATTGTTCAGGTTACAGAGTAATAGTTCCAAAGCTAGTCCTTGAAGACAGCTGTCCATGGTGTTGGTTCTTCTCAGTGGAGGATGAAGTTTGGGCAAGCGCCCGGAGGTTTCCAAGGCTTTCTGTGTCTTCCCTGCCTGTGCCTTTGAACTTCTGATCCATAAGAGGCCTTTGGCAACAAAAGGAAAGAGGGTACTACCTGTGGTATGGCACTCACAGAGTTAAATCCACCAAGGGCGCTAAGGAAGGTTCCAAACAGAGTGGACCCTCCAGGGGAAAAATTAAGACGAGCAGAGCCATCTATTTGGGACACGTCTTCCCTTTCTGAGACCATCTCCGAGGTGATTCGTCAGTGTCAAGGCTGGCGAGAAAGACCTGCAAAGATCAATTCCTCTGTGCAAGATAAATAGTTTTAAATAATTGTATATATGTAAGGGGCTTGCCTTGTCCTAATTGAAGAGAACATAGGGAGTCAAGAAAATCTCCCAGAGAATGTCTTCTGCTCCATGTCATGGAGTCTGCTGCATCAGGCAGATTGGTTAATAGTTGGCAAAAAGCCAAGGAGCTTAATCAACCTCCAAAGTTTATTATGAATAACCCCCAGAGCTAATGGATCATCCTAAGCAAGAACATCATCCCGGTTATTTTCTCGTTTTTATAAATTGATCTATAACTTTGAATCCTGGTCCTTGAGAGAGCTGCAAGGTACATTAGAAATCAGTGAGCCCAGTAGATTTTTTTCATTTTTAGGAAGATCAAATGAGGCTGGTTTTGGTGAAGTGGGGGCAGGGTCACACCTGCACAGTGGCCCCACTGTGGTCCCTAGGGCACGTCCTTGAAACACGAGGGCTCTAAAGAATATGGACACTATTGTTCACCAAACTCCCCCATTTTCCAGATGAGGAAACTGAGGCCCAGAGAGAGGAAGTGACTTGGCCACGGTCACATGCCGAGAAGTGTGGTAGACATGGTTGTCTGCTCACCCAGCAGCCATCGCCCAGCTCCCCTTTTCTTGCTTGAAAAGCCCATCTCACATTAGAGGGGTTAAAAAAGTTGAATTACTTACTCTCCCAATCTCTCCTCCAGCTAGAGTATGGGCATTGACTCAATCCCATCCAGTTCTGGGAATGGCTTACCCGCCCAGCAAAGAAGAAGCAAACAAGGAGAAATTGTCTTTCTTCTTGACTTCTGACATGGTTGTGGTAAGGATGTGATGGCTGGAGCTGGAGCAGCTGTCTTGTAACCAAGAAAGCAAAACTTGACGATGGCCATTATATTAGCTGGGCTCTAGCCAGGGAACATGAGCCACTCTGTGTGTTTAAAACAGGGAAAATTAATGCAGGGATTACTTTCAGAGGTGATGGAAGAGCTGACAGGCCAAAGGCAATGATGAGGCACTCCCCACCCACATCTCCACCCCAGAGGTTAGCATTTGCAGAACAGTGTTAGCACTCCTAGGACTGGAAAGACAGAGGAGAAAGAGGTCTTATGAGAGTCCAGAAGTTGGACTTGGGATCTAGGATTATGGCAAAAGCCTCTTGGAAGGACTGGGAGGATGGGGAGGAGGAGAGGGGGAAAGTTGTTTGGGGTGGGGTTTGAGCACAACAGAAGTTCAATCATTGCCAGCGATGTGCTGGAATGCAGAGAGGAAGAGAAATGCCCTGACTTTGCTCCTCCACTTGCCCTCCAACCCTCCGTCAGGGTCGTCCATTGGCTAGACCATCCCAGAACCCTGGGAATAACAGTTTCCTGAAATGTAAGCAGAGCAGGGAATGGGTCCAAGAGCAAACAGCGGTGACCCTTTCATCACATTGAGGATGGGAGGACAGAAAGATGGAGAGTCCCTGTGTCTTCTGGGCCATGCACAAGTCTGCACCTCATCTCCTACTGGATCTCTCATCCCGGGGATAAGAAAGGTCCCAATTCTTAAAGCCACGTGGGCTTGAGCAGATTCAGCTCTTGCAGCTGAAGCAGCCTTTGTGTTGCAGCTGAATCTGAGCTAGAACCCGAGTCTTTCAGCTTGGACCCCCACTGGCCACTCCACCAGCAGCAGACAGCAACAAAGTTCAGGAACCCGAATCTGTCGCTCAATTGTAGGGGAAGGTGTCCACAGCTTTGGCAGAGGCGAGGAAGCGAGAACGTGAGCGAGTCACCGTGGAACTCTGGTCTTGAGTTGGCAGGGTTACACACCCCAAGTTCTTGAAAAGAAAACCTGCTCTGAGTAGCTCACAGCAGAGCATGAAAGGGAAGGGAAGGGAGCATGGCCGCCCCCCAGTGGAACCACGGATAGAGGGTGCCCTGGGGTTCAGTTGGATGGGTCGCCTGGGCCAGTGTTTTTCACACTTTGTTGAGACTCAGAATCAAACAAAAGTTTGCTTGGGAACACAAAATGGGGTTGGGAGCCCCAATTGCCCCCCTCCATCCTTTACCAAGGCCCTGAGGGTCTTCCTGGAATTCTGGGGAACATGGTTTGAAGATAACTGATTTAGTTCACCCAAGTCTGCTAAGAGCCAAGGAAAGTGAGACTAGGTCCTCTCATAGAGAGGGAACCCTTTGAACCCTACTCAAAGTAGCCTATGTGATTGGGGGGGGGATGTTTACAGGCTCATCTGGTAAAACTGGGGCAGGCGGGGGGCAGAGCTGGTCTCAGGGATGTCTGCATCCTGGGTGTCATCAGGGTGTCAACAGTTTTCTCTTGTTCTCTCTCCCCACAGTCCACCCATACCTGTTGGCCCCTGCATGGTGGTCACGTCAAATCTCACTGCATTCTCTTTCATGGTCAAGAACGAGGCTGCCATTGTCTCTAGGCTTAGTCTAAGGAGAGAATTGCAGATGCCCCTTTCTCAGTCTAGGATGACGATTCCTGGGGATGTACATGGTCCTTACACCCATAGCCTGGACCACTCCTGGTGTCAGGGGACTGAGCTGTCTGGTGGCCCAGCCCTCACCACCAACTCGGTCTGGGGCCTGGGGAGTTGATACCAGAGAACGTGCAGGCAGCACAGTTATGACCCCTGAGGAAGCATGAGGAGTGAGGCAGCTCTCCCAGTCTGTGTCTGTCCTCCGTTCCTTGATACAGCGAGAGAAGCCAGCTTCGGAAGGCCTGGACTGAGCCCTGGCTTGACCGTGGACTTCCATGTGATCTTGGCAAGCCCTGGAATCCCTCTGGTTCTTGGCGTCTCCAGTGATAAAGCAGGGAGATCACTTCCCATCACACAGACTTCCGTGATCATCACGTAAGATAAGGAATTGAGAATTGCTTACTAGCTAAACCAAGGAGGAGCTTCTATAGCTATGGGTTAGATTTTGGAATGAAGTCCCCTGACGCACAGTCTGGCCTCAGTGCCAGGCCTCAGGGTTCCCTTACTGGTTCCTTCCTGGAGGCCCTGAGGGAACAGGTGGGGGAGCGCCCAGCTCAGGGAACGGGGTGGGGAGCACTGTGCTCAGACCTCTCCCCTCCAGGTAACCCCCTCAACGCAGGAGCCCGACTGACAGGCCTTCTGGAAGCACCTCTTCCCTGGGACTCCAGTGCTGGTACCAAGCATCTTTATTTCTGGGGGCTGTGATTCTTATTTGGTTAAATAACACATTTAAAAAAATTGTTGTGATTCCATACTGAAGCTTCCCATATGGTTAATTGGAAGTGTTCTCACCAATATTGCAGGCTGTAAAAACTAATGAGGTAAATGGAAAATTTATCAAGTGCCACAGTTAGAAATTAACTTATTGCATGATGCCGCGCTTATGACTAATGAAGTTAGAGGGGGCTCTTCATACAGGAACAAAACACAGGGGTCAGCCAGCCCTTGACGCTGGGGGAGAAACTTGCTACTTTCCCTTCTCCCCTCTGTCTCCCCACCTCCCCTCTGTCAAATATCAGATGGGGAGAGCAAACGACCAGGCTGAGTTTAGATCACATGAACACGATGCCTGCATTCAATTATGTATTATATCACTAATAATAACTATTGTTAGGATTTATTGAAGCCTGGTGCCTGGTGCTTTGTATGCATTAGCTCGAATACTTCTCACGCCAGGGCTCTAAGGGAGGTGGCAGGATGACCCACAAATCACAGACGAGGAGACTGAGCCTCAGAGACATGAGGCCATACAGTCCTAAGTGGCGAACCTTCAACCCAGGGTCTGATTCCAATACCCAGATTCTTTCCACTTAGCAATTCAGGAATTCGGTCATTCATTCAATCAAATGACAAATGGTCACTGAAACCCTCTGAATCCCAGGCACCACATTCTCTTGGAGTCAGCAGCACGGAGCGGGGCGGTGACGGAGGGCATGGATGAAAAGTCTGGCTCTGATCGCCCCTCGCGGGCTGTGGGGTTGTGCCGGACCTTCCTGCTGGCTCTCCAGGCCCGCTCTGCCCCACTCTACTCTGCGCTGTGCCCTGGGGTGCCGGCCTGTGTGGCCCACGTTCATGGGCGTTCTCGCCCTCTGGCTTCTGGTCACCCCGAGCCGGTGGCAGGCACTGACCAGAGGGCACATGGGAGGAGAGTGGGGGAAGGCTCTCCAGCTCTTTCCCTTCCGGTTACCGCAACCCCCCGCCCCGACACGCACACGGTAGACCAAAGTTGCTTTCTAGAGGCTTTCTGCATGTAACTACGCCACTGTGGGTCCCAGAGGCTCTTCCCGCCTCTCTCCTTCAGGCCTACGGTGGTCAGGGCTCCCTGTCGTCACCAGCCTGAGAGACGGTACCATCTCTTGCTGGTTCCCTTAAATCTTGCCTCCATTTTTGTGAGCTGCCCCTTATAAGTCTCTTGACATGACCCCTTTGAGGGCTGTCTGCCCTGTGGGGATGTGACACAGTGACGGGGTGATTTTACCCAAGTGGTTGACTTGGGTCCGTTCCCTCACCTGTAAATGAGGGGCAATCAATTGCTGTTGTGAGGATTACAGAGACTCGTTTGCGTCAAGTGCTCAGTACGATGTTCAGTACATAGTAGTTACTCAATGCAGAGTAGCTTTTCAAATTATTAAGACAGGGTCCTGCTTTTAAGGGAAAGGGCAGTGATTCTTAAACTTGAGTTTCCAACAGAATCACCTGAGATGCTTGTTAAACGTGCTGAGTCCAGGCCTAGCCTGTGGGCCCAGGACAGCTGAGCAGGTGACCGGGATGCTCCTCTGGACAGACTCTGACCATACCCACGGGGAGGACCCCACAGGGGGAAGGAATAGGGGGTGGGCTGGCTAGTCTGGGAAGGTGTTCTGAGGAGCCGTCCTTGAACTGAGACCGACATGGAGACACGGAGCGAGGATGCTCGGGGGCCAGGACCGGCTGGGATATGCCAGAGCAACTTGAGAACTTAGGGCCGCAGGAAGTGGTGGAGATGGGCTCTGGTCGACTGTGTACTGTAGCTTCGACTTAATTTCTTGGGGAGAGGAATCCCTGCAGCGTTTTTCCTGGAGAAGTGACCCAAAGTGGGGAGACCGGGAACTATTTCTTCCAGTGTCAGTCACCCGCCTTATTAAAAATGGTGGACTCCTGGTGGTGGGTGGGTGGTAGGGAGGGATCTGAACTTTTCCCAGGATCTATGTGTTTCGGACCCCCGTTAGAATGAGAGGCCCCCTGACCTGGGAGCTTGCTCTAGTGATGGGAAAGATGATGTGAATCTGGACGGGGAAAGAGGAGGAGAGCACAGAGAGGGGTTCAGAGGGAGGGAGGAGCATGCCCTGGGGGCCGATTAGGTGAAGGTGGGGCAGGAGGAAGCAAGGAGGATGCCTGGGCTTCTGCCGTGGAGGAGGCTTTGCTGGAGGGAAAGACCAAGGGAGCTGGCACGTTCAGGTTGGGAGACCCTGAGTTGATTCTATCTTGTATCGATGATGTGTTCTTCACTTTCCTCAACCTCACTCTATGGATTCAGCAAGTCTTCCTTTCTCTCTTCAAAGACTTCTTGCCACTGCCACCCACTGTCCCAGTCCGGTCCCTGGGAACAGGATTGCTCCTCTGACATTTCACAAGGTCCCCTCTGGGGAAAACTGGAACTGAAGCAACATTTTCCTTCAGAGATCAGATCTCGGTTGGGTTCCAGCAGGTGCGGTGTTGCATGGAAAGAGCACGGGATCTGGGGTTCAAGGGCCTGGGTTTGGGTCTTGTCATAGTCCTTGGGGGATTGTGGGCAAGTTGCTTCCACTATGAGCCCTCGTCTCCTAATCTAACACACACGATCAACTTGTCAACTAGATGGGCGGTATGGACAGGACACAGTGATGTGATTTGAAAACGGTCCAGTTGTTTTAGGTCACTGGATTGTACCCAGCCAGAATAGACGAGGAAGGAATTCCTACCTCTCTGCTTTCATGTTAAGCTCCCAAGAGCCTCTCCAAGAGGCAGGGCCCATGCAGTGGGGTTGCTGCTGCAGAATGCATGACTCTTCTGTAGGCAGGGCCCAGCTGGCAACGAGGGGTGACAGGTTGGTGACTTCCCCAAGCAATTCAAGCAAGGGATCTGCTTTGGGTCCTCTTGACTTCCCTAGGAAGCTTCGAAAACCGGCCCCCATCCCAGGTTGAATTTGGCCCTCCCCTGTGCAGGCTCATGCCTTGAGTGACTGCTCTCCTCTCTCTAGTCCATCCTCTATGTCACATTCTAACACATTCTCCTCACATCCACCCCACACCTGACTCCACAACTGCTTGCTCTTCTTTCCTTTGCTTCTTTTTTTTTTTATATTTTATTTATTTACTTGAAAGAGAGAGAGTGAGAGAGAGAGAGAGAGAGCATGAGCAGGGGGGCGGGACAGAGGGAGAGGGAGAAGCAGACTCCCCACTGAGCAGAGAGCCCAATATGGGGTTTGATCCCAAGACCCCAAGATCATGACCTGAGTTGAACGCAGATGCTTAACCCACTAAGCCACTCAGGCGCCCCTTTTTCTTTGCGTCTTTGTAGCTCACACCTTCCTCCCACCTTCTCCTGCTCCCTTCTGTGCCAGCCAACCTCCATTTTGGTCTCCACCATCACCCCCACAATTCAGGACCCTTGGCATGTTGCCTGCATTTAGGACAGCTAGTGACCCCCTTTGACCAACAACCAACAAATACTGAGCCAAAATCTCCATGTGAGTCACTGCCTCTCTCTATGGCTTTTACTCAGAGAAAGAATGTATTGCCAATGGCTATGGTCACCATTACAAGGGGCCAACCAGACAAATGAGTCCCCACCTCCCTACTCTTGCCTGTGCCTGTGGAGGCTAGGGGAGAGGGGACAGATGCAGGCTGATAAGCCTCAAGATGCCATCCCCTTCTGGAGACCCCTTGGGGGCAGAGCCGGTGCCTGGGTCCGCAGAGGTCCAGGTCCAGTGTCTGGATCATCTGATGTTTCTTACGTGTTTCTTGAGTGAATGAAGCCAGATGGAACCATCATTTTCAACTCAGTGATGATGTATTGAATGCAGCTGGTGTGCATGGTGCTAGGAACTCTATAAAGGAGAGTGAGACCCAATCCCTGACCCTGGGGAGCTAACAGCTTCATGAGAAGACAGAGAGAACACACACACACACATCGATCTACCATTATATCACCACACACCAACGCTAATGCTCCTGGTCTCTATCTGTCCCCAAAGATGTGGTTGTCATCGCCTCCTCCCTGGAACACTGCAGCTGCTCAGGACTGATCTCCATGCAGTTGGCTCCCCTCCTCTCTGGTCTCTCCAGCACATCAGGCCAGAGGAAGGTTCCTGATAGAAGTGCCATTCACAGCATGACCCTGCCAAACTTCCATGTCTCCCCATTATTTGTGAGTGAACCCCAAGTTGCCCACTTATGATGGCCCTTCTTAAAGTCCCTTCTTGTTTGTCCAGCTTTTTTGTCTAGTCCATCTTGTACCCCTTCCTTACACAGTCACACTGGACACGCACAATTCTTGGAGTGTGAACCTCATTTCCACCCTTGACGCTTTGCCCAGAGGTTCTTCCGCCCAGTGCATCATTTCCACATTTCTCCACTGTGATATCCTCCCACTTTGAACACTCCTTTCTCCAAGAAAACTCCTGATTACACAAATTGGGAAGAACCTCTTCTACTCTAAAAATTTCACGGTACAAGATTCTAAAACAATAATGGCACCCAAACTTGGCCAGCAGGCAGCAAGCAGACAATCTCTTATATTGCCTCTAGAGTCTAAGTTGATCCAATCATTCAGAATGATTCCAAATCATTCAATTTGGCATATATATCAGAAGATTTTAGAATACTCTCCATAAACCCAGTAAATCCACTTGTAAGCGTCTATTTTATGGAAAACACTGGAAATGCCATCAGAGACTCCTACGTAAGAAGATGCACTACAGTGTTCCTTATATGTTCCCTGAATGGAAACAGTGTGGAATTTTGACTCTAGATGTTCATCAAGAGTGTCATGGCTCAATGTATCACAGCGTGTCCTTGTGATGAAATATGCAAGCTCATACCAATTGTGTTTTCAGAGTATCCAGTGGCATGGGAACCTGCTTGTGGTATGATATCTGAACAATGGAGGCAATTAGTAAAACACGAATATTTTTATATAGGCACGAAGGCTGGAAGGAAATAGGTTAAAAGGTAGACAGTGATTATTTCTGGTTGGTGGTTTACAGATTTAAAACTTCTTCTGTATGATCTCCGTTTTTCTAGCTTTCTATTTTATTGCCTTTCTGATTGAGATTAAACTGCTTTCCCTTCAAAAGAAAGCATGGAGCTTTGTATATCTCTTTTGGAGAAATTCTCCTGCCACGATTTACAATTTGGGGGTACTTATCTCCATTTTATCAGATAATAAATTCCTAAAGGACATACACTTTTTTTTTTTAGCTCACTTTTGGGGGCCCTAAAAGCCTAGTCCATCTTTGGATGTAGTAGGACCTTGTTAACTAGTTAAAGGAATTGGATTGGCTTTCTTTGAAACCAGCCCTAAGGGCACTAAGGGTCCCTGCATCTCAGAAGGAAGTGAGGGGGGCGGGGGGCGGGGGGC
>LNAC01000001.1:6495046-6572083 GCA_002007465.1 Ailurus styani | reverse complement strand
GGCACAGGGGGCTGCCTCGCAGAACACAAGTGGTCAGGGGCAAGCAGCTCTTGGCAGGCACTCAATTCTGGTCATTCCATTTACTCACCTGGAAATGGTTCCATAAATTAAATAGTTGATTGCTGCACAAAATCTTTTTGTTCTTTAAGAACTTAACTCTTGTTTTTGCTTAACGATCGATTTTCATTTCTTGCTGATTTTTGGGGTCTATTTATAGACTCTGCTCTGGAGATTAAACTTCTGCCTTTTTTAATTTTTATTTTTATAAAACCCTCAAACCATCTCCATCTTCCCTGTCTCTTTCATTTTTATATTTCTGCTAACCTGATGAAGACGGCTTTATCGTCTTGGAATCTGATGAAGTTTGAAATTGAACATGCATAGGCAATCCTCACTTTATGATTAAGCCTTTTAAATAAATTTGCTATTAGGAAAATTAAGATCCCCAAGGACTTGAATAGTTCTCTGCCCTTTGCTCTCTTCTTGGCTCTGTACTCATGAGACTAATTCTTCATTTCAATTCATGGTTCGGAATCCCGGGCCCGGTCATTTTCTTTTGCTCATTCTTCTAAATCCTGAGGACAGCGAGCCACCAGTCCGCAACACCTCCTCCCATGTCTCCCCGGCCAAAGGGCCCTACAGCACATTAACTCCAGAGGCAAGAAAACACAGAGATCACTGATTTCTGGGTCCGTGATCTGCCCCCAGGCCGGAGAAAGAGGCCTACTCTGGCTCAGGAAACTCTACCCTGAGTGGCAGGTTGGGGATACATGGTAGATTTCTGTCCCACCTGTGAGCGAGACGATAGGAGCCACTCTGTTCCCAACTGTCACCACACCAGGGTTGTGGCTCGATTAGATCATTCATGGATTCGTGGATTCGTGGATTCATGGATTCGTTCATTCGGTAAATGTTTCTGGAGCACTTAGTAGGTGCCAGGCGCTGCTGTGGGCTTGGAGAAAAGTGGTGAGCAGAGCTAAGCTGGCTCCTGTCCTCAGGGAACGCACAGTCCACAAGGGGTGACAGGGGTGGGCCATTCACCAGAAACCACACAAATGGTATTTTCAATTGTGGTAAGTACTTCCACAAGGGCCCAGCTTCCAAATTTAGCGCTGGGAGTGAGTGGGTCCCTCATCGTCGTGCCTCTGCCACCTCCTTCGTAAAATGGGGACCCTGCCAGCTGCTTTCCGAGGCACTCGGGGCGCTCCGGGGACGGAAAAGGAAGCACACAAACGGAGGCATTTTCGTAAAGTCTTTGCCCTTTACATCCCCCTCCCACCGCACTTGAAGACATCTGTGTTCCTGGCGGGGAGCCCTCTGCGTGGGCCGCGGGCAGGCTGCGATGGGCCCGGGCGTGGAGCCCCGGCTCCGGGGGACTGTGGCGGGGGACCTGTCTGGTGCAGGCGACCGGGACTCGGAGCCAGGAGGCACCGCCGGGCTGCAGGACACCGCTCCCCCCAGCAGCCCCTGCAGCCCTCTCGGCTGGAGGGTCACCTGCCTGGGGCTCCCCCATCTTCCCGCCTCTGGGGGGGTCACCATCCGCAGACCAGAGACGGAGAAAGGGGGGAGACAGAGTGTCTGCATCCCCGCTCAAGGCCACACAGCGATCAGAGCCAGATCTAAGATTAGACTGGGTAGGTTTTTGGCTCCCAGATCCACAGCGAAGCCCCAAACCCATGCTGTTTCTTGGCAAAGCCCCTCCCGGTTCCTTTAACTCAGACCCGCCCTAGTTTGTCTCTGGAAATATTGTAGCTGTCATAATCATTGTTCTAATAAAATACTCATCTGACGATCTATTAGTAAGGCACATTGTTGACAGGAAATGTGCATTTGCCGTATTTCCCATTATATTGTCTATTTCCTGCCTCATTTTTCTTGGGAGGGCAGGAGTCACTGGAGATAATAGCATATTGACAGAAAGAGAAAGCAAGGGAAAGAGATCGTTGAAAGTGGGAGAGTGTAGCTGTGCTCGCCTGCAAAGGTTTCCAGCAGGAAATCCACACTCATTTCCTGTCCGCTTGCTAAAACAGCATCTGCCCCTTCCTACTCCTTCTGCCCTTCAACAAATTGTCTCCCGGCCCAGAGGCTGACTCCATGGTCATATGATGGTGGCCCAGCCTGTTTCTGGGGGCTGTGGTCGGGGAGCTGCTTTAAGAATCCCAAAGAGAATGTGAAATGAACTGCTTCCCTTGCACCACGATCAGCAAGACCTAATGGACGATGGCAGAACAGGAAGGCAGAAAGCACCCTGTTTTCTAGAAACTTCTTGCCCAAAACCTTTTCTGTTTTGATATTCAATTGCAAAGAGAGCATCACCAGGAAAAAACCAACACTCACTGGTTAAGCAAAGGCCAGTGGTATGCTGGGAAATGGGGTGAGTGGCCCCTTTCAGAGAGCCCACATCTGTGGATGGGACAGCTCCTGCTGGGGGAAGGTCCCACCCGCCTGGGGTCCCACCGCTCCCCAGCCCGCACTTGGGAAGCTCTGGTTTTGCACAGTCCTGGCGCCTTGCAGGTGGGGCTTCGGACGGAGCACTCTTAGCAGCGGGATGAGTGACAAGAGGCCAGAGACCTCCTAGTTCCCACTGCCTCTGCCCCAGAAGAGCAGGTGCAGCCTTGGCTGGGAAAGGGGGGTGCGGGGGAGGTGGGAGTGATCCAGGGGGACCGACCGGCCCAGTTTGCTTGGGACGGGCCTGGCTTTAGCACTGAAACCCCTCAGTCCCAGGAAGAGCAGGGTGTGTGTGTGTGTGTGTGTGTGTGGGGTGACCCCACAAATGAGAATATGAGTCGTCATTGAGATGTTTCCTAATCCACGTTCTCTGAGCTAGCTCCCAGTGGTGAATAAACAGGATTGGGAAGTTACGGAAAGTCGATTTAAATAGTCGTGGGCAAACGGGAGAGTTCCCTGGCTCAGGTTAGCCTCGCTGGAGCCTCTCATGGGGCTCGGGCTGGCTGGGTACGGCTGGGGGCGGCCTCGGGCGGCTCGCATTCCTGCGAGGACAGCACCCCCTGTGGCAGGAGGCCCTCTGCATCCTCCTGGCCTGGGTCCCGTTCCGGTCCCGCATCCTGCACCCCGGGGCGCAGCCGCTCCAGGAGGGGTCTGGCCCCAGGGGCAGGGGCGTCCTCAGGGGTCACTGGCCAAGTGAGGGTGTGGGACAGGCACGGGCCCCAGGGGACCCTGCCTTCTTTGCCCTCCCCATTCTGGTCCATCCCAACCTCGGGGGGCCCTCTCCTCTGTTTCCCTTCAAAGCATCTTCCTAGGGAATTTTAATCATTCCTCCCACCCCGTGAGCCCAGGAGGGCCTGGCAGCTGGCAGGGACAGGACTTCCAGTGGTGGCACTTCTCTCTCCTCCCAGGAAGTTCCAAGTCCTGAATTAGGAAGGTTGTTTGCAATGGATGCTGTGGGGTACATGTGTGTATCTATGTATTTGCCTGGCTTTTCAAGGCTAGAACTTGAAAATAGAAATCTTGAGAACTCTGACAGCAACAGAGAAGTAAACGGAGGGAGACAAACACTTCAGAGAGCCAGCTGTGTCCTTGGTGCTGGGCCAGGGCTGGGGACCCTGGGAGAGAAGGATGCTTGGCCTCAGGACGCGCGACAGGTGCACGTCTGAACCCATACCGGGGGCCCTTGAGCAAGCCGCTCTTGTCTCCCCTCTGCTCCCAGGTACACGCACGCTGAGACCTCTGCGGGAGCCCTTTCCCGGCACGAAGGCTGACTTGGGGCCCCTTCTACATGCTTCCAGCCCTGAACCAGCATTCGCTTCTTTCAGACCAGGCCACACATTGCCTGTGCTCTGTGACTGACCTGGCCTCGCCCTCCCCTAGCACCGTGAAGGTGGGGACCACCTCTTGTTCACTGTTGTGTCCCCAGAATTTAGCACGGTGCCAGGAAGGTCGTAGGCTCCTAAAGCATACAATAATTACCACCATAAAAAAACTTTAATTGTGCAACCACACTCTGTGGCAAGCACTTTACATACACTATTTGATTTATATTCACCTTAACCCCAGAAGTTCAAGACTTCATTTTTTAAAAAAATTTTTAAAAATTTATTTGAGAGAGAGAGTGTGTGTGGGACCTGGGGAGGGGCAGGGGGAGAAGGAAGAAGCAGACTCCCTGCTGAGCGGGGTGCCTGACTTGGGGGTGGGGGGCTGGATCCCACGACCCTGAGATCATGACCTGAGCCGAAATCAAGAGTCGGAAGCTCAACCAACTGAGCCGTCCAGGTGCCCTAAGAAGTTCAAGACTTTAAAAACGATTATGGTAAAATACATGTTACATAAAATTTAGCATTTCAGCCCGTCGAGTGTGTTGTTCCGTGGCATTAAATACATCCACGCTGTTGTGCAACCATCACCACCATCCATTTCCAGAACTCTCTTTGTCTTCCCAAAAACCCTGTACTCATTAAGTAGTAACTCCCCATTTCTGGTCCCCAGCCCCTGACAACCACCATTCTACTCTCTGTCCCTATGAAGCTGACTCCTCTAGGGATCTTTATATAAGCAGAATTATGCAGTATAGTTCTTCTGTGTCTGGTTTACCTCACTTAATATAATTGTCCTCAGGATTTTCCATGATGTAGTATGTTTCAGAATTTCATCTTTTTAATGGCTGCATAATATTCCACTATAGGACCATATACCACATTTTGTTTATCCATTTACATTTTTTTAAATTTTATTTTTAAGTAATCTCTACACCCAATGTGGGGCTCAAACCTACAACCCTGAGATCAAGAGTTGTATGCTCTACTGACTGAGGCAGCCAGGTGCCCCATATCCATTTACATGTTAATGGACACTTAGGTTGCTTCCACATTCTGGCTATTATGAATAAGGGTCAGGATTTTTTAAATCTTCATTTTATAAGAAAGAATATGATGGCTGAAAGAAAGTAAGCAATTTCCCCTAGGTACCTCAAGTCACAGAACTGTCCAGGGGCAGAAGCAGGTCTTAACTCCATGCCCACTGGAGGCTGCTACACCATGGTTTCTCCCATCCGTTGAATGAATAAGACCCTTAGAAAGGTACTAAGTTTTATTAGTAAGGACAACACTAGCTGCTGTCACAAACAGACTCTAAATTTCATTTGGCTTAGCAGCGAAGTACAAGTTCACTCCCACTTATGTAAAGGACAATGTGGGTGGCCCAAAGGTGGTTTGGGCCATTTCTTGATGGGGTGACCCAGAGGCTAGGGTTCTCTGGGGTTGTAATTCCACTCTCTTTTAGAGCTTGGGAATCCTCTGCCTCCAGCCACTGGAAGGGGAGAGAGACCTTGGAAGAAGCACGTCTTCTTCCTCCTCTTCCTCCTCTTCCTCTTCCCCCTCCTCTTCTCCCTCCCCTTCTTCTTCTTCCTCTTCGTCTTCTTCTTCCTCTTCTCCTCCTCCTCCTCCTCCTTCTTTTTATATTTTATTTATTTATTTGAGAGAGAGATATAGCGAGAGAGAGAGCACGAGCAGGGAGGACAGGGAGAAGCAGGCCCTCCACTGAGCAGGGAGCTCAAAGCAGGGCTCCACCCCAGGATCCCGGGATCATGACCTGAGCCGGAGGCAGACGCTTAACTGACTGAGCCCCGCAGGCGCCCCAAAGCACACTTGCTTCTAAAACGTGGTGGCCTGGAAGTGACTCCCGTACACTTCCACTCACATTTCATTGGTGGAAACCGGTCTCATGGTCATGCCTGAGGCAAGGGGGGCAGAGGAATGCGGTTCCCAACTGGGCAACTATTTCCCAGGAACCTCTCTACTTTCCGTAGGGGGGGGAGCATGAACTTTTTGTTGTGAATCTGTTCCACCAATGATGTCATCAAATTTCGAAAGAGGGAGGTGTAGAGAAAGCTAGAACACTTGTGTTCCTGAGACCAAGGCATCAGGATGAGCAGAAACATAATTTGGATGCAGCGGGTCTCCGATGGTTAATCTCATTTTTCGGTTTCCCCAATGTCATGGGTTATCCGGAAGGTTATTTCGTGTACCCGCCTCAGTGTGGAAGCACATTTCCATAGACAGCAGATAAAGATCTCTTAACCTTGTATTTTCCCACATATCGTCATAAATAGCTTATGCAATATGCCATTTCAGTGAGTCTGACAGTTTCTACAATGAGATCTGGATGCCGCAGCATATCCGCTTGTTATATATAAAAAAGAGTGACAGCATTCATCGTTTACGGTGACATCAATGAAGTCTGCTTGTAGAGGTTCCCAATCCATCCATTCATAATACCTTTTATGACTTTAGGCTTTTAAACACGGTGCTCTGGTCTATTTTTCAAATGCACTACCATTATCAGCTCAGGGAGCCATTCTTCAGTATTTCATTTTCCTTAGAATATCTAGAATATCTTAATTTTTATGAGGTTTCTCCGTGGGGCAAGCTGTCAGGTGTGACTTTAATGGGAAAACGGGGGCGGGGGTTGGGGAAGTCTGCGGCTGGTTCATCCTCTCTTGTGATGTCTGAAGACGTGTTTCCCATTTTTTCCTTTCTGGAACATTCTCCAGATAAAGAGCCCACGGAGAGGTGTGGTTCCTGAGCCCAGCTGTCTGCTCTTTATGGGGAAGTTGGGGCGAGAATGAGGGCAGCAAGAACACAGATTGGGTCATGTTGCCGGTCAACCCTGACCTCCAACTTAGCAGCTCTTTACAGTTTCTTTCGAGGCAAAGCAGAGGTGTTCTCATGCCACCAAGGGTCCAAGGCGATGCACCCTCCTCTCTGCTCCGCAGGGGACCCAACTGTGGTGAGATGTAATCACCTGCACATGGGCGGAGCATTCCAAGTGGCATTGTTTCCCAGCGTGTCGTCAACTCGCCCAGTGCCGCCGAGTCTGCCTGATTTCCTCCTGCCAGCAGAGCTTCTGCTAGGGCTGGGCAAGATCAATGTCAGATCCAGTCCTCGAGGATTGGGAACAATCTCCCTCCACGGGTGGATCCCTCCAACAGGCAGGGGGCCGTAGAGACAATTCCGGAAGTCGCTTGGATAGGAAAAATCATGATGGATATTGATTTAGGGAAGGAAGGTGACGGGCAGCCTGAGCCCGTCCGTGGCCGGCAATCCAGGGCACGTCACAAGCATGCCAGACACTCCAAGGATGAGCACATTTGACCTAATTTAGCAACAACATATCCTTTTCCTCACACGCACTTCTCTAATTACAAACGAGATGCTGGTAGGCTCGGCAAGGGAAAATAAAATTGATTCTCTCCACATAGTATTGGATGATAAATGTGTCCAAGAACAGGCTTTTAAAGCCTGCTTGCTGATTATAAAAGGGGAAATAATTGTGAGATAGTGAGTAATAGATGGGAGGGATCGAGGCAGGATTGGCCTCCTTGCTGAAATGTCACAGGTCGGATGAGTTCAAGATAATTACATTGAGATGTCTGTGTGTTTCACATCTACCCTTCGGTCCGTGGGGGGTGTTGCAGGGATCCCCAAATCAACTCTGTTACACTGCTTCTGGCTTTCTCTTTGTTTGAAGCCTGTTGGGGAACCCCTGTTTTCTTAATGGCAATGACAGTGGCCCTTTCATTTTTCCGCTGGTGCCTGCCACGATCCCCGGCACAGAGGATGTGGGCTGTGTCTGTCCACCAGCACTGGAGTAGGGAAGATGGGTCCTGACGTCATGGGTTTGCGTTCTGGCTGCAGCCCATACAGACTGTAACTTTTGGGAAACCACGTAGCTTCCATATTTTTGGAGTGTGTTTCGGTAGCACGTTTGTGGCTTGTGGGATGTTATATGCAATGAGTGGGACAAAGCCTTTAGGTTGACCTAGAGAAAATGGCAGATATTTAACTATTTTTTAAACATAATAAACAGCAATTTCATGTGGTTCCACCTGATACATATTATTTATTACTGCATAATAAATGACCCCCACCTTCAGCAACTGAGGACAACAAACATTTATGATCTCAGAGCTTCTGTGAGTTGGGGATCCAGGGGTGGCCGAGATAAGCTCTTGCCAGGGCTGCAGTTTCATCTGAGGACTCGACTGAGGGGAACCCACAGCTCTGCGGCAACACTGGCTCTCTCCTACAGCTGCTGGTAGGAGCTGATGGAATGAGGGCCGGATTCCTTGCTGGCTGTTGGCTGGAGGCTGCCTCGAGTTCCCCACCATGTAGACTTCCCTACAGGACTGCCTCATGACAGGGAGCCGTTGCCCCAGAGTGGGCAATCTCAGAGAGAGCCCAAGATGGAAGCCACAGTCTTTTTATGACCTAATATTGGGGGTGATGTTTCATCTACCCTGCCATATCCTATTTGTTAGCAGCAAGCTTTCAAGTCAAGCCAACACTCAAGGGGAGGGGATTATTACATAAGGGTGTGAAAACCAAGAGCTGGGGGACTTTGGGGTCCATCTTAGGAGCTTCCTTCTATTACGTGCTGCACCCAGTGCAGAGTCTAGTACACAAACCTCAAGAAATAGTTAAAAGAAGGGGCACCTGAGTTGTTCAGTCAGTTGAACATCTGGCTCTTGATTTCAGCTCAGGTCATGATCTCAGGGTCCTAGACTGAGCCCTGTATTGGGCCCCCTGCTCAGCAGGGAGTCTGTTTAGGATTCTTTCCTTCTGCCCCTCTTCTGCTCGCCTGCATGCTCTCTCTCTCAAACGAATAAATAAATCTTAAAAAAAAAAAAAGAAACGGTAAAGAGAATTAATGAAGAGGAAGAGAAACAGCACTAGATGTTTCCATTTGCATCTTAGTTTAATTGGAATATAATTTTTTTTCTCTTGTGCAATGAAATGGATAGAATAATCTGGAATTAAATGCTCAGCGGCGGCAGCCCCAGAGAATCCCTTTCTTATGGAATGCCTTTGGACTGCTCCACCTTGTAACCTGGGGTCTTGTTGTCAGTAGATTCTGATGGTTTGGCATTTTTTTAGCCATTAGGTATTGAGCACACATTGTGTACCAGACCCTTCTCTAGAGTGAGATCTCTTGTAGGCTCACAACAGTGGAAGGAAGTGAGCTGTTTTTTCCCTTTTACAGGTGAGGCTCAGGGTAATGAAGTTAGGTCACTGAGACTAAGGTTTAAAACCCAAGTCTGTCTGAGAAGTGCAGGGAGGGCAGACTTTCAGCAGTGGTGACACTGAAGAAGTCACCGGAGGGTCCTGTTGGCACCTGGGCTCCCCTCCTCGGAAACAGCCTCTTCCCTGGCCACTTAAATTTGAGTTATCTTGCTGCTGATATTTCAGTCATAACCAACTGATTTTCTACCTGAGAGCACAGGCCAGGTGGAGCCATGTAGAGAGTGGGAGCTTGAGGTGCTTCTGGAAACACTGGAACACCAGTGAAGAGAGAACGGGGCTGGCAGCTGGAGGATCCAGGCTTGAATTTTGACTTTTCTTCCCAACTGGGTGACCTGGGTGGGCCCCTAACCTTTCTGGCTTCATCTTTCTTCATTTCTCTAAAGGCAGCGGTCATACCCATTCAAAGGCTGATACGGATGGGTTTCATTGCCTGTGTAGACCGCTGTGGATGGCGGTGGCCTCCTGGCATCTTGTGTGGTTGGACTAGGAGTTTGATTACACACTCTGCTGGAGGGGTCTGGCATTGATTAGTCATGTCTGCTGCATGTTAGGGAGCGTAGTGGGGGGTATGTACTGCTATGCTTCCATCAACTCTGCGTGAAGGTTTCCTGTGAGCTTTAAATGTGATGATGCCTGTGAGCCTTCCTCATACCTAGTTGGTGCTCAATAAACCTTTAATATTTTTCTTTTGCTTCCTCCCGATACAACTGATGGTCAGACTAGCCCCTCGGATGGAAAGCGCTGACCAGCTCATAGTAGATGCTCAGTAAATATTCCTGCAGTGCTGACAGAATTAGAGGTGGATTCAGCTCTTTCTGAACCCACACCGATGCTCAGCATGGACCCCTGGGCCCACAGAGCTGCCACAGGTAACCAGTCCCCGACTCCAGGGCTGCCCAAGCAAAGAGCCGGGAAAGGCATCAAAACAGCAAAGGTATTAACTTGGTGTATTTACACCCCCAAGTGCTTCGCTGTCATCGGGAGCAGCCCCTTCATGAGATATAAGTAATTTGTGCAGGCTGATCCCAGTTTTCTCATTAATATGCAAATGAGGCATGCCAGTTGTTAGGTTAGAAGAAAGCTGTCATGTTTATTGTGACAGATTTAATGGATGTGTTTGGATTGTGCATTCAATGTGTTTTCAAGAGCATGTCTTATCTTTGTTTAGGCAGTAAATAAAAAATGTAAACAACAATTCATTAGCATCTGTCAGAAGCTCAAAGCCACATTGTTTCATTTGACAATCTTCCCAGAGGTGGGGGGAAAAACCCTATATCTGACTTATTGAAGATTAGTTAGAAATCACGCTGGCTTTTTCCCTCTTCTTTGCTCAGCAGCATGTAAGCGGTAATAGAAGAACAGCAGCTCGGCTCAGAGAGCAGGTGGGTCATGGGGACGCAAGAAGGACTCCGACACCTCCGTCCCCAGTGCACCTTGGAGGGGCCTGGAGAGCTCAGGGCCTCGGCTCACTCCTCGGCCACCAGGGTTTCTGGGAAGGGTCCTGGTAAAAACAAAATCCCTTACAGGTACACTGCCCCATTCTACAGAACTTCGGAAGCAGCTGTCTAGAAGAAAACAATGGGACATAGACACAAATCAAAAAATTAAAAAATGGAATCAGGGGCCACAGAGAATGCAGGCAGAAGAATGTGATAAGGCTAAGGGAAGAAGATTTGAGCCTCATTCTTCCACATACTATTACTTTGACCCACAGACAGCACTGAGCTTCCTGGTGGCCAAAGCAACAAGAGGGGCATTTTGAGTTTTAAAGTTTACTCTGTCTCAAAAGGCGAAGAAGAAAAAAAGGAGGGCATACTACTTTGCTAGTTATTGAGAAACAAATCTTCTCATGAGATTTGGCTCTTAGCTTCACACAGCCATGTTGAAGTTGGGGGTCTCTTGGGCATCTGGCATGAGAAGAGGGTCTAACATCAAAGTGTGGCACACAGGGGTGTCTGGCTGGCTCAGTTGGTTAAGTGTCTGACTCTTAATTTTGGCTCAGGTCATGATCTCAGGGTCGTGAGATCGAGCCCCTCATCGGGCTCCACGCTCGTCTCTGAGTCAGTTTGAAATTCTCTCTCTCCCTCTGCCCCACCCCCTCCCTCTAAATCAATCAACCAATCATCAATCAATCCGTCTTTTTTTTTTTTTAAAGAAAAAAGTTTGGCACACATTCCACCATCTTTCTTCCTTCCCTCCTGGCTTGTCGCCAGCACTCACTCCTGTCCTCCAGCACACCCGAATCTCAATTTACTTTCAAAGCGAGCTTCTCGAAATAGTTGCCTGCCCCTGCCGTGACCTTGTGTCCCCCTCCCACTGGAGACAGCACCCTCCCGCACAGCCTCCGGGGTGCTGGGCACCAGGCACACCTCCTTTGCTTGTGGGGCCCGGGCCCCTGCTGGCTGCTCCTTCCTCTGGCAAACTTCTCTTTCGTTGACCTTGCTTTCCCAGTTCCTCCTGCTCTCTGAGGGCCAGCTCCTTTCCTTGGTCCTCTTGCCTCTTCCCTCCAGGCTCTATGCCTTTCCTGAGGGGTCGCGGGTCACCTCCCTGCTGAAGGCCCCCAGCTGCGTGTCTCTTGCTTATGTCTCTCCTCTGAGTTTCAGCCCTGCACTGGCAGGTGTCCACTAGGACCCTCTGCGCTGGTGCCCCCTGTGCCCCAGGGCCTCCGCTGGAGCCTGGAGACCATTGCCCTCTCTCGGGCACACGTGCCTCCTCTGTAGCCCGAGGTCCCCGCCGTCATTAGGGCTCCAGCTGCTGACCTGGACAGGGGGCAGCCTTTTCTGCACACTGGCCCTAGCCCCCTTGGTTCCTTCTCCATCCTGGAGCCCCAGAGATCTTTCCAAGGAGCCTATCTGAGCAGACCCCTTCCCTGCTTACATTTGGGTGGTAGGCTTTTTAGCCCTCAGGGGGACTCTGGGTCCCCATCCTGCTCTGGGAACTCTGTAGAGCCAGTCCCTTCTTCAAGAGCCCCTGGTTCTCCGGCTGCAACCCCCAACTTATTCTTCCCCACATGCAGACTGTCCTGTCTCTCTGCCTACCACCGCCGCTCCCCACCCACCATCTACCTTGGCCTTGCACTGTCCTCATTGACCT
This sequence comes from Ailurus styani, assembly GCA_002007465.1. Lineage (NCBI taxonomy): Eukaryota > Metazoa > Chordata > Mammalia > Carnivora > Ailuridae > Ailurus > Ailurus styani. The sequence goes on along the minus strand of LNAC01000001.1, from coordinate 6,559,955 downwards.
TGAACCTCTGCTTGAATCTTGCCTCCTCCAAGAAGCCTTCCTGGACACCTCCTCAGGCTGACTCTGCTTGCCCCAGGATTGCAGCTTCATTCACAGCCCCTTCTCCCCTAGGGGGCCGAGGACTTTCTTACGTCTTTCACTGTCTGTGCTGTAACACTGGCCCACTGCCTGTTACTGTGGGAGCTGAGAATGGTTTTCACAGATGAACATGTGCAATCAATATGATAGGGAAGGCTAGCTTTGAACCGCAATTAAGCAAAATGCTATCCTCCCAAAAAGAATTCTATTCCCCTCAGTTGTAGACTCGTGCTACAAAAATATATCAAACATTCATCAATAAAGCATTTTGTGGAAATTTGTTTCTTTTTGTGTTCTATATACCCTTGTATAATAACCTTGATTTTGCCTCGTGGCCCATAAAACCTAAAATATTTACTCTCTGGTCCTTCATAGAATAAGTTCGCTGACCCCTGGTCTATATGATATTTAACAAACGTGCATTTGACTATGTCACCTAGCATCTTAAAACCCTTAACTGGTTCCTTATGTTCTAAGACAAAATCCAAACCTTAGTGGGTCCAGGCCCTTGTTCTGCACTCCAGCCTCATCACAGGTACCCTCTCCATCCCACTCTCCAGTCAGAACTTCTCCCAGGACTTCAAAGGCTGCCTGAGCCCTCCCCAAAGCCATACCCTCCCTTGCCAACGTGCACTCTTCCCACCTTTGCTCATGCACCTAGTCTTCTGGGAGCTTCCTCTGAGCCCTTGGGTTGGAGGTGGATGCCCCCTGTTATTCCACGGCCTGCCTCTCCATCATAGCACTGGGTTCTCTCTATGGTCCTATTGACTTGGCTTTGATCCCCAGTGGCAGCCCCTACACCCCATGGGCTCTGTGCATGCATGACTCTGTCTGTCCCCTTCCCTGCTGCCTGGCACATGGGAAGAAATGACCAAATATTTGTTGAGTGAATGAATGAATGAAGGCAAGAAGGCAGAGTTCTGAAGCTGAGAATGACACAGGCCAGCCAGGGGACTTGAATGGCAGCCAATCTTTTGGGCAAACCACAGGTCAAGTTTCCTTTCAGCAGTGGTTCAATGATTGGTGACCAGGTACTCTGAGAGTCAGCTTTTCCAATGCTGGTGGGATGACCATCCTTAGAAACAGCTTGAGTTGCTTCTATCTTTTCTCCAACACAACAACACAGTTTTTGCTCTCCTTGTTTCAGTCAAATAACTCTGGTCAGAGGTCACAATTGCCTCTTTTTTAAATTAATTTTTTAAAAATTGAAGTATCATTGACATACACCTTTATATTAGTTTTAGGTGTCAACATACTGATTTGACATTTATGTACATTATGAAATGCTCCCCATGATAAGTGTGGTTACCATCCGTTACCATGTAAAGTTACCGCAATATTATTGGCCATATTCCCTATGCTGTGCTTTATATTCCTGTGACTTATTTATTTAAATGCTAGAAGTTTGTATCTCTTACTACCTCCAGCTATTTCACCCATCCCCTCACCCCTCAGCCCTCTGGCAACCACCAGTGTGTTCTCTGTACTTAGGAGTTCGTTCTGTTGGTTTGTTTGTTCCTTTGTTTTTGTTTTTGTTTTGGATTTCACATGTAAGTGAAATTATGTAGTATTTGTCATTGTCTGACTTATTTCACTTAACGTAATATCCTCTAGATCCATCCATGTTAGCGAGATTTCATTCTTCTTTGTGGGATGAGTAATACTCTATTGTATATACACCACATTTTATCCACTCACCTATCGATCAACACCTAGGTTGCTTCCATATCTTGGCTATTACAAATAACACTGCCATAAATACAGGAGTGCATATATCTTCTTGAATTAGTGTTTTCATTTTCTTAGGATAAATACACAGAAGTGGAATTGCTGGGTCATACAGTAATTCTGTTTTTAGTTTTTTGAGAAACACCCATCCTGTTTCCCACAATGACTGCACCAATTTATAACCCTACCAACAGTGCATGAGGGTTCCATTTTCTTCACATCCTCACCACACTTGATATTTTTTGTCTTTCTGATACTAGCTATTTTGACAGGTGTGAGGTGCTATCTCATTGTGGTTTTGATTTCTATTTCCCTGATAATTTTCAGCATCTTTTCATGTTTTGTGCCAGTACCACACTGTTTTGATTACTACAGCTTTGTAGTACATCCTGAAATCTGGGATTGTGATTCCTCCAGTTTTGTTCTTCCTTCTCAAGATTGCTTTGGCTATTTGGAGTCTTTTCTGTTTCCATACAATTATTTTTTTTTTATTATTTTCCCCAGGAGCACAGGTCTGTGAATCATCAGGCTTACACCTTTCACAACACTCACCATAGCACAAACCCTCCCCAATGTCCATCACCCATCTACCCTATCCCTACCTCCCACCCCCAAGTAACCCTCAGTTTGTTTTGTGAGATTAAGAGTCTCTTATGGTTTGTCTCCTTCCTGATCCCATCTTGTTTCATTATTTTCCCCTCCCTACCCCCTACAACTCCCTGCCCTGCCTCACAAGTTCCTAATTTCAGAGAGATCATATTGTCTTTCTCTGATTGATTTATTTTGCTTAGCATAATACCCTCTAGTTCCATCCATGTCATTGCAAATGGCAAGATTTCGTTTCTTTTGATGGCTGCATAGTATTCCACTGTGTATATATACCACATCTTCTTTATCCATTCATCTGTTGATGGACATCTAGGTTCTTTCCATAGTTTGGCTATTGTGGACATTGCTGCTATAAACATTCAGGTGCACGTGCCCCTGAGGATCACTACCTTTGTGTCTTTAGGATAAATACCCAGTAGTGCGATTGCTGGGTCGTAGGGTAGCTCCATTTTCAACTTTTTGAGGAATCTCCATACTGTTTTCCAGAGTGGCTGCACCAGTTTGCATTCCCACCAACAGTGTAGGAGGGTTCCCCTTTCTCCGCAACCTCGCCAACATCTGTCATTTCCTGACTTGTTGATTTTAGCCATTCTGACTGGTGTAAGGTGGTATCTCNGTTTCCATATAATTTTTAAAGATTTATTTATTTGTTTTAGAGAGAGCTAGAGAGCCAGTGGGGGGAGGGGGAGAGGGAGAGGGAGAGAGAGAGAATCTCAAGCAGACTCCTTGCTGATCATGGAGCCTGATGTGAGGCTAAATCCCATGACCTTGAGATGGCCTGAGCCAAAAATACTGGAGTCAGTAGCTCAACCAACTGAGCCACCCAGGCGCCCCTCCCTACAAATTTTAGTATTATCTGTTCTAGTTCTGTGAAAAATGCTGTTTGTATGTTGGTCATCTGTATATCTTCTTTGGAAGAATGTCTAATCTGGTCCTCTGCCCATTTTTAATTGGATTGTTTGCTTTTTTTATTGTTGAGTTGTAGGAGTCATTTATATATTTTGGGTATTAACATACTATGCTCATGGATTGGAAGAATGAATATTGTTAAAATGTCCACACTACCCAAAGTAACCTATATTCTGTGTAACCCTTGTCAACATACCAACAGCATTTTTCACAGAACTAGAACAGGTAATGCTGAAATGTGGAACCACAACGTAGTCCAAATAGCCAAAGCTGTTTGAGAAAGTAGAACAAAACTGGAAGAATTGAGACATATTACAGATTCGAGACATATTACAAAGCTGTAGTAATCAAAACACCATAGAGCTAGCACAAAAATAGACACATAGATCCATGGAACAGAATGGAGAGTCCAGAAATAAATCCATGCTTATATGGTTAATTAATCTACAACAAAGGCGGCAAGGATATACAATAGGGAAAAGATGGTCTCTTCAACAAATGGCATTAAGAAAACTGGATGGCCACAGGCAGAAGAATGAAGCCGGGCCACTTTCTTACATCACACACAAAAATAAACTCAAAATGGATTAAAGATCTAAATGTGAGACCTGAAACCATGAAACTCCTGAAAGAAAACGTGGGCAGTAAGCTCTTAGACATCCGTCTTAGCAAAATATTTATGGATCTGTCTCCTTGGGCAAGGGCAACAAAAGCAAAAATAAACAACTGGGACTACGTTAAACCAAAAAGCCTTCGCACAACAAAGGAAATCAACAAAATGAAGATATAACCTACTGAATGGGAGACATATTTGCAAATGATGTCAGCTCTCCTCGTAATTGCTGCACCCAAGGGGACCCTTCCACTCTTGTGTCCCTTGACCCATCTGTGCCATTTCAGGTCTGCCTTCTACAGCGTTCCTTCTCCTTGGCTTCTGTCCTCCTTACCCCAGGCTGCCCTCCTCCAAGTCTGCCCCTTCTCCCAGGCTGCCCTCCTGGGCTGGCCCTTTGAAGTTGGGCCCCTCGTGCCTCTGCCCTGAATCCATCTCCCAGCTCCCTCTGTCTAGTCCTTTGGGAGGACCTCCTCCGTGCAGATGAGCCCAAGTCCAGGGTCCAGCCCTCTCTTCTGAGATCCACCTGGTCTACCGAGCCTCCCATGCCCTCACCCTGACTCTTCAGACTTGGCACCCTCCTATCTGAGTCATCGTCCCACTGGCGGTGTCGAAAAGGCCTCTGATGCATCCCCCTGCCATTCTGTGCTCCCCTTCAACACTTAGTTCAGGGTCAGGGTCACCAACCCCAGAAGCTCCCCTGAGCCCCACACTGGAGCCCTGTCTTTACCTCTGCCTGACCAGGGGTCCCGTGACCGTCTCCCCCTTGAGGCAGGGACCATGGCTTCCAGCTCCACCGCTGCCTGGCCCATGGTAGGTGCTCAGTAGCGGGATGGTCGGGAGCTTCCACGCTGCAGAGTCCTCTCCCCTCTCCAGCTGTCTAAAATGTCTGGGTTTCCACGCAGGGGATGGAGGGGCAAGTGGGGCAGAGAAGATTGTCAGGTAGGCTCTAGGAACAGGGCAGGTGGTGTGTACCACTCAATGCACATGGTGTGGGCAGAGCACCATCTCCACGGGCTGGAAGGCTAGGGACACCAGTTGCAAGGCTGTAACATGTCCTGAGCCCCTGGGCAGAGGTTGAAGCTGCACGAGGTGCCCCAAATGTTAAGAGGTTCCATAGGGCCGCGTTCTCCCTGTCTGACCCTGAGGCTGGCCTCCCCGCCCTGGGGAATTACGGAGCCAGGCCAGCTTGGGCCCTGGGCCTGGCCGTGGGCTAAAGCAGAGGAAGCGTGGAAGCTTTACTTCCAACCCCCATCAAGATTTAAAGCAAGCTAAAAGGGTGCATGAACCTTCCAGCACCACTGGAAATCCAGCTCCACATTTACTGGGAATTAAAGTAATTGATGAACTTGTACTTGAGACATAGGTTCACATAAATAAAGAGTTACGAGCTCTAAAAATAACACTCAGCTTTTTTTTTTTTTAAATAAGGTAAAGATCAACATGCAACACACCCCCAGAGGCTCCATGTCAAGCAATTACGAAGCTGGAGAGAACGGGGAAATGAAAATGTTTATTCACAAATCAATATATTTATCCTAAAAGGGGTTAGAGAACCACACGAGTAAAGTCTCGTCCTGCCGCAGTCCCCAGAGCCACTCTACGGCAAGGTGGGATCTGGGAAATGAGGGGTTAAGGTGTGGATTTCAACTCAAAGGTGAAGGAAGGCCCCTGGGGGAGCTTTTCATTGTGTCGACGAAAAAAAATGTTTTAAAAATCAATATAACAGTGTATAAAAGGATCTTCTAAAGATTGAGTCAGCCCCATCCACAGCCAAGTGGGCTGCGGTTAGCAGCAGAAGAGGAGAATGTTTAATCCTCTCCAGCATGCAGCTAATGAGGCAGGAGTATTTGGGTGATTCCTGATACACGTGGAGTAAGTGTTTTTGAAGAGTTCTAATTGCCTCTGCAGGAACACATCATAAAAAGCTGGACCTTCCCATCAGCTGAGACAGTAATTACACACTTTCCCTGACCCCAAACAGGTCCAATTTGTACAGTATGCAGTGATGTAGAAACCATAGTAACGAAGATTCATTCAACAAACATGTGGGAATCGCACCACGAGTGAGTCAGAGGCTGGGCCCTGTGCCACCCGGATGGGTGGAAAGCTGATGAGGAAGGAGCTTTGCCCTCGGAGAACTCAGACTCTGATGAGGTGGCTTCCAAATTTTTTAACCGTGCCCCTCAGAAAAAAAAAAACCCACCTCATACATGTGATCCAGGACACATTCATGTACTGTCTGGAAAAAGAATTCACGAAGCAATATTCACTTTCACTTTGTGTGATGTGCTCTATTTTCTATTCTCTCCTATTTTATTGAAAAAGAGTAAGTGCTGGTTACTACCCTCAAAATTGATTTCATGACCCTCTACTAATGCACAGTGACCTGAAGTTTGAAAATTCTTATGTAGCACAAGGGCAGAAGTGAAAAGTGATTGAAGAGAAAGAAAGTGTCAGGTGTGGGAGTAGAGAGGAGGGCAGGGCTCCTCTGGCTGGGCAATCAAGGAGGGTACCAAGGTGGAGGTGGCATTCAGGCTGGCCCCTGAATGATGGATGGTGCTTACGATTTAGACAAGTTGAGTTGGAATGAGTTATTATATTTGTAAGAGTGTATACATTATGTTATTAATAGAGTAAACAGCATCCTTCATCCTAGCAAACCCTTGACCGAGTTAGATGTTGGCTGCTTTTTATCAATGGGGAAACAAAGCCAGAGAGGTAAAGGGGTTTGCCCAAGGACACACAGCTCCTAGACTTCAGCAAAACCCAGTCTGAGCTTGAGTCTGGCTGCACTGCAGCCCCTTGGGGTCCCCATGGCAGGAAGTGCCAGGCTGGGCTCTGTTTCACTTCTGGTTGATGGGGTGAGGGGCGAGCACGGACCTGACACAGCTCTTTTCCTCTCTAGCTCTTCCCTTCCCCTGGGCTCCTGCTGGCGCCTCTCTAGCTGATGCTCTGGGCACCTTGGGGGGCGTGTGAGGCTGTGAGCCCCTCCGAGAGATCTCAGCTGGCTCTCCCGCGTCACAGCGGGGTGACGCCTCTTCTGGGGTCTCCATCAGGAGAAACGAACTTGGTGACCTCAAGCGTCCCACCCAGACTCAGGGATAATCGCCCCTCCACCCCACCCGGAAACTTCCCTTGCTCTCTGCGGACCTGACCTCCCGGTCTGCGGGAAGGCTGGAGAATCTTTCTGTTCTGCGAGTACGAGGTCTGCTCTCACCCCGGCGCCGGGCTGAATTCCCAGCTTCATCTGTTTGACTTCCTTTCTCTCAAGGAACTTACAATTTAATCAGGAGTCCCTAATAGTACACGCATTCTAAATTGCAATCATTTATTGCATCTAGCCTGGGGCTTTTCTGTCTGCTAGAAATATCAGGGTTATTTCCTTCTTTTAAGAGTTTACGTTAAAAAAAACCAAACTTTACAAATAATGTTCGCTGTTTAATGTTCTCCCCTGAAATATCAATCTGCAAAAATAGAAATCCTTTTTTACAATTCATCTTAAGGATAGAGTTCCAGTTTCTTATAATGTAATGAATGTACTGCAGATAATGGTCCAATAGTGCAAATGAAAGGCGCATATAATCAAAATGATAATAACGCGTATTGTATGGCTTGTATAATAAAATCCATACCAATATGGAAATCATATCTCAAGGCAACATTCCTCTCTTTGATTTTTGTAATAATTGTACATGTAAGAGCAGGGCAGCGAGAAGTGGGGAGAACAAAGGCCTTTATGGCTTCATTAGGCAGCTGGCGTTCTGACGGTCCGGCCTGTCAACAGCCGCCCCTTAATTTCCAAGGGAAGCTTCTCCCCTTTCTGCAGAAAAGATTTACTGTGCACGTCAGCGCCCTCCTCAGCCTCCCCCGCCCTTCTCTGCGAAGACTCACAATTAGACTAAATGAGCTGTGATAGCGATTTTGATAAGCACCTTCTGCCTTCTGGGCCACCGGGTCTTGGGGTTTGGGTCAGACAGGAGCCAGGCTTCTGGAAGCTCTGATGGGAAGGGGGAAGGGGCCTGGGGAGGGGCAGGGCTTATGGAGCCTGGGGGTGGGACAACTTCTGTGGCCGGTTGGGTCCCCATTGTGTCCTGTCTCCGCATTCTTGTGCTCCGGCATAGGCCGTCCGGCCTCTGTTTACCAAGCCTTGGGTGGGCATTCTGAGCGCCGGGAACTGTGGGGAGGGGCTGTGTCTGAGGGAGTCTGAGAGGAGCACGCACGAGCCCCACAGTGCAAGGGGTTAGTGCGCACAAAGGAGCCTGCATGGCCTGTTGTGCAATCTGAGGGAAGATGTCCATTCTGGAGTCTATCCTGGGTGGGTCCTGGTATATGCACCAACTTGAGTGTAACCTTGGCATTGGCCTTGACATTTCTAGCCTCTGAGATGGCTCAGGACAGAGCTGGCCTGCAGTCCCAGGGCCTCAAGGCCACATGCACTGCCTTTTCCATGGTACCCCGGCTTGGCTTTGCCATGGGTGCAGTCTGGGTAGGAAGTGGGAGGGCTGAGGGTGGGGAGTCTAGGTGGAAGTTCAGAGTGGCACCCTTCGGAGGCTGGGCACCAACAGGGTCTCAGTGGCTGGTGGGCCTCCATCCATCCGCCCTGGCCCCACCTCCAGAGCCTCCCCACTGGTCCCTCTTCTCTGGCTCCTGACCTCAGCGGGCCCTGGTCTGGCCATCTGGGCCCCTCTGGCACGGTTCTCCTCCCCAGGCTGCGGCAGAGAGGTGACTCTTCAGCCGATAACTGAACGTATAATTCTTTTTATATACTGTTGGCCTTGCTTTGCTAATATATATTTTTTGAGGACATTTTTGCTTCTACATTCATGAGAGATATATTGGACTGTAGTTGTCTTTTCTTGTTATGTCTTTGATTTGGTATTAGGATGATGTTGGCCTCAGAGAATGAGCTACACAGTATTCCCTTTGCTTCTAACTTCTGAAAGAGATTATAGAGTCTGTGTAATTTCTTCCTTAACGGTTTGATAAGAATTCACCACTGAACCCTTCTGGCCTAGTACTTTCTGTTTCTAAAGGTTAATAATTACTGATTCAATGTCTTTAACAGATATGGGTCTATCCAGACGACTTATTTCTTCTTGTGCAAGTTTTGGTAGATTATGTCTTTTAAGGAATCGGTCTGTGTCATCTAGGTTATCAAATTTGTGGGCATAGAGTTGTTTACAGTATTTCTTTATTATCCTTTTAATGTCCATGGAATCTGTAGTGATGTCCCTTCTTTCATTTCTGATATTAGTAATTTGTGTCCTTAGTCATTTTTTTTTCTTGGTTAGCCTAGCTAAAGACTTATCAATTACATTGATCTCTTTAAAGAATCAGCTTTTGTTTTCATTGATTTTCTCCACTGATTTCCTATTTTCAATTTCATTGATTTCTGCTCTAATTTTTATTATTTCTTTTCTTCTACTTACTGTGGGTTTAATTTGCTTTTTATAGTTTCCTAAGGCAGAAGCTTAATTGATTTTAGATCTTTCTTCTTGCCAAAGTATATGCATTTAATGCTATAAATTTCCCTCTAAACACTGCTTTCCTTGCATTCCACAAATCTTGGTTAGCTGTCTTTTCATTTCTACCTAGTTAAAACTATTCTTTTAAATTTCTCTTGAAATTTCTTTTTTGACCCATGTGTTATTTATAAGTATGTTTTTTAATCTCCATGTATTTTGGGCATTTCCAGTTATCTTTCTGTTATTGATTTCTAGTTTGATCCACTTGTGGTCTGAGAACAGGTATTATATAATTTCTATACATTTAAATTTGTTAAGGTGTGTTTCATGGCCCAGAATGCAATCTATGTTGGTGAATGATCCATGAGAGCCTGAGAAGAATGTGTATTTTGGGGGTGCCTGTGTGGCTCAGTCAGTTAAGGATTCAACTCTTGATTTTGGTTTAGGTTATGATCTCAGGGTCATGAGATTGAGGTCTGCGTCAGTCTCTGCACCAAGTGTGGAGACTGCTTAAGATTGTCTCTCTCTCTCTCTCTCTCTCTCTCTCTCTCTTCCTCTGCTCCTCCCTGCTATTCATGCTCTTGCTCTCTCTCTTAAAAAAAACAAAACAAAACAAAAAACCCCCAAAACCCCAAACCCCCAAAGAATGTGTATTCTGCTGTTGTTGAGTGAAATAGCATAATCAAAGACATTTGTTATATCCAGTTGATTGATGGTGTTGTTGAGTTCAGCTATGTCTTTATTAATTTTTTGCCTATGGGATTTATTCACTTGTGATAGAGGAGTGTTAAAGTCTCCAACTATAATAGTGGATTAACCCATTTCTTCTTGCAGTCCTATCTGTTTTTGCCTAACATAGTGTGATGCTCTGTTGTTAGGAGCATATATGTTAAAGACTGTTAGGTCCTGGAGATTTGACTTCTATGTCATTATGTAATGCCCTTGTTATCCCCAATAACTTTCCTTGCTTTGAAGTCTTCTCTGTCTGAAATTACTATAGCTACTCCAGCTTTCTTTTGATTACCAAACAGTAGATATATAGATATATGGTAATAGATGTATTAGTTAGTACACATAAGGATATATAATTGAATACATTGTTGCTACTGTTATTTTGAACAAACTGCTATTTGTTAAGTCAATCAAGAATGAGAAAATATGGGGCACCTGGGTGGCTCAGTGGGTTAAAGCCTCTGCCTTCAGCTCAGGTCATGATCTCAGGGTCCTGGGATTGAGCCCCACATCAGGCTCCCTGCTTGGCAGGGAGCCTGCTTTCTCCTCGCTGCCTGGTTCTCTGCCTACTTGCAATCTCTCTCTCTTTCAAATAAATAAATTTTAAAAAACTTTTAAAAAAAAGAATGAGAAAATATGTTTAAATTATACCTTCACTTATTCCTTTTTGGATGCTCTTCCTTTCTTAATGTAGATCTGAGTTTCTGATATATTATTTTCCTTCTCGCTAAAAAACTTCTTTCGACATTTCTTGCAAGGCAGGTATTTCCTCAGTTTTTGTTTGTCTGCAGAAGTCTTATTTCTCCTTCACTTTTGAAGGATAATTTCACAGGGTACAGAATGCTAGGTTGGTATTTTTTTTTTCCTCTCAAAGCTTAAATATTTCGCTCCATTTTTTCTTGCTTGCATGGTTCTGAGGAGATGTTGGATACAATTCTTAACTTCTCTTGTCATTAGACAAGGTTTTCTTTCTTCTGATTTCTTTTGGGGTCTTTTCTTTATATTTAATTTTCTGTAATTTGAAAAATGATACGTCTAGGTGTAGTTTCTTGGCATTTTTCCTGCTCAGTGTTCTCTGAGCCTCCCATATCTGTGGTTCAGTGTCTGTGATAATTTGGGGGAAATTCCCAGTGATTATTGCTTCAAAGATCTCTTCTGTTCCTTCCTCTTTCTCTTCTCCTTTTGGTGTTCCCATTGTGCGTGTGCCATGCCCTTGTAGTTGTCCTGTAGATTTTGGGTCATCTGTTCTGTTTTCAGTCTTTTTTTCTCTTCGATTTTCAGTTTTGGGAGTTTGTATTGTCATAGCCTCAAGATCAGGGATTCTTTTCTCAGCCATGTTAAATCTACGAAGTTCATCAAAGGCCCTCTTCATTTCTCTCAGTGTTTTTGATCTCCAGCACTGGTTTTGGCTCTTTTTAGGATTTCTGCTTAGATTGCCCATCTCTCTGCTTAGATTGCCCATCTGCTCTTGGATGCTCTCTATCCATTGTGGCCCTTTGCATATTAATCATAGGTGTTTTAAATTCTCAGTCTGATCATCTCTGCCATGTCTGGTTTTAATGCTTGTTCTGTATTTTCAAACTGTGTTGTCTTTTAGTATGCCTTATGATTTTTTAATTGATATTTGGATGTGATGTACTGGGTAAAAGGAATTGCTGTAAATAGGTCTTTAGTAATGTGGTGGTGGGCGGGGAGGGCCCTTAAGGGAGCCTGTGTTTCTGGGCTATGAACTTTATAGCGTCTCTCAGTTTGTTTTCCCCTCTGTGCTTAGGTAGGAGAGGATGGCTAGAGTGGACTGGAGTTGAGTATTTCCCTTCCTCTAGGTCAGTTCACTTCTGATAAACCCCAGCAAGTTAGGTCTGGTTAACTAGTTTCTGCTGAAGACAGTCCTTGTTAACAGTGGTCAGGCATATTTCCAAAACTTCATTTTCCCCTCTCCCTAACAGAAACACCAGGGGTTTTTTCTCTGATATTTACAGTGAGAACCCGGCAGAGCTCCTGGACAAAAAAACTTATGAAAGTGTGGGGTCCCTCCTATGCTCGGGCCCTTCTGGACTTTTAAACTCTGTGTCTTGTCCCCACTGAGCTTCCAGTAGTTTGTCGATGACAGTTCCTCTTTCCCTACCTGCCCTGGGTTCTGTAGCAGTTTCTGCTACATTCAGTTGGGATTCTCAGCATCCACCTGTTTGTCTCTCCAATTTGGGTGGGGGGAGGGGCAGCAGTTTGTGCTATGACCTCACTTTGCTTACAGAGCTGAGGAGAGTTGTGGATCGTACAATGTATTCAGCTTTTTGCTGGTTGTGAGGACAGAGTGGCAACTTCCAAGCTCCTTACATATGGGATTGGGAATCTTTTAGATACTTGCCTATATAGCATCATATCTTTTTTTTTAATTGGTAAAGTATCCGTAATGAAGATTCACCACTTTCCAACATAGGCTTTAGGAGCATTATGGACACTCACATCGTCATGCAAACCACCAAATCCCAAACTCTTTTCATCCTGCAAAACTGAAACTCTGGACACGTTCAACACCAACCCTCCATGCCCTCTACCCCTTGCCTCTGACCAGCACCGCTCTTCCTCCCTTCCTTCCTTCCTTCCTTCCTTCCTTCCTTCCTTCCTTCCTCCCTTCCTCCCTTCCTTTCCTTTCTTTCTTTTCTTTTCTTAAGATTTATTCATTTGTCAGAGAGAGCACAAGCAGGGGGACCAGCAGAGGCAGAGAAGCGGACTCCCCGCCAAGCAGGGAACCAGAAGTGAGACTCAATCCCAGGACCCTGGGATCATGACCCGGGCAGAAGGCAACCTCTTAACCGATGAAGCCACCCAGGCACCCCTACTTTCTGTCTCTTCGAATTTGACTCTTCTAGGGTCCTCCATATAAGTGGAATCTAGGATATTTGTCCTTCTGTGACTGGCTTCTGTCACATAGCATAATGGCCTCAAGGTTCATCCCTGTTCTAGCCTGTGCCGGAACTCCATTCCTTTTTAAAGCTGAATAATATTCTGTGGCACACAGATGTCATATGTTGTTTATTATTGTCCTGTCAGTGAACACTAGGGTCGTCTCCCCTTTTGATTATTGTGAATAATGCTGCTATGAACGTGGATGGGCGAACACCTGTTGGAGACCCTGTTTTCAATTCTTTTGGGAATATGCTCACAAGTGGAATTGCTGGATCCTATGATGATTCTACGCTTACTTTTTGAGGACCCTCCAGGCTGTTTTCCACAGAGGCTGCCCCAGTTTGCACCCCCACTAGCTGTGCGCCAGAGCTCCGGGGTCTCCACATCCTTTGCCGACTCTTGGACTCTTGTTTTCTTCCTTCTCCTCTTCTTCCTCCCCTTCCTCTTCTCCTTCTTTCTTCTTCTTTTAGAATAGCAGCAGTCCTAATGGGTGGGAAGCACGATCTCATGTGGTCACTTCTGGCATTTTCAGACACGTTCTTGAAGCCCAGTCCCTCTGTCCGGGCGGAGCCTGGGAGTCTGCATCACTGACAAGCTCCCAGGAGATGATGCTGTTGTTGGTCGCAGGCCCACCTTTGAGTCACGAGGGTTTGGGTGATCGCTGAGGGACCACCTCATCCCCAAACTCCTCCTCAGCCCCTTGGGACCTCACCCGCCCTCATCTCCAAAGCACTTTCTGAGGATAGTTTCCCACATCCCCGACAAGCAACTTGGCATTGTGGTTTCTGCTGCTGTTGACACTCACAGGCCGAGGACATTTTTGTTTTGTTGCCTTAAGCTTTGCTCCATGAGGATGGGAAATGCTCCTCCCGTGATGCTTTGCTTCCCCCAGAGTACCCAGCACAGTGCAGAGTGGGTGACGTGTTCTCAGTGCCATTTGTTGAAGAAAACGATAGCAACAGCCTTTCAGTTACATGAAGACTTTGTGGTTCACAAGCCCCTGCACATGCTTCATTCGGGACCCGCCTCTTCTCTTCCAAAGGAGCCAACAGTTCCTCTGGGCCTGCACACAGGGCATGAATTGTCACATGTCAGCATCACAGCAGTCTGTGAGGCATGCAGGGCAGTAATTTGATGAGTTACTCACCTGCAAGGAAGGAGAAACTGGTATTTAGAGAAGCCGTAAGCGTGTCACCCATGGTATCCTTGGGGCCAGTGGCAAGACCGGGATCTGACCCCACTTCCGTGGAGGAGAGTTGGGACCAGTAGCAGGAATGGGGGCTTGATCCTTCTCGCTGGGCTAGCCAGTGTTCCTGAACTCTAGTCCCTGAGGGCCTCCTCGGCAGCCATCCTGCCTAGACCAGTCCCCAGTGGCACGGACAAAGCCTACGTGGCTTCTCTCCTGTTCTTTGCATCGAAGGCCCTTACACAGTGGGGAACAGCTCGGAGGACCTGATTTCTGGCCTTGGCTCCATCCCTTCTGACCATGAGACTGTATACCAGGCACCGACCCACCGAGCCTTGGTTTCCTTTTCTGTAAAATGGAGCGATGCTGTCTGCCCAGCTGGGCCCACGGGGCTGTAGTGAGCCCATGCCAACAGCTCTATGTGAAAATGCTTTGTGCATCGTAAAGAGACGTACACACTACACTCTATGTACGTTGTGTACATTGTAAAACGGAATTGCGTTTTCATTTTTAAAATTCGGGTATTTACATAGAAGCACTCTCATATGCCTGATCCTTCCAGTGGCTCATTTATTTGTCTTGCTGTGGTAAAAAAATAAGATGTAAACCCCATGGAAGCTACCAGCACTCTCCTCCTAGTTCTGAAGCTTGGCTTCCATTGTCACCCTTACATTTCCCAAGGGCCAGCTGGGGTGGGGGTCCTCCAACATCAGGATGGCAGCTCCGAGTTAAAAGCAAATTATTCTTCTTTATTGTAGCAAAGGACATTTAATTCTTTTGGTGATTTCCTCTTCTTTGTAATTATAGATGTGGTGGTTAGAATGTCTTGTAAACTATATTACAGATTTCCTTTTATACAATTTATCCCCATTACTGATTTAAAATTCTTCCTTTATAAGTTTTTATTCCTGTTTCTGCGACAGTGTTTAGGGACTCCGGCCGGGCCCGGTGCCTCTGTGGGGGCTATTAGAGTTACCGTGTACATATATAATTAAGGAATTTCAAAACACAAATTACCGCCTTTGGGGCCAATAGCCAGTGCAGTTAGCATCGATCACGCCAGCTCCCGAGACAGCTCTGTGTGCGTTTGGTAAAGTAAATTAACACACAACAACTTTGCTTAAAATAATGCTCAAATTTAAGATGTAGCAAGAAGCAGGAAAAACAAATAAAGGGATCCAGGGAGAGTCAAAATCACCTACTTAAATGAGGAGAAAATTCCCGCCTGGTGCCTTTCATCACCGGTAGGTTCCTGCTCGAGATGCTCTGAGTCCCTCCCCACTTCCTCTGGCTTTCTGGCCAAACTTCTCTGGGGTTTGCCTCATTGCTGAGCAGACCGTGGGCTTGGACGGGACCTTTGGAGCCTCATCTATGTCACATATTTCATCCTTTGGAAATGTATTATCGTAGAGACAATGCAACTGTATTTCAGAGTTTGGAAGTCAGGAGGGAAATCACCCATCACTCTAGCAGCTGAAGACAAGCTGGTCTCAAATACTAGCCCGATGGGAGGCCTGCCTCTGGCTTTTATGTCCAGGCTGGGACTCTTGGCCTCAAAAGCCTGCTTCTGTCTTGGAAGTTGGTCCCTTCCCAACATTATAGCATTACTTTTTTTTTTTTTTTTTTGCTGCCAATAAAACCATGTTCAAGGCTAATATGAATGTTTTAAAAAAAATACAATTGTCCTTAGGAGCCCAGTTAACAGAAGAAGATTCTTTAAAACAGATGTGTTTGTGGTCCGATGTTGATGTGAACGAGGCAGTGGCTATTCAGATGGGTGTAGAAGTTTCCCTGTCCCCTAAGAAGGAGATGAAATGAGGGTTCTTTGTATACAAAACCCCGCAGTCAACCATTGCTATGCTTTGCTGTATTTTGGTGTGTCTTTTTAGACCAGCTCAATGTGTATTCTATACATAAAGATTAATCCTTTAAAAAGTAAACTGGACTTTATTACTTTTTGGTCCTTTTTCTCACTTACTCTACTTGGAAAACTTGCCCGAGTCAGCAACTATCTCAGCATGTGACTTTTAATGGCTGCACAAGATTCTATCACTCAGCTGAGACCACCACTTCTGTAGTCTTTTCACTACTGATGAAAATTTAGGCTCTCTGCCTGTATTCTTTCTGCTCTGAAGGATGAGGCTTCATTGCACACCCTTGTACACGCATCTTTGCCCACGTCTACTATAATTTCCTTAAGATAAATTCTTAGATACAGAGATACTGTGTCAAAGGTTATGCACATAGACATTATCATTTATTCCTCTTAAAAATAGCATTTTCCTTGGTAAAAGAAGCAAATTGCTTGGAGACAAATCTGCTGCACTTGTAATATTCGTGTAGAACAACTTCTTGGTAAGAAGGGCTAACGATGAGTGCTGGCACCAGCTCCCATCCCAGGAGCAGAAACAGAAAATGACCACAGGACCCTGGAGTCACAGCTCCCTGGGGAGGAAACTGCCAACTGCTCCCCAAACCACAACTAATCCTCAGTGGGGAGGGCAGACAGCCAAGACTCTTTATCTGTTGAAGGTGATTCAGTCAAGATAGAGTAATAGGATTATAAAAGAAGTGGCTGTTGCACAGAGCTGGTTGTAGTAGCATTGTGGCAGGAATCATGGTCATAGAGGGTTCCAGAAGCTTTATTCAGTCAGGTACTTTACAGAGTGTTGGGTTTTCATTGAGTGGAATTCTGTGGGACACCAGCCCTAGAAAGTGAGCCGTAGGTTGGCTGCAAAACTGTTTCTTTTCAATTCATTAGAGAACAGCTGGGTCCCCTCATGAACTGGTTTTGACAATATATTTCTTTCTGGGCTCTCACCTCAATAGGAGTCTGTGGTTTCTGCCTTCTTGGCATGCATACATTGTAATATAATGTAATGTAATGTCATATAAATTATATATAACATATTATATATGTAAGTATATGAATACATACATTTTTAAAAGCCAGTTTGATTTGGGCTTCTGCCACTTAGATACATGATTCCTACTATGTGATATGAAATTTCAACTAAATTCAGAGATCTAAATGGGATAATGTGGCCATTAAGCCTATGTGAATGGGCTAATTCCCTGCTTAGCACTGACAGCAGGTGGATAAATGAATCCTAGTCCTTCCCTCAAGGAACTTGTAGTCTAGGGTAGAATCTCAGTGTCCCACAGACAAGGCAGTGGCAGGATGGATGGTCAGGGAAGGAAAAGATCACATTCAACTGGCAGGATAAGGACAGAATTCATAGAGGAAGTGACTTTTCTTTTAAAGATTCTATTTATTTATTTATTTATTTGTGAGAACTCATAGGAGGAGCGGAGAGAAGAAAGGGAAGGAGAGGGCAGGGAAAAGAATCTCAACCGGACTCTGCACTGAGCATGGAGACCTATGTGGGGCTCGACCTCATGACCCTGAGATAAAACCAAGAGTCAGATGCTTAACCGACCAAGCCACCAGAGGAAGTGACATTTCTGATAAGTCTTGGAACATGACCGAGAATTTGACAGGTAGAACTGGCAAGTGATAGCACTTCTGATAAAGGACACAGCGGGACCAAGTGTTGAGAGGGAAAACAGAGTGCTTCCACATTTAGGGAAAAGCTAGGAGATAAAACTAGAAGGAAGAATAGGGACCTTGGAAGTTGTTTGGACCCTGAACTCCAGGCTGAAATAAAAACAGGACATCTCCTTCTGTGTTTGATGGGGTTACTTTTATCAGACCAACAGACCCATGGAAACAACTAGAAGACCCACACAAAATTGATTAAAAAAACAAAAGCCCCCAAAGCTTTTGTCTGAAGGCATCATAAAGTTATGAAGGCAGCCAGGATTGTGCGGAAAGGTCTCAGGATGAAGAGATCATTGAGGGCAGGTCAACATTCTTTTCCTTTTGGGTGTTTTGTTGATGTTTGGTTGTGACAAGAAGCTGAGATGCTGGCTAAAAGGCACTTGCTGAGAGGCAGAGAAGCCAGCAGGAATTTGGGCAATCCTGCAGGACTGGGGAAGCACACATTAGAGGCTGAGATTGCTTAGGCAGCCAGCACTTAAGGAGTCAAGATCACAAAGAGAAGTGAACCGAAGAGAAGTGAGCTCAATACTCGATGGTTCTCACCTTTGGCATTCACACAGGGCACAGTTACACAGGGCAAGAGGCTAAGAATCAAAGACGAAGTGGCTGAACAAATAGCCAGTTATTGGCAGTTTTATGGTACTGGGGTGGGAAACGTTTGTACTCAGGAAACATGCAGGAGGAGGGGCCCTAGTAAATACTCCAGACTCTGAACTGGACACCTGGTACACCCTTAGATGGGGGAAACCAGAGATTTACAAACACTATAGTTTAGCCTCAGGTCAGCAGAAATTAATAAGATAGAAAACATAAAATAAAGCCATATGTTCATTCTTCAAAAAGGCTAATAAAATTGACAACCCTCTAGCAAGACTGAGAGCACAAAGTACCGAAATCTTGACTGAACGACAAAAAAACCCCCATTATAGATCCTACAGATATTAATGAATACAATTAATTTTATTCCCATATATTTGGGAATTAGCAAAAGAACACTTAAATTATTCAAACACAAATAGACAACCTGAATAGTCCTATGTCTATCAGAGAAACTTATTGTGTAATTGAATTTTTCCCACAGAGAAAGCTCTAGATTCAGATGACTTCACTGGAGGATTCTTTTGAGCATTCAAGGAAGATACAGCCAACCAGTTTCACCAAAATTTAGAAAAAGAATCCCTCCCCAACTTGCTTTAGGAGGCCAGCATATACTTGCAAAAACTTGATAAAGACATTACAAAAAAAGGAAAATTATGGCTTAATTTCTCTTGTGAACTTAAAAATCTTAAATAATATTCTAAGTAGAATACAATGATACAGAAAAGCTATGTTGGATTTATCCAGGAATGCAAAGTCAATATAAAATTAGCCACTGAAATCACCACATTAAGAGAATAAAGGAGAAAAACAAAATGTAATAAAAGCATGTGACAAAAAGTAAAAATCGAGAATAATAACAGGACTTCTTACATTGGATAAAAATTCTACAGTAAAGCATCATATTTAATGGTAGAATATAAACATCTTTCTCTCTGAAATAGTCTAAGTGACAAGGATGGCTGCTACCACAAGTTGTGCATTTTACTGGTAGTCCTGGCTAACATAATAATGTAAGAAAAAGAAAAAAGGCAAAAAAAAAAAAAAGAAAAGAAAAGAAAAGAAAAGAAAAAGACATAAAATTATTCTTATTTATAGGCAACATGATAGCGTGGAAAACACAAAATAACATATAAATTATTGGAATTGATAAATTAGCCTAGCAAGATCTGGATACAGACTCTCTCTATAAAAATAAATTGTATTTTTTTTACAACAGCAACAACAACAACAAAAAAATCACAAAATAAAACAAAATAGTCACATCCAGTAGCACCAGCCCCTTTCAGTCTCTGCCCCCCCCCCAGCCTCATACAACTAAAAAATCCACACTGAATTTCTAGGAATTAATCTAATGAAAAATGTGTGACTCTTCAACCCTGAAAAGTACAAGTTATTACTGAAGGGAATTAAAGATGACATAATGAAAGTATATACCATGTTCATGGATTAGAAAATTCACTAGTATAAAGATATCACATCTCCCTCAAATTAAAGTATAGATTCAATGCAATCTGAATCCACTTCTAGGATGATTTTTGTGGAAATTACCATCTGATCCTTATACTTACATGGAAGAAGCCAGAAGAGCTAAGAAAATCTTAAAGAAGAGCAAAGTTAGAAGACATGTATTATTAGATATCAAAACTCATTGTATAGCTACAATATTTAAGAGAGCACGGCATTGGTGTAAGGATAAAAAATTGTCTAATGAAAGAGAATAGAGTCCAGAAATAGACCCATACATTTAAGGTTAGTGGTTTATGTCAAAGATGAATGGCATTGCAGTACACTAAGGAAAAAAAGTCTTTTCAACAAGAGACACTAAATCAAGTGGGCATCCATATGAAAGAGAAACCTGACTCCTATCTCATACTGTACACAAGAAACAATTTCATAGACAGGATTATACATCTAAATGTGCAAAATAAATTAATGTCTTCTAGAAGAAAAAGTAGAGATACCTTTGTGATGTTGGTTTAGGAAAGATTTCTAAAACATGACACCAATAACACTAATTATAAAGAACAGGGTTAATAAGTTGGACTACGTTAAAATTTAAGAATTTCTGTTCACCAAAAGACACTAATAAAGGATAAAAAGTCATGTCTCAGAGCAGGAGATGATATCTGCCATATAGATATCTGACTAGAGACTCATATTAGAATATGTTTGAAAAACCTCACAAACCAATAAGAAAAAGATAAACAACCCAATAGAAAAATGAGCAAAAAGACTTGAATAAAAACTTTACAAAAAGAGCAATAAATATCCAAGTGACCAATAAATATCTGAAAAGTTGCTCGACTGCAGTATCTCCAGGGAAATACATTTTAAAGCCACAGTGAAATAACCGCTTGAATAGCTAAAATTAAAAAGACCGATACTACCATGTGTTGGAGAATACATGAAGCAATTGGAATTCTTATTTATTGTTCGTAGGAATGTAAACTGGGATGTCCACTTTGGAAAACGTTTTTGGCATTATCTACTAAATTTGAGCATATATACAACCTGGGACCCAGTGCTTCGATATCTGCATGTATGCTCAAAATAGTTAAGTACACTTATTTATCAAAAGACATGCATGGAAAAGTTCACAGGAGAATGATCGGGAACACCCCAAACTGGAAATACTTCAATGTCCACCAACAATAGAGCAGAAAATTAAATTGTGGCATATTCGTACCATGGGACACTCTACAGTGATGAGAAAGAACAAATTATAATTAAATACAACAATATGGATGACTCTTCCCAACATGATTTTGAGGGAAAGAATCCAGACACAAAAGGACACACACTATTTGATTCCATTGATACAAAGTTTCAAAAACAAGCTAAGCTAATTAGAGTGAAAGCCATCAGGAGAGTGTTAATTTTCCCAGGTTGGGGTGACTGCCAGGGGGTGTCAGGAAGACTAGGATGCTCAGAGTGTGCTATCCCTTGATTTGGTTGGTGTGCTTGCTTTGTGAACAGTTCCTGAGCTGTGTATTTTTTGGCATGTGTGTCCTTCTTCATTAAAAAGTTTGCTTTAGAAAACGTAATAAATGACGCCATGTATGATCATGGGAGAGGGGAGTCTGAGGATGGGGGACGGTGCTGGGAGGGGCCGTGGGGGGAGACTGGGGGCAGGCTGAAGTAGTTTCACTAGTACTGTCACTAGTACTGTGTACTAGTACACAGGATCTGAATTTTTACCTTACTTCTGCCCTTGGCAGCAAGATCTTGGCCAGTTATGATGGTTTTCTGGGTCTCTCTTGGACTGGATCATGGATTTTCAACCATGGGGCTTATGGTTGGGCTTTGTAGGTCTGTGCACGCCTTGAAACTGTAAGCCTATGTGTATATGTGCTTTTGCGGAGAGGGTCAGAGCTTTTAAACCAAATTCTTTAAGGCATCTGGAACCTAAAAAGGTTAAGAGTTACTGAAACGATGATCCCCAAGGCTCCTATAGCTTTGCCTGTTAGGATTTTCTGGGCCACAGGCAATCGGGTGGAGGGTGTATTTTATACTGGGTGGCACTGAGCTGAAAGCCAGGGAGGAGTCAAAGCTGTCTCTGTGTCAGAGATAGAGGGGGTGGGGGGCATTGGAAGGCAAGATGGGGCTGCTCTTCTATCTGTAATCACTGGGTTATGTCATATCCGGGAACGAACACAGAGAGGTGGGTGTGGGCTTTCTACACAGAGATGAGTCAGTCACTCTTCTCGGGCAAAACTGTTACAACTATGATGTCTTTTCCCTGACTGCATCTACTCGATCCTCGGCAGTAAGAATTCTTAGTATCTGTAATGTATAGCTTTGGGGGCACCAAGAAGTTGTCACAATGGATCAAGTCATCTGTGAGCACTAGGGACAACTGGAACTGCAAGATTCTATCCCAAAAGGGCATCTTTTCTCTTAGGAAACAGGTCACACTAACCATTAACATCAGGAAGGATTAGAAGCAAATTTCTGAGGCTGAACTTGGCCTGAGGATTGGCTGAACCCTTTCTCTTGGCTTGAGACATGAAGCGATGTGATTTTTTTGGTGGGGAAAATCTCATGGGCGAGAGATAAACACATTTTATTAAAATTGACTCATGACACCATTTTAGAAGGTTTTCCACAGCATGTTTCACGGTGGTAATTTCTAATGGGAAACAGGTCTATGGGGGGAGGGGACTGGGGAGAACTCTGGCCCAACGTTGGCAGTGTGTTGGGAGAGAGGGTCCTCACTGCCTGTGGAGGCATCGCGGTGCGGCCATGTTGCCCTTTCTCTGTGGGGAGAACTTTCATTCAGACCCTTCTCTTTCGGTACCGCGAGGGGCTCTTCCTTGAGTTTTATAAGGAAAAAGTTTCAGGGTTTGACTCCATAGCTTACCACACCCTCTTAATAGCTGTGTGAACCAGAACAGAACACTGACATTCTCTACATCCTGACTTCCTCATCTGTAACAAGACACGGATGATTCAGCAGCTCAGGGCTGTTGTGACAACATGGTAGTTGGCCACCAGGAGAGCGATCCCCAAGGGGTGGCTGGCTGCTTGCACCATGATAAAATGCATCGCAAACCAGGATCCTCACTAGAAAGGACCGTGTGGGTCTGGGGAGGGAGTGAGTCACTTCTACAGCGGCGTCAGTGAAGACTTTGGGCACAGGACATTCGAGATGGACTTTGAAGGGTAGACAGGATTTTGATGGGAGAGACAGAGAGGAAGTGTTCAGGCAAAAGGGAAAATCTTGAAAAGGGAGGTGGAAATACGGGGATACGTTGGATGTTTGGGGGTAAAGGAGCTGCCTGGTATGGCCAGAGCTGAGGGTGTGTGAAACAAAGCAATGGACACGTGGGGGTGCTAGGGTCGGATCCCAGAGGCTGGGCTAAGCAGACCTCCAGGCAAGGTCCTAAGTGTTCCATTCACTCACCGTGACTGTCCTGTCTCGGCCACACGCCGGCGATGCCTGGAGACTGGAAGGCTGGTCCCTGCAGCGCCTCCTGGAGGCACCCACCGCTCCGCTCCATTGGCTAAGTTTATCCTAATGCAAAAGCAAAGGCTCGGTTAGACTGTGAAGGTAAATAGAAGCAGAGAAAGCCACAAAATTAAAAATATAAGGGTGGGATTGAGCTGTTAATCATATTGCAGCATTTCACAAAGAATGGGCTGAGTTTTCCAATGAAACGATGGCTCCAGCATATAAATTAATCTTTTGTATAGGAAGAAATGAAAGTCATTAAATGTCATTGTCTTATTTTAAAAGCAGCAATATCCTGCCTGATTGCAAGTGCTTCGAGGAGGATGATTAAACAGAAACCTTATCTTCACTGCTCCAAGGAGAAAATTGGAGAAAAGTTATCCAATTATGGATGATAAAGCCGAGAAAAAAATCAGAGAAGAGGCAAACACAGGTCGGCAGGTTATAAAGAATGGGTTCCCCCCCTTGGTACCAGGATCTGCTCATGGTCAACACCCAGAAACATGCACAGCCATGAAAACTACTGTGTCTCCTTAACCAAAAATCCCTGTCAAGTCTTTCTGTCTTTAATCCATTTCCAGGTTCCTATGATTGGTAAACAATTGCTATTTTGTTATCTATCCCTGTAGAATAAACCATGGCTTTCCAAACTTGCCATGGGAATGTGGGCATATTATTATTATTATTTAAAGATGTATTTATTTATTAGAGAGAGAGAAAGAGAGAATGAGCACATGAGCAGGAGGGGCAGAGGGAGAGGGGAGAGAGAATCTTAAGCAGACTCCACACTTGATCTCGGATCCTGAGATCATGACCTGAGCCAACACCAAGAGTCGGATGCATAACCCACTGTGCCACCCAGGCACCCCGGGCATATTATTTGTTGTCCTTGAAACTCAGTGTCTTTATCTGTTGGCTGGGCCTGTTGGGGACCATTGCTGGGCCTGAGCTGGAGTTACACCACACAGGGAGGCCGGGTTTCTTATCTTCGCACAATTGACCTTGTGGGCTGGGTAATTCCGGGTTGTGGGGGCCTGTCCTGGGCATTGCAGGATACTTGGCAGCATGGCCTCTACCCACTAGCACACCCTCTACCTCTGACCTGCAGTTGTGACATCCAAACATGTCATAAGACATGGCTGAATATCCCTTGCGGGACAAAGTCCCTCCCCGTTGTGAACACTTGTGTAGGTAGAACGGTCGGCATTGTGCTTTGCTGAGACCATACTCCACAAATCGTAGCTGCAATTCTGTCTCTGGTTAGTGCTGTCAGAACCTTCTAACAGTCGCTTTCAAGCCTAATGCTGTGGCTAAATGTACCTAATGCATGATGACTTGGGAATTATCCCAGATTTCTTCTCTCTCTCTCTCTCTCTCTCTTTTTCCTCCCAAATCAAAGTATTTAATTTTAAACTTGGAAATCACGGTTCTGGTAAAATGGGATTGTTTTCCTCCAAAGGAGTATGTATTTTCCCTAAGTTTTAAGTTGAAATTTTTGGATTCTTTATTTTCCTGCTGAATAAGTTGAGGGAGGGGGCAGGTATCTTTTCCGAAGTGACTGTCACTTGAACCATACCTGGGAGAATACAGAATTATTGGGTAATTGCCACGTACAAGGTACCATGTGGCGTGGTGCTACTCTATTAAGAACGTATGCTTTATTAGATACAATCACACCAATGTACATTTCAAATACATGTCAGCCTGACTGTGTGGATATGGAAAGGGACCAGGGTTGTAGGGAGCATCCAGCAAAGACAGGAACAGAACCATCTTTTCCAAACGTTTATATCTGTCTAGCTAGTTGGGATTTTATTTCTTGGAGGAAGAAGAAATTCAATCAAAATTATCATTTTACCTGGATAATTTCCATTTCCTTTAGACAGACAATTCATTACCAAAGGAGGAAACAGGGGAGGAGGAAAGAGTTTTCATTTAGGCCAATTTCCAGAAAGTATCTGCACAAGCTTCCTAGTTACAGCATCAAGTACCACAAACGGGGCGGCTTAAAGCAGCAGCAATGTTTTCTTTCATAGTTCTGGAGACCAAACGTCTGAAGTCAAGGTGTCGGCAGAGCTGCACTCCTTCCAAACTGGAGAATCCTCCCTTGCCTCTTCCAGCTTCTGGTGGCTCCGGGCATTCCTGGGCTATGGCTGCATGGCTCCTTCTCTGACTCCCTTTTCCTGCGGGCTGCTCCCATGTCTCTGTGTCTCCTTTTCTGTCTCTTAGGAGGACACTCAATGGATTTAAGGCCCACCCTAATCCAGGATGATCTCACCAGGAGATTCTTACCTTAATTACATCTGCAAAGACCCTTATTCCAAATATGATCACATTCTGAGGATCTGGTGGACATATCTTTTTTTGGGGGGGGGGATGCACAATTCAATCCACTAAAGCATAAGTTCTCAGGTAGAGCTTTTGAAGGGTAATATGGATGCCTGATCACTTTGAACACTTTGTTAAACGCCAACTCTTAGCAAACGGGGGTCTTTCCCCTCTCTTGGAGCCTTCAGATTTCCTCTCAAGACCAAGAACAAAGGCCAAAATAATCAGAAAAGAGTGTTCAATCACTCTAGCACTTTTGGTTCTGCTCTTCATGGAGCTGTGGGTGTGAATGAGGAGCCCTCTGCTGTTGGTTACAACTCCATTAGAAATGTCAACACGAGACACTTCCTGCTGCTCCTTAGGCCCTGCTATGTCATGGTAGGCTGGAGAGAAAAAACATTCTTCTTGAAATTCAAGCATTTCTAAATTTGCTAATGGTGGTTAATGAACTCATCAAGTTGGAAACTTTAAAAATAAACAGCAAACCGTGAATCCAGGAATATAAACAGAACTTGTAGCTCGTTCTCCCTGCTCTGACTATCAGTTGATATTATCTGTGGCTGCGGAGGCCTCTCTGAAAGCACTTCTCTCTTCGTGGGTGGTTCTGTATTAGAAATTCTCTATTATATGAAGATCTCAAGATTTTTGTGTATAAAAATGGGAGAATGTGAGCTACATGATTTTGTAGGACCTTTCCAGCTATGATATTTTTTGGCATTATACAAGTCAAATCAAAATGGCATGTTAGTCAGTGCTTTCAATTTCTCTTCGGTTCTAAATTGGCCACCACTGTCTCATCCACACCTTTCCCCCTTCCCTCCACCCACCCACGCACCACCTATCCACCTATCTGTCCACCTACCCACCCTCTGTCTCCCATCCAAGTACTAACCAGGCCCGATCCTGCTTAGCTTCCACGATCAGATGAGACCGGCCGCATTCAGGGTGGTATGGCCATAGACCACCTACCCATCTGTCCACCCACCCATCCATCCACCCATTCCTCCATGCAGCCATTTGTTCACCCCCACACCCATCTAACCATTTGTCTATGCAGTCATCCATTCATCTGTCCACCCATCCATCCATCCATTCACCATTCCATTCACCTGTTCATCCACCCATCCCCCACCCATCCATTCATCCATCCATCTGTCCATCTATCCATTCACGCATCCATCCACTCACCCATCCACCCATCTGTCCACCTATCCATCTGTCCATCCATCCACCCACTCACCCATTCACCAATCTATCCATCCATCCATCCATCCATCCATCCATCCATCCATCCATCCATCCAACCATCCACCCATCCATCCACCTATCCATCCATTTATCCATCTATCCATCTGTCCATCCACCCACCCACCTGTCCACCCATCCACCCATCTGTCAAGCCATCCATTTATACATCCACCCATCCATTTAACCATCCACCCATCCATTCACCCACCACCCATCCATTCACCTATCCATCCATCCATCCACCCATCCATCCAACTGTCCATGCAGCCATGTTTCCCATCATCCCATCCTTCACTCCCTTCTTCCTTCCCACTCTACCTCTCTCCTTTCTTCACCCAATTTTTAAAAAAGATTTTATTTATTTATTTGACACAGAGAGAGAGAGAGAGAGAGAGATCACAAGTAGGCAGAGAGGCAGGCAGAGAGAGAGAAGGAAGCAGGCTCCCCGCTGAGCAGGGAGCCCGATGTGGTCCTCGATCCCAGGACCCTGAGATCATGACCTGAGCCGAAAGCAGAGGCTTTAACCCACTGAGCCACCCAGGCGCCCTCTTCACCCAATTTTTAAACCATGTTTCCCCCTCTTCCATCCATCTGTCCATCTCTCCTTCCAACTGTCCTTTCCTTCCTCCTTCCATCCAACCATCTATGGTTCATTCATGTCTCTTTCTTCCCTCTCTTCCTCTATCCAACTATCTATCCATTCATGTTCTTTCCTTCTACCCATTTACCCCTTTAGTACACAGATAAAAGTCACCTGCTGTGTACCATGCACAGTGGTAGTAGGTTCTGAAAATAAAATGGTGAATAAGGCAGTTGAGCAGAAGAGGCCCCAGGTTTTTGTGACCCGAAGCTTAGGCAATTTTGGGTTTCTCTTTAAAAGAATACACACTCACAGATACAAAATTGCTAGGGCTTTCCCACTGCTTCTGAAGGGGCCCATGCGAGTGAGAGGCCCTGAAGCTTAAGCTTTGTTGGCTTCTTGGCAAATGCCTCTTCACAGATAGGGCCCCCACTCTCTTGGAGCTCAGATTCTGGTGTCACCTGGTGAGGGCTGGGCCTCTCTGTCGGGCTGGAATTTCGGTAAACCTGGCTTGATCCCCTAAGACCATTTCGGTGAGAATGTGGCTTCTCCTTAGCTTCCTTCATGTGCCCCTGTCTGAATTGGCACATTGCATTTTATTTCTTTCCCCATCACCTGTGTGCAAAGCTCAATATCCTTTGTTGGTTTCTGTTAAAGATTCATTTGCATCAAACACGTGATGAATATGGCAACTTCGATATTACTGGAACATCCCATTGTGCTTTGCACACGGCCTCTTGGCCCCTTGTGGCCTGTCTACCCTGTCCTGCCTCTTCTTTCCCTGCCCCTCCAACAACCACCCTTGCAGAGAAGCTGCACACCCCTCAGGTTCCTGGGACCTTTGTTTCTGTTCCAATTGGATTTGTCCATTAATTTATCCCCGAAGATGGGATCTGCCCAAGGGAAACTTACATACTTGCTATAGGAGATTATTTTCTCCACATCGGTATAGGAGGTTAACATCAAGGTCATTCTGTCAAGGCAAGATGAGGACAGGAAAGGGGCTCTCTGGTGTGGGCTCACCTCAGTTTTCCCATCCCTAAGAATGGGAACAACACAGGTAAAGCTGTGGGATGAGAACCCTGGGGTATGTGAGGTCCCTCGTAGTGTCCACGGGTGCAGCTTCAAGAGCAACAAAGGGCTTCTCATTTCAGATGCTTCCCACGCCGTGGCGTCCAGGGAATGAATGCTCTTTAGACCGGCTTCTGGACTGCTGGGAGCTGTGTAATCCCTCAGTTGCCTGCTGATTTCCAGTCGTCATGCTCAGAAAAGTCTGATTCATCTGCGCTCCATTTTGTTGGTGTTTTGTTTCATTTTGGTTTTGCTATTGTGTTGGAATCTTCCAACTCTGCTGGGGCAGGACTTGTTCTTTGTTTGAAGCTCGCCATCATCCACAGGGCTGCGTAGCATTGTCTGTGTGGCATTATATAAATAACAGCAGAAATAATCATAGAAACTCAGCTCCTAAGGAGCTCTTTTCATCATCAAAGCATTTTAAAAATATGAACTAATTAATAAACAAGACAGAATGCCATAGTCAATAAGGATCCTTTGAGCAAAGCAGCCCCAGTGCTTTAGGGTGCTTGGCGAGTTTGCAGATGCTGTTAGGTGGGTCTGTTCCAGTGCATTCTTGACTAGCTGTGGGAGTGGGGCAGGAGGAGGCCTGGCTGCCACTGGGCATTTTCGGTGATTCTCTCCACTGCGCCCAAGACGGGACCCCTACACCCATCTGCCCTGGCCACCAGAGCACATTTTTTTTTTCCCCATCTCCTGCAGCAACAGTTTAGAGGTCCCAACTGGGGCCCCAAAGTCCAGAGTGAATGTGGTTGCCTCCAGGTTGCTCTCAAACCATACAAATCCCCAGCCTGAAACTCGCCCAAGGTGCAGCTCAACCTGATCCGACCCCAGGAAGCCTGAGCCCAGGACAGATGTGTTTCTTTTCACCTTGATTTACCCGACATCCAGTCCATTATCTTTCTGACATGCAATCTGGATCACGCTCAAATATCTTCCAGTTGCCTGGAGTGACTGTTACTGAAAGACATGGGCCTGGCTTCTGAGGTGACACATGAGGGTTACTGGGAGCATCTCTACAACCCGGGAGGGGACACATTGCTGATGGTTGCATAGCCGGGACATGGGGGAGGGGCTCTCTGTGATGCCCAAGTCCAGTGCTCCTCCTTCCATAACGAACTTGTGATTCTTACATTAATACCTCATCCCCACCCCATCTGAAGTTTTTTTTTTTAAAAGCATAATTTGATTATGAAACAAACAAACAAACAAAACCCCCAAGTGCTGCATCCTAAAACTCCCCAGACTTACCATGGATGCTGATTTTTGGGAGTTTGCTGTGCTGCCATATACAAGTCAGGAAATAAAAGGGACCATCAAAGTACTTAGAAACATTCAACGTCGGAATCTCTAAGATCTATTGGTAGCCACCCTCAAGAAGCTACAACCTGCATTTTAAAAAAGTATTATCTCTGCAAAGAATCGTATCAGCTAGACACAAATCTGTGCTGTTTGTGTACTGGAGCTGCTTATCGAGGTTGGGCTGCCTGCACATCTGTCTCTCCAGATGTGTCTTTCACTGCCCCCCCCCCGGGCCCCCCTTCCTGGGGCATCCACTCCGCGGCAGCGCAACGCGGATCCCTCTGTCTGGACCGTCCCTGTGCAGAGCCCCGTCCTTCCCTCAGTGCCCGAGTGCGAGTCCACCTCCTTGAGAAAGCTTTCTCTGCACTCTGCTGTCCGGGTCACCGTTCTGGCCTCTGACCCCCCCAGGTTCCGCTCCCTGCTGTCCCCGTGCCGGCCACACCCCCTCGGGTGGGGTGACTTGCACTCGCCCCGGGGACTCTTGCCGGCTGGGGCGCCTCCGGAGGGCTGAGCCCCGGTCTCGGTCACGGTCCCTGCCCGCTCCAGGGCCTCGCACCGGGGCTCCAGACGGATGCGGCCCCGCGGGCGCTGTGGGCCGCCCGGTCCCCAGCCGGGTTTCGGTCTCCCTTCGCCCTCGCCCACCCAGCTGGTGGCTCAGATGCTTGGGGCCATCTTGTCTCGCAGGTCCGGAGGGTGAGCTGCCGTTTCCTTGACAACCCTTCGCACGTGGGTATCTGAGGTCACGGCTGCACAAAGGACGGAGCGAGCCGGCAGGCCCCTCCGCCACGTATGTCCGCCGCGTCCCTAACCTCGCTGGCTTTGGTTGCCGTGACATCCGAACGCGTATCTGCTGGTGCTCCCGCTCCAGCAACTTCGGGGTCTTCTGACCTCTAAATGCAGTTTTAGGGGGGAAATAACAATTTCTCATTCTACCTAGGAAACTGAAGCTCGGTCCTCTTTTTTTTTTTTTTAAGGATTCAGAAAAGTGAAAATAGGGTGACACCTCCCTGCCTTCGTGAGGTGACTAAATGAAACAGAAGCCTGGGAGAGGATGTTCCCGGGTTTCGCAGGGAGGGCCTGTGGCTGCGAGGAGCTGTGATGAAGGGGGGCTGTCTGTGCTGTTGCTCAGGACCCCCCTCGCCCCTGCGCACCTCCGCGCCCCAGCTTCCTACCTCCTGCCAATGGCAAGTTCTCATCCCCTTTCTCTTTGCCCATTTGTTAAAACGTGACCCCTGCATAGCTTTAAAAGTGTGTCTGTGTAACACAAACACTTTCTGAAACCCTCGTTGCAGTGATAAGCTCCGAAAATCACTTTTTCGAGCCAGTGCCTGGCGCACTTGCTTCTCCTCGACCGTGGGTTATGGGTTAGCAATCTCTGCCTATGGGTTTTCTTCAAAAGAGGAGAATTCATGGCTGTATTTATAAATTTAAATGGTGGTTCTCCAAAGGACATGAATTATGCAAATCTCCTAAAAGTCTTCTGATCTGAAAGTCAACTTGGGTTCCTCCCCGTTCCTCCCCTCTTGTCTCTCGGTGGTCCTCGCTCCAGCCGCTGAGCCCCCCTTCTCCCTGCGATCACGTCAGTGTCCTTTCTGCCCGAGGGGCTCTTTCTCCCCTCAGCTCTCAGAATGGGGCTGGGCAGAGAGTGGATATTCAGAAGCTATTTGCTAAGTGATGAGTAGACTTCACAGAGCCCAGAGTAGCTGCTGAAGGGTAGGTGAGCAAGTGTTCTTAGTTGCTAAGACCTGTGTTCAAGTCCCAATCCCAGCTCCTCCTAGCAAAGTTCTTGGCCAAATCACTCAACATCAAGGAGCGTGAGCCTTCCCCATCTGGAGAGTGGGATCTTATACCAGGTCTGAGGTGGAGCATGATGGGATCAATGGGGAATGGACGTGTGGCTGTTGTGTAATCCAAAAAATGCCAGGCAAAGGGGAGGCATATTATACTCATATAACTGAGTCCTAAATCATAGTAAGACAGAAAGTGCTACTCCTTGATCCTTTCTGTGTAGCAAATTTGGGCTGGCTGAGGACCAGAAGTGTTTGTTCTGCAGTCTGGGGGTGGTCTTGGGCACTTGTACCCATAGGAGGGGCCGGGGCACCCAGCATCTCCACGTGGCCTGGCCAGCACGGGGCAAGTGAGCTCCATCCAGCCTCCACTGAGTGTCACTTACTTTGTTCCGGGCACTGTGCTGGGGACAGAGAGATAAGCCCGACCCTTGGTCTGCCTGGGCCTCACTGGGGGAGATGCACACAAGGAGGGTGAGGAAGCAGCCACTACCCCTCTATGTGGCATACCTGCCCATGTCTGTCCTATTTGTCCATGCTGGCGTCACACGGATTGGTAAAGATGTTGGATATCACCCCACATCTAGGTAATGGCACATTCTAATAGTGTCAGATACTTAGTGGAAAAGGGGGGCATGCTAGGCTCAAGGAAGAGCAGGCAGGCTGGGCAGGGTGGGCGGGGCCTCCCGAGGACAGCACAGTGAATGGGATGAAAATAGACACTATGGACCGTCAGCCAATGGGAAGGAAGGGAAGCACCATAATAAAAATGTACATAAAGTACTATCCCGTCGTCCATCCACCTGTTTGTCCATCTGTTTCTTCATCTGTCCAGCAAGCATGGGTTGAGTGTCTACTTGTGTGCCAGGTACCATGGCCAATGTTGATACCAAAAAACCCAAGACTGTCCTCATCCTCAAGACCTCACAGCTCCGTGGATAGAGACAGTGACTCACTCAATCTTTGTGAAAATACTATCAGAGCTCAAAGTCAGGGGAGACGTGTTCGTTGGTGCGTGTGTTATGTGGGGGCCAGGGGAAGATTAGGGGGCATTGGTGTCTTGGAAACTGAGGATGGGCAGAATTCAGGTCGGTGGATGGGGAAGGAGGAAGGGAAGACAGTCCAGAGGAAGGCCTGTGGGAGCAAAGGCACGAGGGTGGGACCTTCCGGGCACACGTGGAGATGGGAGGGGAGTGAGGTTTGCCCGGAGAGCCGGGTACTAGGGTCCCTAAAGAGGAGGAGTGGAGACGATGGCTAACACTCAAGTGGGGCATCCCATGTACTAAGCCCTTTGTATCCATCACTATGCTTAACCCTTGCTCCAGTCCTAGGAGGGGAGCCATTTATCCCCCTCTCCCCCACCTTACAGTTAGAACATGGAGGCACCTGCTCAAGGTCAAACAGCTGGTGAGATCCCAGGGACTCTGATGTTTAAATCCAAGTGCTATGGACTGAATTGTCACCCCCCCCACCCCACTCCCCGCCAATCATATGGTGAAGACCTAGTTCTCAACCTGATGGTATTTGGAGATAGGGCTTTGGGAGGTAATTAGGGTTAAATGAGGTCCTGAGGCTGGGACCACCATGATGGAATTCGTGCTCTTATAAGAAGAACAAGAGAGAGAGAGAGAGAGAGAGAGAGAGAGAGAGAGAGAGAGAGAGAGATATTGCTCTCTGTTCACCACGTGAGAATGCAGTGAGAAGGCCAGCCAGGAAGAGGGAAGCCAGGAACTGAATTGGGTGGGGGGCACCTCGATCTTGGGCTTCTTAGTCTCCCAAACTGTGAGAAATAAATCTCTATTATTTAAACCCCGCAGACTGCGGTGTTTTGTTACAGCAGCCTGAGCTAATACTAGGTTTGTCTGGGCCTGCGGACTCCCCTCAGCCGATGTGGGGCCCCCGCAGCTGTGGGCCCTCCACAGGCGTCCCCAGGCTCCTGCACTGGTGGCGCCATAAACAGTTCCATTCATCCTCTTCTTTGGGATGCACCTGGCCTTGGGGTTCCTCCGAGCTCTTGGACCATCCCCCGGCAAAGTTGAATGTTTCTTGTTGGCAGAGCTAGGAGGCCAACCCCAGGCTGCAAAGTCCAGCTCCCCCTCCCGCCCCCCCACCCCCTGGGGCTGGTTTCCCCTCGGGGAACACACCACTCTTTAAAAGAAGGCTTTCTCCTTGTTACTTTCATGCCAAGGTTATCTGCTCAAGTATGTACGAAGTAAATGAGGTTGTTTGGCTTATGGATACAAATAGATACTGCTTTTTTGACTTGCAAAATGAATTCCACCGTGACTGGCTCAAACTTAAGTATGCTAATGCTCAATGAACCAGTTGTCTATTTATTTCTGTTTGTGCCTACAGACCCATTAGCAACTTTTTCTTGTTTTCTTTTAGAATATTAAACGGTACCAACATATTCTAAAAATTAGTTGATTAGCTTGTTAGGGCACATTTTAACTGCTAGCTCCGCTGAACCAAAGGAGAAAATGAAGGTAATTTTGTTTGCAAGGAATGTATGATTCGGAGCTGACTGTTGAAAGATGTGCCACGTCAACGTAATGAGGGAGTGTAATATCTTAGTTTGCATCAATATGGAAATAAACCACACGCTTTGACAGACCTGATGCTGAAGGCATCACCCGCCTGCTCATTATGCATTCTGGCTCTGATTATGAAAAATAGTGTGTTTTCTTTTAAAGAGGAATCCACATTATCAATCAAACCACACCAATTATTTCCGAACGGGATCACGGTGAAATAGACATGGGGGCTTTTCAGCTAGAACAGCGTCTGATAGGCAGGCCTATCTTAAAGGGTGTGATATTTTTATTTCCTGACAGTTGTTAGTATTAATTAGGAACACTAACGAAGTATTTTGTGCGGTGGCACCCAGACAACCTGCTTTCCCTGCTATCATCTGGATCTTTATTATTTTGTTTTAACGAGCCCTGTCTTAAATAATATCAATGCACTTCTAATGATACCTCTCATCCTGCCTGATAGTTCAGTGCTTCTCTAACAGGGTTGTCATAGCAGGGAAATAAAGAAAGGAAGGGAGAGGAAGGAAAAAAAAAAAGACAGCAGGAAAATCCCAGCCCGTGACGAGAGAAACCAAAACAGAGGTATGAAAACAAAATGATGGTCATTGCAACGGGAAGCGTTTCCTTGAGAGAGAGAGAGAGAGAGAAAGAGAGAGAGAGAGTGTGTGTGTGTGTGCGTGTGCGTGTGTGTGTGCACGTGCGCACGCGCGTATGTGTACATGAGATCGCTCTGTGTGGGTGACATGTGGGTTTACTCACTTNGAGAGAGAGAGAGAGAGAGAGAGAGAGTGTGTGTGTGTGTGTGCGTGTGCGTGTGTGTGTGCACGCGCGCACGCGCGTATGTGTACATGAGATCGCTCTGTGTGGGTGACATGTGGGTTTACTCACTTAAAATTGCTAGAAGATTATTCACTTACTATCTTTATTCCAACCTTGCAGATAGGTTAGAAGAGAAGTCTGGGGGTCAGACCAATGGTGTGCGGGCTGCTTGAGGAAGGGACAGGCCTTGCTCATGTGTTTCCAGCAGGCTATTCTTGGGACCTCATGCGAGGATGTGCTTGCCGAGCAGATGTTGGAAAGAAAGGAGGTTTCTCCTTTGAGTTTAAAACCTGCATCTAGACATACTTGGAGAGCACATTGAAGCACACATTTTTCTTGAACAAAACATAACGAGAAGCTAATAAGGGGCATGGTGGACACTGAGTAGGCATGTGGGAATCAGGTAGACCTGGACGCGCTTTCGATGTGACCTCGGGCACGCTGCATCACGTTTTCAATCTGCAGCTTTCTAGAGAACAAGCGGGGGTGTGGATCAGCCGTCATAGAGGGAAGGTGTGGGTGCCGGATGGCATTCCATCCCCAGTGGGTAATCGCTGAGTAAATACTTGGTGAATGAATGAATTGGGGAAAGATCGACGCACCTCCTGGTGCTCTTCCCCTTGGAATCCCCCGCACAGGGGCACATTGCCTGCAGTGGTTGTGTTCTTGTAGCAGTGGAACTGCCGGGTGGTCTGGGGTGTGGGTGTGGATTTGCATGGACCTGTGTGTGCATTCCGTCAAGGCTCCAGAACGAGTACCCGAGAAAGCCCAGAGTCCTCATTTTCACCAGGAGTTGCATGCATTTGCTAAGTGCAACCCCAAGCCTCTCCATCTGTGGATGCTGAACCCCATCCAGGGCTCCCACAGGGGCTGCTCCCCAACCCCATCACGGACCTTCCCACTCCCGCTATGCCTCACCCAGGCCTTTGGGGGTTGAGGGAGCTCTGACCTGTGAATCAGGTGGTGATACTCCCTCAAACACGGATGCTCTTCTCCCTTGAGTGGATCCTGTGTGTGAGGATTCCCTGATTCCAGTGTACTGCTGCTGCCTGAGGCTGGGACACGGGCCAGGGCAGATCAGAAGCACTAGGAGGTGAAGCCAGCAGGTCTGGGATCCCAGCCAGTCTGGGGGGAGAAATAGAGATTGGTTGGGGGAAAGCTGGTGCGGAGAGCTCGAGCCCTGATGTCCTTGCATAATTGCATCCTTGGGTCCCAGAGACCTAGGCCAATTGTCTGTACTTATTCACATTTTCACAGATGCATTTATTCAAAATATGGAGTACCCATATTCTGCACAGAATGCATAGGATAAGACTTAGTTTCTGCTCTCTCTCTCTCTCTGGAACTTGCAGTCCAGTGGGAGGAATAAGACACATTCTATAATCCAAGTCAGAAATGATCACTGAAATAGAGAGGCCTGCTCCAGTGCTGCCTGGGTTCTGAGCATGGAGGGATCATAGACAGCTGGGGGAAATCAAAGAGAGCTTCTTGGAAGAGGTGGCACTGTATTCATTCAACAACAAGCACTTTCTGAGTTTCCCTACTTGCCATAAGGCCTGGGCTGGAAGGTCCCCGCTCCTATGGAGCTGACGCAATAGCTGAGGTGAGGCACAGAGGCAGGTGATGAACAAGCCAACGAGTAAACAGAAAGGACACTTTGCAGAGAGTGGTAAGTTCAAAGAATGAAGATGTCCTGGGGGCTGATGAATGTGTAGAACTGGGTCCTTGGAGAAAAGGATGGCGGGCACTCCAGGCGGAGTGTCATGAGGAAACAGCCCTAGAGAATTCACTCATGAAAGAGTGAGAGAAGACAGGAAGGAGGAAGTGGGGCTGGAGGGCAGGCTCAGGAATATAAATCTTATCCAGTCGGCAGTGGGGAGCCAAGACAGGTTGTTGAGCAGAGGAGTATATGATGAGAGCAAGCTGTGCTTTAGGGAGCACAGCAGAGAAGGAGCGGGTGGGATGGAAAAATCTGGGTGAGACTGGAAGGCAAAGACTGCCCAGGAGGGTGCTGAGATGCCCAGGGATGAAGGCGTGGAGGGGATGAGGGGTGACCACTGGCAGCAGCATGGGGCCATTCGAATGGGAAGGGATGGTGGCTTCCACATGGGTAAGGACTGGACAAAGGGGGCAGTGGGGGTGAGGGTGACAAAGGGGCCCAGGGAAGGTGGCTAAGGATGGGGCACTTTAGCAGCAGGACCTGTCTACCCTTCCACGGCATCTTTCCTATTCTCATCCGACCAAGTCTTGGTGACCCCCAAAGGGACAGGCTATGAATGGATGGTAAGCGTTTCTCAATGGACTTATGCTCCAAGATGCAATTTTCCCAGCACCCTTGCCTCCTCTGGGGCCACATCTGCACTGTGCCTGAAATAACAGCTTTTCTGGGGTATCTGGGTGGCTCTGCCTTCGACTCAGGTCGTGATCCCAGGGTCCTGGGATCGAGCCCCGCATCGGGCTCCCTGCTCAGTGGGAAGCCTGCTTCTCCTTCTCTTTCTCCCATTCCCCCTGCTTGGGTTCCCTCTCTTGCTGTCTTTCTGTCAAATAAATATATAAAATCTCAAAAAAAATGTAAAATAACAACTTTTCCATAGGGTTGCCAGATTCAGCAAAGAAAAGTACAGGATGATCAATTACATTCAATTTTCAGGGGGAAAAAAAAGGATAATTTTGCAGTATAAGTATATCCCACACTGTATTTGGGATATACTTAAACTAAAAATTGTTTGCTGTTTGTATGAAATTTAAATTTACTCAATGTTCTAGTATTTTACGTGGCAACACTGATCTTTGGTAACAATTGATATGAAGAAGCTGCTAGTCACGTCCTAAGAAAGAATGTTTCTGTGTGTGTGTGAGAGAGAATGACGGAGAAAGAGAGAGAGAGAGAGGAAGAGAGAGAAAGAGAGAGAGGGATGTCTTAGTTTTTGGAATGGAAGCGACAGTTCTGAATGAGTTGAACTAGAGGCTGTCTTGACAGAACGCTGCTCTTTCCACGGCCAGCCTGACTGGCTGGGGAAACCGCGCTCGCTGGACGGTGTGGGCTTGGAGGCTGTGGTCTCTGTGGGATCCTTACGGACAGGACTCCTCTGTCCCATGAAGTGCTGTCACGTGCACTCTTCTAACTGCAAGAACCGGATGCCGATGAGCGTCTGGCTCCCCTGCTCCAGCTCCCTCCTTTGTCCCCACTGGCGTCAAGAGGAAGAGTCAGCGATCTTGGGGATCCCGCCCGATGTCTCCCGGGGGCAGGTGTGTGTGACGCGGGGCAGTGGGAGCAGGGTCCGCCGGGCAGGCGGCAGTGGGTCAGCGTCCTGGCAAAGCTGGCCCTGGGGACAGCCACACGTTGGCAGGACCTGCCTGGCTTCATCCTCCCTGAGGTGTTGCAGGCAAGACAGCTTCTGGAAGCTTTGAGTCAGACTTGTTCCAGCGTGTCCCACTGCAGAGGAGAGCAGGAAGGCCAACCGCACGGCAGGCCCCTGCTGTGGTGGGCGCTGCAGTCCGTGAAGTCTCCGGCAGGGGCTGCCGAGGGTGGACGTCCCTGGACCGGGGAGCTCGGCTTCGTGTCCCAGGGATACCTGGGTGTCAGTTCCTGGAGGGAGATTTCCTTCTGCAGAGAAAAAGCCTCCTCCCATCCTGCTCTGGAAAGTTCCACAGTGCTTTCAATTATCCAGATTGGTCTTCACTCCCTGCCCGACCTCCGTCGGCCCATCTTGGACCCAAAACTGCTTGGAGTTGGCGGTGGGGGGCACAGAGGTGGGGGGGAAGTCTCCCGCAGCTCTATTAAGCTGGGGCATGTGTTCCTAAACTGCGGGGATTTCCTTAAAAAAATAGGGGGACTGGCATGATCATGCCTTCCCTCCAAATTCACAAAGGCAACCCTTAAGGGCCTGACCCTGGGTAGTCAGAGATGGTCTTTGTCTGGGTGGTGAAGTGGGCAGGGAAGAACGTGGGCTCAAGAGCCAGCCAGGCCTGGGTGGGAGCCCCCCGACTCTACTCAGGGCTCTAAGACCTTGGGGCATGAACATGACCTCTGTGTACCTTGATGACCTCCTCTCTCCAGCCCAAGAGAACCAAGAGCATGTTGGTGAGGCAAGCGGCTCCCAGGGGCGCCCGGGAGCCAGAGAGCCCTGCCATGTGTCCACTGCCCCTAAAGGGCTTTGTCCGTAGCAGCCCATTTAATTCTCACAGCAACGCTGGGGCAGTGATTCTACCCCTTTTGCAGGTGAGGAAGCTGAAGGAGAGGTGCTCATTCTCTCTCTCCTCGGGAATTATGATCTGGCAGGAGACACCAACAGTCCCATAAATAAAGTGGGCTGGTAAGCACCAGCAAAGGGCTACAAAAGTACTGGGAAAAAGCAGGGGACGGGACTCACTTAGATCAGTGGCGTTAGGAAGGATTTTTGGCAGCGGT
Organism: Ailurus styani; assembly: GCA_002007465.1. Lineage (NCBI taxonomy): Eukaryota > Metazoa > Chordata > Mammalia > Carnivora > Ailuridae > Ailurus > Ailurus styani. The sequence goes on along the minus strand of LNAC01000001.1, from coordinate 6,520,532 downwards.
GGGTTTCAACAAGGGACCTTGAAGGACCAGAAGAATGCTGCTGGGCGGAGATGGGAAGGGCACGTCTCAGATGGAGCACAGGCTGCGGCAGAGGGCGGAGAGTTAGGGCGCGTGGGAGGAATGGGGTCCCGCTGAGCTGCAGCTGGGCGCCGAGCCCTGTGTGTGCCCACGGGTGTGCGCGCGTGTGCCCGCGTGTCTCTGTGTGTGTGCGTCAGAGGGGCGGGGGGCTGAAAGCTCAGCCGAGCCCTTTGGAGTTTTATTCTGTGGAAAGTGGTGCTATCTCCCAGGTGCACACTCTGAACCTGAATCACCTTTTAACTCTATTATTGAATCTGTCCATCTTTTTAATAAGATGTTTTTAATGGCAATGAAAGCCTGCCCTTTCTGATCAAGATGGACCACTGGACTTGACATTTAATGGAAAAACTGAGTCCGGGTCTGCAAGAGAAGTTGAGCAAGATGGGCACATGTTCTTAACAGAGACATCCTGGAACTGGGGTGGACGGGTCTGGCCTCTGTTTCAGGGACTCTGTCGGTGTCTGGCTGAGTCTATCTGTAGATAGAGCCAAATCACTGCACCGACACGGCTGGCAACAGGACAAAGCTGGGGAGATACTGGCTTCTCTGATAGCTTGCTGATACCTCACTCCTGCTGGGAAGTTGAAAGGACATCTCTGGACACAGCTGTAACAGAAGGTCAAACGTGCTAAGTGCCCTGAGAGGTGTGTGTAAAGGGCTGTGGAGGGGCAGTTACGTCCCTTTGGCATCTAAGGGAACGGCTCTGTGGGGCAGGCATCCCACACCATCTGGGGTGGTCATTCTAGTTGGTGAATACAGCTTGAGCAAGATTCACTGGCTGGACCAGTGACCATCAGTCAGCAGAGGGTGGGTGCTGATGAGACTGGAGAGAAGAGGGAGGGGTTCGTAAAGGTCGGAGGCCCGGAGGGCTCCTGTGGAGGCGGGCTTGCCTAGGGGGTTGGGACTTGCATTTCTGATCCAGGGGAATTTACAGGCTTTCCCTGGCTCAGGATTTCCCAGCAGCCTGAGGGCCTTGAGAAAAGGGAAGAAAAAGTGAGTCAGCCTGGGTGCCCAGGTTGCAAGCAAAAGAAACTAACTCTGGACTTAAGCAGAATTTATTGGAAAAGTATCCAGAATCAATGGGAAGACTGGAGATCTGGCTCAGAAATAGGCAAAAACCAAGGAAGATTTTTTTGGCTGGGGGAGGATGGAAACAGAACCATGGGAATAGCCCCATGGCAGGAATGCTGGGAACCTTTCTATTCCTGGACAACTGGTCTACCAGCTCAAGATCTATGCACAGCAAGGCCTCAACCTCAGAGCCTAGCATGAGCCACCTGCCTCCCTCTTGGCTCAGGGAAGGCAGGACCCTCCCACAGTCCCACAGGTAGAGTAAATTCCCACAAGGAGACTGGACTGCTATCAGGAGAGGGAATGCTGGAGACTGCTAGAGATGTATACCTGCCTGGAGAGTCTGTGGCCCATGCCTGGTTGCCTAGAGTGTTGTCCTTTGTCCTTCAGTGTGACCTTCAGAGTGTCCATGCGCCTCATACTGGCTGGTGGCATGGGGAGCTCTAGGCAAGGCTGCTCAAGTGCCCCGACACTACAGAGAGCTCATGTCCTAGCCACAGTAGAGCCACATCAGGGGGAGAGATCTATTCCCAACCCTTCCCAGGAGCCAGTACAAAGTTTCAGCAGCTTTTAAAAAGACTTTTCCAGCATAAGTCATTATTCTACCAGGAATACATGTGCTTCATGAAAACTGCAATAAAAGCTGGGAAAATATGACAAGTTATGATAGACTGAGCCATGCAAAAATGACAAGCCATGTGACAAGATGGTATTTTGGGGTTGGGGATAGAGTTAGAAATAATTACAGTATAACTGAGCACAGCTTTCCCACCCCTCTTGCTGTGCTGCTGGGGTCTTGTGTGTATAGATTGAAGAGAAGGGGGAATCATTTGACTCTAATTTCAAGCCTTGTTCCTCTAATGGTTCCTTGTGGAACGATGTTAAATAATGATAATTATTACAGAGCCCCGTGCGTTGAGCTACTCTTGTCAACTGCAGCTGGGGCCCGTGGGGTTTGCCATTTCTCTCTGAGATTAGTTTGTAAGGCCAGTCTACAGATGCTTGCAGATCGTTTCCTTGTAAACTTTTAACTGCTGTCTGGCTAGGTGTCCCCAGATGAACACAGATATCTTGCGTGTGGCACTCAACGTCCAGCAGGTTCGGCTTTTCGGAGCCCTGGAGAATGAGGACTGCAGAGACTAATGCACGCTCAAGGCCAAGGCAGCAGTCCATGGAAATGCTCTTCGTTCCTTCGCTCTATCCGATCAACTCTGCTCCACTCAAAGACTTGTGATGCCCATTTAGTGAAACTGAGCTGTGCTCAGTGCCAGGTACCCAGCCTGGGGCTGAGGACGCAGAGGTTTGTAGAAAATAACACCATTGGTCATAACGGTGTGCAAGGCATCCTGATAAAGACATACCCACTGGGCTTAGGAACTAGAGAGCGGATTCCCAGGCCAGCTTGGAGTGGACAGGAGTCTAAGAGAGGATGGCGCTTGAAGGGTAAGTAGGAGTCAGTCAGAAAGCAAGTGTCTGTTCCAGGCAGGAGGGCTCCCTGAGGCACCACCTGGAGACACGCGAGCAGATTGCAAGTTGAGAGCGAGAAAGGGCTGAAGCGAAGCAGGACCCTATTTTAATTTTAAAACAATTAAGCTTTTCTGATTATTGCAATAATAAATGTTTCAAGAGAACTGCGGTTAAGACTGTGGTATTCCTGTATTTTCTTCTTTTCCGCGTCCTCCTTCCTCCCCCTCTTCGACGGCGGGGGAGCTTCTTTCTGTTCATTTATCTCCCTCTCCAGAATTGGGATGAAATTGAACATATAGTTTTATATCCTTCTAGTACTTACTGATTATATTATGAACATTTCCCATATCATTAAATAGTCTTCACAGATATTATTTTTAATGACTCTTACTGTTTCATCATATGGATGGCCCATCGGTTTCTGAAGTGTTTCTCTCTTGTGGGACATTTAGTTTGTTTTCCGTGTTTGGCCTTATAAATAAACAATACTGATGTAAACATCAAGATAAATACTTTGGTCCATATTTCTGATGACTTCTTCAGGACAAATGCCTAGAAGTAAAATAGTAGAACGAAAGGAAGGGGTATGGACGTTTCTAAGATTCTTGGTACACGTCACTCGTGGCTTTCTTTAAAATAAAGAGTTGAAACCCGCTTCCAGGTAAAGATGGCAGATGAAAGCACTAATCTTGCCCTCCCTTTCCCCCACTACAGTAAGATTTTTTAAAAAAGGCACAACTTGCAAGAACATGAGAAGCGCACAGCAGCACAATCCGGGAATCTGGGAAACAGATGGACAAGTGGTAGCTGCTTTAGCAGATTTGGGAAGACTGAATCCGCAGCCGGTGGTGGGGAAAAGCAGAAAAGCTATTTGATGCATATGCAGCCGGATCCTGAAAACATGCAGGAGTAGGTGGCACCGAGGGAGTCTCAGGGAAGCTGAATGTTGTTCCAGAAGCAAGTCAGAGCCCTGGATTTCCTCCCGTACTCTGTTGGTGGGGCACGGGGTGAGTCCCACACTCCCTACACCTTGTGTGCATTTGGACGTTATTCTCTCGGGGAGGTAAAGCTGGGCAGATCTGCATCAGGCCATTATCATCCCAGTTAGGGTGGGGTGTCCATCACAGCTGATGGTCTAAGTGCATCTATGCAGGGTGACTTCTGGGGCCCTCCCTAGCCCCTGGGACATGGACAGCCAAGCAGGGACCTCCAGGCTGGAGACTGAAGGCATTCTCTTCAGGGAGTTTGTCCAGCACAGGAGGAAAGACTGTAAAGGATACTACTGGGCAGAACTTCCAGCTAAACTTCTGGGGCTGTTTTTCCTTGACATCCCCTACCGTCACACTCAGAATTTCTAATCAGATTTTTAGTTCCTCGTGTTTAAACATGTGAAGGTGACCAAGGATTACCAGATGTCTAAAGAAAGTCTCTAACATGGAAGAAAGAGGCCAAAGCAAAATATCAGAACTGGTGGCCACTACCTCACACCACACCTAAACCAATTTGAGTTGGACCATAATTCTGAATGTAAAAGGGACAACGAGTAATGAAGCTTCCCGAAGGTAACAGGGGAACTGTCATGACTTTGAAGTAGGCAAAGATTTTTTTAAACAGGGCATACAGGGCTGCCTGGGTGGCTCAGTTGGTTAAGCCCATGTCGGGCTCTGTGCTCAGCAGGGAATCTACTTGAGAGTCTTCCTCTCTCCCTCTGGCCCTCCTCCCCTCCTCGCCTCCTCAAATAAATAAATCTTAAAAAAAACCCCACGAAAACAGGACACACACACACACACACACAACCCACTAATTAAAAAACTAAAAGATTAATTTGAATTCACTAAAATTTAGCATTTCTGCACCTCAAAGGACTCTTTCTTCCTATCTATCTATCTATCTATCTATCTATCTATCTATCATCATCATCATCATCATCTATTTAAAGATTATTTAGAGAGATTATTTAGAGAGAGTGCATAAGCAGGGTAAGGGCAGAAGGAGAGGGAGACAAACAGTCTCTCTGAGGAGCGTGGAGCCTGGCACGGGGCTTGATCCCAAGACCCTGAGATCACAATCTGAGCTGAAATCGACATTTGGATGCTCAACCGACTGAGCCACCCAGGAGCTCCAAAGGACACCACTTAGAGAATGGAAAAGTAAGTCACAGAATGGGACTAGATATTTGCAAATATGGGCCTTTACACGAAGGGCTTCTATCCAGGTTATACAGAAAGCTCCTACAAATGAATAATTAAAAACCCAGCCAATAAAAAAAGATTGTTTGAAGACTAAAAGTCTTCTAGAAATAAAAAAACCGAGACTAGGGATCAAAAGATATAGCTGCAGTATCTCACAAAAATAGAGAGAAAAGACCATGGGATGGAAAATGAGAAAAATTAGGAAATTAGTAGACCACTTCAGAGAGGAGGAAGAGGGAATATAGAAAAAAAATAACAAGTGAACTGATCTAATAAAAACATTCAAAATGAAAGGACAGAGCTTTAGGTTGAAAAGGCTCGTGAATTTACCATGAATCATGATAGGGCCACGTCATGAAATTCCAAGGCATCTAGGACAAACTATGAGCTATGACAGAGAAAAGAGATAAAATAAACCCAGTACAAGAGAACAAGTCCTATTTGCAGGGACGGGTGTCAGACTGGCTTTGGGCTTCTTGGCTTCGAAGCAACCCGAAAGCTCCAAGACAATGAGCAATGCTTTCACAATATGGAAGGACAATGATTTTCAACCCCAAATTCAACTCAGCTGAGCTATCAGTCAAATTTGAGAGTAGAATAAACTTACTTTCATGCTTGCAAAGTCTTAGAAAATTTACATCCCATACACACATTTCTCAGAAAGCTCTCATAGTTTGTATGTTACCAAAACAACAAAGTTAACATAAAGGAAGATTGAGAGACAAGAAACTGGATGAGCAATGAGAGGGGAGGTGAATGGGTCCTCTAAGACGGGGGTGGAGGGTGAACCCTGGCTAGGTACTGAGTGTGGAGAGCCACGGATTGGAGCAGGGGAAGTTGAGACAGGAGTGCAGGGTTGTTGCCACAAGATGCCTTGTGCTCTTTCTCTATCTTTTTATTTTCTGCATTAAAAAATATTTTTAAAATTGTGGCAAAAATATATATAGTATACAATTTGCCACATGCCTAACCATTTTTAGGCATGTAATTCATTGGCACAATTAAGTATACTTTCACTGTGTGGTGCCATCATCGCTACTACGTTTCCAGAATTTGTCAACACTGTAAACACAAACTTTATTTGTTTATTTGAGAGGGGGAAGGGAAGAGGGAGAGGGAAAGCTGATTCCCCACTAAGTGTGGAGCCCGATGTGGGACTCAGTCCCAGGACCCTGGGATCATGACCTGAGCTGCATTCAGACCCTTAACGGACTAAGCCACCCCAGAGTCCCTGTGACCCCCCAGAAACCCTGACCACCTCTATTCGACTTTCTATGAATTTGAGTATTCCAGGTACCTTCTACAAGTGGAGGCATACAATATTCATTTCTTTTACGCCTGGCTTATTTATTTCATTGAGCATACTGTCATCAATTTCACCATGTTGTAGTATGTGTCAGACTTCATCCCTTTTTATGGCTGAATAATATTCCATGTGTTCCATACTCTGTGGACCCCTTCGTTTGTGGCTCCTTATCCTTAGAATTCTGATGATGCCTGCATGAGTCTTTCCTGTGTTTGGCTCCTTGGATCAAGGGCTGCTGCCCGCATTGACTCTGAGTATTCATTGCACTTCATAGTTCAGAATATTCAATTCACTTTACAGAAGTATTCTCTGACCTGTCCCTGATGGCTAGGGGTGAGTTATGGTGAGCGCAGCAGCAGAAAACGGAGGGAGTCCACTTCCCCAGGTTCATTCCTGCTGGATCTGTAATACGTGCCCACGCCCACACTCTGATCCCCCGATGGGGGTGAGTCCTGCTTCCATGAAGCCGTCATGACTTCTCCCACTGACATCCCCAAAGAGGCTCTCCCTGGTTCTCAGGGAAGCTGGAGCCAGACTGTAACCAGAGGCTTGGTCATCTCACCATCTCTTGGGGACCTTCATTGAATGTGAGAGTAATGCCCTTCTGGTACGCAATGAGTTTATGCTACTTATTTTTCAAATGAATGGCTGTTCACGCTCATTTATATCTACATAGTTGGTGATAAATTGAGAAGAAAAAAAGGTTAACTGAGTCTAAGTCTAAGGGACGTATCCATTTCACTGCACAATATACATTGTTAGTATTTACTAGTCTGACGTGACATGTGAAGGTATTACTGTTTTCTTTTTTTTTTAAATATTTCTTTATTTGACAGAGAGAGTGAGTGTGAGCACACAAAAGCAGGGGGAGCAGCAGAGGGAGAAGGAGAAGCAGGCTCCCCGCTGAGCAGGGAGCCCAACTCGGGGCTCAATCCCAGGACCCTGAGACCATGACCTGAGCCGAAGGCAGACGCTTCACCAACTGAGCCACCCAGACGCCCCTCTCTGTTTTGATTATTAGTGAGGCTGGCCATTTTTTCTTATGTTTATTTGTCATTTTATTAATCTTCTGTTCTTCAGCCCATGGATTTTTTATTCTTCACGTTAAAAGCAATGCTGAGTGGGTAGGAACAACCTTTCAGAATAGTTCCCCTCTTCCTTAGGTGCTCCTGCCCCACCCATTAGCACACTTCTGGAGGAGAGGGAGACTGCCAAACACCAGTTTTGCACTTGAACCCAATCACTGTCATCAAATGTACAGCACTGGTTCTCTGGAAAGTCAAAGTTGCCAAAGAAGTTAATAAGCAGAAATGAGGAATTGCTGAAAACCAGATGGAGTGTTTTCTTCTAATTGCATCCGTAGGAAGCACATGGTCTCATGAAATCAAAGTCCCCACTGCTCCGGGGGCTGCACTGTGTTCAGATCCCACGTGGGAGTCCCCCGGGGGTGATTTAACCTACTGGCCTGCAGCACTGGACCCCCAAGAATTTGGCAATACTCTGCTGAAAAGTGCCCAGGACAGCATCTCACCGGTGGGCGGGATAAAGACCAACTTCTACCCTTATCTGATTGTTTGCCAAGGACTCAGCATCTCTAGATGTTCCTTCTCCACCCCCCCCAATGAATTCTCCAATTATCATCAGATGTGTTTAAAGCAAGGACGTAATAGATATAGGGACACATGCCAAAGTTCGTGCCACGTTGTTACTAACTGATCGTAACTTATGTGTCCAGTGGGGAAATGGTTACGCTATGTCCCAACCACTGGAAGGAATATCCTACACTTGTTATAATTAGGTTTACTGGGAATTTGTAATAAGATAGAAACATGCTTATAGTGTGTTGGCACATGAAAACAGGGCTCACGACTGCATTCCTGTATTATTGTAACCACATAAAAGAAATAAGCTATACATTGAAAAAAAGATCCTGGAAGGAATCGCAATGAAATGTTATACTGGTTGTTCCTAGGGAGTGGAGCCATAGGTGAGAACCCCTGTCCCCATTCCTTTTATGTCCTTAATTGTCTCTAATGAGAAGATGACTACTTTTATGATGGCGATCATTTATTAGAAAGAAGAAATGGGTGGATGCTTCTTAACCTGCCTCCAAAAACTGCCTCAACCGCCCCACCCAGTTCTGCCTTCCCACCCCCATCTCATGCAGACCCATCTGAGAGCAGACACTGGTTCCTTTCCTTTGTTTCTGTTCCCTGCTCAAACACCAATCAATCTGCAACACATGGAGCACATGATTGCTCTTCCTGAGGAACCACACCCTTGGTGGTGGCATTCAAAAGACTAGGGTTGTTTTCAGAAATGAAAATTACTCTTAAGAAGCACAGCCAGCCAACCGACGTTTCTTGAATTCTGTAAAAAAAAAGAGGCAGATCTGACGTTGCAGCTTGCTTCTGTGCTTAAAAACCAGACCAGGTTAGGGTGTCAGTTGCACGGACTCTCTCGCTGTGCTGGCAGGAGGGTGAATTAGCACCTTCTTTCTAGAAGGTGAACTAGTGACGTTAGAGGAAAGCCTTAGGAGTCTGTATATCCTTTGATGACACGATTCTGCAAATTGGGATTTTTTCTAAGCAAAGAATCCTGAATATTTGTATAAAAATAGAGCTGTAAATGTGTCCGACATAGTAGAGCTTATAATAATGAATAATTGAAAACAACAAAAAGGGAGCTGGCTCAAAAAATTATGGTACATTTATGTAATGGCTTATTATGTTTTTGAAGAACATCAAATGAAATGAAGTTATTCAAATACATTGTTATATAACGTAATCGACAATAGAGTGGTATATAATTTTGCACTGAAATACACAGGTGCTAGTTAAAAATGGAAAAATAAGGGCGCCTGGGTGGCTCAGTCGGTTAAACGCCTGACTCTTGATCTCAGCTCAGTTCTTCTTCTCATAGTCATGAGTTCAAGCCCTGTGTTGGGTTCCCCACTAGGTATAGAGCCTACTTAAAAAAATAATGGAAAATAATACACAAAATTGGTAACTATAACTGTCTTTCTGAATGGCAGAATTACGGGTGATTCATTTACATTTTCACTGACAGACTCCTTCATTCATCCAACAAGTGCCTCTCACTGACCGTGCTCCGTGGAGCGGTGTGTAGTCGTGAGGCATGGCCAGGGCGAAGCCCGTCCTGAATGAGGGTCTGTCATGCTTCCTGTGAGCTGCTCAGAGCAGAGGCCCAGGCACGCTGAGAACCCCTCAGAGCTGCAAAGCGAATGAGCTAGACCTCAAGGAACAAGTGGTACACTAGACTTCTGGTGGATCACTGCTTACTCTGCAGGGATTGGAGAGAAGGAAGTCCTTGTTCTGGCCTTCCTAAAAATAGTGTGCTGGAAACTTTTAAGTCACATTTTTTCAGTCCCATCCTTTCATGCATCCAACTATCCATTCATCCACCCACCCGTCCCTCCATCTACCTCTCCACCCATCCAACTGCTCATTCATACACTTATCCACCTATCCACCTATCATCCATCCACCCACCCCAGCATCCATTGGCCCATCTACCCCATACGGCTATTCCTCCATCCAAATTTATTTACTCACGTACCTCCCCATCGGCCCATCCATTCACTAGCATGAACACTTATCCACCCATCGAGCCATTCACCACCCACCTCACCATCTACTCATCCACACACACCCTCACCCATCCTGCATCTATTTATCCATCCATCCTTTTGTTTCTTCGTTCCCCAAACACTGACTGGGGATCTACAACTCCCAGATCCTGCACTTGAATGGTGCCAAGAAAAGGACACAGTCCCTGACCCCCCTCAGACAGTTCACAGTCTAGGTTGCCTCCATTGCTCACACAAATAAGGACTGTTGGCAGCTTTGGTGTGGCCTGGTAACCACGTGGCAACCTGGGGCCCTCCACCTAATTTTGGGGGGGGGGATGTGGGGAGGACCCTGGGTGAGAGATTCTGTGGAAACATGGGAAAGAAACTTCCTGGGAGGTGAAAGCATTTGAGAGTGTCCTCTGACACTTGGAGGGTGGCAGAGTTTGTGCTGGGACCTGGACCCTTCCCTCAGACGGCTGTGGGTATGCCTGGGGAGGCCATATAAAGCCCTTGTGCCCAATCAGAGGAGCAGAAGTGTTCCTGTCCTCCTGGGCCATGATCTGCACTATGGAGGCCAACATGGTCTGGAGACCAGGCGATTATTCTAGGAATGTTCTGGATAATGCTAGACCTCTAGTGCCCTTGGTGATTCTAGGAAGGGGGTAGAACTCCCAAAACAACTGAAACTGAATCATGGGCCAACTTGATCCACGGGGCTCTGACAAAATTAAATTTCATTCAGAAAAATAAGAGATTGACATTTCTTGAGTTTTGTTCTATGGACTTAAACTTCTACCACCTACACTTGTTTTTCAGACATCTTTCTCGATCTAGGGAATGGTTCAAATAGAGACCTCAATCAAAATGTGTGGACGTTTAACATTTTAGTAGACCTGCAAGACTCCTTTCCAAAGAGGTAGCAGTTCACACTCTCACCAGCTTCGCTAAGCCCTTGTCAGCACTAGATGTTACCAACATTTCTAAGTTTTGACTCTGGGATGGGTTAAAACTCCTTTATTTTAATATGTATTTCTCTGAACACTGATGAGGTTGAATATCTTCTCGTGTTCATTGCTCGTTTGCACATTTTCTTTTGTGACCTGATTGTTATAATTGCAAATATTTTCCTATAGACTCTCCCCATATTTTGTATGTCTCTGGGAAGTCTTTCTCAGTCATGACATTTGGAATTAGATATCTGGTCCCTTGGTACCTGCAGTTAGCTGAGGCCTCTATCAGGACATTTATTTGGTTTGTTTTGTATATGGGAAATTCATGAATTTGTTCATTTCACTTCCTGCTTCCTTCCTCAAAAGATTGTGGGCTGCATCGTATGTGGTGTTTATCTGTGTCTTCCACAAGACTGAATTTAATGGCAGAGATTGTGACCTATTTAACTTATGCTTATTCCTTCCAGTATCTAACCAAGAACTCTGAAGGAGTCTCAAAGAATTTCCCCGGGCATTATTTATTAATCGTAAAGGTTGTTCAGAAGTAAATTTTATGGTAGAGAAATCTGGCAGACAGTGCCTGAACCAAGTGATCAGAGCCCATGTCACCAATAAGGGGACAAACACGTGTATTTAGGACCGTTGTCACTCGTATGATGGTTTTGCTTAAAATGCATGGCCTGAATCTAACAACACACCCAACAACTTTCAATCAGAGAACAGGATACAAAACAACTGGCCTGTTCTCTTCAAAGCTGTGTCACAGAAGGCAGACAGGCTGCAGATGTGGTCAAGGTTAATGGAAACCAGAGTCATGATAGTTAATGCAACACGTGCCTGTGGGTTGAATCTTGAGTTATAAACACAGTGCTCTAAAAGATTCTCAGGACAATTGGGAATTTGGGTATGGATTCTATGATGGCAGTGTTGTGTCAAGGTAAACTTTCCTGAATTTGATAATTATACTGTGGTTAGGTAAGAGGACGTCTTTGTTCTTATGAAATCTATGCAGAACTCCTTAAGGGTGACAGGTCATAATTCTGCAACTTATTCTCAATTAGTTCAGCAAAAAAAATTTCCACAACACATGAGACAGGGAGAGAGAAAGAGAACGGGAGAGATTGCACACGTGCATGCAAATGTGGCTAAGTTGATGAATACAGGTGTGCAGGTAAATGGTGAACGAGTGCTTATCGTGGCACTCTTGCAACTGTTCTGTTTTTTTAAAACAGGTTTGGCATTTCCAAAATAAAATGTTATTTCTTATGTTGGGCAAGACGACCAACACCCTCTCAGGCTGTGCTGACGTCAGGTGTCTTTTCTGGAGTGGCCCCGGGGTTGGGGGACAGGCTTTAGCACCTGCCAGGGGTAATATCTGTGACATTAATGGAGGTTTCTAGTAACTTCCCTGCATCAACTTTCATGCACTTCATAGGGAAACGGGGTTTAGAATGCTTTCTAATTCTTCTTTAATATCATCTCATTTACTCAACCTAGCATTGATTTATCTAAAACTGAACTCAGCCACGGAGCTGCTATTTAAAGAGCAGTAGACATCTGGCCATTTTCCAGATCTGATGAGCTCAGGAGGCCATTCCAGAAGACACTGTCCCGACACTTAGATTTGTGTCACGTACTGGTTCTGTTTTCAGTTACTCACAGATGTAACTCACAGATGTAGCTCACAGATGTATCGCACAGTAACTCAGGGTTACTTATAGAGGTCTCTGCTGATCAAATTAATGGAATAATTCCTCTCCTCTTCACCCCAGGTTTGTAGATAGGCTCCACAGAAAGCTTTTGCTTGCCAGACACGGAATTAAGATTAATGGAAGGTGCGTGATTTACAGTGGCACCGTAGCAGTGGGCGACCGACAGGTGACAGGTGACAGAGGAAGAAGCAGAAAATCCAGAATCCACGTGCATCTGACCGCTGCATTAATTGGACATTCACTGGGAACATAGCACTTTCACGGCAACATTTTCTTGGCTTGGCAGGGCTGTTTTTAAAACCGAGACTCTCTACCTGCCTCCTAAGCACTTTAGAGGAAACTGCCCTGAAGAAAGGACTTGCATTGAAGACTGCTTCTCCTCACAGCCAGGAGGGCTGGGGATGCCGGGTGGATGGAGGAGCAGAACGGAGGGGCAGAGCTCGGTGGGGCCGGGGCTGCCGATCTCCGGCGAGAAGGAACCGTTAGGGAGGCTGAGCTGGCATGAGACCAGCAAGGACCTGGGGGTGATGGCGAGGATGACGGGAGGTGGCAGGGAAGGAGCGGAAGAAGTGGCCAGCCGGGTACCCAGGCAGCTCTGCCTCGTGGGGCCGGCGCTGGGCTCGGTTCTGTGGGTGCTCTAGCTCCGGGGGGCTAATGAAGAAAACATGGGGGCTTTTGAGAGAAAAAGCCAATGATGAATACATGGGGAAGGTCAGTCAATGAGGAGCTGGGTCAATGGTCCAGGCCATGGAATTAGTCTGTAGAAGAGCTGGGATTTGGTCGGATAAACTGCTACTGTGAGTCACGCCTATTCCGATATGGGAGAACAAAAGTGAACATTTTGGGGTCAGAGGGGGGGGCATGAAGTCTCTCCTGCATCAAGGGCAGCCTTGATTAGTGGCTCCAGATGTGGATTTCCCAGGCTACTGTGATCAGGAGCTCCAGATATTAGGCACTGACCTTTAGTTGACAACTTGTCATATATTCGCATCGGGAAGACATTGACAAATCGCAAACTCACCCTCTCCAATCCCCGTCCTTTCAGAAAACAGGGGAATTTCCACCACCATGAAACAGGAAGGCCTGAACCTCAGAAGGGAGGACAGTGCTCTGGGCAGAATATATTTAGGTTGGTAGGAGCACACTTCTGTTTCTCTTTTTGCTTCAAACCAGTGCAAACTTCGCCCAGTGTGGCAGATGCCCTGGCCTCGTGGATACCTCGGCTCACAGCCTGGGAGCCCATGGCTTCAAATGGGGCAATTAACCAGAGGGCCCCAAGACGCTCACCTGTTAGACTCTGCAGCCACAGAGAGCCCTGGCCTTCTAATTAACAGGAACAGGGGTGCCTTTGTCACCAGCTAACAAAGGGACTGAGGTGATTGGAGGCAGGTGACTCCTGCACTTAATGTGGTGATTTGATTTGTGACCTTTAGTCTCCATTTTAAGCAGAAGAATGAACAACTATAATTGTGTACTGTGTTATTTTTTTCTGTATTTAACCTTCAACATTACCTCCAGGCGAATGCCTGATCTTCCCTGGCCCCAGGAGAGGGCTACGTGTTTACACATTTAATTCTCCCTCTCCTCTCCCTCCCTGAGCTGACATTTTCAGCTGAACTGGAAGAAGGGACCTAAGTGTAGGGAAATTGGGAAGTTTTTGTTTTTTGACTCTGAGCTGAAGCCTGTCTCTCCTGTCTCGGAGGATTAGAGCTACCTAGCTGGAACTATTTCAAAATTCTGGCCCCATACCCTTTCAGCAAATGTTAGGGGCACATTGGGGCTGACTCCCCCCAACACTCATGCCAGCCCCTCGCTCCATGCAGCAACAAGCTGTGTCAGGGACTGACCCAGATCGAGGGCGGGTGACACCCGTGGCAAGGTTACCCGGCCCCCTCTTGTCAGTGACTGAGGACTCCATTCTGGCTGGTGAGACGTGAGTTTTTCTCTCATAGCTCCTGAGAAAGCTCTTCCTCCCTTGGAAGAGAGCCAGGACTTTTTCCCTCTGAAGGTGAATGAAGATGTGGACAGAGAGATGGGGAGACGGTAGATATTGGTGGCACGGGGCTGCCTGGTCAACCAGGCCTGCTGTCCTACTTATCTTGATTCTGGTGTTTTGTGACCCCATGACTTCAGTTTGTGCAGGGGTTTTGGTTTTTTTGTTGTTGTTGTTTTGTTTTGTTTTGTAGCCAAAAGCCCCTTAAGGGATACCACGCCCACCTGACTTCTTTCTACTGGTTTAGCGTGAATGGACATTCTGCTGCTCATAAATTCCTTCACATCTTTTCCGGCCTTCTCTGGGGACTTGTGTGTCTGCCCAGAACCGTTGAAAAAATTGATAAGGGGCTTGTCCCTTTTCTTTGCAGGGCATCCCAATTTTTTCTCCCCTATTCGGATTGTCTGAGCTCCATGTCCTCCAAGACCCAGTCAAGTATCATTTCTCGGAAGAGCCTTCCGCCTTGATCTCTCCGAGGTGCAGGGAGGAAGGGGGCCACAAGCCAGGCAGCTTCCAAAAGGTCAGCATTACCAGGACATGGCTTTAGCTGTGTGACGAAGACCTAACACCAGTGGCTTAAGGAGGACAGGTATTTTTTCCCGCGTATGTCAGGGTCTGAGCAGGAATGTGGCTCTGCTCAACGGAGTCGTCAGGAGCTCTTCCTCTCCTGTGAGCCCACAGCCCTGGTGTGTTGCCCTTGTCTCCACAGTCTGAGAGAGTTGACCACCACGTCCTTATTTGGGCCAGTAGAGGGGACAAAGGAAAAGTGGAGGGCCCATCCCTTCCTTTTAAGGATACAATTTAATTCCAATCACATTCTCTTGACTAGAACTCAAATAGCCTTAGGTAGCCGCAGAGGAGTCTGGGAAGTGTAGTTTTTATATTCTTGGTGGTGTGTGTCCAGGGAAAAGTCTGATGACAGTGGAAGGAGGAGGGATGAGGTAGAGGAATGACTCCCAGTTTCTAGAAAATATCATTGGCATCAATCACAGATCAGTGCTAGTTTAGGACTCCTGACCTGACAGGTGAAATATAACTTGGTTCCATTCTCACTAAAAGAGAAAGCCAGTGCAATGGAAAACCCGTGCTTATGCCAACCCAGTGAGTGACTTCTGCATCTGGCCCAAGCAAGGCCCACCCTCTACGTGAGACCCACCAGGGACAGCTGCCTGAACCTGGCAGTCTAGGACACCAGCATCCCGAATCCGTAACAGTGCGTGGCAAGGCTCCATTTATCGTGAATGAGGGATTGCTCCCCTCATCTCATCTCACGCAGTCTAATATGACCCCTCTCCCTCAATGCTACTTGCCCAGTTTGGTAAATTGCAGAACCAAACAGAAATGCAAATCGGCACCACAGCAATGTCAGAAATGTCCTGCCGGCAGCAGAGCCTGGACAAGAACTTCCCAGTGCACGTTGAATGAGACTTCTTGGCTATCTACATACTTAACACCTCTCTGCTTAGTACACGTGAGGGACTCATGTTCTCCACCTTGGGGTCTCAAGAGCCTGCTGAAGGAAAGACTATGCCAAATAGGCTCTAACGTTATGCTGAGTACATGCAATGAATTGCTTATTTCAACCATGAAGAAAGGCTACCCTGTTCTTATTAAGAGAAAAAGAATTTCTTCTATCTCTCCAACTGTTCAATATTTAAAATGTGTTGTTTTGAAGGAGGGACCAAATAACTAATTAGCCTGCACCAGGTAAGCCATGTGTCTTTATTGGATCCTGATAGACTCCGGGTTTTCTTTATTTGTTAATAAATGCCCCCCACCCCTGCCCCTGGACTTTAAGATCCTTGAGCCCAAGAATGCCTTAAGTCTCAATATCCCCAGATACCAGGGGATGTATGTAAAGCCCTGAGCAGGCAGAACACCGGTCTAGGCAGATCAGCATTAGGATCTGGATGAAGATTTCTGTTGGAGAATGACAGTCATCTCATGGAAATTTATAGTGCACATTTGAATTCCAGAGACCCTGAGAAAGCTTGCTGTAAGTAACTCAGTTTAACTTAGTTCCCTCCAGTGTGTCCCAAACGTACACAATCAGCCCTCTTTGGGGTTATATTTAAAATTATTGCTGTGATGCAGTTCAAGCCCATGTTAAGCACAGAGACCTGTCAAAGTACCCCTGGACCTATCATCCTGCGTTCAATCTTAACATTTTGTCATACGACTTCAGAATTTAAAAAAAACCTCAGCATCCCTTTTTCATGTAACGCTTTTGAGGTCATAAGGAACCTACAGTGGGAAATGCTGGCCCAACAAGTGGGCTCCCCCACAGTCATCTGCACACCACTGCTAATGAGCCCTCCAGGAACTCGGCCATGACACCGCCATCTTTCCTCTCAACACGCTCGTTGGCTCCCCATGCTTCCCAAGGAAAGTCTCCATTTCCCTTCAGCGAGGGTCTTAACTCTCGGATCTCAAGAGGCCCCTTCTGAGTTGGGGAGTCCTTCTCATGGACGGCGAACGCCATTGCTCAGAAGCACACGGTTCACAGCATTCCTGTTGCCTGTCCTTGGCCCTTCTTTCTTGCCTCTAGAAAGTCCGCCCTTTAGTAAGCCCTGCCCAGAGAACACCTCCTTCATGATGCTTTGCTGGATCACCCCAGACTCTGCATTTCTAGAGGCTGATTTCTATCAGTCTCTGCAGACACTTGGAGTGTCACGGGTTTTTTGGTCATTGCGGAATTCAAGTCTTTTGAGACAAAGACTCTGTTTCCTGTGACTCTATCTTCTGTGGCTCTTGGTACATGGTGTGGCCTTGAATAGAGGGTGATTGAATGAATGAATGAGGGAATAAGTGAATACAATAGGGATCCCCTTGGGATCGTCTGGAGGGATAGAATTTGGAGCATGGGGTGGGAAAAAAAAACCCAGAATGACCACAAAAGCTGTGGTTCAGGAAAATCTGGCACCTGCAGGGGTTTCAGCCTAGAAACTGGAAGAATGGTGGCCCCTGCTGGCAAGAGGACCACGAGCAGGAGCACGGCGTGGCTAGGGCAGAGGGTGCAAGGCCAACTGTGGACTCATCACGGCGCAGTGACAATAGTGAGCCAGAGAGGGAAGGGTTAATTTGGAGGGGGATGCCCTGAATGAAGTGGCAACTAGAGCCTTCTGAACCCAGCCTGTGCTGTGCCCGTGGGCTCACGTTGGGGGCTACCATTTTGAATGAGGCCAGCAGCCACAGCTTTACCGATCTCCCCAAAAGTGCAGATGTACACGACACCTCACAAGGCTAAGTGACCGAGTCGGGTTGCACAAGTGTGGAATTGTCAACTGACTCCACAATTCCACTCCGAGGCGTATATCCCAAAGAGCAGAAAACAAGTTTCAAAAGAAATTTGTATACCATGTTCAGAGCAGCACTATCATGCTAGTCTAAAGGCAGAAACAACCCAAACATCCATCAGCAGATGGATGGATAAAAAAATGTGATCTACCCACACACTGGAATATTATTCAGCCATTAAAAAGGACCAAAGTCCTGACATACACCACAACATGGATGGACCTTGGAAACATTACGCCAAGTGAAACAAACCAGATGCAAAAGACCACGTGTATGATTCCATTTACATGAAAATTTCCAAATTGGTAAACCCACAGAAACACAGTAGATTAGTGGTTGCCAAGGGTGAGGGAGACCACAAGATGGAGAATAACTGCTTAATGAGCACTGAATGTCCTTTGGGGACGATAAAAATGTTCTGGTACAGGTAGAGGAGGTAGATGTACAACCCTATTAATGTACTAAATGCCACTGAACTGTATACTTTAAAATAGTTCTTTTTATGTTCTGTGAATTTCACCTCAATAAAAATAAAAATAAAAATCAGTGAGAAGGAGGTAGAATTTGGGAATCCTGGCCTGGGGAGGATAATGGTTTCTGTCAAGAGAACACCGGGGAAGAGAAGTAAGTGGCCAGGGATCTGGAAGGGTCAGGGGAACCCAAATGGGAAACTCAGGATTGGCCAGAGAATTAGGAGAACGCTGAGGTTCAGGGCCTCAGAAGCGGGGGAATGGGGTATTAGTGGGACACAGGTGGCCAGCAGCGCTCAGCCAGGAAGAACATCAGAAGGAAGAGAAGCTGTAGAAAAGGTCACTTGGTTGAATTATCTGACATAGATTTACCGAGCTCCGTGGTATGCTGGGCTCCATGCTGGTTATGGGGATTTCAGTGTTTTTTGAGGAAGTGGTTTTAGTGGACTGCGGGGGAGGGAAGCCAGGTCTTAGGAGTTTTGGGTGGGGATGTGCAGAGAGGAAATGGAAGCACCAGACTAGAGGGACAAGGGGCATGGAGGTGGCATTGGACAGAGCCTCAGGATCAAGTGACAATGTCCATGCTAAGAAGGTGGACGAGGGAATCATTGACGATGGAGGGGAAAGAGACCCAAAGAGGAGGAGAATGAAGGAGTCAGAGAGGGAAGGGTTAATTTGGAGGCAGATGCTTTGAATGAAGTGGCAGCTAGAGCCCTCTGAACCCAGCCCGTGCTGCACCAGTGGGCTCATTTTGGGGGTTACCATTTTGGATGAGACTAGCTGCGAGCAGTCACAGCTTTTCTGATCTCTGCCCCAAGGACGAGGTGGCTCTGAGGATGTGTTGGGCATCAAATGCTCTCAACTTCCCTAAGCACCTTTAGGGTGTCCCATTACTGTCTGCCAGTCATACAGTCTCTCCCCGAGTTATCCAATCAACGGACACCTGGCGATTTGGGACCATTTCTCCCAGATCACTGAGGCTCAGATTTGGCCCAAAGGTTTGAAGAATGTCTCCCTGCTACCACTCTGCTGGCCAACAAGCGTTGGCATATGTGACTCCATTCTGTCCAAAACTAATTCAGTGCTTAAGAACGTGAGTGCTTTCCAAAGACCATCTGTTTACTCTTCTGCTTAAGGAACTCCACTCTCCCACAGCCTCCTAGGATTGGATTCAATAAATTCTGACACGGAGGGATATTTTTTTGGCGGGCCTAGAAACTGAATGTTTTCCAAATGGTACATTATTGATATTAAAACCGATTTGTGCATCACCAGCCATCAAAGAAATGTACTAAATAATATCTCCAGGAATGAAAAGAAAATTGAAAAGCCTGTCCACAGACATTTATCAGCAAAAACACTAGCCTAAACCCTAACACTCAGCGAGAGAGAAATCTATGGATCCCTACACAAACAAAAGCTCCTTAGGTATATTCAGACTTAAGTCCACTGAAATCCACCTAGAGACGCCTGACCAAAACCAAGCTGTCCCAGGCAGACCTGGCTCTGCTGCCCCCTCCCAGCATGTGGCCACCACGGGTATGCAAGAGGCACAGATCTGGAGTGAGGGAAACTTGCACCTGAATCCTAGGTTCCACCTCCCGCCTCCCAGAAGCTGTGGTGTGATCCTTCACAGGTCACTCAAACTCTCCAAGACCTCAGTTGCCTCCTGAGTAAAATCGCCTTCTCATAAGATTGAGTGAAGAGCACATCTTACTCTCATTTCCTTTTCTACTGCTCTGTGCCCAGCAGCATATGTGTGGGCACCGAGAAGGACATCAGAGCAGCACCCTGTCCTTCTGTTCATCCTGCTTTCCCTGGGGTTGGTTTGCTTGCTGCCTGTTTGCTATCTCGAAGAATGTGATTTTCTAATACAGAAACACTAAACAGAGTAGGAGATATTGAATCAACGTTTTGTTGAATGCATAAGGATTGCAAATGGGATAATTCAGCGAGTAACTTAAGTAAAGCGATGGCATAAATATTTAAAGACTCATTGAGGATGCAGCTGTAAATCGGTATTGATTGCTGCTGCATGGTTTATTGAACGTTATAAATTTCTGTACATCATCACAATGAAGAAGGACAGATCTCCCCATGATTAGAAGGCAGGCATGATTTCCATTGGTCAGGGAGAGTGGAGTGTAATATCTGCTTTGTCATCAAAAGGGATTTCCAGGCTGGTGAGCTTCCAAGAGTGGATGACTGTAGCAGATTTCTTTTGAATTGTATAAAACTTAAATATCAGAAAGTGGTTTCAAGCTAGAATCACCAATGGTATATCAAATATTTGACTTAAAATGTATGTCTAGAATAGATTAGTGACAGGTTTTATGGGACTTTCATTTTAAAAAAATCCATCATGTCCACACAAATGTGCAATAGTTCAATTTTAACCAGGTGGGGCTACCAGCTCAGTCACGTGGACTGACCCTGGAATAAGGCTGTAATCTGGGATCACTCTGTGGTTAGGTGGAAACGTCTAATAAATGTGTTTCTGTAAGGGAGATTTAGCTATACATTGGCCTTTTTCTGAATCACAGGACCCATATGTTGTGCCCAATTAAAGACTAGGCAAATTCAAGTGCCTCCTCTATCTGATACACGTTGTTAGACTACAAAATTAGTCAAGTGGGCAGTTAAAGTTCGTGTTATGATAATGCTGTCTTACGGTGGTTTTGGAACTAGTGAATTTTAAGTGTTTACTGTCTGACCTATATTTGACAAAACATGGAGACAGTTGGAAAGGTAGAACAATGTGTCATCTACAGGAAAAGAGAATAGCTTCATGATCATGGGTTAGACAAAAACATCTTAGGATACATACACTCTCACAAATGCTATCCACAAAAGAAAAGATAGCCAAATTTGACTTCATTAAAATTAAGAACTTAAAGAAATTGAGATTTAATTAAAATTAAGAACTGTTGCTCACCAAAATATGCTATTAAGTGAGTGCAAAGGCAAAACAAAGACTGGAGAAGATATTTGCAACATATATATATATCTGACAAAGAATTTGTATCCAGAATATAGAAAGAGTGCCTACAAGTCAATGAGGAAAGGACTCGAACAGTTACTTCACAAAAAGTAATGTTCAGATGGCAAATAAACATGTGAAAAAATACCCAGCTCACCAGGAAATGCAAATTAAAATAATAGGACATCACTGTACACTCTTCAGAACGGCTAAGACTAGAAAGATTGTTAATCCTGTTGGTGAGTATAAGGACCCTCACACATTGCTCATGGAGAGTTTGTTGCTATAATCTCTTTGGAAAACTATTTGACATAATCTACTAAAGTTGTGCAGGTATATCTCCTATGACCCAGTAATGAGATTACTAGGTATATACTCAAAGACATAAGTTTATCTATCCCCCAAAAGAATGTACAAAAATATTCATATCAGCTTCATTTAAAAACTGGAAACAATCTAGGATACAGTTTAATATACAGAAATACGTTGCATTTCTGTACACTAGTAATAAAGTAGCAGAAAGAAAAATTAAGAAAAAAAATCCCATTTACATTTGCACCAAAAATAATAAAATACCTAGGAATAAACTTAACCAAGGAAGTAAAAGACCTATACTATGAAAACTATAGAACATTGATCAAAGAAACTGAAGAGAACACAACATGCTCATGGATTGGAAGAACAAATAGTATAAAAATGTCCACACTACCCAAAGCAATCTGTGGACTTAATGCAATCTCCATTAAAATACCAACAGCATTTTCCACAAAACTAGGATAATCCTAAAATCTGTATGGAACTACAAAAGACCCCAAATAGTCAAAGCAATCTTGAGAAAGAAGAACAAACAGGAGGCATCACAATCCCAGATTCAAGACACACTTCAAACATATAGTAATCAAAACCAGTGTGGTACTAGCATAAAAATAGACACATAGATCAGTAGAACACAATAGGGAGCCCAGAAATAAACCCATGCTTATATGGTCAAGTTCTTTGACAAAGGAGTCAAGAATGTACAATACAAGAATATACAGAATACAAGGAGGGGAAAGACAGCCTCTTCCACAAAGAGCACTGAGAAAACTGGTCAGCTATACATAAAAGAGCGAAACAGGACCACTTTCTTACACCATGCATAAAAACAAACTCAAAATGCGTTAAATAGCCAAATGTAAGAACTGAAACCACAAAAATTCTAGAAGAAAACATAGGCAGTCATTTCTCTGACATTAGCTGTAGAAACATTTTCTACATCTGTCACCTAATGCAAGAGAAACAAAAGCAGAATTAAACTATTGGGACTATATCAGAATAAGAAGCCTTTGCACAGCAAAGGAAACCATCGACAAAACAACAAGGCAATGGGAGAAGATATATGCAAATGATGTATCTGATAAGGGATTAGTATCCAAAATATACAAAGAACTTGTACAACTCAACACTGAAACCCCCCAACAATCTGATTAAAAATGGGAAGAGTACCCAAATAGACATTTTTCCAAAGGTGATATACAGCTGGCCAACAGACACAAGAGAAGATGGTCTACATCACTTATCATCAGGGAAATGGAAATCAAAACACATCTGTCTCAGAATGGCTAGAATCAAAAACACGAGGAACAACAAGTACGGGAGTATTCCAGGGTGTTGTAGGCATTCTGTTTCTTGATCAGAGTGATGGTTACTTAGGTGTGTATGTAGCAAAAATCCATCCATCAAGAGAACGCTTAAGATTTGCACACTGTATTGTATGTATGTAACATCGCAATAAAAATGTAAAAGAAATAGGAGTCGACTGTGTGCTGGCAAATGTTTAACAACCAATCCATAGGGGGGAAAAATATCCCCACCTTGATTTCTAGTGTTTGCTAATTTCCCTGGTGTAAATTTTCTCAACACAGCCAATTTCAAGCTGCACTGATTTAAAAATTGCCAACAAATTTCCCCAAAATTTAACACTCAGCTCTCACCAGTTTAAACTTTCCACCACTGTGGGAATGATTGTACTGTACTTTTGATGGTTCTCAAAACTGACCTACTTCTCTTTCAAGCTTTTGAAATTAGTTAGGAGACAAGCCTGAGGTGTTTACGTAACCTGCTTAAAAGTATTACCATTTGTAGCTACTTATCTCTTTGACTCAGGATTCTCTTGATATTGAGAACCCAAAATAAAGAAATGGATTGGCTGCTGTTGCTGATACTGCAATCTTCATCTATAGCTCTTGGCTTTAATTTTTGTGTGATTATAAAAGCCTTGCTGTTTTTATTTCAAAAGAAATATTATAAAAATTGAATTTATGTAGTATTTTATATATTGAGGTATGAACTATTCAGGACTGTTTGGGCTGCAAGCCATAAAATACAACTAAAAGGGGGAGGTAGTATATTTACACTTATAACTGGGAAATCTTGGGGGAAATCAGGAATGGCTGGATCCAGGGGTTCAGCTAATGTTACCAGAGTTCTGTCACCTTTTCTACCTCTCAGTTTGTTCACCTATAGCTGCTTTAATTCCCAGGCATGTTCTTTCCATGAAGTGAATGGCAGCTGGCAATTGAACTTGTGTTCACCTTACAGCTCCTGATCCCAAAGAGAGAGAAAAGTTTGGGAAAGACCCTACTTGGCCTAACTTAGATTAAGCGTCCATCTCTGAACCGACCATTGTGCCTAGGAATATGGGGTTCTCCCACTGGCCTCAATGTACCCGTCTTGGGGCTCTGGTGGGTGTGAGGGAACAAGAGCAGCCCCTGGGATCACATGGCTTGTGCAGGCTCTCTATGCAGTGACAGAAAGATGGCTCTGTGGAGGGAGTGATGAGCAAGTAGAGATCAAGCACCATGTGGCACCTAAAATGTCATTCAAATAGAAATTTTGGCCACTACAAAGACATTTGGAAGGTGAAACTCATAGGCAGGGAGAAAGAAAAACTCAAGTCAAAAAAAGTCATGTGACTAAAGACACGGAAAGGGAAGAAAGTTTAAGGATAAGGTGAGGGGTTGGGTGTCCGGGATCATAAATCACGTAGGGACCTGAGTGCAGCAGGTGGAGTGGATGCCTGGATCCAACTAGGTCCTGTACCTCCTACAGACCCACTGTGGGGGCAGGGCTCGCTAACCCGAACCTCGTCAATGCAAGCCTTGAATGCCAGGACAAGTATACTCGATTCTGGCGATAGTGTGGACTCAGGGAACAGACATACGAAACACTAGTGGAGGGACTTGGTTAGGGGGAGCTCTTTAACCTCTCTAAGCCTCTGATTCTTCACCTATAAATTGAGAATTATACCCACTTTGAAGTATTCTTGAAAGGAGTAGAGCTAATCTACCCCTTATTAGCCAGGTAACCGTGAACAAGTTACTTCAACTTCTCCGAGGCTGTTTTTCTGAGTCTACGGAACAGGACGAGGAATAGCACCACCTCCCAGAGTTGGAAAGATTAAGTGAGAAAGTCCACGTGAACCCCACAAACAAGACCCTGGACACTGCATGTAATGATAATAGTCACAACAGTTACTCCAACCAGAAGCCATCCCGTAGTTTTACTCCGTTGGAAGGCATCAGGCCTCCCCGGAACCTGCAGCCTCTCTTCTGGCAGGGACCACTTTCCGCACCGTGCACGGTCTGCGTCTGACCTCCTGGCCCATCCTCTGAGCTCCATTAAGGTAGAAACTGCATCTTCCCATCCCCGTGGTGCCTTATGCCTAGCAGGTGCGCCGTAAATGTGTGCTGAAGAAACGAATGAATGGAAGTTCATTATGATGAAGAGAACCAGAAGATACACCCAGAAGGCAAGTTAGCAATGGGAATTTTTATCTCGAAAAAGCAAACCCAGAGCAAGATCTATATCCATTCACATGGAAGAACCTCACAAGATAGAATCGCAGTAAAAAAAAAAAAAAAAGTTGGAGAATGAGGACTATTCCATGACATAATTTATGCAAAATTTTAAAGGCACAAACTGTTTTCTATAGAGAGACAGGTCGGTAAGAGTACTACCTAGGTTGTGCATCTGACAGTAATGTTAACATTGTGTACTCCAAAAAAAAAATGGCACACAAATATTTTTAAATAAAGAAATTTACAGTTCATGTAAAAAAAAAATGTGTGCTACCTCGGAGTACAACGGTGACCACCACCCATGAGAGGGTCTCCTCTGGTGAGGCGTGAGGGCATGTCTGGATGTGTTGAAGGTCATAGGAGTTTAGTTTTATCCGGAATGGTTTCATTATTTTAAAAAGGACAAGGGGTTCACATGGGTCATATAATCTTTAAAAAAAATAAACAGGCAAAAACAGAGGAGGAAATATGGCAAGATATTAAAAAGTGGTTAATAAGATGAATGGATAAAGAAGATGTGGTATATATATACAATGGAA
>LNAC01000001.1:6449203-6494549 GCA_002007465.1 Ailurus styani | reverse complement strand
AAAAAAAGTGGTTAATTCTGGGTGCTGGGAATCTGGGGTGATAATTATTTTTATTATTTATCATGTTAGATTTAGTTTTTATATTATTTATTTCTCTATTTTAAAGTTTATTCTAAATTTATAAGTTTACTTAAATTCTATCTTATTAAAAACCAAGTGATTATTTTATCTACGGGTAAAATGGCACAATACACAAACCCAAAGCCACAAACAGGGACGATCCCCCCACCCCCACCCACATTCTCTCCCTCCTGTCAACAACTGCTACCAGTTTCTTCGGAATTTTTCCAGGGAGAGAGTCTAAGTTTACGTCGTGTGTTTTTTGCACAAATGGTAGCATTCTGCACACAATAGAACTTACTCTTTTAAACTTGACAGAGCATCTTGAAGATAGCTCTATGTACATGCAGAAATGCTACACTTTTTTAAAATAGAAGGTTAACAGTATTTCATTTTACGAATATACCATATTTTTTGTAAGCAGGCTTCTATTGAGGGTCATGGAGTTTGCTTCTAATTATTTGCTATTAAAAACGGTGTCTCAGCAAATACCATTGTCCGTACATCTTTGGGCATATCTGTGAGTCGATCCGTAGGAGAAATCATTACCGGCAGAACCGCGGAGTCAGAGGGTGTATGCATTTATATTTCTGACTGATATCACCAAATTGTCTTCTATAGAGAGCGTTCCAGTTTATCCCCCACCATCAGGATAGGAGAAACTGTGTTCAATGTCAGTATGATACATGCAGAAGTTTGTGGTATGTAAAGCATTAAATCCCTAGGTTTTGAGTCTCAGGAACTGCAGAGACCTGTAGGAATCACGCGTGTCTGCTTTCAGAATTGGCAGGCATTAACAGCAGAAGATGGGGCACGTTTTAGGTAAATACTACGGCTAATGAATTTTGTTCTTGCTGGGCTTCAGTCCACATTAAGTACCTGCACTGCTAAAATTTAAAGTATTTTAAAATCACTTTATGTAGCATAACATAAGCATTCTATAACCTACTCACTCTTCATTGGTTTATTTTGAAAGTCCTCCCCCCTTATAATTGCCTTGTTTAATATACCATGTATTTTAATTATCTGATTTACAGAGTCTGGGAAAACCTAAAAAAAATGGCATGTGTCAGAATATTAACAACCTATTTAGCAGTATATATATATTTTAAACCAAAGGCCAAGAGGAGAACTGTATCGAGTATATATTATACTTAATTTCTTTGGAGGGTTTATTTCTTCTCCACTTCAAGCATCCCCATTGTCTGAATGATGGATTTTTATTTTAATTAGTCTTAAATTCCAGGAGAGTGATCCTAATGTAGAAGAAGATGTTGGCAGTTGACCGACAACAAACTGAGAGCCCAGCTCCATCAGTGAAGCCGACATCCACACAGAGGCCTTGGGGGAGTGAGCGTTAGCCCCAGACTTTTTTGTACCAAATCAAGGTCAATAAAACTTCCTGCTTTGGAAATGGGAAGTCTGGCACTTGACTCACAAGTGCTTTTTTTTTTTTTTAATATGGAAAAGGATGTAAATGAGGCAAAAAACATGACTGACGCAGAGAGAACTTTCCAGTTGAAATGGACGTCAAAATCCCAGCAAGTTATTTTGTGGATGGCAATGAACTGATTCTAAAATTTACATGGAGGCAAGAAACCCAGAATAACTAACCCACACAATATTGAAGGAGAAGAACAACGTTGGGAGACTTGACATCAAGACTGACTATAAAGCTATAGACAGTGTGATATTGGGGAAAGGATAAACAAATGGATCAATGGAACAGAATGGAGAGAGAAACAGACCCACGTAAGTAGTCAACCGATCTTTGAAGAAGGGGCAAAGGCAATAGAATGGAGAGAAGAGAGTCTTTTCGAGCAATGGCGCTATAACAGCTGGACATCCTCATGCAATTAAAAGACAAAAAAAGAATCTAGACGTTTGCCGGGGACAGAACCAGATTATGAGGTGTTAGGGGGAGGAAATCTTAGATGAAATGCCAGAGGGGGGCTACTGAGCAGGAGTAAGGACTTCTTTCCTGAAATATCTGAGAATAAACAGTCCTGCCTAATTGGGAAGGTCAGCAGGGCCGCTCAGGTGGCTGGAACTCTACAGTATTTTTCACCCTCTGACGAGGCTGTCTCTGCTGCCCTTTCTTTACCGTGCCCAGGGGTGACACAGAGCAATCAAAACGTACGGAGGCTTATTACACCCAACCGGGGGCTTCAGCTCCAAGCAAATAGGAGTGCAAAAGAAATACTCATTGGCTTTGTCCAGGCTTATCCAAACAGGCTCGTTAATGGGCGCTTCCAAAAAATATATTTTGCCTCTCTGAGTAGAGGAAATCAATAATAATATTAGGTTTATGTGAAGGTCAGCCGGTTCAGCACTTAGCTTCTCTCATCCTCGGATTTTAAAGGAAGGGATGAAGGAGCATTATTTCTGACAATCCTGCATGGAAAATGTCTTGACTGAGATTCTTGGACTTAATAAAAGATTTATGGTGGAAATTCTGCAAGTAATATCTTGTTAAAATAACTTCTGTGCTAACCTCAAGTGACAAGTGATTGCTCCAACTTGTTCCTACAGCTCCTGGGCCTTCTCTTTAATCTTTTATTAGCTCTGTTCTCCAAACTCAAAATACAAGGGATGACAATTGTTTGGGTCCATTATCTTTGATATGAGTGTCTCTTTGCTGTATTCGGAGATGTGTTTTCTTTTTCTGAATTACAAATGAAGTAAATGTCACTGTTTGATGGTAATGGATGGCATTTAAATACACACTGATGTCTCATTGCTTAAAAGTCAAGACCCTTGTGAGCAGTGTTAAGTGATAGGCAGAGGGTGGTCTCTGGGCTAGAGAAGACAGTGGGAAGAGTTCACAGCTCTGGTGGGGAAAGTGGAAGCACTGCGTGCCCCTGGCTCTCCAGAAAATCTGTTGTACCAAGATCTTTATTGTTATAAAATGAAAACAAAGAAAAGCACAAGTGTGTGTATGCATAAAGAATATTTCAGAGACGAACAGTAGCCGGAATTATCTGCCAGAATCCAGTAATTGTGGGTAGATGATTCTGGTTGTCTATGGTTATGGACTAAATTGTGTCTCCCCTTCCTCCAGTCAGATATTGAAGGTCTAACCGCGCCCCCCCCCCACCGCCGTTTGATTGTATTTGGAGATGGAGACTTTAAGAAGGGAATTAAGGTTAAATGAAGTCCAAAGGGCAGGACCCGAATCCACTAACTATTGTCTTTATAAGAAGAGACCAGGGGCGCACATGCACAGAGGAAAGCTCATGTGAGGACACAGTGGCAAAACGGCCATCTGCAAGCCAGGAAGGGAGCTCTCACCAGAAACCAACTCTGCTGGCACCTTGGACTTGGACTTCCAGCCCCCAGGACTGTGAGAAAATAAATTTCAGTTGCTTAAGCCCCCCAGGCTGTGCCATTTTGTAATGGTAGCCCCAAGAGACCACTATATCTGCCCATCCGCAGATGCTAACTGATCCTCTGCAGCTCGGGCTTGGGTGTGTGACCCATGTTAGTCAGTGCAAGATAAAGGAGAGTCTGCTGGGGGCTTCTGGAAAAGACTTCCCTCCTGATAGGAGAGAGAGATGTGTTAGAAGAAACTCTCACCTCCTTTTGGCTTTCGAATGTTGTCCTGTGGGGATGTGATGCCTGGAGCTGCTGCAGGCATCTTAAGACTCCCTGGGGGAAATCCAAGAAGATTGCAGGGTTTGGCCCCAGAGTCCTGGAAACTGCTCAGCCCTATGCTCTTTAGTATGGGGAAAAAGAAACCCCATATCTGAGTTACTCTTACCTGAACAGGCATCCTTGGGTTGAAAATATCTAAATGATGAAGTGATTAAGAAGCACACACAGGAAGTCTGCCGAAAAGCCTGTCATTCTACATGGTACGATACCAGACAGAGAAGCTGTCTCATTCTAGAGAATTCCAATTAACTCAGGCCATTAGAAAATGGAATCTTCAACATAGAGGTGTCTCAATGTTGACATTACCTATTGACTATGAATGATTACAATGACTGTGTGTGACCCCAACACTGCAGGCATATGCTGACATTCAACAGTTTCTAGTTTTTTCAAATATTCCCCCTGAAGACCACTAGAATTTATCTCCTTTCCTCATCTCCAGCACGAGCACCCTGATCCATTGTCTCACTCCTACACAGCTCCCATGGCTTTCTCCCTGGTCTATGTGCACCTGCTTGTTCATCTTTGACTTAAGAAAATTCAAAGTAACACATGCACAAGGTCAGAAAATAAAGCTGCACAGAGGACTCGATGGTGGGCTCCTTGCCTCACCACCTGCACCCCAGTCTTGCTCCTCACAGGCCATCCTTTTAACCACAAAGTCATTGTGTTTGGTAACTTTATGGTCCCCCCTCCCATAATTATATCATTATTTTTAGTTTTCTTTACAGTTTGTATCTATACATACATACTTATTTATCTACAGTTTGGAAGTTTCTTAAAAAGTTAAACATGTCCCAAGAAGAACAAACACATATGTCCGAAGACGTTCACAGCAGAGCTATCTATAATCGTCACAAGTTGGAAATGACCCACTTGTATATCCATTTATGAATGGATAAAGCATGCTATATTGAGACAAAAATACTATTCACCAATGAAAAGGAAGTGCTGACACATGCTACCGCACGGACAAGCCTTGAGAACATGCCATGTGAAAGAAGCCAGACATAACGACCACATACTGTATAATTCCCCGGATGCAAAATGTCCAGAAAAGGCAATGAATAGAGACAGGAATATTAGTGGTTTCCAGGAGCAGGGGAATGGGAAGCACCTCCACATGGGCATGAAGGCTTCATCTGAGCTGAAACGTTGCACAGATCTGTCAATTTACTAATAATCATTGAATTGTGCACTTACAGAATGAATCTTACAGTAGGTACATTTTACCTCAGGAGGGCTGTTAAACAAACAAACAAACAACATGACAGAACTCTCTGTTTCTTGTTCTACCAGTGAGAAACTCTGCTGTCCACTCCCTTCTTTGTGGGACAAGATGGTTATCCCATCTCCCACTGCTCCCGCTTCCTTCCTTCCAACTTCTCCGAGTTGTCTATTTCCTTTTGTTTTGCAAAGGTGTATATTTTACACCAATTTTCAAACTGTGTATTTTACACAAATAAACTTACAGGGTTGAAATCTGTAAACAGCATTTACATTAATATGATGATGCAAATGTTTTTCATGAAAGAACCAAGTCTAGTATGAGGACTGTATTTTCTTCTCTATAGCTCTGCCATCATTTTTCCTGGGCCATTCGAAGGGAAAGGGAATATTCAAATGGATTCCCCATTTTTGCATTCTTTCAATGCCTTGAAATCATGTCACATTTGATTTTTCTTCATATCTGAGAAACACCTTTCTTACACATTTGCACCCTTCTCCGGCCCCTGGATTAAACAAATAAGTTTTCTATTTTAGGATAGATTTGGATTTACAGAAAAATTGATAGCACAGAGAATTTCCACATACCCACGTGCAGTTTCATTTGTAATTAACATTTTCCCTTAGTGTGGTATACTTGTCACTATTAATGAAGAGCTATTGATTGCATCATTATTAACTAAATCCCATACTGTATTCAGATTTCCTTAGTTTTAATGTAATGTCATTTTTATGATTCCATTCTGGAAACCACCATACATTTAGTTATCATATCTCCTCAGGCTCCTCTTCGCTGTGACAGTTTCTCAGACTTTCTTTGTTTTTGATGAACTTTGACAGTTTCGAGGAGGACTGGTTAGGTGTTCTGTAGGGTGATGCGCTACTGGAATTTGCCTGATGTTTTTCTGACAATTGGATGGGGTTATGGGTTTGGGGGAGGAAGATTACAGAGGTAAAGTGTCATTCTGATTATAATATGGCAAGGGTATATAAATAAAAGTGGAGCTTCTGCATAAATTATCTGGACCTCTGCCTAGAAGCTTTGTCTATTCTTCCCCAACTATTCATTGATTCATTCATTTTTATTGTATGAACTCATGAATACATGAGTTTATCAATTTCTCTAAGTCTATGTGAAAACAGAGAGAAACTATATAGCAAAACCCCAAATCCATGGACAAGATTTAAAATAAAATTAGGCGATACTAAATTGTGTCTCTCTATCCCAAAGTAAACCTGAGTGGGAGAAACACCAAGAACGCTAAGACTTGCTTGTCATCAGTTCGCAGGAGGAAAACAGGAGGAAAAGATGGAGTAGCATTTAATGAATCTAAATACAGGAGAACCCCAAGTGCCAGGAAGAACCCACTGGAAACAAGGTGGGAAAACTGCAGAGCAGCAGCTGGAACCAGGAGGGGTTTTGCCCTCTCTGAAGAGGTAAATGTAAGAGTCCTGTGGTAAGAAGAACTGAAGGGGTCCCACGTGAGGGAGAAAATGCTAGGAATATAAAAATTGAGCAGGAAGGGGACAAGAGAAAGGAAAGAAAGATCCAAGTCACAGCAAGGCAGAGGAACAGAGGCAGCAAAGTCCAGAAAATGAGAAACGGTACTTTTGGGCACTGTGCAAAAACAAAAGAGGGAATTCTGTGAAGTCAAGAAAACTTTTTTGAATCCCTTTGTCATTCTTCAAGTTCAGAATTAATTTCCCATAAAAATAAATAACAGAAAAGTACTGAGGCCAAATCCCATACAAGATTATTATTGAAAAAAATAAAGAGAGAATACAGAGGAGAATAATACCCTATGGAAATCTTCAAGATAAGCATGCCAATGAAACAGATGGAACCTGCAATCCAAGGAAAGAAAATGTGAGCCAAGGATTTTATATCCAGCAAAACTAACCTTCAAGTGTAAGGATCATGGTGGACAAACTGCACTATTGATCCCATGAGCCCTTCCTCAGAACCTACTAGAGAGCAAACTTCAGCCACCCCAAATAATGGGAGGATCACCAGGTAAGCATTAAATATAATTACCCACAAGATGTAGACCCACTGAGGGCAGAGAGAGAACACATCCAGTACATAATGGTCATATGCTCTGACAATATAGTCAAACTACCATGATGGGGGAGAATGGGAGAGGATATCAAAGGATTTAATATTTTTAGTAAGCTTGCAATAATATTATTATTCTGGGGTTGTTGTATGTATAACACAGGATAAAATGAAGGATTATTTACAGGGCATTCTAATTCTAACATCCCTTATGACTTTGAAAACCAGGAATTTCAGTGGGGAAGGAAGGAGATAGAAATGGAATAGAAAAGAGGAAATAAAATACGTGTGTATTTGCTTGTTTATTTTCTCGCTCTGTCTGCTGAAAAGGTCTAAGTATAATGACCAACTGTCTTAGTCTGCTAGAGCTGCAACAGCAAAGGGTCACAGTCTGGGTGGCTTAAACAAGAGAAATTAATTTTCTGACAGTTTTGGAGACTGGAATTGTGAGATCAAGGTGGTGGTTTCTTCTGAAGCCTTGCTCCTTGGCCTGTGAATGGTTGCCTTCTCCCTGTGTCTTCACATGATCTTTCTTCTGTTTGTAACCTAATCTCTTCTTAAAAGGACACTGGTCATATTGGATTAGGGTCAACCTTAATGACCTCATTTTAACTTAATTATCCCTTTAAAGGCCCTAGCTCCAAACACAGTTACATTTTGAGGTACTGGAGATGGAGGACTTCAACATATGAATTTTGTGGGGAACACAATTCAGCCCATAACACCAACCTAGTTCAATAGTAATGTGCAACTCTACTGCCCAATGTCTGGTCCTTTACACTAAAAGAAATAGGTTTTTGGAGAGACGTGTGGGATAGTTTTTGACAGAGGTGGTAGTTACAAGGTGTTCACTTTATAATAATTCATTATTGTATAGTTATTTTATGTAGTTTTGGGTATGCATTTCATTTTATAATAATGCTATAGACTGAATGTCTTGTTTCTGCTATTGAGTTATATAAATTCCTTATATATTTTAGATACTAACCCCTTTTCAGATGTATGGTTTGCAAATATTTTCTCCCATTCTGTAGATTGCCTTTTCATTTTGTTGATGATTTCCCTACTGTGCAGAAGGTCCCACTTATTTATTTTTGGTGCTTGTGCTTTTAGGGGGACATCCATAAAATCATTGCCAAAACCAATGTTAAGAAGCTTTCCCCCTGTATTTGCTTCTAGGAGTTTTACGGTCATACATTTAAGTCTTTAATCCATTTCAAGTTAATTTTTGTAAGTGGTGAAAGATGGGGGTCCTGTTTCTTCCTTTTTTTTTTTTAATGTGTGAATGTCCACTTTCCTCAGCACAATTTATTGAAGAAAATATCTCTCCTTCATTGAATATTCTTGGCTCCCTTGTCAAATATTAGTTGGCCATATATGTGAGGGTTTATTTTTGGGCTCTCAATTCTGTTCCATTGTTCTGTGTGCCTGCCTTTATGCCAATACCATAGTGACTTGATTACTATAGCTTTGTAATATAGTTTGAAATCAGGAGGTGTGATGATTCTGGCTTTGTTCTTAGGATTTCTTTGGCTATCGGGGTCTTTTGTAGCTTCAATTGATTTTAACATTGTTTTTCTATTTCTGTAAAAAAAAATGCCATTGGAATTTTTATAGTGACAAAAATATTCCAAAAAATTCTATGAATGAATAAACCCTAGATGGTAGTCAAGAATGTGTAATTGGTGGCAGACCGTACAATAAGGGTACTGCAGTGAAATCAAAATGGTGTTTGTTTCAGAACAGGCCAATAGATGAGTGAAACAGAATTATGAATCTGAAATTAGAGCCAGAAGAGAACTTATATATGACAACAGTGGTGGTTAGTTTTGGGCAAAGGCCAAGATTATTTAATAAATCTTGCTGGCACAATTCACCCAACATCTAGAAGAAAATAAAAGTGAATCCTTGTTTTATATTCTATTTGATAACAAATTACAGCTGTATTATGGAATAAATACAAGAAGCAAAACCTAGCAAACTCTGTATGTAATTTAGGAGTGAGGACACTTTTTTACTAGACTGACAATTCAAAATTTCTTTCTTTAAAAGAAAATGATAGACATACTTAAATATATAAAAATTAAAAACCTTTGTACAGTGAATGATTTATAAACATGGTCATCAAATAATAGTTTTGAAAAAATATTCAATAGAGATGACAAAGGTTATTTCTATTATATACAAAGAGCTCTTATAGATCGACAATAAAAAGCTAAGAGAAGCAATCCAATAGAGAAGTGAATAGGGTGTTCATGAGAGTGCAAATCAGAAAGACCTGCAAACAGGAAAAGAGCCTTAACTTTACCAGTGGTAAGGGAATTTCAAATTAAAGTAGCGATGTAATATCATTTAAACCCACAAGAGTGTTTAAGAGGAAAGTAACGCAATACGTGTGAAATAAAGTGTCAAACTCCTTACATGTGTATATATGCAAATATGTACTTACTGCATTTTTGTGTCTGTATATGATTTTATGAGCATGGAAAATTAAGAAAGACTTTATTGTAGATTGCTAACATAAGTTACTTATGTTGGTGCCGGAGGGAAATGGGAAGGAAAAGGAGAGGTAAGTCAAATGAGAAAGGAAAACAAAAAATAAGACAGTATTTTAAAAAACACTGATAATGGGGCACCTGGGTGGCTCAGTTGCTTAAGAGTCTGACTCTTGATTTCGGCTCAGGTTGTGACTCCAAGGTCCTGGGATTGAGCCCCCCATTGGGCTCCTTGCTCAGTGTGGAGCTTGCTTGAGACTCTCTCTCCCTCTGCCTCTGCCCCCACAACCTCGCTTTCACATGCACTCAAAATAAAGAAATCTTTTTTTAAAAAGCACTGGTGATAAATTTATTTGTGTGAAATTATATGTGTATGTGCATATGTAAGCTTTTTTTTTTTTTTACAAAGAAAACATTTCCTCAGATTCTTGAAACCATTAGTCTATTGCCTACCCAACCCCGTTTTATTATAAATTAAAAAAAATAGGGCGCCTGGGTGGCTCAGTGGGTTAAAGCCTCTGCTTTCGGCTCAGGTCATGATCTCAGGGTCCTGGGATCGAGGCCCGCATCGGGCTCTCTGCTCAGCAGGGAGCCTGCTTCCTCCTCTCCCTGTCTCTCTGCCTGCCTCTCTGCCTACTTGTAATCTCTCTCTGTGTCAAATAAATAAATAAAATCTTTAAAAAAAATAATAGAAAAACTGAAATAGTACAATAAACATTTGGGATCCTCTACCTAGATTCACTTTCTGATAACAGGTTGATATATTTGCTTTATCTATAAGTGTGTGTGTGACTGTGTGTATAATGCATATGTCTATATTTATGTACACACATTTATTTTGAGAATTACTTGAAGTCAACTTGCAGGTATAGTATCACTTCATCTCTAACTACTGCAGCAGGTATCTCCTAAAAGTAAGGACATTTTCCCAACGTATCCACAATACTATTACCAAAAAATTAAACACAAATTTTGTAATGTTATCTACTATCCATTGCATATTCAGTTTTCCCCAGCTGTCCCAATGGCATATAAATATTCACTGTCTTTCATTTTTTTTTGAACCAGGATCCAATGAAGTTTTATGCATTGCACTGTCATTTCTTTTGGGGTTCTTTAAATCTAGATTTGCCCCTCTGGTAGTGACCTTTGGAAGAATCCTGGCTAGCTGTTTTGTTGAATGTCCCTGTATACCATGGATTAATCCTCCCTGGTCTCATTGGACCACGTTTATCTTGAGTTGCCTGGAGTAGAGTGCTGACCCTTGGCCAAAGCTACAGACTGCACTAAATTCCCCCCATGTCCACCACCCTTTTGGGTCTACTTCTCTGTCCCATCTTCCATCAGGCCAGTGTTTCTTATTTTGAGCATCCAGGGTCCTTGGGGGTAGACCAGTCCTTCTCCACAGGGTTCCAACCCCTGTGCTATACTCTCTGCTACAGCTCTGCCAGCTGGGTCTCAGCAGCTTCCTCCTCACCATCTATTCACCAGCCTTCATAAATTCTGTCCTAGTCTGGGCTGAGCAGAGACAAAGGCTAATGAGCTACAACTTTACTAGGAAGTGGAATTCCAGGTACAGGGAAGAGACACTGGGAGGACGGAGAACCCATACAAGGATGTGCTTGCCTGTTAAGTACAGCAGACTCATCTTGTGGGACCACATTGTGAGAGGTCCGATGGCCCCATCTCTCTCATTAGTCAAAGGTTTACCTCATGAGATTTGAATGCCCCACGCTTGCAGGTTGCCAGGATGTAGAAGCCCAGGAGCATCTGCAGTATTCCATGCCTCAGGGAAGACTGGGGCGGGAGGTAAGACCTTGTCATGTGCTACCTGCTGGAAGTTGGCTAACACCCTCCCTGCTCTGGGTTGGTGCTATTGTGGCTAGGACAAGAGGTTTTGAAGTGGTGCTGGAGAGGCATCCCATGCACCACTCTGGCCAGTGGTCTGCCTCTTCTGTCACTGACTTACACCTTTCCTTGGTGGTTGTTTGCCATGATTTAGGAGGGGTGACAGAAATACACACAGTCAATTCTTCACCATGAATAGTATTGTCTTCATTTGTTTTATGTGTTTTCTGAAATATGAAGATGTGAACTCAGTGGTGTGCTGAAGAATGTTGAATAACTGGCTCTCAGGATGGGGGGGGGAGTCCTGATTTGTAGCATTTGCTGACTTTCATGGTGCAAATATGGCCACCATGGCCAATTTCAGGCTCCCAATGTAATGTCACTGAATGCAGAGTTGGGAAGAGACACAGACAATTAGCTACCATGAGCTGGTACACGCCAGCTCCAACACAAAACACCCCTGTGTGTGAACTGAATAATAAGCAATGAAGGACACAGGAATTGTGTGAGGCCTGCTCCATGGTCGAGTTGAGAGAAGAAGAAAAAGTAAGCAACAAACAATTAAAAACGAAAGGGCAGTCCTCCATTTGCTGACCCTTTATAAACAACAAAGCACCAACTCACAAATGAAATATTAGAAAATATCATGTTCCTGACATGGGAATTGCTTATATTTCTCAGCTGTGCCTGACTTCTTGAGTACTATACGAGTCCAAATAAAATATCAATGATAGACACAACAACAACAAAATAGAGACAGTTTGAGGAGGATGCAAGAAAGAAGTGTATCCTACCTATTGAGCCCATCGGCTTCGCAAGCAAACAGACCCAGGATCTGATTTCCATTCCTACCTAAACAAC
Organism: Ailurus styani; assembly: GCA_002007465.1. NCBI lineage: Eukaryota > Metazoa > Chordata > Mammalia > Carnivora > Ailuridae > Ailurus > Ailurus styani. The sequence continues at coordinate 6,482,348 of LNAC01000001.1, read as the reverse complement.
TATAAGAATTCCCAAGGAGGGGCACCTGGGTGGCTCAGTGGGTTAAGCCTCTGCCTTCGGCTCACGTCATGATCTCAGGGTCCTGGGATCGAGCCCCACATCGGGCTATCTGCTCAGTGGAGGGCCTGCTTCCCCCTCTCTCTCTACCTGCCTCTCTGCCTACTTGTGATCTCTCTCTGTCAAATAAATAAATAAATAAAAATCTTAAAAAAAAAAAAAAGGAATTCCAAAGGACCCAGCTCTCCCGATAACACCTACCCTCAGTGTATCTGGGACCCACATGCTTAACTCGCACAACCCATTTCCTAGCAAAGGGATTTTCTTTTGTGAAACACAGCAATATCACCTGGTGAGCTTTGTCCAGCCCCCGCCTTCAATTAATAAGAGATTCCACCTGATTCTAGTCAATCACTGTACTTGTAGGTGTACAAATACAAAATGACTTCATGGCCATGGGTGAGATATGTGGTTTGGTGAGTCCTCAAGGGGCATCACTGGAAAATCAAAAGTCACCTGTCTAAGAAAATGCTTTAATGGCTTCAGTGTTCATTCAGTATAAGGCCCTTGAGGAAATGGCTTTGAGGTTGGTCCCTGTGTCTATACCCACACTGTATCCTGAACAGTGCAGAGTACTTATTGGTCTAATGACAGTGGCCTGGCACTTGTCCACCTTATTCCAGTTCTGCAGAATTTAATAATGCATAGTTCCTGTATCATAGATGATGTTACCCAGGTGCTTACAGAACAGTGGGCAGGGAAACTTGTTGCTCTTCTAAGTCCTGGTTGGATGGCAACAATCTTAAATCCTGAGTGGTCTTAGTGATTCAGCTAGACTGTCTCCCCAGAGCTCAGGCTACTAATGCAGGACATCCCATTTATGCTTTTCTTGCTCCAACATTTCAGGATGTGGCATCCAAGTCCACCCCCGTCTTATCAGTGGTATTTATCCTTAGTGGATTTTGATCATATTTAGTCCCAGATTTTGCCTGTCTAGACCAAAGAGGCCCCAAGCCTGCATCCCATCCTCCTCAACAGCCCCAGTGTCACTTCTGTGGTCCTTCCATGGGCGACCTACCTCGGCCCCAGAGGCATAATTTTATAAACATTTAGATAGGCAAATGCTGTCCAGTCTTTTTCATTACTTACATCAACTGGAGGCCAGTTGGTTGGAAAGAACTCCAACTAGGAGTGACTTAAACAAAAGAGTATTTATTACCTCACGTACCAAGAATTCTGGAGGTAGACTGGTTCAGGCCAGGTTAATTAGCAGCTCAGACATTATCAGAGACCCAGGTGCTTTCTATTTTTCCACTCTGTCATAACCCTTATGTTGTCTATTGTTCTCAGGCTTGTTCCCTGATGGTAGAGATCGGAGCCCTAGTGTCCAGCTCCCTGGGCAGACATAGCAACATGAGCAGCAGAGAGGAGTCATTTTCTTCTCCTGTGTGTTCCTTTTTATCAGCAAGGAAGGGCTTGCTCTGAAGCTTTCTAGAAGTTTCCCCTAATATCTCACAGGCCAAAATTTCATCATATACACACCGCTAACTGATCAGTGGCAAAGAGAATGTACTTACTACAAAAGGTTCAAACTAATATTTAATCTGAGCTGCCTTTCTGAAGAACGTTGCCATCCTGTATCGAAGAAAATTGGGGTTTGTTAGCAAAGGGAAGAGAAATGGTTGTAGGACAATCATCTAACTGCGTCTGTAGTCCCACATTTCGGTGACAACAGCATACCTGAGATACGTGCCTATCCGGGTTTCCAGGAAACTTTCTGGAGCTCTTCATTTTACACAGGATACATGGTAGACTCCTTGCGTACGCAAAGGTATCTCTACTTGCCCTACATTTCACTGCAGGTTTGGCTGCATCTAGACTGCCAGATCAAAAGCACTTTCCCCCAGGACATTGAGGTATTGTTCCAGCGCCTTCCAGCACTCAATGTGTCTGCAGAGAAGTCTGAGATAAGCCCCTCTCATGCTGATCCCAATAAAATGTTTTGTTCCCTCTGGAACAGGGAACAGTTCTGAATTTCCTCTTTAACGTTGGAGGTCTGAAATTGCACTCCAAACTGACCTTCTTTTCTTCATCCCCAGGGCACTCAGTGGGCCCTGGTAGTCTGAATATTAAACCTTTACTTCCACATTTATTTCCTAATTTCCCCCCCTCTGCTTCCGGAAGTTTAATAAAACTAATATTTTACCTTCTGGGTCTATCATACTTATCTTTTCACCTTTTCTGATTTTCCGTTTGTGTCTGCTCTAAATGATAGGAGGTTTCCCTGGCTGATCTTCTAGACCAGGGATTGGCGAGCTACAGCTGATGTGGCAAATCTTGCCCACTTCCTGTTTTTGTATGGCTTGCGAGCTAGATTTGTAAGTGCAGCTCTGCCCATTCATTTACATATTGTCTGTGGTTGCTTTGGGTTGTAATGACAGTCTCGCAGCTGTCGTGGAGACTCTGTGGCTCACAGTGCCTCAAATATTAACTATCTGACTGTTTGCAAAGTTTGCTGATTCCTGTTAGAGAATACCAGTGAGGGTTTTAACCATGCTCATTCTATTGTTCAGGTGGTCCATGGAATATTTTCTTCAATAATGATATTTTTAATTTCTTTTTCCTTTTTAAAGATTTATTTGAGAGAGAGTGCGAGAGAGAGCGCACGTGCGTGAGAGAGCATAAGCAGGACATGGGGCGGGGGGAGAAGCAGACTCTCTGCTAAGTGGGGAGCCCAATGCATAGCTTGATCCTGGGACTCTGGGATCATGACCTGAGCTGAAGACAGACACCTCTCCAACTGAGCCACCCAGGTGCCTGAACTTCTAAGAACTTTCTTTCTCTGGTTATTCTTTTTATCAGATGTATCAGCTATTTTGTTAAGTATTTAATAATCATTTTCAAGTAAGCTTTTCCACAGTACAAAAAGGGGCACAAATCATATGCATAAAATTCACTAAATGTTCACAAAGGGAATGTATCCCTGTAACCAACCAAAAGAAGAATAAAATGACCAACGCCTCCCATAGATTATTAACCAAAAGGTAACCACTATTTTGACTTGTAATTTTGAGCTTTATCAGAAGGGAACCATTCAGTATGGATCTTCTTGTGTCTAATTTCTTTCACTGAATATTATGCTTATGAAATCCATGTCGTGTGTAGCAATCAGTTGTTAATTTGCAATTCTAGGTATTATTCCCTTACACAAATAAACCACAACTTATTGAATAATTCCATCAAAGGTATTTCCAACTTTTATAGTACTGCTATACCCATTCTTACACAATTGAAAGAACATATTGTGTACATATCCATCAATCAGGAATCGAGTTCTGAGCCACAGTGTATGTTCAGCCACAGCTGACACCGATGAATTCCCACCAGCAATGTATGAGAGGTAGTTCAACATCCTCACCAGCACTTGGTAGGATCAGTCTTTTAAATTTTAGTCATGCTGGTGTATGCGTGTCAGTGTTCATTGTGGTTTTAATCTGTATTTCCCTAATGACCAATGATTTTGGGAAATTCCCGTACGTTTTGGGCCATTTGGTAGCCTCTTTTGTGAAACATCTGCTCAAGTATCTTGCTCAGTTTTCTACTAGATTCTGTGTCTTTTTCTTATTGATTCATAGGAATTCTTTATGTATTCTGGAAATGACTCCTTCATCACTCTTCACTGCTTGCCTTTTTTACACTCTCAATGGTGTTTTTGTTGTTGGTTTTGATGACCAGAATTTCTTATTTTGTAGTGGTCTAATTTTATTTTTTAAGTTAAATATTTTCCTCTTTAAATTTTAAAGAATTCAAATTTTGGGGGGTGCCTGGGTGGCTCAGTCGGTTCAGAGTCTGGCTCTTGATTTCCACTCAGGTCAGGATCTCAGGGTCGCCAGATGGAGTCCTGCGTTGGGCTCCGTGCTCAGGGCAGAGTCAGCGAGAGATTCCCCTCTCCCTCCCTCTGCTTGAGCACTCGCTCTCAAATAAATAAATAAAATCTTAAAAACAATTCTAATTTTTTCCCTTCATGGTTAATGCTTTTAACATATATTTAAGAACGCTCTGCCTACTTTGCAGCCATGAAGATAATTCTCCTGTATTTTTTTCTAAAAGCTTTTTTTGTTTTTCCTTTCACAAGCTGATCTCCAATTAATCTAGAATTCATTTTTGTTAATGGCTAGGATTCCCTTTTCCTGCATGGGTATCCTATTGACTTGGTTTCATTTACTGAAAGGGCCATCTTTTCTTGTTGCACAGCTGTGTCTCTTTTGTTAGGAATATGGTGACTGTATATGTGTGGATCTCTTTCTGGATCCCGTGTTCCACTCCACTGCTCTGTTTGCCTGTAAGTGCACCAATACCACACTGCCTTCATTACTTCAGCTTTGCAATAAATCTTGACATCTGGTTATGTAAGTCCTCTAGCTTTGTGCTTCTTTAAGATTGTCTGGGTTGTTCTTGGTCTTTATCTTTTCCCCATAAACTTGAAAATCAACTTGTCAGTTCAGACACACACATTAAAAAAAAAAACTACTGAATTTTTATTGGGATTGCATTGAATCTATAATTCAATTTGGGAATATCTTTATAAAACTGACTATTCAAATTCATGAATGTGTCCACCCCTTCATCCTTCCTTCCCTGCCTCCCTCGGGTCTTTTAAAATTTCTATTGGTATGGTTTTACATTTTGTTGTGTGTAAAGATTTTGCAACATCTTTTATTAGATTTACTCCTGGACATTTTGTTTTCTGAGGCTATTGTAAATGACATTTTTGAATTTAATTTTCCATGTGTATGTGCTGGTACAGTAGATTTCTGTATATTGACCTTATATCCAGTGACCTTGAATTTACTTAGCTATATACATCTTTTCAGTTGCTAATATTTAAATATGTTGTTTATGACTAATGGCAGTTTTTTACTTTCTTTCTTTATCCTTAATTTTTTCCCTTGCTTTATTGCACTAGCAAAGACCTCTAACACAATGTTGAATAACAGTAATAGTGGGCAATCATCTCATTCCTAATGTCAAGGAGGGGGGAAGATTTCAGTATTTCACCACTAAATTATGATGTTTGTTCTGTTTCTTTTTTTGGCACTTTCTCTCCGTTTAAAGAGGTTCTCTACTATACTTTTGTTATGAATGGGTATTGAATTTTATTAAATGCTTTTCCTGCATCTATTGAGATGATTGCATAATTTGATAATGTGGTACATTATTTTGATTGAATTTAGAATGTTAAACAACTTTCCATTCTTAGAATAAACGCAACTTAATAATGGTGCATTATCCTTTTTTATCTATCGCTGAATTTGATATAAGTAGGTTATTATCTACCATTAGATATTAGGGGTTTCTAGTCTCCATTTGTTACCCTTGTTCTTTGTTTCTAGTTTTGTCTTCCATTTTTTTCCTGCCTTTTTTGGTTCAGATTGAGCATTTTATAGGATTCCATTTTCTCTGCTTTCTTAGCATATCAGGTATACTTTTTCTTTTACGTTTTTTAGTGGTTGCCCTAGACTCTGTGATATGTACATACAACGTACTCAAATCCACTTGCAAATAACAGCATGCTGTGGGGTGTGTGAGCGCCTTATAGTAATGAAATAGTTGTCCTCCCTCTCATCCCTCGTATCACTGCTGTGTCACACTTCACTTATATGTCTGTATCTATATACTAATACAGTATACATACATATGATATACATGAAGCCAAACATGATTGGATACATTGTGGCTATGACTATTTTGAACAAACTGTTATCTGTTCCATCAATTAAGAAAAATAAAAGTTTTTATTTTACTTTCGCTTCTTTCTTCTTCGATGCTCTTCCTTTCTTTTATGTAGATCCAAGTTTTGGATCAATATTTTTTCCCCTTTAAGGAACTTCCTTTAACACTTCTTTTTTTTTTTTTTTTAAAGATTTTATTTATTTCACAGAAGGAGAGATATCACAGGTAGGCTGAGAGGCAGGCAGAGAGAGAGGAGGAAGCAGGCTCCCCGCTGAGCAGAGAGCCTGATGCGGGCCTCGATCCCAGGACCCTGAGATCATGACCTGAGCCGAAGGCAGAGGCTTTAACCCACTGAGCCACCCAGGCGCCCAGGAACTTCCTTTAACATTTCTTGCAAGGCAGAACTACTATAAAAAATATTTCTCAACTTTTGTTTGTCTGAAAAGTATTTCTCCCTCACTTTTGAAGGATAATTTCACAGGGCACAGAACTCTAGGTTGATGGTTTTTTCTCTCAATGCTAAATATTCTACTCCACTCTCTTCTTGGGCGTGTGGTTCTCAGGGGGCGTCAGATGTAGTTCTTATCTTTGTTCCTCTCTAGGTAAGCTGTTTCTGCCCTCCCCTCCACGTTTTTCATCTTCGATTGTCTGTAGTTTGAAGAAAATATGCCTCGGTGTAGGGGTTTTTTTGGATATTTACTCCACTGGATTTTCTTTGTGTTTTCCGTATCTGTGGTTTAGGATCTGACATTAATTGGGGGAAATTCTCAGTCGTTATTCTTTCAAATATTTCTTCTGTTCCTTCCTCTCTTCTTCTAGTATTCCCATAATGCATATGCTATGGTTTTTGTAGCCGTCCCAGAGTTCTTGGATATTCTGTCTTTGTTCTCTTTGCTTTTCAGTTTTTGAGGATTCTATTGATCTCTCCTCCAGCTCAGAAATTCTTTCCTCAGCTCTGTCCAGTCTATTACTAAGTCCATCAAAGGTACTCTTCATCTCTCTTACAGTGGTTTTTTTTTTTTTCCCTCTTACAGTGTTTTTGATCTTTAGCATTTCTTTTTGGTTCTTTTTAGGATTCCCACCTCTCTGCTTAGATTGCCCATCTGCTCTTGCATGCTGTCCATCCATTGTGGCCCTTCGCATATTAATCATAGTTGCTTTAAATTCCAGGTCTGATAATTCCAACATCCCTGTCCTGTCTGGTCCTGATGCTTGCTCTGATTGTGGTTTTTGCCTTTAGGATGCCTTACAGTTTAAATTGATATTCAGACATGATATACTGTGTACAAGGAATGCACTAGGTGAATAGGCCGTTTAGTAATGTGCGGTGAGATGTGGGGAGAAGGGAAGCATTTGATAGTCCCAGGACTAGGTCTCCAATTTCTAGGGAGGCTGTGCCTCTGGGCTGTGAATTTCACAAGTGTTTCTCAGGTTTTTTGCCCTCTCCCTTAAAGGGGACACCATGGCTAGAGTGGAATTGGGTATTTCCCTTCCCTCAAGTCAGTCAGGTTCTAGGTAACTAGCTTCCCTTGAGAGCCGGCCATAACAGAGTTCTCTGGCATATGGAAGTAGGGCTCCTTTTCCTCTTCCTCTACTGGAAGCCCGAGGGGATATTTTTTCCCTCTGATATTTACTGTGGGAATGCGTTGAGCTCCTGGAAGTAAATCTCACAATACTTTGGGGGCTCCCTTAGGACTGAATCCCCCCGGAGTTTTCAACTTCAGACTTGTCTGCACGGAGCCTCCAGCAACTTGTCAATTAGAGCTCAGATCTTCCTCTCTGTGCCTGGTTGCCTGTGTGCTTTCTGCTTGTGAGGAAGTCGTGACTCGCTGTGTCTGCCTGTTCCTCCAGCCTTGGGAGAAGGTTGAGCGTGTTCTCCTCTCTCTTATGGATTCACGAAGAGCTGTTCATTTTTCACTCGAGTTAGCATTTTATTTGTTGGGATAGAGTGGCCACTTCCAAGACCCTGACAGGTGGAACTGGAAGCTAAAAATTATCACTGAATTTGATTGGCTCATACTTGTTTAGGTCTTTTCATCTACGTTCATGAAGAATATTGGCCTGTAATTTTCCTTTCTTGCTAACCGCAGAATTGAATCTAGCCTGCTACTACATGCTACACGGTGTTTTTTTTACAGAAGCTCCATGGATGGGGATCTGGAGACACCTGTTGGGGGAGAACCTACACATTGTGGAAGACCGGCTGGTTCAGTGTTTGAGCCTTTCAGTGAATTGCGTCGCCATGCCGTGGTAGGTCAGGGGCACGACAGAATTCACTACGGATTCCTCCCTTTACCTCACCCTTGGCATCCAAAATATTAGCAATTCCTGTTGGGGGTACCTTCATACAAAATCAGAATTCGGAGAGCTTCTTCCATTTTTGTTGCCCTACTCTTGCCCAGGCGTGGTCTCCTTTTGCCTGGACTACTGTAACTATCCGACGCCTCTCCCTGCCTCCCCTCTCGCCCTATGCTCCCCAAACCCATCCTACGCTCGGAAACCAGGGAGGTCTTTAAAAACATCTGTATCTAGTCACGTCTCTTCTCTGCTTTTATCCATCCACTATTTTCCCATTGCAGCTAGAATAAAATCCAACCTGCTTACAGGGTTTCAAACAGGATCCAGTCCTTGTTTACCTTATAAATCTCATGTCCTACTCCTTTTGTTAGTAGGTTCCAACCTTCTCAGTACCATATCAAATTACCAGGTGTTATTTTCTTTTTAGCACTTACGTGTTTAAAACAATAGGCTTATTCCCTGTTGATTTTCTGCCGACCTGACCCATACTCCTTGAGAGCTGGACATTCACTGACTGCCATCCCCAGCACCGAGAACAGTGCCTCATCATAGAAGGTGCTGGATGCATGCTTGAACCCTATCTCCTAGTCCTTCAAACAAGACCAGTGTCTGGTATCGGACTTTTAGCTGCCCCACTTGGTGTACATCTAAGCCTTTCCTGGGAGAACACCCATCAGAAGTAGGAAACTCATCCAGGGCCATTCTCTTCTCTCAGGTGTCTAGTCCCCTCCAACACCTGTCTGCTCTGGGTTGTTCTCCGGGGCCTTTAGGTAGTTACATCTTTATATTTTATCATCTGCACCAGAGTCTCTCTGATTGGAATGTCTTACAATAACCAGGACTGGATGGATATATTTTTGAAGTCAGAAATGTGAAGCTTGAGGGCGCCTGGGTGGCTCAGTGGGTTAAAGCCGCTGCCTTCGGCTCAGGTCATGATCCCAGGGTCCTGGGATCGAGGCCCGCGTCGGGCTCTCTGCTCAGCAGGGAGCCTGCTTCCTCCTCTCTCCTCTCTCTCTGCCTGCCTCTCTGCCTACTTGTAATCTCTCTCTTTGTGTCAAATAAATAAATAAAAATCTTAAAAAATAAAAATAAAAAAAATAAAAGGACAAGGATTTATTTAAAAAAAAAAAAAAGAAATGTGAAGCTTGAGAGAATTTTGGTTTCTCTCTAGGGAGTTTTCACTGGAAACTTGTAAAGCCAGAGTTAGCACCGACTGAATTGGGGAAGATGGAGGATGGTGCAGATTTTGGGGCAGGTAGATCAGAAGTTCCATTTTGGACATGTTGAGTTTGAGATGTTTGCAGAGTAGGTCACTGATATGCAAAGAGCTACATCTTGGCAACAAACATACATCTTCTGGGGACTGCCAGCACACACGTTTCCTTTAAAGCCACGAGGCTGGGGGAGATGGGGGTGTGGACAGAGAGGAGAGGAGCAAAGACTGTGACCTGCCCACCCCCAAGTTAAATTGGGAGGAGAAGGACCAGGAAAAAACCCAAGAGCAGCAGTCAGCGTGGGAGAGAGACCGAGAGAGTGGTACCCTGAAACCGTATGGAGAAAATGCGTCACGAGGGAGGGAAGGCGCGGACAGGTGCCGCCCGGTGGGAACAGAGAACTGGCAGTCCTGAATGCTGGTGCTGAGAACCTGGCTGGGGGCTGGGGGAGGGCGGGGTTTAAGAGACAATTGGGGCTGCGGACTAGGGGCATGGGGGCCTTTATTTAGAAGTGGCTCCTTGGCAAGTTGGTGTAAGGATAAGGATGAGGGCATCATCAAGGTGGTGCACAAAAGTACATGATGCCAAGAATTTCTTGGGATGAAAGGGAAGCCAGAAAGAGACTCACAGAAAAAGCTCCATTGGCTGCAAGGTCCCTGAACCGGGATGCAGAGCCTGTGAGGTGGGATGAAGGAGTGAGAAAGTCAGAGAGGGGCCCTGATGTTGGCTGATTCCACAACGGAACCATTCTTTGCGATGAAGAGGCGCAGGAGGGGCCGTGGCGAGGATGGCGAGGGGGTTGGAGGCCAGTGGAAGTGTAAGGACCTTTAAGGCCTGAGCGGGATGGAAGGCACAGGCAGATGATGGATTCGTGGAAAGTTCTAGGGTGCAGAAAAAGACTGGATCTCTGGATCCAGCTGTCAGTGCTGGACGAAGGTGGGGCAGTAAGTGGGGGGAGAAGCTGATGGTGAGGACAGGTGGCAGAGGCTGGTACAGCTGGATGGTGAGGATCCCAAAAGAACGGGTGACCTGAACGTAAAGCGGAGATGGCGCTGAAGTCCTCCTCCCACCACCCTCGTCCCTGGGGTGTGGCACATGCAGAACAAACACCCTCAAGAGGTCAGGGCTTTGGGGGAGAGCAAAGTTCCAGCTTTACTACTCTTAAAAACGTCAAGGGGATTATTTCTGCCCCATCATTCAAGCCTTCAGTAAGAATAGTCAATACCAAATACTTCTTAGTCCCAGAGCTATTCCTGCTTGGCATTCTGTGCTCATAATGTACTTGCAAATTGATTGTTTAATGCTTTGTTTTACTTAACTTTTCAGGGTTAGTGGTAAACCAGTGACTGAGTGTGCGCCCTCCACAAGCCGCCTCAGGCCCCCTCAGTTCAAAGTATTACTACCTCTCAGCTCCTCCCCTACCCCTCAGCTCCTCCCCCGCCCACCTCGTTAGCCGCCCCCCACCTCCCCTGGCCCCTCTGCTCCTTCCCTGGCTCCCAGCTCCCTTCAGTCCTTAGTCCTTCTCACCACTCAGATCTCATCTTAATGTCACCTCTGGACATAGACCTTTTGTCATCAATCTGGATAAGATCACTGCCCCTCCTCCCCAATCTGTTCTTTATTTCCACACCCTTTTCCTTTCCTCCATAGAACTCAGTCCCATTTATATATTTCCTTTGCAAACAATCGATTTCTCGTGGAATAAAATGGCACTAGGAGCCGGGTCAAGTGTCCCATTCACCATCGTTATTTCCAGTACCTGCAATAGTGTTTGGCCACAGTGGGTATTTAATAGATATTTCCTGGGCAAGTATTTGTATTTCCATTTTATAAGTGACAAGAATGAGACTCAGCGAAAGTGACAAAGCCTGGCTTCCGACCAGGGTCCTCCAACCTTCCTATTTCCATAATCCCCTCTTGAAATTAGGAAGCAGTTCATTCTAATGCTTCGTGATGGGTTAGAATGGCCATAACGTCTTCATCACATTCTCCGTGGAGACGTGGTGCGTCCTTGGCGCTCTCTGATCTGGGCTGCCCTGGAGCCGGCGCCCACCGCAGGCAGACTACTCAGGGAGCACCCGTTCCAGCCTCTGCCTCCAAGGGGCCTGGCAGCGTCCCCCTCCTCGCTCTGAGAACACTTTCTATCGGGACGCCTAACTGCCTCGTGAGCCTGGCCGTCTCTCCGGAGAGACCTCGGGGCGATGCCACGTGCACGGTGCAGCTGCGGGAGCATTCCGCCAGACCCTCCGGGGGCTCCCGGCCCAGCTGCCAATCAGCTGCCACTCCCCGAGCCCCCGAGCCCCGGGGTGAGGCCAGCAGAGCTGCCCAGCTGAGCCCTTTCAACCCGCAGCACCACGAGGGAGGTCGAATGGTTGTTTTAAGCAGGGTGGGGACTCGGAGGACTCAGGACGGCGCCTAGGGCACGGGATGTAAGGAGGCGCTCTGCTCTCAGGGACCCAGCTTGTCCTTGCTTGACCTTGAGGTTGAATACCTCCTTAGACCTTGCGCCCCGGGGGCCTCCCTTCTCTCGGCCCAGACCTGGGTTCTCAGCCATGAGGTCTGGGTGGTTTTCCCAGCTCTAGAGAACCGAAGCTTTCGTGGGGCCTTGCCCAGAGCAGGTGCACTTCATTGACTCAATTAAGGTTCCACTTCAACTTCCCAGCGAGGGGCTTTCGTAGGATCCCTGCCCCTCGGCCTGACCCTGACAGTTTGTAGCACGCTTTCTTCAGCACAAAATTCCTGCAGATTTCCCGCATGTCTTTTCTAAACTCTGTCTCCACCTCAGCAAACGTTCTCGGGCATCCACCTCGGGCTCAGCCCCGGCCCGTTGCTCAGAGATGGTGGGGAGAGGGCTGGGGAGACGAATGAGGAAGGAGCCGACCACAGACGCAAGCAGCCGCTGCAGTGGGGCAGCCGGAGGGGCTGGCAGTGGTCATGCGTGAACTGGGGAGATAGCAGGGACTGGGGGGGTTTGTGCCCAGCCCCAAGGGGAGCACGGCTCTGCCCAGCAGCGGCGAGGGGACAGAACACCTGTGCGCAGCTGTCACTGTGCCCCCAAGCTGCTCACTTGTTCTCCTGTTGCATCCCCTTCCCGGCCCCCTTCAGAAAGATCCAGAGAAAAGGGTGTTTCCAGAGCTCTCTCTGGCTCCTACCTCAGTGGTGGCTCAGATGGACGCCAGAGCTGTGGCCTTGCAGGGCAGCGGCTGGTCACAAAGTCTCAAAGTCTCTGTTACCTTAGTCCTGCTCCACTGTCCCTTAAGAAAAGGACCTGAAGGGACTGGACCCGTTGCTCCTGTTTGCAGATGTTCTTAAAACCTGACTCGTTGGCAATAAATACGGCGGGAAAGCGTATCTGGCTGGCGAAGTGCCCCCCGTGCTGAGATCCGCGTTCAAAGCCCCACATCGCCTCGCGGGCTCGCCGTCAGGTGCTCCCGCCCGCGGGCCCCAAGGTCAGGCTGGGCCCATTTTCGTAGAATTATTTACAATTAGCACGTGGCCTGTCTGCAGAAAGGGCAGCTAAGTGTTTTCAAACAGTATCTTCCCTGCAGGTTAAACATTTACTTTCTGCTCGGCCAACACAGTTCATTTGCAGAGCGAACCCCCTTTCCTCTGAACTTCTAACAAATGCAACCCAAACTCTCCAGGCCCCACGCCAGCTGCGACGGTGGGATGGGGGGCGGGGAGCGGGTGAACTTGTGAGAACTTGGGCAGAATCTGGCGCAGGAGGCAACTGGTCCCAGCTGGTGAAGGAAGCAGGAAATGGTCAGAACCGCTCTGTGACAACCTGTGTGGGGCCGGGAAAAAGGTTGGAAAAAACCCTCCTAAGCCTTTGTGGCTCACTGGGGATATCAGAGTTCTCTAGGAAAGAATCCCCATCTGCTGGGACCCATGGCTTCAGGTCTCGTGGAAATCCCAGGGACAATAAATGTTGTTCATAACATAATCGTAAACATGTCAGTTATACTTCTCGATTTTTAAGTTTGCATAACCATTCTTCGCTTAGGGTCGAACGTCTCCAGGTTTGGCCGCGAGAGTGAACGGGGGACCGGACCGCTGGCCCTCCTCCGTCGTGGCCCTGGGGGCTTGCAAACTCAGACTTCGGGGGCCTGGCAGGTGGCAGGAATAAACAGCACGCGGGGGGCAGGCCAGTGGCCGTGTGAGGCCCTTGGCTCGCCGGGAAGGGAGGCGTGACCGCACATTCCTGCCTCTGAGAAACACCGGCCCAGTGTTCCCGCGTGGTCAGATCTTAATGAGAGAAGATGGCTATCTGCACTTTTCCTTGAAATTGGCAGAAAAACATTGCTCGATCGAACAACCCGTGTGTGTAGTCTGCGCTGGGCAGCCAGGGAAGGACAGGGCGTGGAGGGGAGGGACGGAGGGACGGGGCGTGGAGGGGAGGGACGGAGGGACAGGGCGTGGAGGGGAGGGACGGAGGGAAGTCAGACCCCTGGATGCTGGTTCTCTGGAGTCACTGGCTGTGTGACAGTGGCCCAGTCACATCCCTGCTTGGGCCTCATCTTCCTCATCCAGAGAGTCACAGGTCTGGAAGTTTCCATCTTAATTCTGCTTTATTTTTTATTTTTTTTTTTAGAGGGGAGGAGGAACAGAGGGGGAGGGAGAGAACCTCAAACGGGCTCCATGCCCAGGGCGAACCTGACGCAGGGCTTGATCCCACGATCCTGAGATCATGACCTGAGCCTAAATCAGGAGTCAGACGCTCAACCTACTGAACCCCCCAGGTACCCCTGGAAGATTCCATCTTTAAAAGGTTGTCTGGCCTCAGGATTTTGAACCCCCCAGCACACGGTGTGATATATATACTCAACTAGGTGGCCAAAAAATTGACGTTAAATTAATAGAAGAATGAATTACTCACCTGGACTTTTTGCAAAGATAATCAGCCTCGGAAGAGAAGTCTTAGACAAGTCCCTCCTTTTCCCAAACAAATTCCCCATTGTTCTCCCAAGATGCTGTTTGCCTCCTAGATTTCAGTTTCCATTTCTCATGAAACCTCAGCTTCTGAGTAGATCCCCAGATCCCTCCGTGCAGCGCTGGTCCGGGAGCCCTGAGTGGGTTGGCTGCCCTCCCCTGGGCGAGCTGCCCAGGTGGCCCTGATGTGCTCCCGCAGTCAGAAGTCAGCGATGTGACCACTACACGCCTTCCACCCGAGATCGGAGCAAACCTCTGCGAGTGCCAGATGCCCCCGGAGAAGGACACCAGGTTCTGTGGGGATGCCACCAGCACCTCGGCAGTCACGAGAGCAATGGCAGGTGTGGTGTATTTGTGGCTACAGAAGGAAAGGGGATTTGCCCAAATGTAGCCCATCCATGTAATAGCCTGGTCCCTGCACCTTTTTATGGAATCCCTTACCTGAGCAAATGGAATCATTTCATTCTATCATTAGGATAGAATTTCATCCTATCATTAGGATAGGATCCCTAAGATATAGATGAATATGGGGTTTTCCAGGAGTTACCGAATTTTGAACTGAGGGGAGCCTAGGAGAAAGGATGGCTGGGAAGAGTCTGGCTCACTATACTGTGCGCCGTCCGCTCTCCGGACAGTGTGCATCTCATGCCACTATGAGATCAAATGACGCACTCCTGTGCGATCTTCCTGGTGGCAAAATGAAGGTCAGGTGAGGAAGGAAAGTTCCCCAAGATCACGTCACTTGTAAGGTGTGCGGCCAGGACCCCAAGCTCAGAATGGTCTGGCTCCGACGTCCTCATTTCTCCCGTGAGGAAGCGGGACACAGTTTACCAGATGGCCCTCCTTCATGGGACCGGTGGGCAACTGTGGCCCGCAGAGCTTACTGTCGTCTTCGAGGTCAGAGCGAGTGTGTCAAACGGCTGTCATCCCTATCAGGGGGTGGTCTTTCGGTGCTGTGTTTGGCTCTGGGTGACACCAGGCTGGTGGAGGCAGGTCCCCAGGCACCAGGAGTAGAAACCACTTGCCATTGTTCCCTCTTCATGGCGTCTTCAACTCAAGAGTCACTTGGGGTTGGACCGTGGTCACAGGCCACGGTCACCTTCTGAAAGAAGTGGCTGAGATGCTCATCGAAGGCCACCACAAGTGTGGCTTTGGGACACAGGAGTCCAGATATGGGGGCACCACCTGCAGAGTCCCTCCTCCTCCTCACGGGCCCTCATCCTCTTGTCCTACCTCGGGGCTGGCTCCTCTGCTGCTGGTAGGCTTGCGGCCCCGGGGTTTCGCTCAGGGCCACGCCGCGGTGGCAGGGGTAAGGGTGACCCGGTTCCCCATTCCTGGCCTCTCCGCTTCCCCATCTGAGTTGGCCTGGGAGGTTTCCGTGAGCTTCATCTTCCCCAGCCGCCAGCCTGTCCTCGGATTCGTTTCGGCCTGGTAAGTTCTCCTGCCGCTGAGCCACCTGTCAGGCAACGCCTCCCACACCAGATGGCCGTCCCTCCTGCCCCTCCACGGCAGTCCAGCCAAACCCAGGCCCGGCTTGGACAGAAGAGGACCCGAGTGGCCGCGGCAAGGTCAAAGTGTCCATCTGGACACAGGTATGAGCAGAGCCGAGGCACGCCACAGAAACAGCTTTGGCAGGGGAGGTGTCCGCAGGCCCTCGGCTCTCGGCTCCCTTTCAGTCTGGTTTCAAGCTCAAAAGCAGCTCAGAGGCACAGCTTCTCCTGCAGGTAGCAGACTTCCTGAAGAACCACCTTCCCCAGCTCCCCAGTCAGGGGCACCTGCTTTCCGTCACCGTCACCCCTAGGGCCAATGATCGCGAATCTTTGTCAGAGAGGAGTTTGGCTACAGATGACCCCCCTCGGCTTTTCCAGGGCCTGCGCGGCCTGGGGCTCAAGGTCCATGGTCAGCAAGCCTTTCCCTGTGCCCTCCCTCTCTTCCCTCCTCGTGGCAGAGCCTTGAATTCTGAACTTTTTCCCGTGTCATCCACCCTTCCTTGTAGCTCTTCAATTTGACCGCACACTGTGGCAGTCGAATGAAAATGCGAGGCAATATTATTGTACCAAATTGTTTACAAAATAGAAAACTGGAGAGGAAACACTTTTGTTTTCTGAACAATGAGAAATCTGAGCAGACCTACTTATTTTCAATTCTCTGATTTTTCCATGTGTACATAAGAAGGCCATTGAGACAGCCTTGCAGGAGGCTTGTTTCTGCTTTGAAGCAACCCTCCTCCACCCGTCACATCCCATTGGTAAGTAATAGATTCTGAATTAAAAAAAAAAATCCCACTGCATTCTGAGTTTCCAAACCAGCATAACCCATTTCTTATTCTAAACAAGGGAGCCAACATTTATCTTCAGGGCCAAGATGTCAGTGTTAAAAAAACGTTTTAGAACAGAAAATGTAACACCCATGTCCAAGCCTGGCAAGGATGACTACAGGCATTAGCTGATAATTGCAGTGTTCATGCTTTTTCCTTAGAGCTTTCATTTTTTCTCCCAGGTGGTAGCTTCAGGAAGCCATCTCTGTTTTCATTCCAGTGTGGCTCGCGCTCGATTCAGTTTCTCAAAATGGCACCAGAAACGTCTTATCAATTTCCCCAGGAACTGGTGAGATGGAACCATACGACTGATCACGTTCTTCTATGAGACTCACGTTTGAGCAGGGCCATCTTACTGATACTGGGGCCCATCTGGGAGGCTGCGTGGATCTGGGGTAAGCAAGTGAAATGTCTTGCAGTATGTTGGGCTTCAGAAGAACTCTATGCTGACGACCCTGATTTGCCCACACTCCAAAAATCCCTGTTCAGCCACCGGCATCCCAAATCCTGTAGTCTTTTCCATTCGCTTCTTTATGGATGGGAAGGTCACCTGACAGCAGCCGCCCGGACGGAGCTGGCCTTGCAGGTTTGCCATTCTCCCTCGGCTGTCCTCTGATGCCTGCCACCACTTGCCAGCCTTGCTTGTGCGTTGCCAATACTAGGGGGGAGATCGCATCTAATTTGAGCGCCGTTTTATCCGGTTATTTTACACACAGATGTGAGTACATTTCTCTCTCCATTACATAAGTATTTAAGCTTTCATTTCAACTGTCTTCAGCACTTACGACAACAGACAGGCGAATAGCCCCCACGGTGCCGGAAATACCTTTCCACGTACCTTGCCCTTTAAAGGCTGTCATCAGTAGAATGTTATGAAATAAAGCAAGACTGGTGGGAGTCCAATAAAGTCACCCCAAATTACTCAAATGTCTCTCCGAACTATTTCGTATATTCTGGATGTGTGCTGGTAGTGGGGGCGGGGGGAATGTGTCTTCTCTCTTCCCAGTTTTGGCTCCTCCAAATGAAATATTAATAGTATTACAATAGCTGCATTGGGCACGATGAAGAAACTTCCAGTAATAAGGCGTGCTTACAGCAACGTGTGTATTCATTGCATGTTAGCAGAACCACGATTGATGTAGTGTGCTAGGTGTGTGTTCCCCAGGCACATAAATTGGTCAGGGAGTTCCTAGAACCCTGGAGGATAATTCATTCTCCCAAATGAAGTTTCCACGGGAAAAGTGAATACAGTGCTGTGTCAGCCAAGGCTTGGCCCCATCGGTCAGGACTCAGTGATTCATCCCAGAGGCAAATGACTCACTGTGTCCTGTGCATAAATAATGCCATTTTGCAAGTGCAAAGACTGCATGTCCGAGTGCGCAATTTTAGCCAGACTGATGTCTGTGGTGGTTCTGGTGGGCTTCGTGGAGTGGATTGCCAGGTGGTGTTAGAGCCTATAGGCAGGAGGCAAACCCCAGCAAGGTGGGAATGTGGAGGTGTCAGCTCAGCTGCTGTAACAAAGAGCATAAGCTGGGGCAGCCTCCATAGCGCTCATTTGTTTCTCATGGTCCCGGAGCCTGATGTCCAACAGCAGGGTGTCCAACATCAGGGTTCCGGAGCCTGACGTCCAATGCAACCAGGTTCCATTCTGGTTAGGGTGCTCTTCCAGACCCATAGACAGCCTCTTTCTTGTATCTGCACATGGTGGAGGGAGAGATCATCTCCTTCCCACCTCTTCTTCTGGGGACACTAGTCCCAGGCACGAGGGCTCCACCATCATGGCCGAATGACCATCCCAAAGCTCTGCCTCCAGATCCCATCACGCCAGCAGGTAGGGCTTCACCGTGTGGATTTTAGGGGGACACTCACATTCAGTCCAGAGCACGAAGTGATGAGTGCAGACGTCCCTTTGGCAGGGAGATGAAGAGGATGGCTATGGAAGACCAGTGGGGAGGTGAGGTGGGCAGGGGCAGGCGCTCCGATGGGCTACGCTGGCCGTGAGCACCCCAGCCAGAGGGAGGAAGATGAGAGACCCCACCTCTGCCTGCCACAGTGAGGGTATTTGGAAATGTAAACTGCACTCCATGTCTCCCGGCTTGCTGTACCCCCAAGTTAAATAGCTACGCTGAAGTTTGTGGTTTCAGGTTCAAAACTGAGGGGAAACTATGGCTCATGGTTGAGCTTAAACCCTCAAGAGAATCTGGGAGGAGAGAGTTCCGGGGAGCAGAGGGTATGCGGGAGGGTGAGACTCCTGCCTGGCCACGCTGTGTGACTGGAGAATTTCAGAAAATGAAAGCTCTTTGGGTAGATCCATCCTCAGACATCTCTTCACCACACAAGACACCAAGATTTGTGAGATGAGGAACCCCTGTAAGCTCCTCAGATAAAACTTCTATTCGCCAATGGCGTCATTACTCTCATCTGTGCTTGAGGTGTCCTGATGAGGGAGTTTCCTTCTGTATAAGACTTGCTTCTTTAGGATCATTTGGGGTTTGTGCAGAGGTAATTCACGAAATGGAATGATGGGCTCAGAAATTGTTTCCCATCCATGTGCTGCTTAGGTATTGAGATTCAGTATCTCTTGGTCCTGGCTCCCTATTACCTCCCTGGCTCCCCAACCCACAACCAGAGGGATCGGCAAACTTTTCCTGGAAAGGGCCAAATAGCAACTGTTTTCAGTTTTGTGGGCCCTATGGTCTCATAATATCTGTTCAACTCTGCTGTTACAGTAGCCATGGACATAGGTAAACAAACGGTATGGCTGTGTTTCTATAAAACTTTATTTACAAGAACAGAAGGAGGGTGGAGTTTGGCTCCTTGTTGGAGTTTGCTGATCCCTGCCCTAGATGATGTTGGTTGGTCCGTTGGCTCAGGCAGGACATCATTCATGTACTTAATAAAATCTCACTGTGCATCTGCTCTATACTCGAAACTGTCCACAGTTGTAGCTATTTGGGATACATCAGTGAACAACACAGACAAAAGTCCACAGAGCTCCGAGCTTTTAGAGCTTACATTTTTACTGGGGAGACAGACAACAAACTAATGGGATGGATTCCCTTCTATACCTCTCTTCTCCCCCCTTCTTACTTCACCCCAGAGGCTCAGTGCCCCTGGTGGCCCATGGGGTCGGCATCAATACACTCTGTTGTGTCCGACTTCCTCCCATTGGGTCCAGCCCATGAAAGGCAGAGGCAAGAAGGGATTTTATTGCTCTTGCTGCTGAGATATCTGGTCCAATATACTTATTTGGGTGCACATCTGTGTACAGATAGCCTTAGCTGCATCTCTCTGTGTGTTTCTAAGCCACATAATGTTCTCCAGAGAGCATACTGGGGGCCTAATAACAGTGGTTGAGAATTTGAAGTCAGACAGATGTGGGTGTTATTTTAAGAGGCTGGAGTCAGACATATTGGGGGATCTTCTTGGAGCCTCTCTTTCCTCACGTGTAAAGTGAAAATAATAATAAAAAAACCCTGCCAACCCCATAGGGTTGCAGTGAGTATCAAATGTGATAATGCAGGTTAAGTGCTTGGTACAGGGCCTGGCACACGGAAAAGATTCCATAAATGGTAGCCGTGATCAATGTATGTGGTATATCCCGGCTCATGATGGCAGATTACTTTAAATATTGTGCTTAATATGAACATACCTTTTTGTGTCATGAGCACCGTAGACCTGAGGGCAGGTGCCTGGAGAGAGAGATCCAGTTGGCTGCAGTTTCCAAGTCTGGAGACTCTCCGGGTACTTCTGAGCTGACTGCCCCCAGCCCCCCCCCCCAAGCCCATCACTCACGTCCAGCTTCTGCTTCCCTCTGCTCTGATTTCACAACCTAGATTCACCCATCACCTTTATATTACCTAGAAACTGGTTTAAATTACGTTTTCTCTGATGGTTCCCTTTGGTTTCCTGCATTGGTGTGAGATCCTGTATTTTTTTATTCCTTCAATATTACTTGAAGGGAGTCTCAGGAGAAAAGAGAGTGCTCAGGCTCAGTTTTTACCTGGAAGGCTACTGTTGAGGATTTTTGGTTGTTTTTTTTTTTTAAAGTTTCATTCTTTAAAAAATTAATGTTTAATTGTGGTAAAAGATAGATAACATAAAATTTACCATCTGAACCATTCGAAAGGTATAGCTCCGTCCTGTTAAGTTCATTCATGTTGTTGGGCAACCACCACCACCATCCACCTCCAGAGCTCTTTTCATCTTGTAAGTTGCAACCCTGTCTCCACGAAACAGCGGTCCCCCATCCTGCCTCTCACTCACCGCCATTCTACTCTCTGTCTTCATGAATTTGATTACTCCAGGGACCTCACATAAGTGGGATCATACAGTATTTGTCCTTTTGTGACTGGCGTGTTTCCCTTAGCACAATGTCCTCAAGATTTATCCATATTGTAGCCTTACTTTCTAAGGCCGGAGAAAATTCCATTGTATGTATAGACCATATTTTGTTTATCCATTTATCCATTAATGGACACTTGGGTTGCTTCCAACTTTTGGCTATTGTGAATCATGCCTCTTCAAAGATGACCGTACAAACATGGTTGAGTTTTATAAGGGCTGCTATGCAAGAGACCCTAGCCACTCACTCCCAGATCAGATGTATCTGTGTGTACACCTCCCATTGCCTTGAGACAAAATCATCATCACCATCACATTGTCATCCATATAATGGCCCAGGGTGAAGAGTTTTACTTGATACACTTCTGCTAGGTCCATTATCATAATCCAAGAGGTGGCTCAAAGAGTTTGAGCTCCAGAGTGATTAAGGGACTTCCCTAAGCTAGTGAGAGGTACAACTAAAATTACAGAATAATTCTATCAACCTGAAAGACATTGTTGAACTCTTTCGTTTGCATAGACGCTATTGTGGGTTAATTAGGTAGGGACAGCCATTGAATGATTATCTCTAATCTGGTAACTTTAATGCAACTTTTCCTTATGAGACAGACTGATACTATAAATTTCATGTAAAAAAAAAAAGAAATTGGAGTCTCTGCCAGTTAAGACAAGACAGAATATCAGAGACAATTCAACTATAAAAATTATAGAGATTAATTCTTTTTTATTTTCATAGAGGGGAACA
Organism: Ailurus styani; assembly: GCA_002007465.1. Classification (NCBI taxonomy): domain Eukaryota; kingdom Metazoa; phylum Chordata; class Mammalia; order Carnivora; family Ailuridae; genus Ailurus; species Ailurus styani. Next base: position 6,460,771 of record LNAC01000001.1, on the reverse strand, counting down.
AGGTAAGTGTTCTTGGGTCATTGGCGCTTTTTCTCTCATTTGTATATTCCTTCTAAACGTGAGCATTCTGTTGTTTATTCATGTTAATGACAGCTGATTATCAAACCGTAAATATACATGTTGGATCTAATGGTTTGTGAATGTTAAGCATCAGACAGTAATATTTGTGGGTATTTAGAGAACTTTACAGCTTCATCCCAATCACTATCTAGCTTGTCAGTTTTCTGTAGAATTATCTGATTCTTTGTGCTGTCAGCCAAATCCTGTGTTTGGCAGAAAGCAGACTTTTTCCCCCCCATTATTACTATTTTTTTCTTCTGTCAGTAAACAGATTCAGAAAAAGAAAAAAGGAAACACAACTCTCTTGTGTAATCTAGGCTACAGATATCACGTTTTCCCTATGTCTTTTGGAAAATAGCAAATGTGATTTCTTAAGGCTTTCCATTTTCAAATCATTTCAGGCACATTAGCAGATCGGTGGGCCCTGGGTACTTCTGCGCCTTATATTGGAGAGAGTAACAGATACGAAGACGCAGAACTTCAAATCAAAGAGGCTTCATCCTTCAGCCTGGAAGTCCCATGGCACTTATTTAAAATTAAAAAATATTTGGCCACTAGCGGTTTGCTCCCTGAACGCCAAGATCCATTTATTTATGTTCTTAGCAGAGCCAGAGTAGCCTGGCGTTTAAGCTTTGACAGTACGCTAATATGTGCTGGAGAAAGACACACCGGTCCCCAGGGTGCCACCAGGAGCCTCTGAGAACTTTTCTTAAAATGTCTTCATTCTTCCATTCACCCAGAAAACAGTGATTAAGCACCTACTAGTGCCAGGTCAGCACTCAGCTCAGCACTGGGGGAATGGGAAGTTCCAAGACCGGCGGAATGGGAGGCAACATGGTGGAGCAGAAAGGGCGCGGTCAGAAGCCCGCCAGCCTCCCTGCAGAGCGTGCGGCCTTCACCTCCCGGGCCTTCCTCTCTGGCCTGGATGGAGACACCCATCCCAGGGTGCTGGACGATGAGCTGTCTGGCCTGCCAATGGCTCATGGTGCCGAGCCGCAACCCTCAGGCTTATTTGCTCTTGGTTTATTTCCATTTCTTTCAGTCCCCTTGACCCCTTCTGTTCCACACATGCTGCCAACTGTGCTTTCTTCTCCTCCTCCATTTTTGCTGTTGCATTGGACCGTACCGACCCTCAAACTCTGCCTTTGCTACCCACCTCCTACTGCCCTATCTTACCTCTCTGCTCCTTTTTCTGGGGTCTTTGCCCTCTCTTTTTCCTTCCCCCCCCCCAAATTGTATTTAAATTCTAATTGGTTAACATATAGTGTAATTTGGCTTCAGGAGTAGAATTTCGGGACTCCTCGCTTACATTCAATGCCCAGTGCTCAACGTAACAAGTGCCCTCCTTAACGCCCTGCACCCATTTAGCCCACCCCCCACCCACCGCCCTCCCTCAACCCTCAGTTTGTTCTCTGTCCTTAGGAGTAGCTCATAGCTTGCTTCCCTCTTTCTTTTTTTTCCTTTCCTGTATGTTCATATGTTTTGTTTCTTTGCCCTCTCTTCCTTCTCTTGCTCTCTCTTTCTCCAAATGATAGATTTTCACAGTCTCTGCTCATTTCTCTCTTTAAGATACTTCTTTTTTTAGCACTGACCATCCTTCAGGTCCTTCTTATTCTTCAGGCATCACTAATGTTCATTTTCCTGGCTCCAGTCTTCATCCTGAATCTGATGAACCCAAAGTTTACATCGCTGTAATGAATTTTCTTTTTTTTTCTTTTTAACGATTTTATTTATTTCACAGCGGGAGAGAGATCACAAGGAGGCAGAGAGGCAGGCAGAGAGAGGGGGGGAAGCAGGCTCCCCGCTGAGCAGGGAGCCCGATGCGGGCCTCGATCCCAGGACCCTGAGATCATGACCTGAGCCGAAAGCAGAGGCTTTAACCCACTGAGCCACCCAGGCGCCCTCGCTGTACTGAATTTTCAACCAGAGACCTAACTGGATGCTCACCTTCAACTCAAAGCCTCTTCCTTCCCAAACCAGCTCCCTACTAGATTTTTCTTTTTCTCCATCTCCGTCAGTAGCACCATTTTTTCAATTATCTGCAAAGGAGATGTTAGAGTCAAACTTAATTTTTTTTTCTTTTCTTTAACTACTTTCTCATTTACTCATATGATTTTTATTGATTCTTTCAAAATATTTCTGAGCAGAAAAGCATTAGATTAACTTACAAAAGACAATACCAACTTTTAAAAACATCTGCAAATAAAGAAACCAATTTATAAAGCAGCATATACAGCATTATCCCAATTTTATTATCATTGTGGTGTCTCTATCTTTCATCTGCCAATCTAATCAATCTGCAATGTGCATGAAAATAGACATGAATTGAAAGAATGCTCAGAAATGTTGATGGCAGATGTCCCGCAGTGATGGGGTTATGACTGGATTTTACTTTTTTTTTCTTTTCTTTTTTCCTTTCCCCAACCCTGGACTTCTGATGCCCAGAAGAGGATTAATGACAAGCCTTGGTTTATGACACACACTCATAATTAGTCTCTTTTATTTTTTCTTTTATTTATTTATTTATTTTGAATTTTTAATTTGAGTATTTGATGATGGCAGTAGGCATCTATGCCCATCATATAAGTCGAGTTCTCAAACAATAGGATGGCTCACATTTCCTGTGCGCTGCCCACCTGCCACCCCCTACCATCTCTTACATCCTACCAGCAAGGTCCAAGAGATTGCATCAGTCCACATTATGTCCAACACTTGTATGTCAGGCTTCTTATAGTGGTCTTGATTTGTGTTTTCTCAGTTCTAATAAAATTGAATATCTTTTCATACATTTAGAGGCTATATCTTTTTCCTCCTCTGAATTTACAGGCTTTATGTCTTTTCCATTTTTCAACCAAGTTGTTTGTTTTTGTTATATTGATTTGTAGGAATAAGACAAGGATGTCTGCTAATGCCACTACTATTCAATACTGTCCTGGAGGTCCTTGTCAAGGAATAATAAAGACATGAAAAAGAAATTAAAGACATTAGGATTGGAAAGAAACATATGATTATTATTATTTGCAGACGACATTACCGAGAACATATAAGACTCCAAATAATCTAAAAATCTGTGTACTTACAGAAGACCTTAGCAAGGTGCTTGGATATGGAACCAATAGACAAATAGCAGTACCATTTCTATACACCATCTATAAACAGTTGGAAAATGTAATAGTAAGAAGGTCATTATTTATAATAGCCAGACAACATTACACAATAGCTACAATTAACACTATAAAGAAGTATGTAAGGCAAAAACTTAAAAATATAATTCTTTAATAAGTCACATTCAGAAGACTTATATAAACTGAGAGGAATTTTATGTTCATGGATAGGATTTCAATTCTCTCCTGCCACTCCCCACTTGATCTAGAGAGTCAGCACAATTCTATTCTGTGGAATTGGACAATTTAATTCTAGAATGTACATAGAGCAGTAGGAGGGTCAAGAGTAATTAGTAACTGTTTGGATGGTTGCCCTGTCAGAATTAAGTCTTATTTTAAACATTTAATACTGAAGATAGTAGAGTCCGTGCTTGCATAGGCAAATTGTGAGTGGAACCGAGCAGAGAGAGCAGGAAGAAATCCCTCTGTGTGTGGAACTGTGAAATAGAACACAGGTGTCATGAGTGATCACGAGGGAGAGATGGAGCACTCAAAAAATGAAGCTGAAAAATGGATTCTCCATATGAAAAACCGAATTGGGTCCCTATCGACTCCAAGTGGATTAAAGTTTTAACTGTCAAAAGTGACACTTTAAAATAGAGGCGAATATCATTCTCATCTTGAGCCAGACTGGACTTTTTCAACAAAACTCAAACAAGTGAAACATAACAGGGAAGAATGCTAATTCTGACTAAATGAAAATGAAAGGCTTCCTCCTCCTCCTCTTCCTATTCTTTGTCCTCTTTAATCAAAAGCCATTGAGAAAAGAACAACCATTTTTAAAAATGTGAAATGGAAAGCCACAAACTGGAAGATATCCGTAGTAGAGATAAGTGACAAAGGATGATCACAAGAAAATATGAAAAATCCCTTAAAGTCCTTAAAAAAAGATAATCACCTAATAGAAACATGTTATTTTTATATTTTTCACAGTGAAACTGTACTATATGCAATAAAAATGTTTATTCCAAAGACATTATGAAATTAAAAGAAGTTGTTTTATCTGTAAACATATGCTTTCTCTCCACTTGGGTCTTCTTTAATGTTTCTCATTAAAAGCCCTTATAATTTCTTATGTTTAGATTTTATTTCTAATAGATTTCCCTTAAAAATATAAAGTAAAAAGAGATCAAGTGTTAACATAATTAATATATAAATAGTTCTTACTACCCAATAAGAAAAATCCTCAACATGATAGAAAAATAGGCTAAGGCTAAGGAATCGATGAAACAAAAGTACAAGTGGAGAATAAACATAAAAATGCTTTGCTTTACTAGCCATCAAATAAATGAAAATAAAAGCAACAATGAAATTCCACGTCTTCCATTTCCAAAGATTGTAAGAATGAGTGAGATAGTCATTCTCATCTACTGAAGTTGGATGTGTACGCTGATTCCTGGGGAGCAATACGTTAGCCGGTTTCAAGACCCTTTTAATGTTCATATTTTTTGACCAAGTAATTCAACTTTTAAAATCTATGCGAAGAACAATTAGAGACACAAAGTTTATAAATAACAATGTTTATCATTATTTATAGTAGCACAAGATGAGAAGCAAAAATAAAATGCAAAAGGTTAAAAAAAGGGGGGCTCTATCCATTGGATGGACTATTATAGAGACTAAAATTTTTTCGTGTTCAAAAGAGCTCATAATTAAGGTCATTTAAATAAAATAACAATGTGATACCAATTTTTACCTATGAGATTAAGAAAATCAGTAATCCAGGTGATGGGAAAGATAATGCAACAGGCAGTATCAACCACTTGGGGTGTGCATTTTAATTGGCATAGTTATTTTGGAGGGAAATCTGGCAGCATTAATAAAAACATTAAATGCATATACTGAGCAATTTCACTTTGGTAAATTTCCTGATAGATATATCTGTTTAAGAGTAGAAAGACTTTTATAAAACAATTTCATCACATTGTAATTTGAAACACTCTAAATGTCTATTGTAGATGACTAGTTCAATTACAGTAGATGCATATGATGAAATACAACATCAAACTCTCACAAAATGAGATAGAACACAGGTATGGAAAAGGAAAGATATCAAAAGCATTTAATTAGGGGCTCCTGGGTGGCTCAGTGGGTTAAAGCCTCTGCCTTTGGCTCAGGTCATGATCTCAGGGTCCTGGGATTGAGGCCCACATCGGGCTCTCTGCTCAGCAGGGAGCCTGCTTCCTCCTCTCTCTCTCTGCCTGCCTCTCTGCCTACTTGTGATCTGATCTCTCTCTGTGTGTCAAATAAATAAATAAAATATTTTTAAAAAAAGCATTTAATTAAGGAAAAAAGCTATGTCTTAGTGTGGGTTTCCCTGGAAGCAGAGCCTGAGACAAGGGTGTGGTGCAGGTATTTTCTTTGGGAAGAGATTCCAGGAAGGAGGAGTGAGGAGGCAGGGAGTGTGAGTCAGTGAAGAGGAAACATCAAAGTCATCACATAATGGGGGAATCAAGAGCTTGATCCACCTGGAACCTCCTGAGAAAAGTACAGAAGGGCTCCAGAAGTGTCCCCTGATTGTAAGACAGGAGACAGAGTGTCTGGACAGAAGATGAAAAGGTGGACAGCATGTAAGAGAGGATGTGGTGTTCACACAGAACTACCTGCCCCACTTGGGGCTGAAATCAGGGCTCCAGGGGATGTGACCTGGAGTACCACAGGAGTCCACTATAGACTGATTCAATTTGGTTAAAAAATAGTTTACATATATATGTAGGGATATCCCCAAGAAGTCCCCTTCACTGCGATCAATTGACTGATGCCCTCCAAGCCCCTGATGAAACATGGTCCACACTTGCATAGAAAGCATGGGACTTGCAGGTCACTCTGTAGAGCAATGGTTCTCAAATGTTACAGAGCATCAGCATCACTTGGAGAGCTTGTAAAGACACAGATTTCGGGCTCTACCCCTGCAGTTTCTAATTCACTAGGTCTGGGTTGGATTGGAGAATTTGCATTTTTCACAAGTTCTCAGGGAAGTGGGTATAGCTGGTCTAGAGATCACTTGCTCAGAACGTCTATGCATTTTCTCCACCAGCTGGATTGTGTGATTACCCAGAGTCCAATGCATTTAGTTCCGCAAACTGTTTATGGCAGTTGTCCTTGTTATTGTAATCGGGTACTCTAATTAAATGTTGAATTAACAGATGAAATGTGAGAGGGCAAGGAAAAAGACCTGTATTTGTAAAATATGAGTTGAGTACTATAGAAAAGACATGACATAGATGAGTCACTGAAAAATTGCTATAGAGTTAGGAGTGATCGAGGCAGTGGTAAAAAATCACAATAACTGAAAATTGAAGAGCCACAATAAGCTAGAAAATTATTTTAGAAGATTATTTGCAAATGTCCAAGTTCTTGTTCCATTATAAAGTATCTCAAAACAAAAATGTATGCCTGTGTGTTAATAGTATAAAAAATTAATATGTAAACAATACATTCGAAATGCACTTGAATACTTCATACTGAAAGAAGAGGTCTTGTACCTACATTAGAATATTGTCAGATTCATGTAAATTTCTTTGTTTAAATTTAAATATAAGCTTTAAAGTACTTCTGATTTTTTTTCTGACTTTCTGCTTGAACTATTTTCATCAATGACTGGTCTTGATCCAATTGAAGGAGAGACTTTTTTTTTTTAAGATTTATTTCATTGAGAGAGAGAGAGAACTTGAGTGGATAGAGGGGGTAAAGGGAGAGGGAAAGAGAGAATCTCAAGCAGACTCTCCTGCTGAGTGCAGAGCCCCATGCGGGGTTCGATGCGGGGCTTGATCCCAGTGCCCTGAGATCATGACCTGAGCCAAAATCAAGAGTCATATGCTTAACCTACTGAGCCACCTAGGTGCCCCTGAAGGGGAGAACTTCTATTGTCTCTGCTATTGAATCTTCTTGTCTTAAGCAGTTTTTTTTTTTCTAGGCAAAAAGCTCAAAAGTAGGAATTGTGATGAGGAGTCCCCAAATAGTATTTTGCCCCAATAGTATTTTGTTACTAAAGAATGCCAATTTAGCTTTTAAATTGTACAGAATTGTACATTTTATACATGTTGCCAATCTCTTTGAGTCATGACCCTGGCCCCAAGTGCACATAGAATAAAATCTAAATCCTTGGTGTGGCATTCAGGGGTCTCTCTGACTTGATCAATATCCATCTGTCACTCCCCATCAGTTGTCACTTCTTCCCTTTGTGTACCTTGAACCACACATAAATTATCATTTTTTTGCAACTTGTGCCTTTTTAATGACTCTTGCCTTTGTTCGTCTAGAGAACTCCTATTTATCCTTCAAAGGAGAGCCCAAATATCCCACCTCTGGGAAGCCTTCTACAATTCTCTCCTTTATTCCAATAGTGATTTGTGTACAGTCTTTGCTAGTACTTGTCAGATTGTTTTGAATTTTTTGCTTTGGTTTCATTGGAACCTGTAGAATCCTAGCTTTCAATGTCCAGAACATTTATAATCTTTTATCACATTTTACTTTATCACTTTATCTGAACTTTGTTCCAGTCCTGACACTCAGTAGGAGTTCAGTAACATTGTTGGAAAATATGAATGAATGAATGAATGAATACATACATACGTACATACATACATACTTATGACCTCTTACATGTTTATTCTTCCTACTCAACAACCTGTAGACATAAAAACCCAATGGAATTTAAATGACAACTTAAGTATAATACATATTGTCTGGAATTACTCACATCACTCACTCTCTTAATGCTTAGCAATTTCTTCTTGTATTCATAAATAAAACCCAACCCTGTTCTAAAAACTGCTTTAAAAACACAGCAGTGACACCCAAATTGCTGAATAGATAAATAGCCTTATTAAATATGATAGCTTCAGCATTTTACAATTCATCAGTGGAAATTCTCATCTGGGAGAACGTGACAGTCCTCAGTGTCATCAGCTGTGAAATGGGGGCAATAATAGAATGACATCTCAGGGTTATGGGCAGTGGTTAGAGAGATAATTAATGTAAGGTATCTGAACACAGCGGGGAACCAAGAAATAAACCAATCTACATTTAACTGTGGATTTAACTGACCACGTTTCTGTTGAATTGAGTTTGCCTAGCTGTAGAGACCAGAGCTAACCGTTTGCATATCTTAAGGCAGGACTCCCACACTGAGGTATTTACCTAGTAAAGCTCACATAGATGCATCAAATGGCATGACAAGAATGTTGATAGCATCGGTCCTCATAATGGTCCCAAACTGGAAGCAATGTCAATGTCAGCATGAGAATGGATAAATGCATCATGTTACTTTCACACAACCAGACCCACAGGAATAAGAACAAAGGAAGAACTACACATTTGAATCTCAAAGGCACAGTGCAAGAGGGAGAAGTCAGAGGCCAAAGAGTAAATGTGTTAAAGTGATACACACTTTAACAATAGGCAGACCAACCTGTGGTGGCAGAAATCCTGAGCCATTACCCTTGGTAGGGGTTGGGGGGCAGGAAGACGCTGGGAGGAGTACAGAGGGACTCTGGAGCGTTGTGATGTCCTAATCTCCAGCGGGGTGGCTATCTGGGTGTGTCCACTTTGTGATACTTCATAAAGCTCTCTATGACCCGTGCGCCTTTCTGTATGGGTGCCCTACTTCGGTAAAAAGCTTACTTAAAGAGACAAAAGGCAAAACTGGCTGGGTGATTGGAAGGGTGGACTTGACAAACACAATGACTAGGAATTCCCAGGGTCTGAATAGTGGCAGAGAGGCAGGGAAACAGCTGAGAGGATGCATCGGGAAGAGATCCTCAAGTCTCCATGTGTATGGATGAAGACCAAACCTCTGACAGTAATGACTTGTTTTTCTTTTCTGGACGATGCAGCAAAAATGCTTGTCACCTGATGAGACAGGAGAGTAGCCATCTGGAAAAGTGAAAATATGATCTAAACTCTACGGTGTACATCAGGATAAATTCTAAATGAGTCAAAGATTTGTATGCAAAATAGGAAACCATAAATTTGCCAGAAGAAAAATGGGAGGATTTCTCTTTGACTTTGGAGTGGAGAAGCTCTTTCTAACTGTGACACCAAAGCAAGAAAACATGGATGAATTTGACTACACATTAATAAAAGCCTCCTGTATGGCAAAACAACCACAACCACATCATACAATAAAAGAAAGCAAACAAAAATCTTAAGAAGCAAAGCCAAAGCACACGTGAAAAACAAACAGATAAATTGTAATTCATACTGTTCACATTGTAGCAAAGGACTAATCTCCTGAATATGTAAAGAGCTCCTAGAAATTGATAAGAATAAAACAGAACCCAAAAACTCAATAGCAAAATAGGCAAATGATACAAACAGTTTACAATAAAGGAAATACAAGTTCCTCTTAAACCTATGAAAAGCTGCTTAGCCTCCCTCATAATTAGAGCAATACGAATAGAAATGGAGCCTCCATTTTTCACTTACTAGGTGGGAAGAAAAACCTGTTGGATGATATTCTGTTGGTGAAGGTGTGGGGAAAAAGGCATATGTACGCATGTCTGCTGGGTGTGTGGATTGGTGCAAACCTTTTGGAGGCTGTTTGGCAATATCCATCAAAATTTGAAAGTTCTACCCCTGTGACCCTGAATCTCAGTTCTGGGAATTTGTGTATAAGTCTTCAAGTCCAAGGGCCGATATGGTGTATGTGTCAGGTTATTCACAGCAACACTGTCATTGGGAAAGACTGGAGATAATCCACATCCATCAACAGAAAATGCATCCACACAATCTCTATTTAGGTAAAGAAAGATCTCCAAGATACACCATTGGGTGGAAAAAGGCAAGGAAGAACCGTGGATATAGTAGGCTACTTTTTACATAAAGGTGTGGGGGGGCACTAGAAGACTCTATATTCATACTTGCTTGGTTTTCGAAGAAACTTGGAGGAATACATTAAGAATCTCAAAACAGAGGTGACCTGTGTAGCGAGGTGGGGGGTGGTTGCAGATTGAGTGGGGAACAGACTTTTTCCTGATTACCTTTTCACATAAAGGATGCTTGATCTTTGTGAATATGTTAGCCATTCAAACGATTTAAAAGAAATTATTACATGGCAGTCTGCACTGGTATAGTTTTGGGTAGAATGCCCTGCCTCCTTCTTAAGCTGGTGACTTGGCAAAGTAAGATGAGAGAGAATTTGGGAATTTGTGGTCTTTTGTGGCTTTAGTTTTTTAATTAATAAAGGAGCAAATACAAGTCACGTACTACTTCAGAATCATACTTTTACAATGGCTTTTAGGGACTGTCTAAGTAAAGGGATTTAAATGCATTACCCACATTTTGAGACTCAACCTAAAGGACAGAGTTCTGGTCTACCCCGGGGCGAAGAGGCGCAACCATGGGGAATGTGTTGAATTGCTCACTTGCAGTCTCCCAGCCAGAGACAAAGGTGCGTAAAGAGAGGGGGCTAGCTGCAGGGTTTGGTGAGAAGTTGAGCACACTCCAGTTTACTCAATTACCTGAATATTTTAAACAGAAGTAGCTTTCGGGTAAACAATAATTCAGGGCAAGTATCAGTGCTTTCTGATTTTATTAGATGCAGTTCGTCGAAGTGACTCAAAACCCACTGCCCATTACTGTCGATATGGCCCAGACCCTGTCTTAAGGGCAGGGCGTGTGTGGTGCTTATCCAGGCAACGACTTCCTGAGTGAATAGGGGGATGAAACAATTCTTTGTGCTTCTGGCGTCGGGTGAAGCCAGCAGAGTAGGAAGGAAATTAACATGCGCGGCGCATGTGGCCGCGGACCCGGCTTGGTGAGTGGCTCTCCATTAATTAAAGCGAACGTGAGGTGAAATCGTTCTGCGCAAGTTACAGACTTTGAGAAATTGTCTCAATAAAGGAGAACTTCATTTGGCCTTAGGTAAAAGCCAATCAATAAATTAGTTGGCTGAGGGCAGAGACGTGAAGGGAGAAAGAATAAGGGTCAGGACAGCGATCTGTGTAAGAACAGGGAGGCAAGAGTCAAGGAGGTGGGGGGGGCAAAGCAATTGGCGAAGGGCAACAAAACAAAATGAAATGAAAAGCTGCTCCAACCCCGGCGCGGCATTTACCGGTGATGTATACACTAGCTGATGCTTCGTGTGCAGGGGTTAGCTTTGGGAGCTGCGGAGCGCGCAAGGAGGTGGGGGGGGTAGGTGGCCACCCCCCACCCCCTCTGCCCCCTCCCGGTCATCCGTTTTCCTCCGGTGGTGGTCTCCATCCGGGTAGAGGGCGATCCATCAGAAGCCAGCGGCTCGGGACGGCGCGGGCTCGGGAATTGCGCAGTGCGCGCTGCGGCCCCGCTGCCAGCCCGCCGGGAGGTGCGCTCCAGCCCGGCAGGTGCAGGGGCGGCGGCGCGC